>CM019823.1:17112720-17768805 GCA_009763385.1 Coix lacryma-jobi var. lacryma-jobi | reverse complement strand
TAGCTTATGAAATTGAATCATTTACCTCGTTAATGCAATGCTAACTGCATATAGAGTGATTGACAAACATTGACCGATTCCGATATACGCAAATAGGAATTGTACATTGTTCCACAGGCTCCAAAATAGAAAAGAGCTAGAGAAGAAATGAGAAAAGATCACACATGCATGCCATGGTACATTAATTAACAGGCAGTCGAGCTAATGTAACAACTAGACTACTAGCTAATACCTAGGGAAGAAGTGGAAATCTAACTAGCAAGGTCCAAGCAGGTAGAGAGATATACGGCGGCCGGCCGGTGCAGGTGCACCCGTGCAGGTTGCGCTAGCCTAGAACGACGTCGGCGGTGGCCGCGTCACAGCCGCCGCGTGCCCCCACTGGCCGAACATGTCGTGCGGCGGTGTCTGCGGGACGGCGTACATGGACGGCGGCACGATGGGACCCCCGCCGCTGCTCTGCTGCTGCTCCAGCTGCTGCGCGGTGGCGGCGCCCTCGGACGACCCGGACAGCACGGCGCCCTCCTCGGCGTCCTGGTCCAGCGGCAGCCTCTCGTAGGTGGCGTTGCCGAACGTGGCGGCGATCACCATGACGGGGCCCGAGGCGATGAGCTCCCCCATGACGCTCCCGCCCACGACCTGCCCCTGCCCTCCCGCCAGGTACACGGCGAGCCCCGTGGCCCCCGGCGGCGCCGGCGCCGGGAGGAAAGCCCCGGATATGGACAGTATCTCGAACCGGCCGCGCAGCGCGACGGCCGCCGCGCCGGCCCCCGCGGGCTGGCGCAGCGTGACGTTGGTGACCGCGCCGGTGCCGCTGAGCACGGAGACGCCGCGCTGGCGGCGGCGGGAGAAGCCCGCGATGGCGTCGACGATGTCGGCGCCGCTGGCTATCTCCAGCACGTGGGAGCGCATCGCGTTGGGGCTCTCCCGCGTCACCACCACGGGCGGCTTCGGCTTGTTCTTGGACCCCGGGGGCCTCCCCCGCGGCCGGCGAGGACCGGCGCCTCCTCCGCTGCCTCCCGCCCCGCCGGAAGGCGGGGGCGACGCGTCGTCCTCGTCGTTGTTGTAGTTGCTGCTGTCGGGCCCCGCCCCCGCGCCTCCGTGGGAGTGGGCGTAGCCGTGGTGGCCCTGCTGCAGCGAGTGGCCGTCGAGGCTCCCCATCTCCTCGGCCGCCGCACTGCCGGCCGGCCACCGGTTTGCCAGCCCTACTATTTTCGTAGCCGTAATGAACACGACGCGCGCGCGGCGAGATAATCAGGAGGCGGCAGTCTCTCTCTGAGCTACCTAGCGAGCAAATGGTAGGGACGAGAGACGAATGAAACTATAGCCGGCTTTTGCTCTCCGCGGCAATTTATGCCTCTCGATCTCTATTCTACTGTATATAGATAGATAGAAGTAGAAAATGCACTTTTCCTCGGGATTTTCCTATTCCTTGCACACTGAAAATCTTCTGGGCCGGGGCGCGCTATCACCTACGGAGAGTGGACACCTCCGACTCCTCCAATATATACTGTACACATGTGTACTGGTCAGTCGATTCCAATGGCAGCTGCTCATGCTGTTTATAGCAACTGTAGTGCCACATGTGTACGTTCGTACGCTAATTAAGCAGCCGGAGAGAGAGAGAGAGAGAGAGAGAGAGAGAGACGGTGGACGTTCTGGGAAGGTGGGGGTACGTACGTACGTACGCGTACGCCCATGGCCCGGGGCAGCATGGCTATTCTGATCGCCGCACAGATGGGCCGGGGTTTGAAAACTGGTCGTGCAAATAGACGGGACACATCACACACACCGTAGCCAGGAGCGCGACTATGACCGTCAGACCGTGAAGAGTGCCATCATATGCATCTCGCGGTGTGGCTAAACCACGTGCGTCTTGGATGCGACGACCGTTTCCATCAGGCGGCGCTGTACTGTACTGGAGCCTGTACGTGTGGCGTGCGCGTACTTCGCTCAGCACTTGATTTCGTATTGAACCTCCGTAGTAGGCCGCCGTAGCCTTGTTATCCCATCTTGTTTCAGAAAATATCAAGAGAAAAAAAAAACTAATCAAAGTGGACATAGGCGACATGATGAGAGAAGGATAACCCTTGCGATCTAATCACAATTGATTATACACAACTTAAGAAAAAAACTAATTTAGAGGATATGTTGTGATTTGTATCTATTTTGAATGTATAAACAATGGTTTGGAGGTTCAAAATTAGAGTTGCTCTCCATAATCAGTCGATAACCACTCAACCTACTATCGCCAGACTACATGTGCCATGCATGTGTTATATTTGTGTACGAGAGAATCATAACATTGAAGCTCGCAGTCCAAATCTTTTACATTACTACTAGGGACGACGCCAAGAAAAAATTTAGGAGAAGCTAAACAATAGTTGATGACATTAAAAAAATCACCTACTCGGCCAGACCTGGAGCTTGTTGTTGACTGTGGCGTGCCTTAGCCACTAGCGCTGCGCCTGGCACCTTGTCCACCGGTCTTGTCGTCAACACTCGCTTGTTTGCCACACCTGGCTCGCCCGCCCGCTCACTGTGCCAGGCTGCTCGTCTGCTTTCTCCATGTTCGTGGGCCGCCGCGCCACTCAGCTTAGCGGCTACCCACCTACCACCAGTCGTGTCCCAGTTGGCCGACCCCCGCACAGCCACACAGAAGGAGCCACTAGCCCCATTGGCTGCGTTGCGGCATAGTCACGTCTATCGTCAGCTAGACGCCGTGGAAAGGGAAAGTCGCCGCTGAACGTTCTATAGGGATGGGTTGGGGCGGTGGATTGGAAACTGGGAAGTTGAGATAGGGTTGGGTCTTGAGCCTTTCTCCATGCCTAGCTATTTGATTGCTTTCCTAATTAACAAAAAAAAGTCATCTTCTATTCTCAATAAATATCAGTCTCTCTTTAACTTGTACATCTACAATCTTAGTCTCTCCTACCTTATATCTCTATGGCTAAAATTTTAACGAGAGACTCGAGAAGTCTCATGTACTCATTGGTGATATAGGGGGCTCGAGCCCCTCCCGCCCCATCACTGCCTCCGTGCATGATTACTACATTGGACCAGGAAGATCGAACAGTTTGCATATAACTCCCCTCCCTACTTACTGATGAAAGGATAAGCAGGCAAAAGAGAGAAAAAAAAGAGAAGAGAGAGCATATGGTAGGGACTCGCAGAGGGCTCTGCCATACCGGTGTGGATGTCTCTGCAGTCATGCTATCAGGTTTGCTAGCCCGGCCGGCCACGCCAGGCGCCACCCGTTGTTGTCGCGCTTTGTTTTTTTTAAAAGACCAGCCATGATGTTTTTTTTTTAAAAAAAAATGTGAAGACCAGCTCCTTTAGTTTTCCACTCAATTCCCCCATTAATATCGTTTTAATTCGTCACATATTTTTTGCGTATACACAAGCAGTCCGAGTCGACCATTATTGTAGACTGCTGCTTAGCTGGATGTGTAATCGCCTTCTTGTGCTAGCTCTGCAGGGCAAGTAATCTAGCAATCGAGCTACTGATTGGCTCGACCTAATGCTAATGGTCTAGGGTTGGTATGACAAATAGCACGCCCGCAGCTTTCGTGCCCGTGTGTCATTATACCGCACTGCATCGCTAGGCCGGGCTTGGGCAAACAAACGCGCGATTGGCCGCTGTCGCGTTGCGATCATCGGCGACAGCGACGGGCGCGGGGTGTCCGCGGCGCAGCAGCTACATCAGGCAGCGCGGTCCGGACAGGATGGGGCCCTGTGCTCCTGCTGTCCTGCAGATCACGCCAAGTACAACGCATGCGGCCTCCCTCCCGCCTAGTCCGACGACGACGATGCCCAATCCTGCAATCCACCCCTCTCGACGTGACGTCTCGATCTTGACTCGCAGCAGCGCCCCTAGCAGTAGTTTGTGTCGACATCGCCTCGCGAACTTTGGTGGCTCGCTGGGCCGCCTCTCCCTAGCTGGCGCGCTCGACCGGCCGGTGACTTACCGGTCGGTGTCGATGTCGATGAACAGCCGCGCGCACAGCGATTAGCCTCCGCTGTTAAGCAGAAAGCTAAGTAGTAAAGTAGGCTATAATTGCCATCAGCAAAAACCTCTTGTTGCGTTGCCTCTCTGCTACCAGATGCTTCACTCTCACTCTCATCTACACTATAGGTCTATCTTTTGTCTTTCCTTTTCTTTTTGAGATGTCACCTAGCCGTTAGGTCTTGATGGAGCTAGCATATATGTCAAACTAGTTAAATTTTTCTCCACTAAATCCACTAGACCAGTAGCAGCCACCCCATTACTGTCTGTCTCCGAATTTTCGCTTCCGCACCTGATGAGAGAATATAATGTGAACTCTTTTCCTAGCTCTACCTTTCTGCCTGGAGCTGTAGTACTATGTATGTAGTAGTTGAACTTGAGCACGAGAGAGGAGAAGAATCCATGCATGCTTCGTTGTCGCTTCCCTTGCAAACGAAGCAAAGGAGCACACGAGGTTTGACGACAAGCACCTTGCCGACGTCGGCATGCATGCATGGACATGGACATGGACATGGAGGCGAACATCCATCCCCATCTATCGTCCTCGCGAGCCGCCGTTGATGGAGCAATAGCACCTTGCCGGCGCCGCTTTAATTTTACTCCATCAACGGCGGCGCGGCCGGCCCACCGCGCACATATAGTACAGCACGAGACTTTTTTGTGCCGCGAAGCCACTTCAATTTTGCCTCGCCTTGCACTGCTCTCTCTGTTGACCGTTATCTAGCGCCGGCCGGCCGTGTGCGTAATCCAGCGCGCGTGTGTGTTAATAAGACTGAACAGCGCGCGAACGCACTTGATAACGAAGCACCGTACCAGTACGTGCGATTCATGCACGGGCCGGCGGTACAGCAGAGGACGACGGTGTGCAGGGTGCACGATTACGTCGGCGGCGGCAGGTACGCTGCGTGACGGCGACCGCTAGCTGCAACTGGCGCGGCGCGGCGTCGAGTCCAACGACGCCGCGCGAGATGTGGAACCGCGTGGTGTGGCGCCAAAAAATTCCACCAGCTAAGCTCGTGTCTATCCACATGCATGCTGTCTTCTTCTTCTTCTTCTTCGGTAAAGTTCTGATCCATCCGTGGACTTGTTCTTTAAACAAGTTTTGAAAAATACTCCATAGGTGGGCCAAGTTGCTTGGCCGTATTCATGCCTGAGCATGATTGTGTGTTTTGAGTTTTGACTTCCTCGGAACAAGTACTGGCCGTGGTACTGGCCAAAGATCAGACGTATAGCTGGATTGAAGAGAAAATATCAGATGCATACGGAAAGTAAGAGCAAAGAAAATATGAGATACAGTCGTACAGAAAGTAAGAGCACCGCCAGCACAGTTCGATTGCGACTGGATATGCACGTGTATATTTCTTTTTGGGGGGCTTCATTCGTAAGTACAACTGGGGAAGAAATCAATCATACATATACGTATACGTACATATAAAGAGTAACGACATGATGATCTTGCAGTTTGGACAATGTCGAGTACAGCGGCGAACAGACAGGCAATCTGGCGGAACTAGCTTCATTGGCTCCGACTAGATAGAGGCTGGCTTTCTTTCAGTGGAAGATGGGGCAAGTTGGCCGCGTGCTACCAAGGAACTCATGGGCTACTACTTCCACGGGTAATGTGAACCACACAATGTTGGACGGCCGCCGGCTTGGATGTTTGACCTTCTTCTACGCTGGTACCCACTTGCGTGCGTGAAGCTTCGAAAGGGACTGCGATGAAGAATGGCCTCTTCTTTCTTAAACCTTTACGATGAGGCGGTCTTAATTTCCACCTTCCCATCAGTCCATCACCGCTGATAGATGCTTCTTCAGAAAGGGGTAAAAGTCTCACGAGGAGAACAGCGATTACAAATAATAACAAATATTGTCTCTACTGATTTAGCTAGTGCTCGATCGAAAAGTTATCTTGTGTAGTAAGATAACAATTTTGACAGTTCACTCTTGACTTGAACTTACCAATACACTCATTTTCTGCCGAAGACTAAAAAAGGAAAATGGAATAAACATCGCAAGCCACTAGAAAACAAAAGGAAGCCCAACCAACCCACCCAATCATTCAAAAGCAGCCCGGCCCACAAAATAGAAAAGGATGACTTGCTAGATGTGGTCCGAATATAAAACGAGAGCCCACAAAACTAAAACAAAGTAGCCTATGACGAGAAGAGCCCACGAAGAGATGGCGTGAGCGCACAGATCAGAGATCACCGACCAGGTGGTAGGGCTAAAGTTCCTCCAAAAAAAAAAAGGTGGTAGGGCTAAAATCTAAATGACATAGAAAATAATAGCTGGCTGTTGTTAAAAATTTCATATTTATATGTCCGAATTTTTCAAGCAGAAGAATTGGGGAAAGAGAGGGCGGGGAATATTCTCAATATAACAATAGAGCATACTGATTGAAGAACAAAATCAAATGCTAATGCAGCAGGATTTATTGAATAGTGCGGCTGTGGTTCATGCGGCTGATGTTATGTGACAAAAAGAATGTACCATGCTGATAAGCAGGGCTAATATGCTTTGATAAGTTTAAGTAAATAGGTCCTAAGATTCAGATTAATTTTTTTTTGAAAGAAAGATTCAGATTAATTAGCCGTCACCTTTTACAAGAAAACCAGTTGTACCCAATTATCACGATTCACAAAGTCCTCCTCCCGTATGCAATTGCGCAATCTCAATACCTTTGGAGTGGATAGATGCCAAAAAAAATAACTTGACGTGAACTTGTGTTTACTTCACCAAAATACGTCCGCATTGATTCATGACTTCGTGGTTTGCGCAAAGAACCGTTTCCTTGTCAGAAAAGAGAAAACAGAATTCATCACTTGTCTGCGTGCAAGCAGAAAAATCTGGGTCTTCACAGTACACCCAAGCCAACAAGAACAAGACCAAATAGGGTAAAAGGTGCCAACCAGTTTTTCAGATAATGGAATAAAAACAAACGTAAGCCTCTACATTATCTGATGCATATATACGTCCAATATACTTATTACAATAGCAGAACTCGCAGCCTCAAACCTCAAACAGTTGTTAGAGAACAATGTGCTATGCATTAAGATATAGCCCCGCCATCGGTAATGATCTATTGCTGAACTTCCATCCACTGTTAGCGAAGGTCTCCGCTGTAGATGTCTCCAACGTGCGATATAAATTGCGCACATGATCTCTATCATTCTCATTCTGTAGTAATGAGAACATTGTCCAATATGTGGCTCTGAATAATAATACTAGCACATATATGATGAATGTATCTTCTGTTTATCAAACACAATGTTATTTTTATTTTTGGTAAGCCATATGCTGGCACAACAATGAGCTCCGATCCTGTGCCAACTAGAATAAGTCGATTAGATTCCAAGTTTACTCCATGATTATGTATCTTTATTTAGTGAGAATTACACCTTCCATACAAGGGATGTAGAATTACTAATGTATGATATGAGAATTGATTTTCGCATGTATGTGTGACCTGTATATCTCATCCATCAGTCGCGTAGGTAACGGTGCAAGCTTATATACACAGCGAGGACAACCCGTTGTCGCCAGCAGGCAAATACTCTCCACTCAAACATCTACTGCCGGCCAGAGAACTGGAACTAGCTTCTCTGACGCGTGAGCAAGGACAGCATGCCTTCTACCGATACTATTTTCGTTGGCGTTCCGTGGATAAATCACAGCGAAAACGGACCGGATGGTCCTACGGCGACGTGAGCTCTCCTCTGCCGCACCGCCGTATTCGCACCTCCAGTACCGAGCCCCACCTCGTCCGCTTCGTCTTGCAGCACTGCCGCCGAGGTGCCTGAAACAAATCCAGTTGCGATCAGATTTTTTTTTCATTCAGAAAGCCGCGATCGGTACAGAGATGCCGCCGCTGCGCGGCACTCACCCGTCTCCAGTCACTCTCGCTCATCCTCGGGGCGACGACCCTGACCGTGTGCACCGTGGACGCCGCACGGAAGCTGGCGCTGTCGCACTCCCCCTTCTCCGACGGGGCGGAGCGCCGGGCGTACTCCGTCACGGTGGCGCGCGCCGTCTCGTTCCGGGCCCGGCTGAGGAAGAACACGGCGGGGCGGGCGCACGCGTCGCGCGGGCTCAGCGGCCGCGTGTTGAATACGAACGGCCCGTCGGCCCAGCTCCGCCAGGTCCGGAACGTCCGCAGCGGCACCTCCAGCTCGTGCGGGGCCACGGCCCACGGGTACACCTGCGCGGTGTAGCCCCACGCGACCGAGACGGACCAGACGTAGCCCGGCCCGCGCTGGTAGCAGAAGCTCTGCTGCAGCACCCGCGCCGCGTCGAAGCGGGACGCGCCCACCAGGGGCCGCACCGCGTCCAGCGCCGTCTTGCCCCGCGGGGTTATGGGCTCCACGTGGTCCAGGTGGTGCAGCGACACCAGAGGCGCCACCGGGTGGGCCGCCAACATCCCGTACGCGTCGCCGCGGATGTCCACCTGCAAGCGTTCCACGGGCGACATATGTCAGTTAAAAAAAAAAGCTGCGATGACTCTTATCTTCTCTGAAAAAAAAGGGTAAAGAAGCAGTAGCAGTACTGTACTAGTAGTAGCTTTTCTTGACTCTTAGATTCTCGAGGCCAGATGGCATCACATGACAAATTTTGAGGAAGGAGACAAACGGCACCCGGCGGAGTGTGCAGGTGCACCACGCGACCTAACGCAGAGATGTGGCAGATCCGAAGAATACTCCGGCCTTGTTCAGATGATGTAGCACTTTCGTTTCTATTTGACAAATATTGTCCAATCATATACTAACTGGGTTTAAAAGATTCGTCTCGTGATTTACAACTAATCTGTATAATTAGTTATTTATTTTATCAACATTTAATACTTCATGGATGCGTGCAAACATTGATGTGATGGAAAGAGTGAAAAAAAGTTGATAGTTTGAAGGTATCTAAACAAGGCCGGACTTGTTTAGTTCTGAGAAATATTTTGAAAACGTATTGTAGCACTTTCGTTGTTATTTGACAAACTTTATCCAAACATAGACTAACTAGACTCAAAAGATTCGTCTGTACAATTAGTTATTTTTTTATATATATTTAATGCTCCATGTATACAGATAAAGATTGATGTGACGGAGAATCTAGAAATATTTGGGGGAAGTTGGGGAAACTCGCGTTCAGATTCCCAAATACCCCTAAATATTTTGCATAGTAACTATCACATCGCCATGCATGAAACATTAAATGCAAGTTAAAAAAACTAATTGTACTTTTAGTCTGTTTATGTCGAGACATATCTTTTGAGTCTAGTTAGTTTATATTTGAACAAAGTTTGTTAAATAACAATGAAAGCACTACAGTAACTTTTCATCACAAATTTCGCAAACTGAACAAGGTCTCCGTCGACGTTCAGAAATCAGAGTAGCGTGAAGAAACCGGGGTAGCGAGTCGTCTGTCCTAGGATGTGCCAAGTCTTTTTCTCTGGTGACGTCAAGCACGGTATGGCCAAATGAAATTAAGGTTGAAAACGGACGGGATAAATCCCGTTTCGTCCGCAACCGTATTCTGTTTTTTCCCGTCCGTTTTCGTTTTTTCCGGGATAAACGAAAACGGGACGAGGTGTACCGGAAGCGGTAGCGAAAACGGTAGCGACTTTGTCCGTCCATATTTACGGAATCCTGTTTTATTCCGGGATATCCCGCTTTATTCCCGCTTTTCTTCTAATACGGAATACGTCCATCTGACCATCTCTAATTCTCCCACGTTGGCCTGGCCCAAGCCCAATAGGCAAGGCAAACCCTAGCCTAAACTCCCCACTCCCCAGTTTCCACCCGGCCACCCGCATCCGCCTGAACGCCGCCGCACGCTCCACCTCCGCGAACCGCGAGCGCGACGCGAGTGCGACTCCGAGACCGCGCGGCCGCGACTCCACCTCTGCGGCCCCGCGAGCGCGTGTTCGTTCGCCGTGCCCACGGCCACGCGGCCACGCCCGCGGCCCACGCGGACGCGACACGCCGACGCACGCCCCCGCCGCCCCGCGACCGCGACGGCAGCACGCCTAAGCAGAAGCTTGACGCCCGCTGTCCGCTGGCTTCCTGCCCCACGCGGCCACGCCCCCATCCGACGACGCCACCGAGCTGGAGCTGCTGCTAGGTGCCATCGACCGCCACCGACCTCTCCTCCAGGCTCGAAGAAGCTGCGCTCCCCCAAAGACATCTGCTGATGTCGCAAGCTGGAGGACGAGGTGGATCCATGCCACCTGAAAGGCACTTGGGCCTGTCGAGCTACCTTCCAGAACCGCTAATGCCAGGTGCATCCTCTGTCAAAGACAGCACAAGCGGATCTGTTTCAGTTTCAGGTTTAGGTAAACCTCCTCTTCTTCTCAGACTTTGGTTCTCTTCTCTCAATATCACTATCAGAAGAACTGAACTGTATAAGTAGCATAACAATATTTATATAAGTAGTAAAGTAGCATAGCAGTATTTTACAAAGTAATACCTGTAAACATTTTGAAACGCTTGATAGGGTCCAAGAGAAAAGCCAGTGAAGTTGCTAGTAAGGGAGCACTTGTTGTGTCTGGGTCTTCGTCTTCACCAGGAAAACAGGGAGAACAGGAACAACCAGGTATTGATGGTAGTGATGCACAGGCACAGGGCCAAGGTGCCGGACATGCTCCAGATTTTGTTTATGTTGATGAGGAGGACGATAGAGAGGCAAGTCAAGTTACAGTTAAAGGAAAAAGGCAGAAAAAGTGCACATCGGAGGTGTGGAAGTATTTTACCAAGAAAATAGAGATAGTCGAGGTGAATGGAAAGAAATATGAGCAGCTATGGGGCCACTGCAACTTTCCTAATTGCAGGACAAAGTATAGAGCTGAGTGCACCAATGGCACTACTGGATTCAGGAACCATCTGAAGTCATCTCACAACATTGTAAAAGGGCAGCTACAGCTCAAGGCAGAAAAGGATAATGGGAAAGATGTCACAACAATACAGCCCTACAGGTATGATCAAGAGGCTAGTATCAAAAAACTATACTTGGCAATAATCATGCATGAGTACCCTTTCAATCTTGTTGAGCATGACTATTTTGTTGAATTCATTAAATCTCTGCGACCTAGCTTTCCATTAAGGTCCAGAGTCACTGCTAGAAAGGAAATAATGGATATTTATCTAGCTGAGAAGGATAAATTATATACATATTTGAAAACAGTCACATGTCGTTTTAGTACTACTATGGACATGTGGACATCATGTCAAAACAAAGCTTATATGTGTGTCACCTTACATTGGATAGATGATAATTGACATATTCAGAAGAGAATAGTAGGGTTTTTTCAAGTAGAGGGACGACATACCGGTCACAAGTTGGCTGAAGTGTTTTACTGAAGTTATGGTTAAGTGGTTTGTTGAGAAGAAATTATTTGCCTTGACTTTGGACAATGCATCAAACAATTTGGTGGCTGTTACAGATTTAATTAATGACCTCAGAGACAATGCCAATGCGTCTTTGGTTTGTGATGGCATATTTTTCATATTAGATGTGCATGTCACATTCTCAACTTAGTTGCTAGGGATGGGCTAGCTATTATTAGCACAGCACTTGGGAAGATGAAATCATTGGCACTAACTGTAAAGGGATCTCCCTTGCAATGGGAGGAACTCATGAAGTGTGCAAGAGAGTGTGGGTTGGATACTTCAAAGGGCATTCAACTTGACGTTACAACCAGGTGGAACTCAACATATTTGATGCTAAGAGATGTCTTGCATTACAAACCAGCTTTCATTAGGCTAAAGACAGCAAATCGCAGTAAGTATAAGAAAATTTCTCCTAGTGATGATGAATGGCAGATGGCTGTAACAGTTTCTCAGTGCTTAAAAAAGTTTTATGATCTCACTGAACTGTTATCTGGTACATCATATCCAACTGCAAATCTGTTCTATAGAGGGTTTTGTGAGATAAAAGAGCTACTAGATAAATGGTCGTTTAATCCAGATTTAATTATTAGGGAAATGGCCAAATCTATGAGTGAAAAATTTGAGAAATATTGGACTTCTTCCAATACTGCTCTTGCTGTAGCATGCTTCCTTGATCCAAGATATAAACATAAACTTGTAGAGTATTATATGAGAAAGTTCTATGGTGACTACTTTCAAATTAAACTTGATGAATTTGTTAGTGTTATAAAGGACTTGTATAAGTTTTATGCTACCTCATCCTCAAAGGCAAAGGGTGTTGTGAGTGCTCCTGAATTGGTCAGCCCAACCGATCCTGAGAATCAAGATGATGAACTTGAGAGTTTCTTATATGATGATTGTGGGATTGATAGAAATGAATTAAATGAGTTAGACAAATACATGACAGAACCACTCTTGAAGCAAAATCCATTGGATATTTTAGCTTATTGGAAGAACAATACAGATAAATATCCAATTCTTGCACAAATTGCTCGGGATATGATGGCAATACAAGTGTCAACAGTAGCTTCTGAGTCTGCATTTAGTGGGGCTGGGCGAATTGTTGATCCACATCGTAATCGTTTAGATCCTGAGATGGTCCAAGCACTAATTTGCAGTAAGGACTGGATATATGCAGCAAACAAAGGTAATATTTTCCTTGGTGCTTCAATCTATTGTCACATATTAGTCTGATCAATGAAGTAAAATATTGTGTGATGCATCTGTCTTTTTGTTAATTATTTAGATCCCAAAGACATTCCTTCTATTGTGGCTGAATTGACACCTCCGGAGACGGTTCCTGTTACTACTAGCCCCCTCGCCATCGATGATGATGAGGTATTTTATAGGTGAAGACAATAACATAGCCTTACATTTCCATTTAATCATAAATATATGTGTTGAAAATTATAGGGGGAAGGGGGAAGTGATCCAGATGCATAGAATGAAGATGGTGAGCTGTGAAAAACTGATCTTGCTGTTGCTGCAAAGAATGAAGATGCAGAGAATAAATATAATGAAGATGTTATCATGCTGTTGCTGTTCGTGAACCTCTAAATATTTATGTTGTATGAGTTAGTGGACTACTGTAATTTCTATTTGTGAACATATCAACATACGTTGTATTGCTGTTTCTATTTGCCTGTTTATGCTGAACAGTGTGACCACATGTTGTTTCTGACCTCTGAGCATGTGGTATTGTTCTAATATTCATGTGTGGTCAGTGGATATTTGGTATTGCACTTTGGTCTATTTATTTGAGCTATCATATGTACATATGTGGATACATGTTCCGCTTTAAGTTTCCGTTTACCGTTTATTTTCGTCTATTTCCGATCATATTTATCTGTTTCCGTATTACCGTTTATCCCGCTACCGTTTTCGCTCCCGGCTGTCCGGCTCCCGCTTCCGTTTCCGTCTCGAAATATGGAAACGAAAACGATAGAGCGATTTTCCGTTCGTTTCCGTCCGTTTTCAACCTTAAATGAAATGACGCTGGGCTGCTACGGCGTCTGCACCAGAGCGAATCGCGCCCACAAGTTGTGATTCTCACAATCTACGCCTAATCTCGCGCCACCTAGAACGGCAATTTCTCGCCACCGGAAAAGGACGGCAGCACACCTGGCCCGGCGAGGTCATGCGTCGCACCAACCAACTACACCTGCATGCTCTACGGATGGCGACGTTGAGATTTGGGCCACAACCGCCCTCGACGGTGTCTTTCAATTCAAGTTTACGGCCTTGTAAAAAAAAAACCCTTCAACTTTACGGTCTGCAAGACGAGCCAGCGCCAAGAGCATCTCCGACAATTCCCTAAAATTTATTTGATATATCTTGAGTTATAGCAAGTTGGTATTTTATTTAGCAAGTGAAAAAAAGATGTCTTCAACAACTTGCTACTCTCACTTGGTAAAAATAGAGGATAACAGATGGGACCCGCCTGTCATTGCCTGTTCCTTCTTCCCCTCTTCCCCTCGCATTGGAGTCCTCCTC
This sequence comes from Coix lacryma-jobi var. lacryma-jobi, assembly GCA_009763385.1. Lineage (NCBI taxonomy): Eukaryota > Viridiplantae > Streptophyta > Magnoliopsida > Poales > Poaceae > Coix > Coix lacryma-jobi. The sequence continues at coordinate 17,754,897 of CM019823.1, read as the reverse complement.
GCTGCCCTCGCATTCTGCCAATGGCTGCAGCAGCCGCCCCTGCCGCTGCGTACGTTGCTGGCCCGGTGGCCCCCGAGGGCCTGGTACGATCGGAACACCTTCTTGCACGCGGGCCACTCGTACCGCGTCCGCTTCTGCGCTGTCGCGGCGGCGGCGACCACCACGGGGCGGGCGTCGCTCTCGTCGTCGGAGTCGAGGCGGTAGGGGTACGGGTACGGCGGCGGCGCAGGCCACGAGTCGCGGGAGAGCATCATCAGGGACAACGCGACGTCCTCCTCCGGCGTGGCCGCGTCGGAGACCGAGCTCACTGGCTCCGCGTCCCCTGATCCGGCGTGCTGCGAGCGCTTGGCGTCCGCGAGGACAGCGACGGAGGATACGCAGTCGCACAGCGCGTGGATATATCCGCGCGCGAGGGGCTCAATTGACAGTTGGGAAAAATATAAAGTTAATTTAGGGAGTTGTTGAAGAGAGATTTTTGTGTTTTTGTCAAATTTATAAGAATACCCAGCTGATTTAGGGGCTCAGTAAACCTAAAAGAACACTCAAATATCCGGCGGTATACATTTTATCACAACCAGCCATTTTACATTCTACGCTCAAAAACTCTCCAAGACAGAAGTCTTTACTCTAAATAGGGATAAAAATAGAAAAAAAAAACCAGATGGTATTTGTCACCGAAAACAAAAACAGGATCAGAACAGTCAAATAAACAAAAAGAAATAGGATCCAACAGAAATATTCAGAAGAACAAACATGAGCACGAACTGAACACATCATGACAAATGTGTCTATTTAGTACTTCATCCGTTGCTAAATAAATAAATTTTTAAAGTTGTCTTAAGTCAATCTTTTTTTACACTTTGACCGAATTTTTAGAATAAAATATCTAGATTGGTGGTATTAAATTTGCATAATTAGATATGTCATAACATATATTCTCATAATGTGTCCATATTATATCATAAGTTTTTTTTTACTTTTTTATAAAGTTAGTCAAACTTAAAAAGTTTAACTAACACAGATTCTAGAAATTTATTATTTCAGGGATGGAGGAAGTACGTTATACGAGCCTTGTTGAAATAACTTGCGGGCTTCCTGATGGCTCTTAGGACTTTCCAATCAAAGCTCTGTTCACTTAAGCTATTCAATAAGAATCAGCACTATTTTTCAGTCATGAATAATGTCTCTCTCACACTAAGTTAGCCCTACAAATTAAACGTGACCATGATAATTATTGTGGAACAGAACCTAAATCCTTAAACTAATATTTGACGTAAGGACGGTTGACTGCCAATAAAGTAATAAGGCATGTATATGAGCCGATAATTTTAAAAATGCAATCCCATGAATGGAGACACGATGGGAATTATCCTATCTATTTTCATCCCTAACTATGAGCCACTCAACGTGCTCATGGACTGGGTATTCCCGGGAATACCCAACTTTTTTGCGCAGGTTTAGTATATATATGTATCCATGCATATATGTATACATGTATAATGAGTATTCAGTGATATTTTCGCTATTCTAGCCCAAGAGCGATCCAGAAAACAACACATTGCTTAGCTTCCAGCCTTCCAGCTCTCCCACCTTTGCAGGTCGCAAGCCAATTAAGGCCCAAGTCCCTTCTTTGGCTCTCCCGTGTGAATCCACCATGCACCGAGAGCCTTGCGTTGTCATAAAAAAAAACCGATCCACTGAGAGTCTTGCGTTGTCATAAAAAAATCGAGAGCCTTACGTGTGCCTAGGTTGTCTCCCGCACGTGTGAATCCTAACGTAGCGAATCCTAGTCTGAGAATTGGCAACGACCAACAGCGGCAAAGGGAATCAGTATTGGCGGCCTTCGTGGCTCCGCAGCTAGCAAGGGCAAGTCGGGCGTCGGGCGCACGGCGCGGCCGCCGAGCAGCAACAATGGCTACGTGTGCGCACTATGTGGTGGTCGGGCACCAGGCGGCGGTTGCCCGGTCGGCCTAGGATAGGCTGTAGGGAGTGCTGGCGCCGGGAGTCCAGAATTTGCTCTCCTCTGTTACTACTGATTTCCAGATGTCCAACTGAGCTTAACTGATTCTATGAACAACTACAACGCTATCGGTAGTGGTTTGCAAAATGATGAACACAAACAACTCGATAACGTACTACTCTGAATTAACCTATGGATGATTTTTTTTACATTGAAGCGGGAAAACCCAAGTTTTGAATTCTGGCTCCGCCACTAGTATGAGGAACGTGATATGTGAAACATGGAACGCTTTTTGAGAAAAAAAATCTTTTACTATCAAAACGAAAATGATCAAAGTTTCAATTCTGAAACAGGAACGTACTTTTCCGGTACACGAACCATGACACCACGTTCCGATGACCATGTACTGGACACACCACCACTAGGGCTCTGGGTCTACGGCGAAGACGTGCGGCGGTTTCACCATTTCGTTAGTGCGCCCAACTAGCTGCGCATCTCTTACGCCCAGAATGCAGGTAGCCTCTGCCGCGGCCTCCGGGATTGTTGGCAATGCCATCGTGTCCATGCCCATGCCGATGCAACACATACTTACCAGTTATGATTTGGCTGGTTCAATCTCTGCCCGACTCCGCGCCGGAGAAAATCTACCCCGATCTTTGCCCTTTCCTGGTTCATTGTACTAGTAACGTCCTAATGACGCCGCTTGGGGCACGGCAGAAGAAATGTGGTGGCAAACTGGCAATGGCACTGGCGTGGTGCCCGGCAAAAAAGAAAAGAAGAGAGGGTGTCCTTTTTAGCGGTGGTTGGCTAGGCCAGTCAGTGCTCTCTTGTGGCCTGTCGACGCTTGTCCCGCTCGATACCCACACCACCTGGCCACATGGGGGTGAGCTGGTGAAAGAGAGCGAGACAGCCGAGAGGTGTCGCTCAGCTCAACTCAAGGACTTCACGAACATGTAGGCCTGTGTCCGGCCTCCGGCGACTCCGCGCTGTCCTTGCGAGCCATGGTCTAAGACTATCCGCACCGGTGTCCGGTAAAACCTACTGGAGGAAGACATAGCGTAATTTTTTGCTGCAGCGGGCTACTGGGAACCGCCCGCTACCCAAGCGGACGAGCCCGCGTCCGCCATCGGCCGGCGTGGCTTGGGGCCCGCACGCCTGTTCGTCCACCGGCTGGCCGGGGAGCGCTGGCCGCCGAGAGCCGCGCTCGCCCCACGCGCCGGCAGAGGAGGGAGAGATAGGGGGCGGAGGACCGGCGATTGGAGCAGCCGGAGGGAGCAGAGGAGCCCGCTCGACCTCCACCTCCGTGCTCGCCGTTACCTCGCCCGCGCCGCCGCGACTGAGCCCTCCCTGTGCACCGCGCGCGGCTCGCCCTTGGCCGAAGGCGGCGGCCCTCCTCGCATCCCGAGCGCGACTCGCCCGCGGCCGGCCCGCCGCCGCTCCCTCGCCGCGTCGAGCTCGCCGGCCCGCCCGCGGGGTGGGAGTAGGGTGGGGGCGCCGGGGTGAAGGAGGAAGAGGGAGGGGCGCCGCGAGGCCGCCGGCGGAGGGGCGGTGCGCTCGCCGGAGCGGCCCGTGGCGCGAGGCCGCCGACGGAGGGGCGGTGCGCTCGTCGGAGTGGCCCCGTGGCGCGAGGCCGCCGGCGGAGAAGATAAAGGAGAGAGAAGAGGGAGGAGGGAGAGAACGAGGAGAGTTGTCCGATCTTGGGAAAAAAAGAAAAAGTACACTGACAAATGGGTCCCACTGACATAGAGTAGTAATACACAGGATGGATGGATGCGGGAAAAATGAATATAGAGGAGAGCATCTTGATAACTAGGTAGTATAGAGTACGAAAACAGAGGAACATGAGCGTAGATAGTCTAACGGACGACACTACCCGTCACTCCGTCGTCCCATCGCATGCCGCCACGGCGCAACAGCACGGCTCCAGTGGTTTCCGGAAAAGGTTGCTGCCTTCGCCGAATTGCAGCAACCCAAAGATGCTTCGGTGGATTCACTACGCAGAAATGCACAAAAAGGGGTCCATTAATGGTGTGTTTGGTTGGATGGATATCCCTGGATGGGATATGACCATCCATGGATGAGTAGTATTTGATTCAGTGGATCAGCTGAATATGGATATCCACACCAGAGAATATTCCCACTAGATGCTGGATACGGTGGCCACCAAAAAAACTCGCGGATAAGCTTATCCATGTTTTCTAATCTTTGTCATTAGCAAATAAATTAAGGATTATTAGTATGTTACAATATTAATTAGTAATCATGATGACAAGATAAGTTTTGATAAGTGCTAATATATTGATTAGCGCATGTTTTGTGTGATAATTAGAGAAGTATAATACTAATTAACATATTTTAGTTTTAATTAGTGATTATAATGATAAAATTAGTGTCAATTCATATTTATTATTGTATAATTAGTTGCTATTATTTTTAAATAATAGATATAATTAGTCAAGTATTCTCATTCCATCCAGTCTCATCCATCCAACCAAACAGAAAAATGGCTTGTCCAATTCACCCAACCAAACAAACAATATGGATATCCATATCCCCAAATCCATGGATAGTCATATCCCATCCATCCTTGTCCTCAAACCAAACACACCCTAATGATGAAGCCTGAAGCCTTACCGCTGGCGGGAACGGTGAAAGGTTGGGTCAAAAAGCTCTGATCCAGACTCCAGAGGGTGATGCAGGAAAGATCGAACGGAATCAGCATGGCCAGTCAAACTGCGGCACTATGACTAGCGGAGCCGAATTTGGCATGCGAACCAAAGGTTCAGATAATCCGTTATCCGTATACGTACCTAAGATGGTTATAAAGGACATTTTTGGTTTTGCTTAGACACAAGTTGCGTACCTTCGTACTAAAAAAATGCCGCATTCCAGTTTACAAGGAAGCATATGCAAAGTGCTCAGTGACATACTGACATAGATGCAATGCAGCAGCTAGAGTTGAGGACGCTCTCACCTGGTGGAAGCCGGGCTCGCGGGTGAGCGGCACGCCGAGCTCGCTGAGGCAGGCCTTGACGCGCTCATCGCTGCCGAAGAAGAACCTGTAGCGGTCGAGGCAGCCGTCGATGGCCGTGGCGAGCGCGGCCGCGGCCGGGTAGCTGACCGCGAACCCGCCGCCGCCGAAGGCCGTGCCGTACGAGTGCATCACGTCCTGCTCCACGCTCTCCGACGGCGCCCCGACATAGTACATCTCCTCGTGGTCGTACTTGCGCAGCACGGCCACCAGGTTGTCCGGGAAGAAGACGGTGTCGTCGTCGCCCATCACGAACCACCGCACCTCCTCGCGGGCCGCCGTGCTGCCGTTCCCGAGCTCCGCCGCGACGGCCAGGAACGAGTCCGCCACGATCCGGGCCATCCGCGACGCCGCCGCGCGGTCCCCGAACCGGGACGCGTCCGCGGAGACGCGGTACGGCGGGCACGTCGCCGCCGGCCACGGGGTCACGGGCTGCTCCTCGAGCCAGACGTGCCCGCGCATCTGGTCGGGGCGCCACCAGAGCTCCGCGTACCCGCGGCGCTGGTCCCACGTCCGCGCCGACGCGCCGATGCCGAACACGACGTGCGACAGCGTCGTCGGCGAGCGGGGCGCGCGCGCGGCGGCCGAAGGGCCGTCTGCTGGCGCGCCTGCCCCGGCGCCGGGGAACTCGCCCAGATCGTCGCCCGCGCAGTCCTGGCACCTCCACAGCCGGTACAGCCCGTGCGCGCCGCCGTCCGGGAAGAAGGCGACGTAGGCGAGGAACGCCAGTGTAGCCGCGATCAGCGTGGACAGCGACGCCGCCACGCACCGCCGGCGCTGGTCGCCGCCGCCCGCGACGCCGCCGGAGCACCCACCGCCCTCCGCGACCTTCCATTTGGGCAGCATCCGCCCCTGCCTGGCCGAGATGGCGAGATCGCCGCCTTACCCGCGCTACGCCAACGGCCGTTCCTTCCCTGCGAACAATGACGGGAGACTAGTGGCGATGCGCCCCCTTCCGAGCCCCGTTCTCGGGGACGGCGGCGAGATCGTGGCGGCCGCGAATGGGAACGGAACGCTACTCCTCCGCCCTTTCCTCCTCGAGCTGCTATATCCCGGCGGCGCACGATCGATCTCGGCCTTCGCTAAAGAAACGATGCGGCGGCGATATACATATGTCGTGGCCTGGTGGGTGCTGTGGTTTGGACGCGTCCTTCCTTCCTTATCGCTCGCCCGCGGTGGTGTTCAGCTCTGGAGGACGCCGCCGCGGCGTGGCACAACCGGAATAAAACGCGCGTTTTTAACTCTCGGCATGATAGGGTTGGGCCGGGAACGCTTCAAAAGCAAGGCAGGTGGCGCGATAATTATTGCTTCCCCCGAGATAACCGAGCCGTTAACCCCCCCTCCCGATAAAGGCTCGACTCGAGGAAGGAAACTGCCCGTGCTCGCTCTCCTCTCCTCGCGGTAGTCGGCGTACGAAACCACGACCCACGAGTCACACGACCTATCGCTTTCCGTTAATCGGTTATACTGTTCGTGCACCTCCCGCACCCGCAGGCAGCAGCGGTCCGTCTCGTGAGTCGTGACGGAGGAGGCCGCAGGAGCCGTATGTGTAAGAGACGGCGGGCGGTGGCCGGCCGTCCCGCCGGATGCGGCCCGCTTTTGGCGCCACGCCGCCACCGCGCTAGGCAAATCGGCCAGCCTCCGTGTGGACTGTGGAGCCATGCATGGGATGGGAGCGCCTTCGCTGTCTACTTTCCCGGCGTGTTCCGGGCCTTCACCTAGGTGGCGAGCACATGGACGAGTCACGAGTCAACATAGCCGGGGTGCTAGAGCGGCAGATTCAAATGTGGCTAGCATCTGTTGAGCAAACATGGATGTACTAGACTACTAGTGACGTACTCCGGCATGTCGACAAGGCGCTATGTACTTTCGTTGGGGAGATTTGCCCCACGACAGCGGCCGGAGATGCGGCGGCATGTGGCGCTACGCCTTGAACGATTTCCAGTTTGAATAAATTGGTGCACCCACTGGCCACCGGTCCAAAAAAAAAAAGTGTTTCAGATCTATATTCTCCCAGAAACATTTTTGTGCTCGTGGCATGTGGCTAGCTCGTTGGATTCTTGAAAGTGGAATTAGAATTAAGAGAAACTATACTTTGGATGTTTCTCTAAACTAGTGAAAAATGAGATTTGGTTTTATGTGATTCTTCATGAAATGTTCCCTCTTTGTGGCGTTTGGCTCATATAATCTGAAACGTTTTTCGTTGCCAAACAAGATGCCAGAAATGTTTCACAGCGGTTCTCCACGATGCCAGGAATGAGAATCACCTAAATAGGTGTTTCGTAGTGATTCTAGTTCAATTTTAAAAAGAGTCTGAAAGGATCAAGATGCCCAAGAGGAGATGAATTGGATGTTTCTAAAACTTTAGCACAAATTAAAACCTATTAAGCCCAATTAACCCCTTGTGCCTAGAAGTGTGTTTCTCTATACTCTACCGCATAAAAGACTATCACTATGTCATTTCTACTCTAGCAAAGCAATTTAAGTATGAATGAACAACAAATATATTGCGGAATTGAATTGCTCAAATGTAAATGCGTAAGTAAAGAGAGTATAGATAACATGACGATCTTTTTGCCGAGGTATCGAGGTGTCGGCGCACCCCCTAGTCCTCGTTGGAGCACCCGCGCAAGGGTATCGCTCCCCCTTGATCCGCGCAAAAATCAAGTGCTCACTATGAGCTGATTCTTCGTTACTCCGGCCCGGTGAATCGCTCACTACCGATCACAAGCCTCTTTGGGTCATTCACAAGCCTCCGGATGATCACCAAGCTTCACGATCACCACCAAGCCATCTAGGTGATGCCGATCACCAAGAGTAACAAGCTAGAACTCTCACTTGACCAAGCCAAGGCCAAAGAGATGGATGGATGCACACTTGCTATTCAATTCTCACAATGAGGTCACTAATTCTCACGATTAGCAAATCTCTCAACCTCACTAGGGCTCTTGCACCTTCTCACACTCACAATGTGTTTCTCAGCAGATGTAAGTGGCAAGAACACTCTAATAGAGGAGGGGGAGGAGTATAAATACTCCCCCAACCGGCCATCCAAAAGAGCTCTGCAAAGCAGATTTTTTGGGAGCATCGGACGCTCCGATGCCTGGCATCGGACGCGTCGATGCTTGACATCGGACTCGCCGATGCCCTCGACCCAACAATCAACTGTACCTTGTGTCAGACGGTTTAAAGGGACGTCAGACACTGGCGTTCGATGCCATCGCATAGGACGCGTCTGATGCGATTCTGACCTCTCTGGAACCTCTCTGCATGGACATCGGACGCTGGACCTCAGCGTCCGATGCACCCTCAAGTTCACTCGCAAGTGAACAGTGGCACGAGCGCACCCGATGTGACACCATCGGCGCGTCCGATGCCACGCACCAGACTGACCTAAGTCTAGTGAGCATCGGACGCGCGTCCGATGCCCACTAGGCCAGCGTCCGATGCCCTTCTCAAGGTCAAAACTAACTCAGATCGCGACGCAGCCTTAACGACTTTTCATCCTCACGACATAAGGGCTCTCTCAAAGCTACCTAGGGCTATGAAATAACAAGTGTGCACCACACCTACCTCAATAGACTCATCTAGGTCAAGCTACTGATTCACGCTCCCCTTTATAGTACGGCCAAAGGAAAAACAAAGACCTAAGACTACCTAAGTGTCGGTGGTACAAAAAAGGGGTACCCCCAATCAACGCAAACACCCAAACGCCCAATCTCCGACTCGCCCGAGCCCTCCCAGCCAGGCCTCGGGCGAATGCTTTTTCTCCGCCTCGCCCGAGCCCGCTGAGCCAGGCCTCGGGCGAGCGCGAACGCTCTATCTCCGTCTCGCCCGAGCCCTCCCGGTCAGGCCTCGGGCGAACGCTCTTTTCTCCGCCTCGCCCGAGCCCGCTGAGCCAGGTCTCGGACGATCGCTCCTTTCTCCGCCTCGCCCGAGCCCGCTGAGCCAGGCCTCGGGCGAACGCGATTGCTCTCCGTCTCGCCCGAGCCCTACAGACCTCGGGCGAGCACGCTCCCACACCTCGAGCCCTATCGCACGAACCTCGAGTGGCACAGACAGCTGTACCAACCCATACCACCCATTTAATGCCTTCACCTACTCCGGTCATGTCCACTAGTGCACAGCATGTACCACAGTGACCCGGTGTAAAGGTCAAGTCACGTTTTCACCACAAGCATGGGCAAAAGGGCACCAGTGCAGCACTATTCGACCATACCATGCACTGTAACAGCTCGAGGCCGGCTCCGCGTCCCTCGAGCCATGCACTGTAACACCTCGAGGTCGGCTTCGCGCCCCTCGAGCCCTGCACTGTAACCCCTCGAGGCCAGCTACGCGCCCCTCGAGCTCTGCACTGTAAAACACCTCGAGGCCGGCTCCGCGCCCCTCGAGCCATACACTGTAACACCTCGAGGTCGGCTTCGCGCCCTTCGAGCCCTAACCACTTTCATACTCTTGGAGGACAGGTACCCCAAGACCCGGAGGGACCTCACCGCGTACTGTACAATCCGGGATGGGTGCTGTACGGCTCCCGCTTTGTCGCGCCCCCACGTCCGCGCCCGGGAGGGAAGCCACGACTCAAGGACGCCTCAAACAGCGACGATCACATCGGCTCCAGTGGCCCCGACAAGACAGGGTTTCTACCCTTCTCCGTATGGGGCACCATGCGCCCCGACACCTGTAATACTTTTTGTAATCCTGGCCTCCCCTTACTCTATAAAAGGGGACGCTAGGGCCCTCATTCGGGAGGACGAACAGAACACACGAGTCCACGCACAAACACGAGTCCGGACCCCGGTCCACGCTCACTGAGCTTGTATTCTCCCCTGTACAAGCACTTAGGTGCAAATAATACAAGAACATCTCCCCCCGCTGGACGTAGGGCCTTCTTTGCCCGAACCAGGATAAATCCTTGTGTCCCTTTGCATCACCATCCAGGAAGAGAAGCACGCGATCATATTACTCGTTGGTGTGATACCCCCGGGTACGAAACACCGACAGTTGGCGCGCCAGGTAGGGGACTTCGCGTGTCCGAGCCGTTTTCTCGTTGATTCTTGGATGGCTTCATCCCCTCTTCCGTTCTCGGCTGGTGCCATCGTCTGGTTCGGGAGCCTCGAGTTCCTGGCCACAGGCAACGGCAACGAGCTGACTCTGCTCTCCACGGAGGGCCTGAGCGGAGAGCGCGTCACGCCACCCCGCGCGGGGGGCGCGACGCGTCACCCGCACCACCACGCGTCGCCACATCGCGAGCGGCGTCGTCGTCACCGTCATCGCCAGGCGCAGGCGGTACCCGCGGCAAACTCCTGCGGCCCCGTAGCCAGTGCAGGGTCCCCAAGGGGAAACCAGCCCGGCGTGCGGCCGGAAACCTCCAGGGCGCACCCGCGCCCGCCGAGTGACTTCGCATTCACCATGCGTACGGACCAGGAACCGGGCCAGAGGCCTCCGGGACGAGCGCCGTCGACGCCATTCAGCCTCCTCCCGCGCGGGTCGCGCCGCGCTTGGCGCCAGCGGCTCCCGGTCGGCCTCGACCGTTCAGCGGCTGTGCACGCCCACCGCCGCGACGGGCGCCATCAGGACCAGGCGATGGCGGACCGGGAGCAGCGGCCGGGCACGCTACTGCAGGCCATGGCCAGCCTGGAGATCGTCCACCCCGCGCGCGTCAACCGCGACTCTTTGCCAGCCTTCGAGCCACCTCGGCGAGCCACCGTCGGAGAATGGTACCGCGAGCTGCGGTCCCAGCATCAGCCAAGGCGGCGTGCCGTCAGCGGCTCCGACTCCGACGAATACGACTACCACGACCCCGACCTCTGGGATCCCACCAGGGAGTGCTTCCAACTCGAGGGAGTCGTATGCGACACCGAGGACGAAGGCGACGACGACAGGCCGGCCCTCGACCTAGAAGGACCTAGCGACGTGGCCGCGGCAGGCGGATCACGCGTCCTGGGAAGGGACGAACCTCGAGCACCAGCTGTGCCGCCCAGGCACGACGATGGCCGAGCAGCGCAACTCGCACAAGTGCAAGAGGCAATCACTAAAGCCGAGGAGGAACGGCGACACCTGCTGCAGCTCCGGCAAACCCTGATGCAGGAACCACCCCAACCCCGAGGAGCGGGAGCTCGAGGCAGGGCTCGAGAGGTCCACCGGCGGATCCTCGAGGATGGGGCACCAGCACGCCCTGAGGTATGTTTCCCACGAGCTGGGCAGAACGTGGTGGCGGCGGCCATGATGCTCCGTGACCTGCCCGCCGTCTCCAACCCCGACGCCAGGCGCATGCTCGGAGAAATGAAAAACCTCCTTGAGACAGCCGCGGTACAGCAGGCCGAGAGCTCGGCGTCGCGCCGACGCGGAGCAGCCTCGGGGAAACCGGCGGACACGCCCCGCGACGCTCGCGAGGCATCCGTCCACCAGCCGGACGCCTCTCGAGCTAGGCCAGTCCGCGAACGGATCGTCGACAACCGGCCGTCTCGATTGTTGAAGTACTCTCCGAGGCCAAGGTCCGGTACCCGCACATCCAAAAGCTACTCTACGGCATCGTCGTGACAAGGCGCAAGCTCCAGCACTACTTCCTAGCTCATCCCGTGACGGTGGTGTCGTCCTTCTCCCTCGGAGAGATCGTCAACAATCGGGAGGCCACGGGGCGCATCGCCAAGTGGTCCGCCGAGCTAATGGGGGAAACCATCACCTATGCCCCACGAAAGGCCATCAAGTCGCAAGCGTTGGCAGACTTCGTCGCTGAGTGGACCGACACTCAACTCCCGCCGGCGCAGATTCAAGCCGAGCTCTGGACCATGTACTTTGATGGATCCCTCACGAAGACGGGGGCAGGAGCAGGCCTGCTCTTCATCTCGCCCCTCGGAGTACACATGCGCTACCTGCTACGCCTGCACTTCCCCGCCTCCAACAACGTCGCCGAGTACGAGGCCCTCGTCAATGGGCTGCGCATCGCCCTCGAGCTCGGGGTCCGACGCCTCGACGCCCGAGGAGACTCGCAGCTCGTCGTCAACCAGGTTATGAAGGCTTCAAGCTGCATCGATCCCAAGATGGAGGCGTACTGCGGGGAGGTGCGCAAGCTGGAAGACAAATTCTACGGCCTCGAGCTCAACCACATAGCTCGAAAGTTCAACGAGGCCGCAGACGAGCTGGCAAAATTGGCGTCCACGCGCAGCACGGTACCGCCAGACGTCTTCTCGAGGGACGTCTTCAAGCCATCCGTCGAGATCGACCCAGGGGCTGGGACCTCGACGCCACCCCTCGAGCAAGGCACGGGGGCTCGAGATTCAACGCCACCCCTCGAGCAGGACCCCTCGACGTCCGCAGAAGCGATGCAGGTCGACATACACGCCTCCCCGTCGTCACGGCCCCTTGACTGGCGGACGCCCTACCTCGACTACCTGACACAAGGCGAACTACCAGAAGACAAGACGGAGGCCCGACGCATCGCCCGGAGGGTAAAGACCTACGTCATCTACGGCGACGAACGGGAGCTATACCGACGAAGTCCAACCGGAATCCTTCAGCGCTGCATCCCACTCGAGGAAGGGCGCAAGCTCCTCGACGATATGCACTCGGGGGCTTGCGGCCACCACGCAGCACCGAGGGCCCTGGTTGGCAACGCCTTCCGACAAGGCTTCTATTGGCCGACCGCCATCGGGGATGCCAAGCGTTTGGTCCAAGCATGTCATGGGTGTCAATTTTACGCCAAGCAAACACACCAGCCCGCACACGCCCTGCAGATGATCCCAATCACTTGGCCATTTGCCGTATGGGGGCTCGACCTCGTGGGTCCCCTCAAAAGGACAAGTGGAGGATACACACACATGCTCGTGGCCATCGACAAATTCACCAAGTGGATCGAGGCTAAACCGATAGGAGACCCCACCTCCGAGAAGGCTGTTGAGTTCATCGCCAACATCATGTACCGGTTCGGTGTGCCAAATGTCATCATCACCGACAATGGCACCCAATTCACGGGCAAAAAGTTCACCAACTTCTGCGATGACAACAACATTCGCGTAACCTGGGCCTCGGTCGCCTACCCCCAATGCAATGGGCAGGTCGAGCGTGCCAACGGCATGATACTCCATGGGCTAAAGCCAAGGCTGTTCAAGACCCTCAAAGACTTCGGAAAGGGGTGGGCTACGGAACTCCCTTCGGTGCTGTGGGGCCTCAGGACTACGCCGAGTCGAGCCACCGGGTTCACTCCGTTTTTCCTAACCTACGGCGCCGAGGCCGTCTTACCTACGGACCTCGAGTACGGCTCACCTCGACTTCGAGCCTACAACGAGCAAACCAGTGACGAAAAGCTCGCCAACGCCAAGGACCAGCTCGAGGAGGCCCGAGACGTGGCGCTCATCAACTCTGCACGCTACCAGCAAACACTTCGATGCTACCACGACAGGCACGTGCGCAAAAGGGACCTGGCGGTGGGGGACCTCGTGCTTCGACGGCTGCAAGATAATCGAGGGCGCCATAAACTCACCCCTCCGTGGGAAGGCCCATACACCGTGGCCGAAGTGCTCAAGCCAGGCACGTACAAGCTCTACGACGACCAAGGCAGGATCCTGGCGAACGCGTGGAACATATCTCAGCTACGTCGCTTCTACCCTTAAAGGCCTCGAGGCCTTGTTCATTTTATTACTTTGTACAAACATGTCAAAATGAATGAACAAACTCGTACATTATCGTTTATATTGCTTCGCATCTAAAGGTAGCCTCGACCCTGCTCTGCTCAGGGTCAAGCCTCCCTCGGGGGCTGGCGGGGGGCCCCTCCCCCAGACTCCGGAAAAAATGAGCGTTTTTCTTTTCAAAAGTTTTGACCCTTGTCTCGACCCGTGCCTCGAGTGAACTAGCGACGTCTAAATCCTAAAATACCTCGAGCCACCAAGGGTCGGGAGGCGTCGACGTAGACGTCCACCTACGCCCCAGGGCTACGGTAACCTACCTACGCCTCCCCTCGAGGAGCTCGCGACGTATCGAAGGAGCACAGACTAAGTTAGCAAAAACTCGAGCTTGCGACAAAGAGAAGTGGTCAAACGCATTTGAAAAGAAAACAACTCTTCTCCATAAACAAATCTCATATACATTCGGGTCTCGACGTACCCTCATTTATGTCATAGAATTCTTACAAGGGCCTCAACGCCCAAATTTGGCACGCAGGCCTCAATCCTCGTCGGTGCGGTACTCCTCCCCAAGGTCCGCAGGGGCACGCTCGACCTCGACGCCCGAGCTCGAGGGAGGAGGGCTCCCGACGCCGCTGCTGGCGTCAGGAGGCATCACGTCCTCCTCGAAGATCTTCGCAAGCGACGCCCCCGGCCTCTCCATCTTCTCCAAAATTTTGTCAACTCGGCGGTTGTTCCATTCCTCGTCCTTCCCCTCGATCTCGATGAAGCCATTCGCGACAACATGGACCGGGAAGCGGAAACCAGAACGAACAACCGCGAGTGTCTGCTTGACACCGTGATGGAGAGCTTGCCGGACGCGGTCCCGAGCGGCTGCGTCGAAGAAGCATAAGGCGTCGACCAAGGCGTCGCCTCGAGCCATCGCGCCTTCTGCCGCAGCTACCGCAGGAGCACCCCACATAGGGACGAGCCGGTCGAGGGAGGTGCGAGCCCGCTCCGCCACCATCGTCTCGTCTTGGAGTTGGTCCAAGAGAGCCTGGTTCGTCTCACGGAGCTCCTCGACCGTCTTCTCGACCCCTGCGCAATAAACAAGGAAGAGTGAGACGACGGCATAACAAAAAACTTCGAAACCCAAACAAAAACAAGGTATAAGCCTCACCGTCGCAGTGTTGCCCCAGTACGGCGAGGTCGCTGGTCAGGCCCTCAGCACGCTGCTCCAGCCTGCGCTTCTCGGCCAGCGTGAGGAGCTTCTCGGACCTAAGGTCCTCGATCAGCCGGCCCGCCTCCACCAGGGCCAGATCCTTACGGATCACCTCCTGCCGCGCCGCCCCCTCGGCAGCTCGGGCGGTGTCGGCGCCACTCACGGCGTCTTCAGCCTCTTTCCTCGCCGCCTCCGCTGCGGTTCGGGCGGCGGCGGCCTCGCCACGGGCGTCAGCAGCCTCCTGCTTCGCCGCCTCGGCTTCAGCACGGGCGGAGGTGGCCTCGCTTCGGGCGTCCGCGGCCTCCTTCCTCGACGCTTCGAGAGCAGCGGCGGCCTCCTCCCTGGATCGGGCGACCTCGCCTCGAGCCACCCGGACCTTCGCCTCCGCCTCGTTAAGCCGGCTCGCCATCTGGGCGTTCCGGCTCAGCTCCGCGCGGAGATCTCGAAGCTCCGCCTCGGCCCGCTTGAGGGCAGCGGACACCTGAGCGGACCGGTCCGCCTCCTCAGAGCAGGACCGCTCCGCCTCCGCCATGAGCGCGGCCACCTCCCGGAAGATGGACCGCACCTCACGCGGGGCCCCCCGCTGGGCCGGCTGCTCGATGGGGACCACGGCGAGAGGCGGGCTCAGTGGGACGGGAAACGGCCATATCGGCCGGTCGAGCTCGATGTCGGGCAGATCCTCCTCCGCCTCGAGCTGACCCGACTCCCTCCGTCCCTCCGCTGGCGCCTCCTGTTGCTCCGCCGCCTCCCGAGGCGGCGCCACTGCCTCGCGTGGGAGCGAAGGCTCGAATGACGCTTCCACCGTCATCGAGCCCGCGGCGAGGGGCGGCCCCCGCTCCAGCTCATTCAGAAGGTCCTCCACCGTCGGCTCCTTCTCCGCCGACACCCCTCCCCCCTTTCCCTCCTCCGCAGCCCGGCTCGCGTTGCTCGGGGCCTCGAGGGGCGCGGTCTCCTCAGCCCCGGACACCGGCGGGGCCGTGCTCGCCCCGGGCACTTCCCCCGAAACAGACGTCGTGGTAGGGGGAAGAGTGCCGCTCCCAGTTGGCGCCGACGCCGGAGGAGGAGGGGGAGGATGCAGCGCCTCAGTCGACGCGGTGGAGGCTGGCTCGATTCCGTGAGCAGAGGCCCCTGCAGTATGAGATAACAGCGGTGTCAGAATCAGGAAGGATGCCTCGACCCCTGTGGTCGATGGCGACGGCCTCACCAAAATTCGCGACGACCAGTCGGCCCCCTCGAGCCATGGCAGCTCGAGCCTTCTCCAGCCAAGCGGCTTCTCTAGCGGAGGAAGGAGCCATACCTTGAGGTGCCTGTGCCTCGACGGGGCCCGAGGACTTGGCCCTCTTGGACGAGGCGAGGTCCACCTCCTGATAAGAGCGCTTCCCCCTGAGAAAACAGAGATAGCGTATGTCATCAAAAAGTAAAAAGGTAAAGCCTCACTAACGACGAGGTCCAAGAAGACTACTCACCCAAAGCGGCGGCTGGGCTTTTTCCCAGAATCGCCGGACCCACTCGGGGGCTTCGAGCCCGCCCCATGGCTCGAGCCCTGTGCCTGGGCCGTCTCCGCAGGGCTGGGATGGGGGGAGGGCTCCCGACGCCTCCCATGGCTCGACCTCGAGGGAGAGCCCTCCTTCCGCCCCACATCGCGGGAGGGCGACCGCACCACCCTCGTACTGATGTCATGGCGCTCGCTCCGACGCGGGCTCCGGGACCTGCTCCGGCGCCCGCGCTGGTGGTCGCGCCCTCCCGCGTCCGCCTCCGCGTCCCGGTGGCGGTGCGGCGATGAACTCCGGGGACGCTCGCGCCCCTGGTCACGAGATGCTCGGGGGCTCCCTCCCCGACGCTCATGATGGCGCGGGCTCGACGCCCCGTCTTGGCGCCCACTCCTCCGCGGACTCGACGGCGCCCTTGGCGGCTCGCAGGGGTCGGGCCCCGAACCCTTCTCGACCTGTCGGCCGCCTCTCGAGGCCCGCCCCCCTCTCGAGACCCCCCGTCTGGGCTGACGCGGGGGCGGCCTCCACTGGCGCAGTGGCGGAGGCGCTCCGGGTCCGGGGCTTCCTTGCGATTGGAGGCGCGTCCGGCGCGGAGCTCGACGGACCTCGGGCCCCCGACGAGGCAGGGATCGGCGCCGCCTTCCGCGGCTGCGTCCCGCGTGCCCCTTTTGTCGGTGGGACCTCCAGTGTGCCCCCCTGCACAGAAGAGCGGTCAGCCCTGCCATCGAAGAGCCCCGCGCGCGTCAAGCGCGCATCCATCCCCTCGTCGTCGTCCCCCTCCTCATCACTACTCTCCTCCTCCGAGCTCGAGGAGCTCAGCTCGGGGGACCCGTCCCCAGGCTGACGGTTGCGACGGGCCCTCGCCAGTCTCTGCTCCCGAGCTAAGCGACGCAAGTTTTTATCTTTCTCTTTCTTCTTTTTTGCATCCTTGCTCTCCTTGTCCTTTTGAGCAGAGAGGCGCCTCACCTGAGCATCCGCGGCGTCTTCCCTCACCGGGGGCCTCGACGCGCGACAAGTAAACGCCCCCTGAAGAAAGGAGAAGCATGAGGAGACAAACCACAAGACGGATGCAAACGGATCGAAGGAGGAAGAAGGGGGAGGAGGTTCGAGATAGCTCGACTCGAGGGAAGCTTACCAGGTCAAGACACCCCTCGTCGGGCGCCATCGCAACCAGGTGGGAGAGTTCAGGGGTGAACGTCCCCTGGATCGTAATCGACACCCGGGAGACGCCCTCGTTCCGGGACAGCCTCTCTTCGGCCATCCTCGAACGGTTGAGCGCCTCGAGCTGAGCCTGCGGGCCCATCTCGTGCATAAGAAGGGGGCGGTCCGCCAGCGGAAGAACTCTTCGCTGGTGGAACGCCCAAATGACCGCTTGCACGGTCAGCTTCTTCTCATCCACCAGCGTCTTCATCATCTCCATCAACGGGACCAGGTGGCGTTGCCTGTCCGCCGCAACACCCCAGGTCCACTTCTCCGGGCGTTGAGTGAGGACCCGGCCGGTGTACTGCGGGAGGAGGCCACCTTCGTTCCGAAGGTAGAACCAATGGTCGTCCCACCCGGCCTGGTTGGAGGAAAGCTTGTACCGTAGATACTCGCGGGGGACATTGGCCGACGAGGTCCCCGCCCTCGCAGTAATGGCAAGGGAGCCCATACGCACGAGCCGCCTCCCGCTGGGCTTCAGGGACTTGATGAAGAGCTCGCCCCGGAAGAGATGGACGAACATCTCCCAGTGCGGCTCCATCTTCAGGTACCCCTCGCACACCGCGGCGAATATGGCGGCGTGCGAGATGGAGTTGGGGGAGAAGTGTTGAAGCTCCACCTCGAAATGGTGGGTCAACCCTCGCAGGAAGCGGCTCGGAGGGACGCCGAGCCCCATGCGGTGGTAGCGAGTGAAGCTCACCACATACCCCTCCGGCGGGTGCGGCTCCCGGTGCTCCGCCGACGGGATAACCCACCATGCGGGCCCCTCCTCCGGATTGGGGCGCAAGAGCCCCTGGGCCACCAGCGAGTCCATCTCGCTCTGCGACACCTTCGACGGGCTCCAGTCCTCGGCCGGCGATATCTGTGTCTGGGCGGCCATGACGGTGGCGCGGCACGGATCCGAGCAGCGGACGGGCGGCGGCTAGCTCGAAGCAGAGGGCGCGTTAAGGCAGCGGCGGCGGCGAAGGCAAAGGCAAAGTAAAGGGTTCTCTTTCCCCTCTTTTCGATATTTATAGGGAGAAATCCAAAGGGACGGGATCTCCCACAACGTAAAAAGGTAACAGAATGCATTCAATGCGCCTACCTAACCGCGTCTCGAGCCGGGTGCAGGTCACACGCGTTACCTCTCCATTCGCTCCACTACCCGGGCCCGCCACGACCGACGCTCCGGCTTCGCGCCCGTCGCTCTCCCCGACAGTTTCCGCCTAAAAAGGCGCGCCCAACGGGCAGAAGGACTCCCAGAAGACGGAGGCCTCTTCATAAAGGTAAAAACGGGCCCCGGCCCTAAGTCTCGAAGCAGCGAAGGCTGGCCCTCGAAAAGGGTTCGACAGCCGGCTTCGAGCACCCGAGTCAGGGACACCAAGGGGCGCCACTCGAGGCATCACTCGAGGGCCAAGCCCTCGAGGCCCCCCACGTGTATCCAAGGCGGGGAGCTCGACATGCAGTGAGATCCCCTCGGAGGGAGGCATCGAGCCACCGGGCCCTATCGAATGGACCCGGCACTCCTGCAGACTGAGCACCCATGCTTTATGAGACCGCCTCCGGGCCACAGTCGACCCCTAACGAACGGGGCACGAGCTCTCACTTGGATTCCCCGTTACTAGCTCACCGGGAACCTCGATACTCGCCCACTCGGGGTAGTACGAGGCATCCCACCTCGCATCCGATCGAAAGGACTCGCGGGACGACAAGCCAGGGCAATCGGCATGCCGGACAGCTCGAGGAGCCGGCCAGTCGGTTCAGCCTGGCACCCCTCGACGAAAGAGGGTCTAAAAACTCGGACAGTTACGACTAATCTCTTTCTTTGTCTGAACATGGGATTTTCAGGCCTCGGGGGAACGCTCGGCCTCCTTCTCACCCGAGCCCTCGAGACCAGGCCCAGGACGAACGCTTGTTCCCCATCTCGTCCGAGCCCTCCGAGCCAAGCCTCGGACGGAGTCCCCCACGACAAAGGAAAGGTTGCTTCGAACGTTTAAATTTTATTACCAAACTGCATTTCGAGCCTGTTGACAGGAACACACGGCGCCACGATCTCCGCTCTCTGACGATATCCGCCCAAAAAGGCGCACCCACTGGGCAGAAGGCTCCCAAACGATGGAGGATTCTTCGGAAAGCCCACGAGGGAGTTCTAACCACTCCCCCGTGGCCTCGGGGGCTACACCCGCGGGTGTCGCTCGCACGACACCCACGGAATCGAATCGACAAAATCCTCGAGACCAGTTAGCTATCCATCGAGATCCCAATCTGAAGCCCCTGCTCGAATGCAAGCACTCGAACAAGGGCTCGGGGGCTACTGTCGGTGGTACAAAAAAGGGGTACCCCCAATCAACGCAAACACCCAAACGCCCAATCTCCGACTCGCCCGAGCCCTCCCAGCCAGGCCTCGGGCGAATGCTTTTTCTCCGCCTCGCCCGAGCCCGCTGAGCCAGGCCTCGGGCGAGCGCGAACGCTCTATCTCCGTCTCGCCCGAGCCCTCCCGATCAGGCCTCGGGCGAACGCTCTTTTCTCCGCCTCGCCCGAGCCCGCTGAGCCAGGTCTCGGACGATCGCTCCTTTCTCCGCCTCGCCCGAGCCCGCTGAGCCAGGCCTCGGGCGAACGCGATTGCTCTCCGTCTCGCCCGAGCCCTACAGACCTCGGGCGAGCACGCTCCCACACCTCGAGCCCTATCGCACGAACCTCGAGTGGCACAGACAGCTGTACCAACCCATACCACCCATTTAATGCCTTCACCTACTCCGGTCATGTCCACTAGTGCACGGCATGTACCACAGTGACCCGGTGTAAAGGTCAAGTCACGTTTTCACCACAAGCATGGGCAAAAGGGCACCAGTGCAGCACTATTCGACCATACCATGCACTGTAACAGCTCGAGGCCGGCTCCGCGTCCCTCGAGCCATGCACTGTAACACCTCGAGGTCGGCTTCGCGCCCCTCGAGCCCTGCACTGTAACCCCTCGAGGCCGGCTACGCGCCCCTCGAGCTCTGCACTGTAAAACACCTCGAGGCCGGCTCCGCGCCCCTCGAGCCATACACTGTAACACCTCGAGGTCGGCTTCGCGCCCTTCGAGCCCTAACCACTTTCATACTCTTGGAGGACAGGTACCCCAAGACCCGGAGGGACCTCACCGCGTACTGTACAATCCGGGATGGGTGCTGTACGGCTCCCGCTTTGTCGCGCCCCCACGTCCGCGCCCGGGAGGGAAGCCACGACTCAAGGACGCCTCAAACAGCGACGATCACATCGGCTCCAGTGGCCCCGACAAGACAGGGTTTCTACCCTTCTCCGTATGGAGCACCATGCGCCCCGACACCTGTAATACTTTTTGTAATCCTGGCCTCCCCTTACTCTATAAAAGGGGACGCTAGGGCCCTCATTCGGGAGGACGAACAGAACACACGAGTCCACGCACAAACACGAGTCCGGACCCCGGTCCACGCTCACTGAGCTTGTATTCTCCCCTGTACAAGCACTTAGGTGCAAATAATACAAGAACATCTCCCCCCGCTGGACGTAGGGCCTTCTTTGCCCGAACCAGGATAAATCCTTGTGTCCCTTTGCATCACCATCCAGGAAGAGAAGCACGCGATCATATTACTCGTTGGTGTGATACCCCCGGGTACGAAACACCGACACTAAGTGTCCTCCAACACCATATGACACTTAGCCTAGTCTATCACCGTCTTCGTCGTCTGTCCTTTGAAAACTGAAACAATTTCCATCGCCAGGGGAATTGAACTCCATATGCCCGTATCGTCGCCATTACCGTGACCTAACTCATCTCTGTTTCTGCAAAACACACGTTAGTCACAGTAATCTTGTGTTTCATCCAATCACTGAAACCCACTAGGGGCCAAGATACGTTGAGAGTCCTATAAGTAGCCAAACAAATTTTAAAAGGAGTCTTGTAAGTAGTCAAACGATTTCACTAGTTCTTGCCAAGTGATTCCACTTGAGCAGAGAAGTATTTTTTTTTGACAGAATCAAGTTCTAAAATGGTGTTTGAAGACGTAGGATCCCTACCGAACGCATTCTAAATGTCAAATTAAAATCCCAACATGAATAGTAGCACTCCACATCACATCGTTAAGGGAAGAAAGAACAAAGAACGGTGATTCCACATCACATCGTCAAGGGAACAAAGAACGGTGATTCCACATCACGTCGTCAAAGGAAGAAAGAACAATGATATATACAGATACAGGTATAAATTGTCTGATCTTGGAATAAAGATTCCTCCATTTAAAATTACTAGTATAGCGCCTAGTTACATCCATCACTCGATGGAAAATGTGTTTTTGGAGATAACCTTCCGCTCTTACTCCCTCCGTCGCTAAATAACTGTCTCTAAAAGTCCGTGTTTCCCTCACAGACACGTTTTCCGGACGACACTTGAAAAGGGACAGATGTAGTACATCAGATACAGTGCCCCGTTTCGCCCATATCGTCATTCCCAGGCTGTACGTCTCTTAATAAACGAGAGACAGCTTCGATTCTTCTTGCTCCCCATGTTTTCTCTTGATTGCGTTCTTCTGCTGCTTAATGATGACTGACCAACTAGTCGCATGTGTACAGCCGCACTCGTCATCAGTAGAAGAATGCTACGAGGGCGATCGTCATCTCGTCAATGCAAATGCTAAATGAGACTATGGCCCTTGCTACCACTGATGCGCCCGATTATGATATCAGGCTGCGCAAGTAGAAGAATGCTACGAAGATTGCCGGCGGGCGCGATGCGACCACGATGGCATCACGATTGCTAAATGAGACTACCGCAGGCGCCTCTAGTAGCTAGGAAACAAAAATAGAAAACTGGACCGACATCACAATTGCTAAATGAGACCGGACCGCGTGCGGGGTTTTTTTTTGAAATAATATTATTTAAATAAATAATTGTAGATTTAGATGTTACATTTATCGGCCAATCACGTGCCGACAAGCTGCTGATTAAAAATTGGAAGGTACTAATCGGCAAACTAGAAGCCGACTGAAGACCTATCGGCTCCCGTCATGCCGACTAGGCCTATCGGCTCGTGGTGGGCCGATACAACGTCAAACATCTTTTTCTCTCTGTTTCTTCCCAAAATTTTTTGACCCATCACGTCGAGCATTGGGACACATGTATGGAATATTAAATATAGATTGATTATAAAACTAATTTGTCTGCCGGAATCTACTTCGCAAGACGAATCTATTGAGCCTAATTAGTCCATGATTTGACAGTGTGGTGCTATAGTAAACATGTACTAATGTTGTGAGTGACGATGAACAAACGAGGAAGAACGCAAGATCAAACCACAAAGAGATACAAGATTTAACGTGGAAAACCTTTCCAATACGGAAGGTAAAAACCACGGGCGCCAGCCAGCAAACATTCCTCACTATTATCAAGAGTCAGGTTACTAACGCCGTATGACGGCTTACAAGCAAATCAACCAAAGTGAAACCCTAACACAGGGTATATGTACCGGCCCAAGCCTCTGGCGACGGGCCTCCGTTTCGCTTCGTCAGAAGTCGGCCAATAATGATGTGGACTGAATTTAGAACAACTAATGACGAATTAATTAGGCTTAATAACTTTGTCTCATTAAGAACTATACAGTGGTGTAATTAATTTTATAATTAATATATTTTGAATAGACTAAATTAGTGTCATAAATCTGATGTGACACTTCTCAAAAGTTTTGCAAAATTTTACAACAACTAAACAAGGTCCACATCAATGTGCACACTAACTTTATTATCCAATTGTCACTAAAACAAATACGAAGAGGCATATTCAACGGGTATGCTATTCTAATATGATGTACTCGATCCGTCAAGAGTCATTGTTATTTCCCGTAAAATCACACATTTTTAATTTTAATTAAATATACATAAGAAAATATTAACATTTATGGTACCTGCTCCTGTCACCTGCAAAGGTTGCAAGTACGTCCGAACCAGGATAAATGGTATTGTGTCTTAAGTGTTATCCCTCAAAGTTTCATGCTTCGACCATCTAATCACTAGTTGGTTTGTATGCGTTATGTTTGTTTTGCTTGAGAATTGAGATACGGGCATGTATATTTATTCATGAATTATACGTAACCCGTGAGCTCAAACTTAAAACGCTTACTTCCTCCATCGCTAAATAAGTATCGTATACACATCAAACTTTTTAAGACTAGATTTATAAAAAAAGATTAGCAATATTTATATCTCCAAATAATTTCATAACAAAAATATATTTTCTAATTAATCTAATCGTATTTATCATACTTCCTCTGTCCCAAAATCATGACTAAACAAGGCTCCTTGTTTAGATGTCTTTCAAAAAAAAATCATCTATCACATCGGACATTGGGACATATACATGGAGTATTAAATATAG
Source organism: Coix lacryma-jobi var. lacryma-jobi (assembly GCA_009763385.1). Taxonomy (NCBI): domain Eukaryota; kingdom Viridiplantae; phylum Streptophyta; class Magnoliopsida; order Poales; family Poaceae; genus Coix; species Coix lacryma-jobi. The sequence goes on along the minus strand of CM019823.1, from coordinate 17,731,027 downwards.
ACTAATTATAAAACTAATTTGCTAGGCTCGGGTGACAGCTGACAAGAGCAACAGTCAGCTACCAGTAGTAGAGAGAGAGAGCGCAAGAGAAGAGGATAAGACCCAGGCCTTGTTGTTTAGTTCCACTGAAAAAAATTTTACTCATCACATCAAATATTTGAATACATGTATGGAGTACTAAACGTAGACTAAAAAAATAACTAATTACACAGTCTTAATAAATTCGTCTCACGGTTTCCAAACCGAATATGTAATTTGTTTTCTTATTAATTTAATTTTAATAGACTAAATGAGTATCGAAATATCCGATGCGACACGAAAAAAAAATTTACTCCTACATCCAAATCCCAATTAGTACTAGTGCACTGTCAGGCTCCCTTTACACAGCTTGTGCATGCTGTCTACTCCCTCCGTCCCACAATACACGTCGTTTTACAGTTTGGGAGGAGTACCAAGGAGATGGCAATTAAGGCAGTCTCAATGATATATTTATGATGGTTTCTAAGTCTATTAATTATCTGGACAGCTCAGCTTTTTGCTGATGTGACAAAAGAATTAACGAAGAAAGAGAGCACAAAACAAAGAAACGGTTTCTTCGAGAGGATACCGAGTCGACTCTGGAACCGAGACCAGAAGAAACCATCGAAATGCCGTTGGGAAGACTCGAGTAGTTTCGAGTGGCCTCCGTCCAGATTCAGTGCGCCATGCGCTCTTGAGAGATGTACTGCGGCCGCTGCTTGCGTGGAGAAGAGTAATCGAGCACGAGCGCTGATGACGACGGAGCAGCGACACACGCGTCCGCCGGCCGCAGCAACAACACCCAGCGATGCGTGCCCGCCGGCCGCCGTGCTGGCTCCACCGCGACTCGCGCCCGTCGGCCAGTCGGCCACAGCGACAGCACCCCGCGACGTGCGCCCCGCCAACTGCCGTGACACACGCGTTCGACGACCGCAGCGACAGCACCCAGCGATGTGCGCCCGCCGGCCACCGCGACGACTTCACCGCGACGCGCGCCCCGCCGGCCGCCGCGTTGGCTCCAACGCGACTCGCGCCCGTCGGCCGCCCCGCGCCTCCCCTGCGACTCGCGCGGGCTGGGCGCCTGGCGGGCTCCCCCGCGACGCGCAGCTGCCGGCCACCTCGCGGGCTCCCCCGCGCCGTGCAGTCGCCGGCCTCCTCGCGAGCTCGCTTGCGTCGTGTGCTCGTCGTCAGCTACCGCCTTGGCTCCCTGCAACACGCGCTCGCCGGCCGCCGGTTGTGCTCTCCAGTGCTCTCGCTCGCGGGAGCGGTGAGGGTGGAAGTGAGCACACCGGATGGTGGAAGAGATAAGAACGAGAGAGAAAAAACTCTAACATTTATTACTTATAGAAATCAGCCCATTGTATAAGGTGATTTCTACGTATGATTTTTTTTTGCTGACATGTCAAAATGGAAACCGTGTATGGTTTCCACCATTGGGACTGACCTTAGTCTGTATTATCTGATCAAAAAGTTAGTCTGCATTACTCCAACGAGTGCAAACAAAATGAACCGCATTAAATGTTGTTGTAGTACCATGCGCTACACATATAGATGAATGACTGTGGAAGGGACAAAGCCTACTGGTGCACCTGCTAGCCTACGGCAGTAGCTGCAAACTGTACGACGACTTTTATTTCGGGACAATTTTTAAACTCCACGACGACTTGTTTTACGGGACAGAGGGAGTACGCAAGTGCCGATAAGTGTCGATGTGACGTTCTTTAATTAGAAAATAGGGTTAGACTGTGTTTAGTTTGCAGAAGTTTTTGAGAAAAATATCATAACACTTTCGTTGTTATTTGATAAACTTTGTTCAAATATGAACTAACTAAACTCAAAAAATTCGTCTCGATATATACATACTAAAAAGTACAATTAACTATCTTTTTACCTACATTTAATGTTCCATGCATGATCTAAAAATTGATGTCATGGAGAATTAAAAAAAATTAGGGATACATGCCTACGAGCCTATCGGTGGTGCCGATGTGACATTGCATTCCAATTAGAAAATAGAGTCGCAGGTCTATCGGCCGTTCGTTGGCCGACTGGCGGCATTCCAATTAGAAAATGGTGTTAAGGCCTATCGGTCGTTCGTTGGCCGACTAGGCCGGCCGGCCGATGGTGGGAGGCAGCACGTATCGGCTATTGAGCTGCCGATGAGGGTCCTATCGGCCCCCCATCTGCCAATAGGACCCTAGTCGGCCGCCCACCTGCCGACTGCCCTCTATTCCTATAATTTTTCTAAAACAGCTACTACTTTCACAATTTTAAATAAAAAAATTATTATTTCAAAAAAAAAATCGACCGTGTGCAGGGCCGGTCCTGAGGGGGGGGGGAGGCAAGAGGGGCGGCCGTCCTAGGCCCCCTGACCAAGAAGGGCCCAAAAAATATGTTACACAGTGTATGTAGTAATAATAGAATTAATCCTCTCACAAAAAAGACAACATAATTAGTATAGAACCACACCTATGTTCAAGTATACAAACATTGTTTTTCACGAAACAATTTTTCAGCCGCAAACACTTATATTGAACAATATTGTCTCACAAAACAATTTTTTCAGCTGCAGACACCTATGTTCATGTATACAATCATCAAAGACTAAGCCTATAAAACATGAGATTCTTGATAGAAAAATAGGACGTGTATAAATTATTGATGAGAATATTGTTTTTATTGTTTTTAATAGATGTTAAGTGTTTATTGATTATGTGTATATATTATCTTTATTATTATTTTATGTGTTTCTATTAAGAGTCTATAGTTACAAGTTCGTTCTAGCCCCGAAATCTTAGGACCGGCCCTGACCGCGTGCAGGTGCAGCTGCATGAGCGAGTTCGGCGAGATCGGGATGAGTCGGTCGAGGTGGTGCAGCGACACCAGCGGCGCCACCGGGTGCGCCGCGAGCAGGCCGTACACGTGTCCTTTCAGGTCCAGCTGCAACGAACGAAAGCAACGCAAACCAACAAAAATGCGAGTGAACGAACGCGAATGGACGACGCTTGTTCTGCAACGAATTTTTCTGGTGGTCCTGTCCGAGTTCATCCAGATCGGCTCCATTTAACTGTGCGTCCTGCTGCTACCCACCGTTAAACCGCCATTCTGAACGAACATGAGTTGTACCGACGATTACATTTTTCTACTACTTCAGCTGTAAGCACCCTCGATCCGTCCAGAGAAGCGAAAACCACCAAGTCTCTGACACGTTTGCCATCAAAACTGACATGAACATCGCAACGGCAGAGATTCTGGTGCACGCCGGTCTAGAGAGGTTCGCTCGCGTCTCGTTTTCTCTGGGTATGAACCGTGACAAACATCCTTCGTGGTCGGTACGTGGCAGACCGGCAGGCCCACCCAGAGGTGAACCGTGTTCACGGTGGCTGTGGGCACTGTGGGGTAAAACTGTTGTATTGTTGTATCGCTAGCCAACCAGATGGAAGCCGGGTCCTCTCCTAGTCAGCGGCAGCCGGCAGGCACGCCGAGCACGGTGAGGCAGGGCCTGGACGCGGTGGTCGCTGCCGTACAGCTCGTTGTAGCCGTCAAAACACCCCCGTCCATGATCTCGGCGAGCGCCGCGGCAGCAGGGAAGCTGAGGGCGTACCCGCCGCCGCCAAAGGCCATGGCGTACGAGTGCGCCACGTTCTGGTCCACGCTCTCTGAGCTCGACCCGACGTAGTACTAGGTACTAGTACACCTCAAGGTGGTCGCACCTGTCGAGCACAGCCGCCAGGTTCTCCGGGAAGATCACCGTGTCATCAACTCATCGTCGCCCATGACCAGCAACCGCGCCTCACCGCTCCCAGCGTCCTCCTCGATCTAGCCCCGCGGCCGCCCCGGCGGTCTCATAGGCCTCGACCACCGCCTGCGCTATCCGCGCCGCGGCTGCGTGTTCTCTGCCGAACGGACCGTGCCGCGTTCGGCCGCAGCACCCTACGGGTGCCAGGTGCCGGAGGGCTCCCCGTCTAGCCAGACGTGGCCCCTCATTCCCCCGGACGCCCCCAAAGGCCGCTGTATACCCCACGCTTCGCCCACGTGGTTTTGGACGCGCCGATGACGAAGACGATGTGGCGGCTGCTGTTGCGGGCGCAGGAGGATGCTCGAAAAATGGGCGTTGCAGTCTTGCAGAAGGATGTAGTTGATGCTGTTCCGCGAGAAAAATGTGAGGTAGGCGAAGTATGAGAAGGAGATAACCATGGGCGCGTACAGAGAGCGCCGGAGCCAACTCCACCGCGTGTTCTTGACATCGGCGTCGGAGAAGACAACCGCCGCTGCAGGGACATGGCAACTGACGCGATGGAGCAGCAGCAGCATCTCCAAGACAATCTGGGGCAGCCTTCCCACTACCTGTCTATTCACAACAACAATAGTTTGGAAAAATAACTTGCTATCCTTGTTTTATTGGAAAAAGAAGAAAAAATATTCTCTAACAGATTGGTATATGACTTGCTAAATTTTTCCAAGTTGGAATCGAAGGTCATCTATTTGCTATATTTACCAAGTCAGCTTCACTTGCTATTCAGCGTTTCTATGTTATTTTCACTAAGTTGGAATACTTTTCTATGTTAGAGCAACTCTAACGGTTTTGCAAATGGACTTTGCATTCTTATTTTTGCAAAAAAAATCTACAAAACTTCTATCCAACGGTTTGACAAATTGGCTTTGCATTTTTGTTAACTTGGCAAAATCCTGAGATGGATTGGCATATATGCAAGCTCGCGATCGACTTGGCATTCCGTCTCGTGTACTACTCCCGTGCGTGCTCTTTCCTCCCGCGCCACCGGGTTTCATTTTTTAGATTTTGGCAAGTTAATTTTGCCAAACCATTGGAGATAACCTTTTTTTCTCCTTCCCATATTAATTTGAGAGTTGGCAAATTTCATGTTTTGTCAAATAAAAAATGCAAAACTGTTGGAGTTGCTCTTATTTTTTACCAAACTATTGGAGATACCTGAAAATTTTACTTGCCAAAAGTTTTAGCAAGTTGCTAAATGACAACTTTTTCCAAGTCAATTTTTCCAAACAACTCCAATTGTAAGACATTCTAGAGATTCCAAATTATAAGACATTCCAAAAATCTCGAAGAGTCAAACTTTTTCAGTTTTAACCAAAATTCTAGAGAGAAACACAGAGATTTATGAAATCAAATATGTATATTATAAAAATATAACTAATAAAGAATCTAATTGTAATTAGTTGATATCATAAATATTATTATCTTATTATATAAATTTGATCAAAATTAAAAAACTTTGACTTTTCAAGATTTTTGGAATGTCTTATAATTTAAGATGGACGGAGTATTTCTGTTCTTTATTTATCCATGATTCATTACTAAAGGATGGCGTATCTCATGTAAACGTGGCTTTCACAAAATGCTCATAAAATTGTCGCATATCTTTGCTAGCTAAAGAAAACATGTTGTGTGTGCAATATATACTTAAATTTTTATGGGCTGATTATACCACGTCACCTCATTTCTTCCCCCCGGCTAGCTAGTCAACCACAACAAATTTCCTATCTAGTAAAACTTGTGTATTTTTAAGGCAACCAGCACATGAGTGTTTTATGTGCAAAAACACACGAATTTTAGGAGCTCAAAAACTGTGTGCTTTTTTAGCATTTGACACTCAAATTTGGACAGACTAGGAAACACAGAGAACCCAACAAATAAAGGAAAATTCATGTGTTTTTTTCTTAACTAACACACAAATTTGATCCAGGTAAGAAAAACATGTGTTTTACAAGTAAGTGACACACAAATAACAGAATACAATTTCTTTCTATATATAGAAAGGACAATTAACAATTTTTTTTACCAGAACGACACAATCACAAATATGAGGTCTGGCTAACACAGAAAACAAAATACAATTTTTTTCTAGAAAAGGACAATTAATAATATTTTTTCCACCAGAACGACACAATCACAAAATGAGATCTGACTAACACAGATAACAAAATACAATTTCTTTCTATAGAAGGACAATTAACAATATTTTTATACCAAAACGACACAATCACAAATATGATGTCCCGCTAACACAGAAAACGAAATACATTTTTTTCTAGAGAAGGACAATTAACAATATTTTTCTACCAGAATGACACAATCACAAACATATGGTGCGGCCAACACAAAACAAAGAAAATATAAACAACATGGTGGGGCCCTCCGTCTAGTGCGTGTTTAATAATACTCCCGTGCTTAACAACGTGGTGGTGGAGCCCTCCTGCTGTGGCACACACGTGCTGCAGCGCTAGTGGTCGCTGCGGCGCCGCTGCCTGTTGCACGCGGTGGTGTCACTTTGGCTGGGAAGCGCGCAACGCTCACAACCCTTCATCTTGGAATCAACGATCACAAAATTCATGTGTTGATAGATAAAAAACACACAAGCGACGTTTAGCAATTCCGTAAATTTATATTTTAGCTTCACTAGAAATTAGCCATATGTATCCATATACAGGCTCTATAACGGACATCGCACAAGGAAAAATTATACAAAAGAATACTACATCTGAACAGACAATTACAATCAATTCTTGAAGGGAACGTATCTAGTGCAAACTACAACCTTTGTAAAAACCCATGCAAACCACCGTAAAAAAATCGTCTAAATTCAACAAAAAAATCACACATGTAGATGATATAATGATACACAACCTTGTAAAATATCTTGTCCAAAATCGAATTCATTTATGAGATATAAAAATAACAAATTTCTAACAAATCATGTGGACAATTTTCTGGCTTGAAATTTGTTATTTTTATAACTCACAAATAAAGTCGAGTTTGGACAAGATATTTTACAAGGTTGTGTATCATCGTACCATCTACATGTGTGATTTTTTTGATGAATTTAAACAACTTTTGTATTGTGGTTTGCACGAGTTTTCACGAAGATTGTGGTTTGCGCTAGATACGTTCACATTCTTGAAAGGCCACTTATCCATGCTATTGTACATCTGTAACTCTTATGAAGCTAATTTCCATTATAAATCCATTTCAATATACAAGACATTCATATCACCTCCACTATCTATCAACGTCACTCTCACTAATAGCCATGTATTCCCAGTAACTTTCAACCTCTCAATTGTAAGCTATTCACATACATCATCTACTCAGTTTCATTCTCAATTACCTGCAATCCCCGCAGCGACGCATGGACCATTAATTTTATATCTATTACAAAGCTAATCTTCACTATAATTTTATCTGATATATAAACATTAACAAATATTTTTTGCATAAATTTAAAATCCATCACTAATCAAAACTACTTATATATTGCTTATATTCTAACACAATACTAGTGTGTCTGTATATTTTTTAATCTATATCTAGTGTAATACTCCCTCTGTCCCGCTTTAATTGTCGTTGGAGCTTGTTACCAGGTGCTGTAAAAGGTTTTGGAAACCTAGACATTGCGTGTGTCCACATGCAACAACAAAGTTGTGAATGTAGACATTTGATAGGACTGCTACAACGACAATTAAAACGGGACGAAGGGAGTAGACTTTAATGCATTGTCAATGTTTCTATATACTTTCCCATTCTACTTCATAGTTGTTCACTTTGTATCGCACCTTAGTATGTGTTAAAATATGTTTAGTTGAAACAATCTCATGTGTTCATATTCTAACACAACACTCATAAATATGTTTTTTATATTTGATAAACTTTATCTATTTAGTTACAACTACTTTATCTACCTTTTCGTCTTTTTTTTAATTGCATTGCACTTCAAAGTGAATTGACTATTGTTTAGTTGATATTGTCTTGTGTATCCCTATTCTGCTGGCATAATTAATTTGCATATACCATTTATGCCATTATCTAAAATAAACTAGAGTATTCCCTCGGACCAAATTCTAAATCACCGACATCTGTCATGATAAAATGATTTAAACAACAACAAATTATTCCTTTATATGTTCCTCAATTACCCAAATCTATTACTATTTAGTGTATAAAGAAAGTAACTTAAAGTAAACATATATTTATGTTTTATTCCTTTATATGTTCCTTAATTACCCAAATCTATTACTATTTAATGTATAAGGAAAGTAACTTAAAGTAAGCATATATTTATGTTTTAGCCATCCTAAAAAATGTTCCATTAATATATTGATATACAATGACACTAGCACATTAATTAAAATTATATTAATATCCATGGCAACGATTCATGTAAGATATTACTTTAGATAAATCTATACATTTTGACCGAAGCATTATAACATATCAATTCATGAGCATTAGAACAGAGGAGGTTACTGCAAATTAAAGAAGACTATGACCTCCAATGTCTTTCAGTGTTAGTAATGATTGTTAGGCTTTCTCGATAACACCGTTGGCCCCCTAGATCTCATTTCGAGCTCTACAACTAATCTTGAGTGCTGCTGTACAGGTTTAAGTTTAAATGACTCATTATGGTATCAGGCCAGTCTCAGTGCATTCATAGCAGTATTTTCAAGACTACCGAATAAAACGAAATTTGAATGAAACACTCTCTCTCTCAATACAAAGTTTTATTGTAGAGTTAACATTTAAGTTCATGACTCATAGAGAGTTGATACACATGCCAAGAGAGTTTCATCTAAATGCAACTTTTTTTTTCTTTTCTTAAATACATTGTCATACCATCAAAACTACTTACGTGGCAACATATTTAATGCAAATGAAACCTAGATGAAACTCTCACTCAGACTGACACCATAGATTTGTAGTAGTAAACGGTACAAGCTACAAGCTAGAATTATTGTTTTATTAAGTATGAAATGTATAGTAAGCACAAGGGTTTCAACTTAACTTTAGGATGAAAAGTTATTGCAACTAATTAATAAAATCAAAATTTTAGAACTCAGAATCAAGATTTATGAAATTATGAGAAATGTGACAAAGAACATCTGTAACTTACTAGATAAATTCCTAATTCGCCTTTTGGAGCTTCTACTCTTACATAAAGCTCTTGCTTTGATAATTCAAAATTGGGCGAAGGTTTTTTTACCAAGAAATCGATATTTAGAATCATTCATTCGGGATTCTTTGTTTTTTTAAAGCGTCGAGCTTCTAAATTCCCATAAGGTCCTCCAAGAATTTTCTCTACAGTTTGTTGAATATTTCACCGGCTCGTACTAAATAGCGAACTAACGAATCTCCTTCCTTTAGCCATTGGACTTTCCAATCGAACTGATTGTAAGACTCATAAGGATCAATTTTACGAAGATCTCATTATATTCCAGAAGCTTGTAACATTTGTCCTGTAAGCCCAATTTTACGGCCTCTTCTCTGCTAATAAAACTAACTCCTTCAACTCGTTCTAAAAAATAGGATTCTGTGTATTAAGTAGTTGATATTCAACAACTCCTTGTAATAAGCTAATGTGACATGAAGAGGAAGAAAAAGAAACTATAGATATAAATAGAAAAACCTATAGAATAATTGATTTATCACAACTAGAGAATGATTGCAAAGTACTCTCTCCGTTCCTAAATAACTGTTATTTTCATTTTCTGAGAAACATTTTTTGATGAAATATATATTAAAAATATTAATATTTATCGTACATAATTAGTATCACTGGAAAAATCTTTGAATCTAGTTTTTAACAAAATTATTTACATATGCAAATATTATATGTATTTGATATAAATTAAGACAAACTTGTGGTACCAACGGCAATAATGACAATTAATTAGGGACCGAGGAAGTAGTTCTAAGCATGTTGTGTCAAAAATGGTGTGTGTGTGTTTGGGGTGTGGGGGTGGGGGTGTGGGTCATAGCCACAAAAGTTCCCGGTAGGTAGGAACGAGGAACGAGGAACGTGGTACGTGGATCAAAAGTTCCCAGTATGTAGGAACGAGGAATGTAGATCAATAATTTTAAGTTCTCAGTTCGGGGTATAATTTTTTTGGGACGGTTGATTCGAAGATGAGATCATGATCTCTATATAATTGGGATGACGTACCCGGAACGTAACTATGAAACGAAGAAAGTTTTATCAATTTTTTCCTTTTTTGCTATTTTTCTCAAAATTTTAGGATTTTTATTTATGCTACCATATTTTCACATTGGGTTGCAAGCCCATTAAAGTTAGTACTAGCCGCTACGCCGTCCGAGTCCGACGGAGACTGCACTATCGCCGTCGTCTAACGCTGGTACGCCGTCCCTTCTTCTTCTTCTTCTTTGATCAGTTCAATTTGTTACACCGTCTTTATTGGTGACCCAAACTCGTACCTACGACTATACCACGACGTTCTCGTTCCACGTTCTGGAACGAAAGTTTCCGGAATGCGGCATCGTCCCACGTTCTATGTGAGTGTGGTGTGGGTGTGGGAGAAAGAAAGAGAGCGCAAAGATAAATATTTTTTTATAGTTGTATGTATTTAACATGAACTTCTAATGCTTAGGCCTCGTTCATTTTGCGAAATATTTGGTGAAAAGTTACTGTAGTAGTTTCGTTGTTATTTTACAAACTTTATCCAAGGTTCAAAAGATTCGTCTCGACATGAATATACTAAAAGTACAATTAATTATTTTTTTACCTATATTTAATGTTCCATGCATGCGTCTAAAGATTCGATGTGACGGGTAGTGTGTAATATTTTTGGGCATATTTGACCAACTGAATATGGCCTTAATGTGAGAATTAACATGAGTGCATCTGCTGTGTAGCCAGTAACAATAATAATAGTAAGATGCGTTGTTACTAAAACGTGGTAGACTGCATATTTGCATCCAGCTCGATTCTGCATACTGCTGGCAGGACTGATTGACCATGCCATCGCTTTATGATTTAGTCCATCCCCTGGATTTGACCCCACTAACACCAGAAAATACTCCATCTCTGAATTTGACATGTCCGATGCTTGAGTGTTCATTCCCGCCAGCGCTTACGCGTATAGCAGGTCTGAAGAGATGGTTCCAATGGAAAAGGCACGCTGTCATGATATCCCACCTCCCATGCTGAGCTGGTTGTTTCTGCTTTCTTGTGCGCTCACAGCACTCTGTTCCACGGAAACAGCAGCATCCGGCGCCGCAAGGTTAAGAACGACGTGCCAAGGCAGCCTCGTCCGGCCCTTGAAGATTCAATCAATAAGCATAAGCTTATAAATCTCGCGTTCCCGCTAGCCGAGTTACATAATTCTCTACTGTACGTGCAGAAGCCGTGATGTGGGCGCGTTTCTGGTTTGCCGTGCCGGCCAAGAGGCCGCCACCGCCACCGTGTACACCTCCGCCGCCTCCTCCAGCGCCGCCTAAGTACGGCCCTCTTCCTGGGCCATCATCCGTCGCGTCGCTGTACGACCTCGCTGGCAATTTCCTCGACCGCGCCAAGAGAGTGCTGGACACCGGCGGTCCGGCGGGTCTCGATGCCATCTCCTCCACGTCCGGCGCACGCCGCCGTGCCGCGGCAGAGTTGACGGCCCCAGCCTCGGACGCGGCCCCAGCGGCCACAAAAAGTGACTCGTGGACCTTGAGTTCTCGCGCCGTGCACTGGATCATCGTGGGGGCCGTGGTCGCCGCGGTGCTTCTGGTTCTGTGCATGGTGGCCTGCTTCGTCCGGCGGAGAAGGAGACGGCGCCGGCGCCGGCCGGTGGTACTGGCACCACCTCAGCTGCCGCTGCCAGCACCGATGATGGTTTACCACAAAGGTACGTAGAACAAGGTGCTCAGGTGACAGGTGTACCGTGAACACAAGCATCATCAGCTGTTGCATGTCCTTGTACTTTTCAGATGGCCCGACATGGCCAGTACTTGAGCAAGCGCCGTCCGAGCACTACTTCGCGCAGCAGCAGCGGCCCACACCTCCGCAGACGAGCGGCACGTTCTCGGACGCGGGATCCGAGAACCGCCTGCATTCCGCCATCGATGTCGTCACCGAGCTGCCGACCGCCACGGGAGGATCGCACTCGTACGAGCAGCTCGCCGCCGCGACGGACGGGTTCGCCCCCGGCAACATCATCGGGCAGGGCGGCTTCGGGTGCGTGTACAGGGGGAGGCTCGACGGCGCCGAGGTGGCGATCAAGAAGCTCAAGACGGAGAGCCGGCAGGGAGACCGCGAGTTCCGGGCCGAGGTCGAGATCATCAGCCGCGTGCACCACCGGAACCTTGTCACGCTGATCGGGTACTGCATCTACTCCGACGAAAGGTTGCTGGTCTACGAGTTTGTCCCCAATAAGACACTGGACACCCATTTGCACGGTAAGTTATACTGGGAGTTCTTGGTCCCCAGTCCTGCATGTTTGCATGTTCTTGGCTTTGGTTTAACAGAGAACCGACTTCATCTCGAGTTAAGCTAGCTTGACATTGCACGTTAATTAATTACATAGGGCACAATGGTACACCGCTTGACTGGGATCAAAGATGGAAGATAGCTGTGGGATCAGCAAGGGGCTTGGCCTATCTTCATGACGACTGTTAGTCAATACTTCTGCTTGTTCTCTTCAGCTTCGTATCTAGGACTAGAAGAGCAGTACTGAATTCTGAGGAGCTATACTTATTGCAGGTTATCCTAAAATCATACATCGTGATGTCAAGGCGTCCAACATTCTTCTTGATCATAACTTTGAGCCCAAGGTATCATTTTGACCGATATATGGAGCAAATGTTGCAGTACATGCCAAAACAGCTGGTGTACTATGAGTTCTGTGTTTTCTAAACCCAGTGCACAGCATTTCAAGTGTGACTTTTGGTATGCTGCACTTGAACAAAACATTATGGTTTTGCTTGAACTTTAGGAGTACGCTGTTAAGTTCACCAAGCAAAGTTGATCTTCAACAATGTTCAGTAGCATAAACTTTTGTTTATTAATATGTCCTAATTCTTTGCAGGTTGCAGATTTTGGGTTAGCAAAGTATCAACCAGGAGACCACACTCATGTTTCCACAAGAATAATGGGAACTTTCGGGTCAGTCCTTTTACCGTTGCCGTTCTACACTATCATCATTCAAGAATTTTTTTTTATTTCTTTGTTTGCAACATAAACTTCTTCAGCGGATGAGCGTCTAACCACCGTCTCTTTACTTCTTTCCTGCTGCAGATACATAGCTCCGGAGTTCTTATCTAGTGGAAAACTAACTGACAGAGCTGATGTTTTCTCTTTTGGCGTCGTTCTCTTGGAGCTGGTTACTGGAAGGCTACCGGTTCAGTCATCTCAGTCCTACATGGATGACACATTAGTTGGTTGGGTCAGTCCATCAGAAACATGTTCCTGAATTTACAACAACTGCTGTGATCAGATGGTTTCTTAGGTAAAAAGCCTGAAAGCTCATTCTATATGGGACTGCTTCTGCAGGCTAGACCCTTGATTCGACAGGTTGCAGAGGATGGCAGCCTTCAAAGCCTTATCGATCCACGACTTGGAAGCGATTACGATCCGTCCATAATGATGCGGATGGTCGAGTGCGCTGCGGCTGCTGTGCGCCAATCAGCGCAACAGCGTCCATCCATGGTTCAGGTTCGTTCTCTGACCACGCGCCGCCGAGTTCCAAATCCAACGCTTGTGGTTTGCTTCAGAAATTTGACATGATTTGCTCCGCAGATCCTTAAATACTTGCAAGGGGGAATGCGAGCAGAAGATCTGAGCGGCGTTTTCAAAATTACGACAGCAGAGGACTCTTACAGCTCCAGCATGGAATCCGGTGAATCCGTTGGACCGAGACCAAGAAGAACGCAGCGGAGCCAGGGGAACACTAGCAACGACTACAACTCCGAACAGGCTCCGGCAGACAAACCGAACTGGAGCACGGGCAGCGTGTGGTGAAGTGAAGATATTCTCCCCGGATCAATCGATGATGGTGTAAAATTAAGAAGGCATTTGTTTCACTTAGAGGAGTTCAACTTGTCTAGACCCCCCTTACATGGCCTTCACGAATTCATGTGTTCTTAGGCTTTTGTCCAACAATAGTGAACTTTCAACTAGGGATAACCTTGCAGAACCACAGAATATAATCGATTTTTTTCTTTCACTGGCCTATATAAATCGGTGCTATGCACCAGGAGTTCATGGATAAATTTAGGAGTACAGAGCCAACCATAGTTTACTGTCGTCACTCTCTCTAATTTGTTCATACTCTAACATAATATTCATATATGGAGTAGATATTTTTACCTTTGTTCGATTATAAACTTGTAACAGACTTTAGTTACCAATTAATTTATATTAGCCTATCAACTCATGCTCCCGCACAGGTTACAATTTTAGGAATCATAAGCATTAAATTTTAATGTATAATACCTATGATTAAAAAACTTACTCCTCAGTTCTAGAATAACTACTGTTTTAGGTTTATCCTAAGTCAAACTGTTTCAAGTCTGACCAAATTTATTAAAAAAACCACTAATATTTATGGCACCAAATACCATAAAATGTATTTTCATGTCATAAATATTAATGTTATTTCCTATAAATTTGATCGAACTTAAAAATCTTGAGTTATGACAAATCTAGAGCATTAGTCGTTTTAGGATTTAGAGTGTACTAATATTAATTTATAAGTTTTTTTTCTCTTTGCTAAAATATTTTTAAATCTTTATGCAATTGTGGTAAGGTTATCAATTCTATTATTCTATTTTCTTTTCATCTACATCCATAGTATTTTTCTTTTTACATGGCACCTCCCCGTTACCTCAGTTTACATTTAATTAAATTTTAGCTTAAACTATGATGGTTCTGTGAGAATTTGAATACATGTTTGGATCTTTCAATAGTATTCTATGTTGGAGGGATCTTTCAATATACTTTATGATTTTTGGGATCTTTCGGTGCTTTTCCTTTTATAAATTTGATCAAATGGAAAATATCTTGAGGTAGGACAAATCTAAAACATTTAGCCGTTATAGGATGGAGGGTGCACTAATATTAATTCATATGTTTTTTCCTCTTTGTTAACATATTGTTTAATCTTTATGCAAATGTGGTAAGGATATCAATTATATTGTTATATATGTCATTTCATCTACATCCATAGTATTTTTCTTTTTGCATGGCACCTCCCTGTTGCTTCAATATTATACGTTATACATTTATTAAATTTTTAACATAAACTTTGATGGCTCTGTGCTAATTTGAATTTACATTTGCATCTTTCAATGGTATTCTATGTTGGCGCGGGATCTTTCGTGGTTTTTTTTTGTGCTAATCACGATCACTGAATATTAAAAAAACCACTATATTATGCCCTACAATGTGAAATGTTGTAGACTAAAATCACCGAATCACAATCACTGGATATTCAAAACAAAACAAAACAAAAATAAAACAGGACTTGAATCTCACATTCTTACCTCACTGGGTCACTGTCACTGAGGAGTGAGGACTGGGAGCAGCACCGAGGCAGGGAATGTCGAAGGCCGAAGGGGAAGGGCCGGTTGGCCTAGCCCCTGGTGGCCTGCCTGACGGCTGGCGCAGGCGGGCTGGGCTGCCGGCCTGGCCCCTGACGGCTGGCTGGCTGTGGCCGCCGGATCAGGACTCGCTCGGCTAGGGCCTGAGGGAGGCGCCGGAGGACGGAGGCAGCAAGCGGGGATAGCCGGAGGGGGGCGCGGTCGCGAGTTCGCGACTCCGGGGCGGCGGGGCGCGGTTGGGCTGGGCTGGGCTGACGACCCGCTCCCTGCCAATCAGGCCCACGAGGGGCTGCAGCTCCACCAGCCCACCCACCCGGCCACCCCTAGCAAGAGAGACGACTGGGAGCCACAAGCCAACAACTGCGAGATGGCAGCGGCGGAGACCTCGGGCACGGCGATAGGATCCTCGGGGAGATGGGCACTCCATGGCAAGACAGCCCTCGTCACCGGCGGCACCCGCGGCATCGGGTACGGCTTCCCTCAAACGCCTATCTACTTTCCTCCGGCACTTGCAAACCCGCTACGGTGATTCAATCGAGCTCGCGTTCGTGTCGTGTAGGCGTGCGGTAGTGGAGGAGCTTGCGACACTGGGGGCGGCCGTGCACACATGCTCCCGGAAGGCGGAGGAGCTCGGCGAGCGCATCAAGGAGTGGGAGGCCAGGGGATTCCGTGTTACCGGTTCCGTCTGCGACCTCTCAGAGCGGGACCAGCGGGAGCGGCTAATCCGGGAGGTCGGCGACCGCTTCGGCGGCAAGCTTAACATCCTCGTGAGTCAACAAGCACTTGCACCCGTCCTTTTGTTCCTCTTTGTTTAGTTCGGATGTCTAATGTTGATTTATAGCGTGTATAAAACTTTGACTACTCATGAAAGTATGTTTCGCAATTCGGCAATTAGCAACGGTTAGGACTTAGGAATAGAAATGCTGAGTTATTAGGGGGGCCGAGTTACTGGCAAGATTAGGGTTGGGAGTTCATGCCTTTGGTTCTAGTGGCGTTTTGGCGAAGAGGTACGAAGTTGTTGTATATGACATGTTAAAGCAAATCACAATGAATGATTGAGGTGGTGTCCATCTGACTGTAAAGGTAAATAACACTAATGGTGCCCCTCACTCTGTGATTACAAAAGTGGATCATCAATTTCTCATTCGTCATCCCAATTCCCACCTCAATTCTTATTGACTTCAGAGCCCAGATCCCTAATTCACACTCATTCACACCAATTTAATCTAACTAAACAAGTTTTTTTATTTTGTATTTATCACATACTTACATGGTAATGATACTAGCGGATTACTCGTAAGAATTATTTTAGGCAGAGATGTATAATGGAGACTGTCTACTCTGAAAACAAGTACTAAAAAGAGCAGAGCAGTCTTAATCATGACATGAACAGCAATAGGGTCTTGCAGCATTTGGAGTTGAGTGAAGCGAATTGTAGGAAGTCATTAGTCTTGACCATTTGGCTCCCTTTGCTTTTCCTTTTTATCTTTTGAAGATAACCCTTGGGTCCCTGCACCTATAATATTTTTCAGGAGAATAGCTGCAGGTCCAAACCTGATTTGATGGGCTATTAGTGATGTCCTTTAACTTTTATCCTATTCAAGTTAAACAACACTGACCATGCGTCTACAAATAAGATTTATAGGATTTCTTTTTAAAAACTGTCTATGACAACAACAAGTACTAGCATGGAGGTTTTATTTTGGTGTTTGTGCACACCAACTTTGGAGCATTGCAATGAACTGTGTTGCAGGAAGCTGTTAGTCTTGACCCTTGGCACCCTTTTTCTATCGACCTCTTTTCTATTGAAAAGAACAAAATCCTTGGATCCTTTCATTCTTATACTTTTTTAAGTGAATGGATGCAGCCATGCTGGTCCAATCTGATTTAATGAGTTGTTAGTGTGTCCTGTAACTTCCTTTTCTTCTTGAACATGCATGAGCTGCATGCCTGCGTATCATTTCATTAGATAAGTGTCCTGTAAGTTTGACCCTATTCAAGTTAAGCAACGTTGACCGTGCGCCTACAAGATGTTTAGGATTCTTTTTCCTTGAAAAGAGGTATGGGCTCTATTTGCATCTAGACTCTGGCCGAGGATGGCTAGAACTATCACATGATCAAATTGCCGTTTAGATTATCGAAAAGTGCCATGTTATCTCTAGTTGCTGATTAAATTATGTTTTGAAATAGATAAGTTTCGTGAATGCCCTTTACAAGTTCAGACACCCAACCCAAATGATACAAACTTAGAAATTTAGGGACAGGCAGACACAGTTGTTTTCAATTTAATATTTACATCTTGGCAATGCAGTATTACGCCAAGACATGAAATGATCGCCTTACTTCTTTATCAATACAAAAGGATATCAAACTTTATGAAGAAATTCCCAGTGGAGATGTTCTGTTTTTTGTTCATGTGCAGAACATTGTTGAATTCATGATCAGGGATTGATAAGGTTGGAAGTTCTTAATGGTGTCAGGAACTAGTTGACTGATAGCAAAATGTGTCTACATTTTTATCTACAAGTTAAACCCTATGATTTGCTTATTTACGGTCTGAGTCTGTTTCATGTTGATTTATCCTGGCTTTCTTCATTTGATCTTTTAGGTAAACAATGTAGGAACAAACATAAGGAAAACAACTACTGAATTTACTGCAGAGGAATACTCGTTTGTGATGGCTACTAATCTTGAATCTGCATATCACTTGTGCCAAATTGCACATCCTCTTTTGAAATTATCTGGGTCAGGCAGCATTATATTCATATCATCTGTTTGTGGAGTGGTGGCCGTCTTTAGTGGAACTATATATGCTATGACTAAAGGTAACAGTTGTACCCAATACTAAACAACCTTCTATCTCTTGGTCATATATGAATAGAAGGTGTTCTTGACATGTGGCATGCATAACCAGCTAAAATTCTTGTTTAGGTGCCATTAACCAGCTAACCAAGAACTTAGCATGTGAATGGGCAAAGGACAACATAAGAGCCAACTCTGTTGCTCCGTGGTACATCACCACTTCACTTACGGAAAGAGTAAGAATCTTCTATTGTTTCATATTATTAACGAATTAAGTTTGTATCATACTCCCTCCATTCCAAAATATAAGTCATTGTAGCTTTTCTAGATACATGCCTTTTGCTACGCACATGGATATATATTATGTCCAGATACATAGTAAAAACTATTGTCTAGAAAAGCCAAAATGACTTAAACCTGAAATGGAGGGAGGATTTCCTGAATTGAAACCCTAAACCGTCCTTTCCACTTATTACTGCTTTCTTTTGTGCAGCTTTTGGCAAATAAGGATTTCGAGGAACAAGTTGTGAGTCGGACTCCGCTTGGACGTGTTGGAGAACCTGAAGAAATATCGGCACTTGTTGCTTTTCTTTGCATGCCAGGTTCCACTTATATTACTGGCCAGACGATTGCGGTTGATGGAGGTATGACTGTGAACGGTTTTTACCCAACCAAGTTCTAGGCGGAAAATGCTATATGTTTCTTTAAGGTGAGCTTTGTTGGATATTGTTCATTACATGTTTACATAATTCTGTCAGAGCCATGTGAAGGACCTTGTGTTTAGATCTGACCACTGCTCTGCAATTCTGCAATAATGCCAGTTTGTTGACATTTAATTTCATCTAGCATTGCTGCAGGAAGTGTTATGCTCCACTTGGTCGAACTGTAGTTGACCTCTGACCAGGAGTACATTTTTTTAGCAGATGACCAGGAGTAGATGCGCGTTTCAATTTTCTTATGGGCCAAATTCGTTTGTGGGCTGTTGTGTTTTCCGTCCGCTTATCCGACGGTTTCCTGGCGCGGTGCACTCTTGTTTTTTCAATCCCATTTTGAATGGGTAGGTTTTTTTCAAAATCAAATTTTGTCGAGCAAAATGTCTTCACGTTGCGCCTTCTAGTTACACATCACTACTATATACTCCCTCCATCCATAAAAACATACAATTATGAGATCCGTGTCAGTCAAATTGATTTAAGTTTGACCAAAATTATAATAAAAGGTATTAGTATTTATGTCGTTAAATAAAATTATTATAAAAATATATTCTATTACTAATCTAATAGTATATTTTTTATCAAGAATGTTAGTACTTTTTGTATAATTTCGGTCAAAGTTTAAAATGTTTGACTTCTCGGTAAGCGAGAATTGCATGTTTTGTTGGACGGAGGGAGTATATAATTATATGTATTAGAAAATTATTCTTGAGATTTGAAACAGGTTCTTTATGTGCGTTGTGTTCTATTATCGATCCACGACCGTGGTTAATGTACAGTTCTACCGGAACAAGGTGCAGAATGTCATGGTTTACATACGATTAAGTACTGGTACTCTGCAAATCTGGTCGAAGACGCCATCCAGTTCTGCGATTTAATTTCATCTCCAGTTGGTTGTGAAAACGTTCAACCTGAACGCAGCGGCGAACACTTGGCGCCCTAACGCTGCTCATGCCTTTTTTTTATTTTTTTGCGAAAAACGCTGCTCATGCCTTCTTCTTTTTTGCCAAAAACGCTGCTCATGCCTGATACAGTGATACAGCTGGTGTTGAACAGAAACTTGCAAAATGGTTCCACCCGACGACACAGCATGAATAAACAGCGAGATGCTGCGGTTACCCCCACGCTCCACTGTCTGCCCGGTCGCATCCGCGAAAGCGAAAATGGCACAAAATTGACGCAAAAACATTTCTCCAGATTTGTGCGAGAGAGGAGTACCGAGGGAAAGAAAAAATCTTGCGCGCGAATCCGAGGACCCAGCAGCGCGATCTCCGTGACAGCGACGTCCCCGTCCCGAGCGGCCGAACACGTCGCGCGGCACCCTGCGATCGCCGCGCGGATCCCGAGTCCCGAGACGCCGATCGCGGGATCGGCCGATCGGGGTGGGGACGCGAGGCGTTATTGCGTTGCGTGGTGTTGCCGTCGTGCCGGCTTTACGTGGCGAGCGGCCGCGCGTCGGGCACCAGCAGGCCGGGTGTCGTGGTGCCAAAGCAAGCAACGGAAGCGAAGCCAGCCGAGCCAGCCAGCCCTGTGTGCCGGCTGTCAGTTGTGCGCGGACGCCGACAGATGGAACGAGTTGCGTCATGAGCATTTCTACTTTGCTTGGCGCCTTGTACGACCCCAAAAGATGGAAAAGAAAAGAGGAGTCTATGATTGCTCTTCGCCGTATATGTTGGTGCTATGAGAGAGCCATGTTTCAATAGGTGAAATGCTGAGGCTAGTGGCGATCACAATTCACATCAGCAAAATGTCGAGGTTCTACGACCAATGCAGCCTGTTTTCGCTCGATCTATCTGCCGATGGTTTCTATCTTGACCCATCGTTATCGAAGGGTTTTACTTTCCTTGCGTGAAGGGAATGGGACTCGTATCATTAGTCATATCCGTCTGCTTTTCAGCGCCATCAAACGGATGATTGAGGAGGATCCGCTGCGGTCACGAAGCCGATCCCACCCACAGATCTTAGCGCGGAAAAGTTGGCGAATGGCGATACGAGTGATGGCCACAGATTAACCCCATACCATAGATGAGACAGGACAAGGCAACCTAGAATATCTCATCTACCGTCCATGGGCTCAGGGCTCCCGCGGGCCTCGTGTCAACCAGTAGTAATCAAGTCACCGTGTCAGCACGACTGCGTGTCAGTTAGGGTTAGGCCAAGGCGGTGGTGCTCGTTTCAACCTTGGCAAGTAAACAATGCATTATCTCGTTTCAACAGTATGTAACAAAGAAGAAGCGTGTCAGCGTGTGTAAGCTTGCATCGCGGCCAATCACACACGAGGAAAATATCTCGCCGAGAGCCCGAGACCACATTTTTCTCTTCGAGAGCATGCGAAACGGACCAGGTCCAGGTGGCTGGCTGGCGTTGCCACTCGCAAAGCTGCTGCAGGCCCATTTGCACGAGGCGCCGAGCCATTGAACCTTCGAGGCGTACTCTCTCCGACTCCGACGTGCTGCCGCATGCGTGATGCGTCCGGTCAGTCGGTCAGAGGCCGAGAGCTCTCCAAGCAAAGCTTGGAATCAAGCCTTGAGCTAACCAGAGCTAGCTAGCCCACAGAAACGTGGCTGTGTCATTGCGTATAGAGACCCTGAGCTCCCTCCTCGACAGATCGCGCACCATCGGATCCTTTACAGTGCAGACGTGCAGTGTACTTGCCCACGTACAGTTTGGTTCAGAGGACTGTGCGCCATCGACAAGGATCGAGCGCGGGACCGCTGTTTCTCGCGGCCGGTGGCCGTGTCCGGAACTCCGGATGGCACCCACTGACCCACACAGCTGGCAAAGGACGCCGTCGTATACTACTGTATACTCGTACGCTGTTGCCCTTGGAACGGCTCCTGGCAGGGCAAGCGTGTATCCGGATCGCTGAGCCGGCTTCGACCTCAGTGCACAGTGTGATTTGGCGAGTACAGCGTACTAGGCCTCGGACTCGGAGAGCAATAGATGTAAAAAGAAACCTATTGATTTTCTATTTATCTATTGACAATTTTTTATATTAAATCTATCAGTGCCAATTTTTTTATATTAAATCTATCAATTCGATCACAGAACATCGCTTGTATATCACATATGTATATTATACGAACATCACATGTACTATTTGACAATCGAGTATTACAAAAGAAGGCAATACCGGAATTTGTCAACCATCATAGAACATCATCTGTATATCATGTGAACATCATAGAATACATCTAGAGCATCATATGAGCTACCTTTATCAGCGTATGCTACATATACATACTTTAATATCTTTTTTTCCGAACAATCCATACTTCGATATCTACTTGCAAAACAACATTTGCTTTCAAAACTATCGGTAAAAGATAGATATATACTTGAAACTAAGTTGCGTAGTTATCAAAATGCGAATGTGAATTTCGAATCCGGACTATCCATTTTGTATTTGTATTTGAAAAGATTCAAATCCATATCTGTATCTAGCAAAATTATAGATTTCCGACTGAAAAATATCTGAATTCCAGCGGCACCCGTTTCATTTCCACCAAGTATCCAAGGCTCTATCATTATCTAAAAAAATCTAGCTCTCCGGTACACCAAGCAAATATCTAGGCTCTTGACACGTGTCCCGTGGCATGATTACGACTAAGACTACCCGCACTCACGTTCCTCTATTTTCATCCTCTATACTGCCCGGTCATCAAAATTCTCTCCTCTATAGTCATTTCTCCTGCATCCATCCCTCCTCTATATGATACTCTATCCACTATGGGCCCACTTGTCACTTTATCTAAATATATCCATGAGAGATCTAGTTTTGAGGATTTAATTGCAACGAATTCAATGGTGCAATCGGAATTTAATTTGAATTTTCGGTTTGTGAGATATGAGGTCAAATGAGGTAGGGCCCACCAGCGCGCAGGCAGCCTCCTCTCCGCACATGCGTGCGGCAGTGCTGGCCGCGGGACCACGCCTCGTACCGGAGGAACGGTATTACGTTTGCAGCAGCGGACCAACGCGTTTACCGTCTTGTTTCTCGTTCCCCATTGCAGCTGATTTTTTACGCTAACCAGAGTAGCGTATCTTTTGGCGTACGCCGCTGCGGACAGTCTAAGCGCCTTCTTTCTTGTGGGTGCTTAATGTGCGTTTACAGTACGTGTTCCGATTTTAGCACACATCGCATACTGACACTGTCATCGGACAAGGACTTGTTTCTAGAGCTAAGGCTGATGTGATTTCACATAATCACATATGATTCGCGTGCAGAGATGATGGCGTTTAGTATATAATACAGTACCGAGTAGCAACACTCTGACTTCTGATCCATTTCGTGAACGTATGTACTCGAGACGCATGACTGTATTCCATTACCAGTTGACACCCATTAAAAATCGGAATTGCTATTTGACAATCGGTTATTTTCTTGTCTTCTATCAACCAGATTTCTGTCTATCCGATGCGATGTATCCGACGCCCCCGCTCTGTTGCTCGATACGGGTGCGCTCTCTCCATTGCATAGCTTTCCTTTCCGCTCTCCTTCTTTCCTAGCCCGCCGCCGCCCCCAGGCCACCGGCGCCGGGCCGGCGCGAGTGTGGGCATCCATGGCACGGGCACGAATATCGTCGTCCTTGGCGCAAGCGCGGCTGCCGTCCTCGGCACGGGCGGTGTTCTCGACAGGCCGCCGGCTGCTCACTACTACAGAAACATGTCTTTAGCCCCGGTCGGCAAGGGCCTTTAGCCCCGGTTGCCGAGCCGGGACTACGCTTCCGTGACTAAAGGCCCTCCTTTAGTCCTGGCTCCGGCCATCGGCCTTTAGTCCCGGTTGGTAATACCAGCCGGGACTAAAGGGTGCTGCCAGCGGTGCCCGGCAGCAGTACCCTTTAGCCGCGGCTGGTATTAGCAGCTGGGACTAAAGGGTCCCCTGGTTTTTCCTTTTTATTTTCATTTCAGTTCTGTTTTCAGTTTTGTTTATTTATTTAATAGGTTTTCCGATATATATTCTTTGCTGCTAATATATATAATTTATATATATTAGCAGCATAACACAATAAGCTTATTGCATGCATATATAATTGAACTATAGAACTACATATATATATATATATATATAAATATATGTACATAAAATTACAAGCAATATACATATAGAAGTTGTCCAAATATCTATCTACACAAGTTATACTCCAAAGTTATGTAAACCTATTACAAGTTGTACTCCATCTAAAGATCTACAGGACATACAAATGATCATCATTGTTTGGAATCAACGACTCGTTGGTATTATAGTAGAACTCGTCGTTTGGATTTATGACTTGTTCCCGAAGAAATCCTGCTATTGTCTCTTGTATTGCTTTCAATTGGCCTTGTAGCATCACTTTTTGCTTCAACCAGTCAGTTTTCAATTGGAATTAAAGAAGATATTAGTTATATCTATATTATCAATATTAAGTCTATAAAAATGAAAAGAAACATGTTACGTACTTTGATGATTTCTTCAGGAATTCTATTTGATTCTATCAACATGTACTCGCAAACATAGAATCCGCATAAGTTGGTGCCCTGTTTTTGTCTCAAAATCCACTGTAGAATGAAAAGATTCATCTCGTAATAAAGATATGATATATGACATGATATTTAAAGATACACGTACATTGACAAAGGTGTAAACTTACTGGTAGTCGTGGCTCTATTGTAAGTGGGGTCTTACACTGACTCATATGTTCCCGAGCAATTAATTTTTCTCAAACCCTAATCCGGCCAATGAAACATTAATAGTTGGATCATTATTTAATTAGTATACATATATACAAGCTTAGTCTATACTTTAAGCATGCAAGCTAGGGATCGAAAAATTACTTTTGGAGGATGTCTATCATATCTTGGTAATCTGCTTGCGGTTTGCTCAACGAGTCATAAATTAACACATTGCTTTGTTTGAGATCGATGACCATCAATATCCAGTGATAGCTGTTCATACACATGATTCATATATACATTATTAGGGTTAAGTAAAATAAAATGTGCACATACTTATTATTAACTATATATGTCTCACGCACTTAAAGTTGTATGGGAAGAGAATTCTCTCTATCTTTTTTGTTCACGAAGAACCTCATGAGATTCGTACACGACTCATCGCTCCAAGTCGCTGAAGGGTTTGGAGCCTTGAAAACAACATATGGATCAACAAACCCAACAGAATTGTCGTATTTATCTCTGAGCTGAGTCATCTGATACCTGCAAAATATCGATTCGATCCACAAGTATGTGTGTAAGAATACTACTATATACACGTACTAGAGAGTTCAATGAAAACTATAAAAGAAACACTTACAAACAGTAGCAGCTAAGGAGCGATTTGTCCAGTGCGTCCATATGACATAGCTGGTGTAATTCCTCCATCTGGACTAAGATTAGGTCATCGCCACAGAAGTAGTGATGATTCCGAATTCGGACAGAAATCCAATTGACATCACCGTCTTTAGAAGCCTCCATGCACCATTTGTTGATTGCAAACATCTGCGTACCAAGTCCATGTAAGTGATTAAAGTTCATTAGACTCCTGCCTGGTGCAAAATTTCTCCTCCATTCATCAACTACTTCCGCTCGTGGAAACTCCATCCCAGTAGCAATATTTTTAATGGTGTCGTACGGGAGAACGCTGTCAATGAATTTTTTTTCATTGAGTCCATCTCAGACAAAGTGGTCTCTCCAGATTTCCTCTGTACTCTGCTCATGTTTGAACCATACTGATTTTGCACAACTAACGGGGACAAAGGTCTTGATGTTTCCCCGAGCTGTGGAACACCCTTTCCCACTTTCTTCTTGCTGGATTGTAGTTCTTTTGCGGACTTCATAAGAGAGCGTTCGTAATCTGATTTTCGCGGAGCCTTTCGGGCTTCACGTATCTTGATACCATGTTGGTCCACCCTTTTCCATAACTCCTGTGGGTTTAACAAGAGGTAAGGCTTCTCCGAGTTCCTCTTCGCTTTAGCAGCGGCGTCACATTCATCTAAAAAATTTCGCACATCTTTTTTCACCGTAATTTCTAACTCCTCATCAGTCTTTTCATAAGCTAATTTCTCTTGGGCTTTTTTCCTGATGCAGGAGCCTTCTTTTTTGGAGGTGGGGCCTTTGGTTCTATGGCGGCAGACCGCTTCTTAGGGCCGCGCGGTGGAGGCGGGGGTGTTGGAGCCCGCGGTGGAGGTTGTGGCGTTGGAGCCCACGGTGGAGGAGATGGTGGGCCCGGTGGCGGTGTTGGAGCCTGCGGTGGAGGTTGTGGCGTTGGAGCCCGCGGTGGAGGAGATGGTGGGGCCGGTGGAGATCTTTGTGCGGGAGATGGGGTTGAAGCCGTGTCCTCCAACACATCGTCACCGCCCGCAGCACTCTGATGCGCTGGGGACGAACTGGACTATAGTTCCTGCTACGCAAAACAACAAATGATGTGAGCATCCAACTAATATATACATATAGGAAGTTAGTGTAATAAAAATTGTTTCTCGTTCACGCGCACACTACCTATGGTGAGGATCTTGATCAGTAGGAGGAGGTTGCGGCGGTGACACTCCAGGAATAATAATGAAGCGCTTGCGCCAGCAAATAAATGTCTTCTCCGCTTCATCTAAAGTCTTCTCCCCATCTCCCCCTTCGATTTCCAGTGCCACGCTGCCACAACCTGTCTCAACCCTATCCACAGAGACGCTAGCGTATCCGGCTGGTACTGGTTGACCATGGATTCTTGGTGTTCTTGTGCCGTCGATAGGGTTTACAACACCGACAGCCACCTTTTTCGTGGCATTTCCATCTGGAATGTGCAGCTCACAAGTAGTAAAAGGTTCTTTAACGTCATCCACGGGGAAGCGTAGCTTGGAGTCATCTTGAATGGTTGGTACTTCCGTGGAGGCGCAGCTGCTTTTCATCTGACCTGGGGGGCTAATGTTCGCTTGAGGCTGTTGTGATGATGTACCTTGCCCACTCGTCATTTGACTAAGTGCCGCTTGCACTTGCCTTTTGATTTCCTCCTGCATCCATTCTTCACGAGATTTCTCACGCTCTTGTGTTTGAAGAACATACTCCTCCAACTTGAAGAGTCGCTCTGCCTCCCCGTCCTTCTTTCCCTGGCGGCTTCTGTAACTTTCTCGATCCGCTTCGAAGGAATGCAGCCACGAAACGGCCCCAAAGCCTCTCGTACGCCCACCGTGCTCAGGATTCTCCAGCGCGTACGTGAGTTCATCCTTCTCTCTGTTGGGCTTGAACTCGCCAGCCAACACCGCACTTCATGCTTGAACTAGCCTCTGTGCTGCTCTTGAAATTTGCGGGCCCCAATCAAGCTCCCCGTCATTAGGGTTTATGGTTCCCCCATGAGCGTAGAACCAATTCCTGGACCGTTCACTCCAATTTCTTCTTATTGTCTCCGGGACTACCCCTGGCAAGCATCTTCTGTTCTTGTCTCTCCCACTTTGGAAGGGCAGTCTTATAGCCACCTGATCCTAAATGATGGTGGTATTTCTTCTGAGCTGCATTCTGTTTGTTTACTCTGACCCGGGCCTCGCTCTCTTGTGATCTTTTGTACTCTACAAATTCATCCCAATCGGCCCTTATCTTGACATACGCCTTAGAGTTGAAATCTGGCGTCTCGTTCTTTAGCACAAAGTTGTGGTACAATTTCTTCTTCCAGTCCTGAAAAGTGTGGCCATCTTCTTCATTGTCCACTCCCGAATTCGCCTCAGCAGCTCCTCATCTTCCATGTTGAACGAGAAATGAGCTTGGATGTCATCCCAGACTAGCTGCTTGTCAAGATCGGAGACATAACTGATCTCGGGAGCACTTCGCCTCTCTTTCCATTCACGGGCACTTATCGGAATCCGATCTCTCACAAGGAACCCACAGTGAAAGACATATTTCTGTGCATGGGTCCTAGTGGTTGGCCTGTAGCCATATCGAATTCGGAGATTACATGACGGCCCTTCAACGACCTCTTCGGTCCTCGTTTTGGTCTGCTCTGCCCCGTCGCAGACGTCGATCCAGAGGGCTACATATAGGTAAATACACAAAGATGAAACCCTAATACAAGTTGAGATAAAACCTAATCAAGTAATAAAGTAAATGTAAACCCTAACACGACATATTGTATATATACCTCGCCTGTATTGCCTTCTTCCATCTCAACTTGTTGTTCAGGGGGATCTTCATCATGCATGGTCATGTCTTCGTAATTCAATAAGTATTGACTCCCGTCAACGTCGTCGGCGATGATATTCATCATTTCCTCCTCCATGTTCTCATTTGGGTCGGCTATTTCGACGAATATTAAAATATATATACAATATGATCGAACACTTAGAGGAGCTTTATACATGTATGTGAAACGAAAACCGAAAACTAGGGGTTTAGGCGTTCGGGCCGGGTTTCGGGGTTTAGGGTTTCGGGGTTTGGGGTTTCGGGGTTTAGGGTTTCGGGGTTTAAGTTTGAGGGTTTAGGGGTTCGGGGTTTAGGGGTTCGGGGTTTCGGGGTTCAGGGTTTCGGGGTTTAGGGTTTCAGGATTTAGGGGTTTAGGTTTGAGGGTTTAGGGTTTCAGGGTTTAGGGTTCGGGGTTTCGGGGTTCAGGGTTTCGGGGTTTAGGGGTTTGAGGGTTTCGGGTTAGGGTTTCGGGTTTTAGGGTTTCGAGTTTTAGGTGACATGTAATCGCCAACATTAAAAATAACATATATTCGTAAAGAGGCAATTCAACATTAAAAATAACACGAAGACGCATACCTGTCAAAATATTTGTAAGTGTAAATACATGTTTAAACATATCCAAGTGATTTTCTATGGCATTCCAACATGACACAAGATTTTCTATGAACACATATTTCTAAGAATAATAAATACATGTTTAAACATATCCTTGTCACGTGATTTACACACCGTGGACGAGAACAACGACGGCGGACAGCAGCGAGGATGACGACGGTGCGGATGACAGTGGACGGCGGCGAGGTCGGTGGAGCGGTCACCAGGACTACAGGTCGAACACATATTTGTTAGGTTAAAAAAACATATATATGATTTTCTTTTTTCTATAAATATATCTATTCGTATTCATTATTTGTATATATCTATTTCTATGAAAGAAGAAATAAAAAAGTTAAATAGAAAATAATCTATAAATATATATATCTATTTATATTTATTTTATATATATCACTTTCTATTTCTAAATACATATATATTTATTTTGTATATATATATACCAATTTTCTTTTTTCTATATATTTATTTATAGGTATATATTTCTTTTTCATTTCTTTTTTTTATACTCTCACACACACTGGACACACACGCACACCACGCACACTGCACACGCACAGGCCGTACGGCAGCGGCGCGGAGGACGGCGGCGCGGAGGACGGCGACGTGGACACGACGACGAGGAGGACGGCGCGGCGCGGACACGACGGCGAGGACGACGCCGTACGGCGCGGAGGGCAGAGAGAGGCCGAGGTGGACGGCGACGCGGTGCTCGACGGCGAGGAGGACGGCGGCGCGGAGCTCGACGGCGCGGACAGAGGCTCGACGGCGAGGTGAGCTCGAGGGCGGCGGCGCAGACGGAGGCGGGGCAACTGCGTGTCGATCTGGGGAAGATTGGAGGGCACTGTGCCCTATATACCCGGGAGGGCCTTTAGTCCCGGGGCGTATTACGCACCGGGACTAAATATCCTTTAGTCCTGGTGCCTAATACGCCCCGGGACTAAAGGGTTGGACTTTTAGTTCCGGGCGGGCTTACGCACCGGGACTAAAGGGGTCTTTAGTCCCGGTGCGTAAGACGGCCCGGGACTAAAGGGTTATTTCCCGCCACAATTTTGGGTTTTCAGTATTTTGGGTTTTCTATTAAGTTTCCACTATATAAATATGTTGTAATTCTTGTTAATTGCATAGTAAATTGAACAGTAGGCATAAAATTACTTAAAAATAACAGTTGTATATCCTTTAACCTTATTGTATAGTAGAAAATTTTGTAGCATAAATTCTTTTCTTTTTTTATAATAACGAATATAAATGTAAATAACCATTCATATTTGGTTAATGCAAAAATGTAATGTTCAATTTAAATTTAAAAAATTGTTGGCTTTCAATAGAAAATTTATTTTCATATCATTTGGAGGTTAATCTTTTGTTTATAACCTAAAAAAATCATTGCCCAATTTCGTTCTACGCGACAGATGTAGTAGTTTTAGATTTTTAAATTTAGTTTTTTTTAATATATCTTAAATCTTTCTAATTGAACAGAAAATTAAATATTTGATATACTTTCTTTTAAAAATTAGTATGAGATTCTTTTTGCTTTAGTTTACAGAAGAAAATGTTAAATTTTAGTATCTTCTTATATGTATTTTGATGATTCGCATCTAGAGAATCACATAAATCAATGATCACTACTACTATATATATATATATATATATATAAATCCATTATCAAATAAATGAAGTCTTAATTAATTAATTATTACATAATATCTTTACAACCCACTATTAAGCGGGCACAACTGCGAACGAAGACTATCGCAGCTAGCACTAAAAATAAAATGCACTTAAGCAACATAATTAGTTCGCGTCTGATCCCAACTAAAATAGACAGATCATTCGCTTCACGAGCATGGATGGGCTGCTGCCGCTGACTCACTGCCTCATCACCTTCAGCGGCAACCTTCTGTGCAACAGAATTTCGTACGTGCTGAACGTACTCTTCCTCCCAGTACCAACATTTACATCCGCCGGTGCCCTCCCACTGCAATTAGAACAAAGAATAAAAAATTTAAACAACATCATCAAGCAAAACCGATACGAATGAACCATATTAATCAAATGCGGGTAAATAATAACTCACCTCATGGTCCGGACACTTGTAGAATATACGACCCTTGTTGATTCCCTCTTTTTTCACTCGGTACTCCTTCACAATCTCCTGGTTACACTCGCCGCAAGCAATGAGAGGAAGATCCGGCCGCAAACGCTTCGGATCCCGATGTTGAGAGGCTGAGGACCCGGTCACGGTTGCCATCTACTATATTCATGCTCATTTTTTAAACTATTACATGCAAATTCCTAATTTTCTAAACAATTATAAATAAAAAAGACTCTAAATTTATCTATTTGTTTAGATAATCGAAAAATATGATATAACAATACCAATTTCCACATTATCTACTCTCTATATTTATTGTTGCAAACTATTATAAATTCCACATTTTTCTAAAGAAAATAAACTAAAAAGACACTAAAATTCAATATTACTCGTCTTGCATAAGTCTGAAATATAGAATGGATACTACCTAGCAGTAGAAAACTATCAAGTGATTGTGATGAACCAATTTAAACTACTCAATTCTCTATGCTTGTTCTTGCAAACTATATATTTTAATTAATAACCTCTCATATTCAAAAGACATGGTAGGAGATGAAAATAGTTACCTCTAAACGCAAAGAGACGATGACGGAGTCGAAGAAGATCACCAATTGACGCCGGAGACGAAGAACAATGAACAACAAGCAAGAACAAGCAATAGCAACAGCAAGAACAAGCAAGAAGCTCACTGAAATTTGAATGTCTCTGGCTCGGGGGACGAAGAAGTTGGCACGTTATAAACTGGGGAGCTTTAGTCCCGGTTTGTATTAAAAACTGGGGCTAAAAGGTGATCATTTATCCCAGGGCAAGCCACAAACCGTGGCTAAATCTTTAGTCCCGGTCCGTGGTACCAACCGGGACTAAAGAGTACCCTTTAGTCCCGGTTGGTAACACGGGCCGGGACTAAAGGGTCTCTGCCCCGACAACTCTGTGCAGTAGCCGTTGGGGCAGGCCCTTTAGTCCCGGTCCGTGAAACCGACCGGGACTAAAGGGTCTATTAGTCCCGGGCGGCAAAAACACCGAGACTAAAGACGATTTTGAGAATCGGCCTATGACCCTGTTCTGTAGTAGTGGGTGCTCCCTAACGTGGCCGTCCTGGCACGGTCCACTCTGGTCCGCGATCTGCGAAGATTTGTATTTATTTTTAAAAAAAATTATGAAGTAGTTGACATATATTTATCTGATATCAGAAATCTATAGAAAAAAATATACACTATTGAATTTGTTGAAAAATTTGGTACATATTTTTGTTAGTCCTAAATTACATTACTTTGTTCAAGAATTTACATTGAAAAAACTATTGTAAGGTGGTGTAAATATATAGCTATAAGACACTGTAATTGTATGAATAAAATCTAGTTGTTGAGATAGGCTAAAACAAACGGTTATTGGCTGGACACATTCTTAAAAATCGCATAAAGAGAGAGCGGTACAGCCCGCAATCAAGCTGCTAATTTACAGCTACAGAGACATAATAACCTGCTGACAAAACTAAAGCAAGTTAACACCTTGAGAAAAAAAAAACCCGGTGTATACTGCAGTACAGCGCACGGCGCAGGTCCATTTACGTACGGAGTACTCCCTCCGTCCATAAAAACATGCCATGCAATTATGGGATCTGTGCCGGTCAAATTAACTCAAGTTTGACCAAGGTTACAATAAAAATATTAGTATTTATATCGTTAAATAAAATTATTATGAAAATATATTCTATTGCTAATCTAATGGTATATTTTTTGTATCAAGAATATTAGTAATTTTTTATATAACTTCGGTCAAAGTTCGAAATATTTGACTCCTCAATAAACGAGAATTGCATCTTTTGTTGGACTGAGGGAGTACATGCCAAATTAAACAGACGCGAGCAAAGCGGGAAGGACGACAACGAGGCAGACTGGCAGAGCGAGAAGCGAGCTGTATAGCCCGTACACCACCCACCCCTTGCCGCTGCGCCTCCACGTGTCTACCGCCCGCGCCTCCCCTGCCGACCTCACGCTTATCCCTCCACGGAAGGATGCGTCAACCAGGGCCCCTCGCCTCCCCATTCCCACACAACCAACGTGCCACGCCAACGGCCCACCAGAGTGTGAGTCACAGCGCCCGCGGCGAACACCAAACACCGCCACGAGCCGGCCTCGTTTACTCGTGGCACGCGGCCGCGCGCCCCAGCTCGCTTCAGCCTGGTGGAGGCGCCCGCGCATCGACACGCGTCCCGGGGCACGTACCGGCCACGCGCGGGCGTCACGTGGAGGCGTATCCGACGGCTTCGGCGCCATCGCACAACTGTACGGGGGCCGGCCCGGCCGCCGCGTGGCGCGTGGCCTCCCTGCCCTGCCTTTTATATCCCCGGGGCACCACTTGGAACCCACCCCTCTCGCTCTCACGCCTCTCAAATCCCACTAGCGAAAGGAGAACGAGAGAAGCAGCAGCCGCGGGGCGGCATTTCTTCCTCTTTGAGCGTCGTCGACGCGTGCTTGGTTTCAGGAGAGATAGCTTTGAGCCTTTGGTGGTGGCATCGGGTTTTTCGTTCCATGGCCGAGATCTGCTGCGAGGTGGCGGCGGGGTCGGACCGGAAGGGGGAGTGCGTCGGCGGGGACGCCGGCAGCCGCGCGGCGCGGCGGCGGAGGATGGAGATTCGGCGGCTCAGGGTGGTGGCCGAGGAGGCGTCCGCCAAGAGGCGGAGGCTGGAGGCGGACGAGGAGGACGCGGTTCGGGGACCGGCGCCGAGGTTCGGCGTGACGTCGGTCTGCGGGCGGCGGAGGGACATGGAGGACGCGGTGACCGCCCGCCTCGGGTTCATCAGCGGCCACCACTTCTTCGGGGTGTTCGACGGCCACGGCTGCTCGCATGTGGGTGCCCGACACTTCTTCATACATACAGTTCAGTTCATTGGCATCTGAACAGAACTGTGACGATGGCCCGAGCAGTTGTTGTTTTCGATTCGCCGCGTGTTTACCGGATTGGCTGCATGTGCATGCAGGTGGCGACGTCGTGCGGGGAGCGGATGCACCAGATCGTGGCCGAGGAGGCGACCGCCGCTGCGGGCTCGTCGGTTTCAGACGAGGCGGCGCGGTGGAGGGATGTCATGGAGAAGAGCTACTCGAGGATGGACGCCGAGGCCGTCGGCTCCAGGGAGACCGCTGGCCCGGCTCCCACCTGCCGTTGCGAGATGCAGCTTCCCAAGTGCGACCACGTCGGCTCCACGGCCGTCGTCGCCGTGGTGGGGCCACGCCACCTCGTCGTCGCCAATTGCGGCGACTCCCGTGCGGTCCTCTGCAGCGGAGGCGCCGCGATCCCTCTCTCAGCTGACCACAAGGTACTGCGAACAGAGGCAAAAAAAAAAAAAAGTCCCGTTTTTTTCCTCTGCCACGGGCTCGGTCTCATCATAGACAGATGAACCCGCTGCGTTAGGGAAATTTTGAACCATAGCATGGATCAAAATGTCCCGCTAATCGAGTTCGTATGAATGATGATGATTCGTTGCAGCCTGACCGCCCCGACGAGCTCGACCGGATCCACGCGGCGGGAGGGCGCGTCATCTTCTGGGACGGCGCCCGCGTCTTCGGCATGCTCGCCATGTCCCGCGCCATCGGTGACAGCTACCTGAAGCCGTTCGTGATATCGGACCCGGAGGTGCGGGTGGTGGAGAGGAAGGACGGCGAGGACGAGTTCCTGATCCTGGCCAGCGACGGGCTGTGGGACGTGGTGAGCAACGAGGTGGCGTGCAAGGTCGTGCGCGCCTGCCTCCGGAAGAGCGCGCCGCAGCCGCGCGGCGGCGGGGAGCGGTCGAGCCCGACCTCGAGCCTGAGCCCCAGGCAGAGCAGCGGCAGCGGCAGCAGCAGCGGGGACGAGGAGGCTGGGGCTGGGCCCAGCGACGGCGCGGGGTCCGAGAGCGACGACGGCGAGAGCAGCGAGGACAGAGCGTGCGCCGAGGCGGCCATCCTGCTGACCAAGCTAGCGCTGGCGCGGCAGAGCGCGGACAACGTCAGCGTCGTCGTCGTCAACCTCAGGCGGCGCCCCAAATCGTGATCGGCGGATCCCATCCGATCCGACGGACTAGCCGTGCTTTAGGCTGGTTGATTTGCTGGCCGTCTGTAAATTCAAATGGGAGCCAACAGCCAAGTTCACATTCGCTTCGGCCGAACAATCGTTTGTACAAAACAGTGAGATCCTTAGCAGAATTGCATACTGCTTCCTTTTATAAACCCCTACAGTAGGATTACTTTCGTTGCCATTTTTTTACGGAGGGCGTATGTATGATCTGGTCTGACAGATCAGCCCCCGCCTTTCTTTCCCGAGCAAATTCTCCAAATAGAAAAGCTCATCATCATGCCTTTCCGATGTTTGAAGAAAAAAACTTTATCAAGCGTCCGAGAATTTAATTGTAATATAGTCCAGTGCCCCTTTCACTAGCCAAATCCCTCCAACCTTCTCTGACTAGATCGTGATGTGCTCCTTCGGTTACGTGTTCCATGTTTTATAATTTGACCCGATTTGACGCGTTCGGCGACGCTGCGTCAGCTGTGCAACCTTGAATACAATATCCCGGGGAGGCGGGGACGGATGTTTTCTTGGTGGCGTCCTCCCAAAAACACTGAAGTTTTTTCAATAAAAATTGAGCTTCCAGATGAACACACTCAGCACGGAGAACCAAACGCCGAGCATACAATATATGCAAAACGTTTACACGCTGATATAGTGTTTCTGGTGTTTCCTGCCGGCTCGTTGGGCGTTGGCCGCTGAAAAGTCCGTCCTTTCCCTGTGCTGTGCTGTGCTGTGCTGGCGGGTGAGCCGTGTGCAGCAGCAGCGAGTGCGTGTCAACAAACAACTCCCGCTGCCTGCCGCCGGTGCTGCCTAATCATGGCGGACACGAGGCACGCATCCATCATCCATGCTACGACGACTACGACCTGATCACGACGTCGAGTCGTGTCGAGGAGAGGTGGGGTGCGGACGGAAGAAAAAGAAAGACAAGAAGGAACGAAAAGATAATCACGTTTTCTTATGGGGAGGTTTCTGTGCCGCTGACACCTGTTGCGTGCCGCTAGGTTGGGTGGGTCGCTCGCTGCATTTGTGCCTTTGCGATCGCGTCGGAGATTCTGCTTGCTTGTTTCGATCGGGACGGCAATTATCGTCCCCGGGCCACGTCAGGGGGTCGGGTCGGCCCTTTTCTTTTCGGGTCCCTCCTTTCCGGGGACGCTGATGCTTTTCGTCCGTGGAGCGCCGCTGGAAGGTAGCCGTCACGCTCGCACACCTGGCTTTGGGGGGCTCGGAGGTTCATCGGCTTTAGTTAGGGTAAGCGATGGAATGTTTAATGGCCATTGTTTTAGTTGACGGGCTATTCCTAATGAGAGCCCACGGTCTTTTAGCTAGCTAGCTAGCAAGCAGTGCTGCCGCAGTGCCGCTGTAGGAGTTCCACACGTCACTGAAGACGCGCTGGCATGGATGCGTACTGATGGAATCATGGATGCGTTTGCCGTTTGGCACAATAGTTTTCGTATAGTTCTCTCCGCCACCTTGCTTCGCCGACTGGAGCTTCAGAATCTGTTCCCCGTGAAACGCGAGCAGCTTGCGTGCCAGCTCTGGCGGTCCAACCGTCCACCATACTATGCAAGCTTGGAATGACCCCCAGCCTGCCTTTGGCATTTTGCCCTTGCTTTGGGCCACCCAAGTGACCCAACGCACGCGGTGACGCAAGATGCGAGACGCGGCCACCCAAGCAGCTTTCGTTTGCAGTTGCACGCCCCGGCCAGCTCATCTAGACGGCGCTTCCTGCTTCAGCTTTGCTTACTCATAGTTCGAGCTGCCTGTTCGATCGCGACGCGTCGCTGCTGATGAACGCAGGTGAAGATGCCGTGCCGGCGCCCGTGGTGGAAAGACTGGAAGTAGGACGGTGAATTGCATGGGGGGTTGACGTGATGGCCATTGGCCAGGGCATGTCCGCGGACGGCACACGGCATGAGTGGCACGAATGCGCTGCAAGAGAATCGGAACGATCCGAAAGTTGCTCTGCTTTTGGGAAGGCGTCGAGGCTTTGGACCAACGCAAGGGACCGTCCTTTTTGGCCAGGAGGACAGGAGGTCATGCAACGAAGGTGCGTCGTGCGTGTGCTTTCTTCTCCGCCTAGAACGGAAGAACCTCGTGACGAAAAATGGCGACCGGTCAGTTGCCGGGAATCAACGTTCGTGGTCATGGAGGTGAGAGTGAGCTGACCGCGTATTCTCCTCCGTGTCGCTCTGTCGCAGAGAATACTTGACACAGCTGTTCAGATTCGACTTCGAGGACAACGAAGGGGACGTGGCTTTATATTGGGCCGGTAGTGTCGGTTTTAGGCCCAATAAGCTTGGGGCTAGTATGGCTCGAGCCTACCGATAAACTGGGCCATTTAGTTTCGCAAGTTCTTGGGCTGGTAATGGACAGAGAGTTCGTCGTCCATTTGATATAAACTGGGTCAGTAATTAAGGTGGGCTGTTCTGTTTCCGGTGGTGCCACTGCTAACCAAAAGAGTCAGGTGATTCCATTTGCGCTGTCTTCCTCGCGTTGATCTCCCAGATAACCAGTTTGTATATGAGCATAGAGACTCAAACACTAATGCTCACAAATAGCTCGCAGCTCGATCCATGCTGAGGTAGGATGGTATGTGTGGTTCTTGAATCCATCTGATGCTGTGTGTGTGATATATACAATCCAAGTCACACTTAGTTCGCATAATTTGACTACTTGTTAATAAAAACTTGTAAAAATCGACTTTCACAAATGAAAATATGTTTATTATTTCCGGATGGAATGATGGATGGAGTGTGACTTACCCACTTGATAGCAATCAGCCAAGATGATAAGTGAGCCAATTGACGATGCATCCTCTAATCTACACCTTAACCCAACATTCTAATAGCATTGCTTAACCCAACATTCCAATAGCATTGAAATCCTGGTTTCGGATTGGCAGTTGCTCTGTTGCAAACAAGAACCCAACGGAGTTGGTCATGTTTCGTTCTAATTTGTATTATTTGTATTAGCCAGCTCTCGTGGGAACACTCACGAAGCAAGCTGCGCTAATCTAAAATAGGAGTGAGTTCAAACGGCGAAGGTATACGATGCTCATTCTAACTGTAGTCTGACGGAGATTGAAAGCAAACAGTGGAACGAACAGATCAGGTCAACTGCATTCTCAAATGGATTCAGCCAGATTCAGTGTCGTAGCTTCATCACAGCACGACGTACCTTACCTGCTAATATCCACTTTAGACTATCCAATTTTCCATCTAACGACTGCCAACCGAGTGCCCAGGACTTCTTCCTTTTCCACTGTGTGCGCTTTGGGCGCAGACGGTTTTTCCGCGGCGCGTCGCTCGGCGCCTCGATCGGTCCCACCACTCTTAGCCCTGTTTGGTTGGCCTTTTGCCCCAAAAGTCAAGAGCCCAATCAAGGGGTACTGCTGGAGGTAGCTTTTACAGAAGCTGGAGCTTTTTCGTAGTACATTTTTGAAAGCTGTTTTGACCATGCTTTTGGCTTTTGGCTTCCAGCTTTTCAAAATAGGTGAAATAAAAAACATTTTCATAATTATTTTAAAAAAACAAAACTAGAAGATATACTTTATACTTGTTTAACCAAACAGCTTTCAGCTTTTCCACAGCTCACAACCCATAGCAGCTTTTCCATAGCTCACAGCCACAGTAGCTTTTTCTCACAGCCACAGCTCAACCAAACAGGGCCTTAGACGCGCCACGACGTCCTCTGTTCCCATGTTGTCGACATACCTCTGTTCAAAGGAGTGGGAGGAGGAGCTCGTGCGCTCGGAGGTCGGGTTGTCGGGACCCGTGGAAGGGCTCTCCTGCGCCATCCTCGCCTCGCTCAGGAAGTCAGGAGTAAGTCAAACTCGTGCTGCTGCTGGTACGCTACGTGCCTGTCGACGACAAAATATGGTCGATAGTCTACCTAGGGGTATGTCCAAGGTGGTAGATTAGAGGGGAAGATGCGCAAGACGACGACCCAGACGTTGACGCAAGGCAAAACTAGATGAACACACAGGTTTATCCAGGTTCGGACCGCTAGGTTTAGCGTAATACCCTACGTCCTGCGTCGAGTTGTATTAATTGGATCTGGCTTATGACCTGACTTATGATCTGTTGTCCTCTCAGAGGACCCCTGCCCCTCCTTATATATTCCGAAGGGACCGGGTTACATGGTAAGTATCCGAGTTGGTACTATATCTAGATTACAACTATCGTGTGGTGCATGTCGTGCGCCGCACGTCTTCATCATGTGGGGCGGACGACTCCTAGTGGTGAGGCTCATGTACCATCGTGTGGTACCCTGGGGTCTATATCCCCACAGCTAGTCCCCGAGCCTGACAGCAGGTGACTCGGTCACGTGGTGCCAGGGTCTTGAGAATAATCAGAATTATATACATGTGCGAACGAGCGTCATGTATACACGGTAGTCCCCAAGGCTGCTAGAAGATGAAGAATAAATCTTGTAGCAGACTTATAAAAGAAGGGAAATCTACTATAGTGAAAGCAGTATGTCGTTCGAGCAGGTTGCCGAATGACGAGTCCGAGCACCGAGCATTCCCCAGGTTAGCTGGTGACCCTCGGTGTAGCCGTTGATGAACGTCGAGGAGTCTGGCTAGCTGGTCGGCGATGAAGTCTGAGCGCTAGGCAGTGAGCACCGAGCGATCCGACCAGCGCTGCTGACGATGTTGGTGTGAAGAACCCGAGCACCGAGGAGTCCCCAGGTGTCGGTGTTTCGTACCCGGGGGTATCACACCAACGAGTGATATGATCGCGTGCTTCTCTTCCTGGATGGTGATGCAAGAGGACACAAGGATTTATCCTGGTTCGGGCAAAGAAGGCCCTAGGTCCAGCGGGGGGATGTTCTTGTATTACTTGCACCTAAGTGCTTGTACAGGGGAGAATACAAGCTCAGTGAGCGTGGACCGGAGTCCGGACTCGTGCCTGTGTGTGGACTCGTGTGTTGTGTTCGTCCCCTTGAATGAGGACCCTAGTGTCCCCTTTTATAGAGCAAGGGGAGGCCAGGGTTACATAAAGGTATTACAGGTGTCGGGGCGTATGGTGCCCCATACGGAGAAGGGTAGGAACCCTGTCTTGTCGGGGCCACTGGAGCCGATGTGATCGTCGCTGTTGAGGCGTCCTTAGGTCGTGGCTTCCATCCTGGGCGCGGACGTGGTGGCGCGACAAGGCGAGAGCCGTACAGCACCCATCCCGGATTGTACAGTACGCGGCGGGGT
This sequence comes from Coix lacryma-jobi var. lacryma-jobi, assembly GCA_009763385.1. NCBI lineage: Eukaryota > Viridiplantae > Streptophyta > Magnoliopsida > Poales > Poaceae > Coix > Coix lacryma-jobi. The sequence goes on along the minus strand of CM019823.1, from coordinate 17,691,047 downwards.
CCCTCCGGGTCTTGGGGTACCTGTCCTCTAATAGCATGAAAGTAGTTAGGGCTCGAAGGGCGCGGAGCCGGCTTCGAGGTGGTGCCACGGGGGCTCGAGGGGCGCGTAGCCGGCCTCGAGGTGTTACAGTGCAGGGCTCGAGGGGCGCGTAGCCGGCCTCGAGGGGTTACAGTGCAGGGCTCGAGGGGCACGTAGCCGGCCTCAAGGGGTTACAGTGCAGGGCTCGAGGGGCGCGTAGCCGGCCTCGAGGAGTTGCAGTGCCTGGCTTGGCCGAACAGTGCTGTACTGGTGCCCTTTTGCCCATGCTTGTGGTGAAAACGAGACTTGACCTTTACACCGAGTTACTGTGGTACATGCTGTGCACTAGTGGACATGACCGGAGTAGGTGAAGGCATTAAATGCGTGGTATGGGCTGGTACGGCTGTCTGTGCAGCTCGAGGTCCGTGCGTTAAGGCTCGAGGTGTGGGGGCGCGCTCGCCCGAGGCCTGGAGGGCTCGGGCGAGACGGAGAGCGATCGTGCTCGCCCGAGGCCTTGCTGGGAGGGCTCGGGCGAGACGGAGACAGAGCGTTCGCCCGAGGCCTGGCTGGGAGGGCTCGGGCGAGACGGAGACAGAGCGTTCGCCCGAGGCCTGGCTGGGAGGGCTCGGGCGAGACGGAGACAGAGCATTCGCCCGAGGCCTGGCTGGGAGGGCTCGGGCGAGACGGAGACAGAGCGTTCGCCCGAGACCTGGCTGGGAGGGCTCGGGCGAGACGGAGACAGAGCGTTCGGGTGTTTGCGTTGATTGGGGGTACCCTTTTTCGTACCACCGACAGTAGCCCCCGAGCCCTTGTTTGAGTGCTTGCATTCGAGCAGGGGCTCCAGATTGGGATCTCGATGGGTAGCTAACGGGTCTCGAGGGTTTTGTCGATTTGATTCCGTGGGTGTCGTGCGAGCGACACCCGCGGGTGTAGCCCCCGAGACCATGGGGGAGTGGTTAGAACCCCCTCGTGGGCTTCCTGAAGAATCCTCCGTCGTTTGGGAACCTTCTGCCCAGTGGGCGCGCCTTTTTAGGCGGAAATCGTCAGGGAGCGGAGATCGCGACGCCGTGTGGACCTGTCAATAGGCTCAAAATGTGGTTCGGTAGTCTCATTAAATATTTGCGGTTACCTTTCCTTTGTCGTGGGAGACTCCGTCCGAGGCTTGGCTTGGAGGGCTCGGGAGAGACGGAGAACGAGCGATCGTTCGAGGCCTGGCCTTGAGGGCTCGGGCGAGATGGAGGTCGAGCGTTCGCCCGAGGCCTGAAAATCTCATGTTTATACAAAGAAAAGAGATTAGTCGTAACTGTCCGAGCTCTTAGACCCTCTTTCGTCGAGGGGTGCCAGGCTGAACCGACTGGCCGGCTCCTCGAGCTGTCCGGCATGCCGACTGCCCTGGCTTGTCATCCCGCGAGTCCTTTCGATCGGATGCGAGGTGGGATGCCTCGTACTACCCCGAGTGGGCGAGTATCGAGGTTCCCGGTGAGCTAGTAACGGGGAATCCAAGTGAGAGCTCGTGCCCCGTTCGTTAGGGGTCGACTGTGGCCCGGAGGCGGTCTCATATAGCATGGGGGCTCAGTCTGCAGGAGTGCCGGGTCCATTCGATAGGACCCGGTGGCTCGATGCCTCCCTCCGAGGGGATCTCACTGCACGTCGAGCTCCCTGCCTTGGATACACGTGAGAGGCCTCGAGGGTTCGGCCCTCGAGTAATGCCGCGAGTGGCGCCCCTTGGTGTCCCTGACTCGGGTGCTCGAAGCCGGCTGTCGAACCCTTTTCGAGGGCCAGCCTTCGCTGCTTCGAGACTTAGGGCCGGGGCCCGTTTTTACCTTTGTGAAGAAGCCTCCGTCGTCTGGAATTCTTCTGCCCTTTGGGCACGCCTTTTTAGGCGGAAACCGTCGGGGAGAGCGGCGGGCGCGAAGCCGGAGCGACGGTCGTGGTGGGCCCGGGTAGTGGAGCGAATGGAGAGGTAACGTGTGTACCCTGCATCCGGCTCGAGACGTGGTTAGGTGGGCGCATTGAATGCATTCGGTTACCTTTTCACGTCGTGGGAGATCCGCCCGTCTGGATTTCCCCCTATAAATATCGAAAGAGGGGAAAAAGAACCCTTTACTTTGCCTTTGCCTTCGCCGCCCGCCGTAGCCTTTACGCGCCCTCTCCTTCGAGCTAGTCGATTGGGGATTTCCGGCCGCCCGCCCGCTGCTCGGATCCGCGCCGCGCTACCGTCATGGCCGCCCAGACACAGATGCTGCCGGCCGAGGACTGGAGCCCGTCGAAGGTGACGCAGAGCGAAATGGACTCGCTGGTGGCCCAGGGGCTTCTGCACCCCAACCCGGAGGAGGGACCCGCATGGTGGGTTATCCCGTCGGCGGAGCACCGGGAGCCGCACCCGCCGGAGGGGTATGTGGTGAGCTTCACGCGCTACCACCGCATGGGGCTCGGCGTCCCTCCGAGCCGCTTCCTGCGAGGGCTGACCCACCATTTCGAGGTGGAGCTTCAACACTTCTCCCCCAACTCCATCTCGCACGCCGCCATATTCGCCGCGGTGTGCGAGGGGTACCTGAAGATGGAGCCGCACTGGGAGATGTTCGTCCATCTCTTCCGGGGCGAGCTCTTCATCAAGTCCCTGAAGCCCAGCGGGAGGCGGCTCGTGCGTATGGGCTCCCTTGCCATTACTGCGAGGGCGGGGACCTCGTCGGCCAATGTCCCCCGCGAGTACCTACGGTACAAGCTTTCCTCCAACCAGGCCGGGTGGGACGACCATTGGTTCTACCTTCGGAACGAAGGTGGCCTCCTTCCGCAGTACACCGGCCGGGTCCTCACTCAACGCCCGGAGAAGTGGACCTGGGGTGTTGCGGCGGACAGGCAACGCCACCTGGTCCCGTTGATGGAGATGATGAAGACGCTGGTGGACGAGAAGAAGCTGACCGTGCAAGCGGTCATTTGGGCGTTCCATCAGCGAAGAGTTCTTCCGCTGGCGGACCGCCCCCTTCTTATGCACGAGATGGGCCCGCAGGCTCAGCTCGAGGCGCTCAACCGTTCGAGGATGGCCGAAGAGAGGCTGTCCCGGAACGAGGGCGTCTCCCGGGTGTCGATTACGATCCAGGGGACGTTCACCCCTGAACTCTCCCACCTGGTTGCGATGGCGCCCGACGAGGGGTGTCTCGACCTGGTAAGCTTCCCTCGAGTCGAGCTATCTCGAACCTCCTCCCCCTTTTTCCTCCTTCGATCCGTTTGCATCCGTCTTGTGGTTTGTCTCCTCATGCTTCTCCTTTCTTCAGGGGGCGTTTACTTGTCGCGCGTCGAGGCCCCCGGTGAGGGAAGACGCCGCGGATGCTCAGGTGAGGCGCCTCTCTGCTCAAAAGGACAAGGAGAGCAAGGATGCAAAAAGAAGAAAGAGAAAGATAAAAACTTGCGTCGCTTAGCTCGGGAGCAGAGACTGGCGAGGGCCCGTCGCAACCGTCAGCCTGGGGACGGGTCCCCCGAGCTGAGCTCCTCGAGCTCGGAGGAGGAGAGTAGTGACGAGGAGGGGGACGACGACGAGGGGATGGATGCGCGCTTGATGCGCGCGGGGCTCTTCGATGGCAGGGCTGACCGCTCCTCTGTGCAGGGGGGTACGCTGGAGGTCCCACCGACAAAAGGGGCACGCGGGACGCAGCCGCGGAAGGCGGCGCCGATCCCTGCCTCGTCGGGGGCCCGAGGTCCGTCGAGCTCCGCGCCGGACGTGCCTCCAATCGCAAGGAAGCCCCGGACCCGGAGCGCCTCCGCCACTGCGCCAAGCGGAGGCCGCCCCCGCGTCAGCCCAGACGGGGGGTCTCGAGAGGGGGCGGGCCTCGAGAGGCGGTCGACAGGTCGAGAAGGGTTCGGGCCCGACCCCCGCGAGCCGTCAAGGGCGCCGTCGAGCCCGCGGAGGAGCGGGCGCCAGGAAGAGGCGTCGAGCCCGCGCCATCACGAGCGTCGGGGAGGGAGCCCCCGAGCGTCTCGTGACCAGGGGCGCGAGCGTCCCCGGAGTCCATCGCCGTACCGCCGCCGGGACACGGAAGCGGACGCGGGAGGGCGCGACCACCAGCGCGGGCGCCGGAGCAGGTCCCGGAGCCCGGGCCGGGGCGAGCGCCACGAATGTCAGCACGAGGGTGGTACGGTCGCCCTCCCGCGATGTGGGCGGAAGGAGGGCTCTCCCTCGAGGTCGAGCCATGGGAGGCGTCGGGAGCCCTCCCCCCATCCCAGCCCTGTGGAGACGGCCCAGGCACAGGGCTCGAGCCGTGGGGTGGGCTCGAAGCCCCCGAGTGGGTCCGGCGATTCCGGGAAGAAGCCCAGCCGTCGCTTCGGGTGAGTAGTTTCCTTGGGGCCTCGTCGGTAGTGAGGCTTCACCTCTTTGCTTTTGATGACGCGTGCCATCTCCGTCTTCTCAGGGGGAAGCGCTCCTATCAGGAGGTGGACCTCGCCTCGTCCAAGAGGGCCAAGACCTCGGGCCCCATCGAGGCACAGGCACCTCGAGGTATGGCTCCTTCCTCCGGCTAGAGAAGCCGCTTGGCTAGAGAAGGCTCGAGCTGCCATGGCTCGAGGGGGCCGACTGGTCGTCGCGAATTTTGGTGAGGCCGTCGCCATCGACCACAGGGGTCGAGGGCATCCTTCCTAATTCTGATATCCCGTCTGTATCTCTTACTGCAGGGGCCTCTGCTCATGGCATCGAGCCTGCCACCGCCGTGTCCGCCGAAGCGCTGCCTCCTCCCCCTCCTCCTCCTCCCGCGATGGTGCCAACTGGGAGCGCCATCCTTCCCCTCACCACGACGGCTGTTCCGGGGGAAGCGCCTGGGGCGAGCACGGCCCCGCCGGCGTCTGGGGCTGAGGAGACTGCGCCCCTTGTGGCTCCGACCAGCACGGGCCGGGCTGCGGAGGAGGGAAAGGGGGGAGAGGCATCGGCGGAGAAGGAGCCGACGGTGGAGGACCTCCTGAACGAGCTGGAGCAGGGGCCGCTCCTCGCCGCGGGCTCGATGACGGTGGAGGCGCCCGTCGTGACGGCTAGCGCCGACGAGGCGCCGGAGGGCCCGGCCAGAGAAGAGGGCCCAGGGTCGAGCCTTCCGTCGACCGATCCGCCACAGGAGGCGCCGGCGGAGGGACGGAGGGAGCCGGGGCCCGTGCCGTCGAGCGGCGGGTCGCTGTCGGGGCAGCTCGAGGTGGAGGAGGGTCTGTCCCGACATCGAGCTCGACCGGCCGATATGGCCGTTTCCCGTCCCACTGAGCCCGCCCCTTGCTGTGGTTCCCATCGAGCAGCCGGCCCAGCGGGGGGCCCCGCGCGAGGTGCGGTCCATCTTCCGGGAGGTGGGGGGCCGTGCTTATGGCGGAGGCGGAGCGGTCCTGCTCCGAGGAGGCGGGCCGGTCCGCACAGGTGTCAGCCGCCCTCGCGCGGGCTGAGGCGGAGCTTCGAGATCTCCGCGCGGAGCTGAGCCGGAACGCCCAGATGGCGAGCCGGCTTAACGAGGCGGAGGCGGAGGTCCGGGTGGCTCGAGGCGAGGTCGCTCGATCCAAGGAGGAGGCCGCCGCCGTTCTCGAAGCGTCGAGGAAGGAGGCCGCGGACGCCCGAAGCGAGGCCACCTCTGCCCGGGCTGAAGCCGAGGCGGCGAAGCAGGAGGCTGCTGACGCCCGTGGCGAGGCCGCCGCTGCCCGAACCGCAGCGGAGGCGGCGAGAAAAGAGGCCGAAGAGAGTGGTGCCGCCACCGCCCGAGCTGCCGAGGGGGCGGCGCGGCAGGAGGTGATCCGCAAGGATCTGGCCCTGGTAGAGGCGGGCCGGCTGATCGAGGACCTTAGGTCCGAGAAGCTTCTCACGCTGGCCGAGAAGCGCAGGCTGGAGCAGCGTGCTGAGGGCCTGACCAGCGACCTCGCCGCACTGGGGCAACACTGCGACGGTGAGGCTTACACCTTGTTCTTGTTTGGGTCTCGAAGTTTTTTGTTACGCCGCCATCTCACTCTTCCTTGTTTGTTGCGCAGGGGTCGAGAAGACGGTTGAGGAGCTCCGCGGGACGAGCCAGGCTCTCTTGACCAACTCCAAGATGAGACGATGGTGGCGGAGCGGGCTCGCTCCTCTCTCGACCGGCTCGGCCCCATGTGGGTGCTCCTCCTGTGACCGCGGCAGAAGGTGCAGTGGCTCGGGGCGATGCCTTGGGTCGACGCCTTGTGCTTCTTCGACGCAGCCGCGCGGGACCGTGTCCGGCAAGCTCTCCATCACGGCGTCAAGCAGACACTCGCGGTTGTTCGCTCCGGGTTTCCGCTTCCCGGTCCACGTTGTCGCGAATGGCTTCATCGAGATCGAGGGGAAGGATGAAGGGAGTGGAACAACCGCCGTGTCGACAAAATTTTGGAGAAGATGGAGAGGCCGGGGACGTCGCTCGCGAAGATCTTCGAGGAGGACGTGCTGCCTCCTGACGCCAGCAGCGGTGTCGGGAGCCCTCCTCCTTCGAGCTCGGGCATCGAGGTTGAGCCCGCCGCGGAAGACCTCGGGGAGGAGTACCGCACCGACGAAGACTAGGGCCTGCGCGCCAAATTTGGGCACCGGGGCCCTTGTAAGAATTTTATGACGTGAATGAGGGTACGTCGAGACCCGAATGTATATATGACTTGTTTGTTTAAAAGGGGTTGTTTTCCTTTCAAATGTGTTTGACCACTTCTCTTTGTCGCAAGCTCGAGTTTCTGCTAACTTAGTCTGTGTTCCTTCGATACGTCGCGAGCCCCTCGAGGGGAGGCGTAGGTAGGGTACCGTAGCCCGGGGGCGTAGGTGGCCGTCTACGTCGACGCCCCCCCGACCTTGGAGGCTCGAGGTACTTTAGGATTTAGACGTCGCTAGTTCACTCGAGGCACGAGTCGAGACGAGGGTCAAAATTTTAAGAAAAGAAAACGCGTATTTTTTCCGGAGTCTGGGGGGGGGAAGGCCCCCCCGTCAGCCCCCGAGGGAGGCTTGACCCTGAGCAAGCAGGGTCGAGGCTACCTTAAGATGCGAAGCAACATGAACGACAATGCACGAGTTTGTTCATTCATTTTGACATGTTTGTACAAAGTGATAGAATGAACAAGGCCTCGAGGCCTTTAAGGGTAGAAGCGACGTAGCTGAGATATGTTCCACGCGTTCGCCAGGATCCTGCCTTGGTCGTCGTAGAGCTTGTATGTGCCCTGGCTTGAGCACTTCGGCCATGGTGTATGGGCCTTCCCACGGAGGGGTGAGCTTATGGCGCCCTCGATTATCTTGCAGCCGTCGAAGCACGAGGTCCCCCACCGCCAGGTCCCTTTTGCGCACGTGCTTGTCGTGGTAGCATCGAAGTGTTTGCTGGTAGCGTGCAGAGTTGATGAGCGCCACGTCTCGGGCCTCCTCGAGCTGGTCCTTGGCGTTGGCGAGCCTTTCGTCGCTGGTTTGCTCGTTGTAGGCTCGAAGTCGAGGTGAGCCGTACTCGAGGTCCGTAGGTAAGACGGCCTCTGCGCCGTAGGTTAGGAAAAACGGAGTGAACCCGGTGGCTCGACTCGGCGTAGTCCTGAGGCCCCCACAGCACCGAGGGGAGTTCTGTAGCCCACCCCTTTCCGAAATTCTTGAGGGTCTTGAACAGCCTCGGCTTTAGCCCATGGAGTATCATGCCGTTGGCGCGCTCGACCTGCCCATTGCATTGGGGGTATGCGACCGAGGCCCAGGTTACGCGAATGTTGTTGTCATCGCAGAAGTTGGTGAACTTTTTGCCCGTGAATTGGGTGCCATTGTCGGTGATGATGACATTAGGCACCCCGAACCGGTACATGATGTTTGCGATGAACTCGACAGCCCTCTCGGAGGTGGGGTCTCCTATCGGCTTAGCCTCGATCCACTTGGTGAACTTGTCGACGGCCACGAGCATGTGTGCATACCCTCCACTTGTCCTCTTGAGGGGACCCACAAGGTCGAGCCCCCAAACGGCAAATGGCCAAGTGATCGGGATCATCTGCAGGGCGTGTGCGGGCTGGTGCGTTTGCTTGGCATAGAATTGACACCCATGGCACGCTCGGACCAAACGCTTGGCGTCCCCAATGGCGGTCGGCCAATAGAAGCCTTGACGGAAAGCGTTCCCAACCAGGGCCCTCGGCGCTGCGTGGTGGCCGCAAGCCCCCGAGTGCATATCGTCGAGGAGCTTGCGCCCTTCCTCGAGTGGGATGCAGCGTTGAGGGATGCAGCGTTGAAGGATCCCAGTCGGACTTCGTCGGTATAGCTCCCGTTCGTCGCCGTAGATGACGTTGGTCTTGGCCCTCCGAGCGATGCGTCGGGCCTCCGTCTTGTCTTCTGGTAGCTCGCCTCGCGTCAGGTAGTCGAGGTAGGGCGTCCGCCAGTCGAGGGGCCGTGATGACGAAGAGGCGTGTGCGTCGACCTGCATCGCCTCTGCGGTCGTCGAGGGGTCCTTCTCGAGGGGTGGCGTTGAGAGTCGAGCCCCCGTGTCTTGCTCGAGGGGTGGCGTCGAGGGGCCAGCCCCCGGGTCGATTTCGACGGATGGCTCGAAGACGTCCCTCGAGAAGACGTCTGGCGGTACCGTGCTGCGCGTGGACGCCAACTTTGCCAGCTCGTCTGCGGCCTCGTTGTACTTCCGAGCTACGTGGTTGAGCTCGAGGCCGTAAAACTTGTCTTCCAGCTTGCGCACCTCCCCGCAGTATGCCTCCATCTTGGGATCGATGCAGCTTGAAGCCTTCATAACCTGGTTGACGACGAGCTGCGAGTCTCCTCGGGCGTCGAGGCGTCGGACCCCGAGCTCGAGGGCGATGCGCAGCCCATTGACGAGGGCCTCGTACTCGGCGACGTTGTTGGAGGCGGGGAAGTGCAAGCGTAGCAGGTAGCGCATGTGTACTCCGAGGGGTGAGATGAAGAGCAGGCCTGCTCCTGCCCCCGTCTTCGTGAGGGATCCATCGAAGTACATGGTCCAGAGCTCGGCTTGAATCTGTGCCGGCGGGAGCTGAGTGTCGGTCCATTCAGCAACGAAGTCCGCCAACGCTTGCGACTTGATGGCCTTTCGCGAGGCATAGGTGATGGTCTCCCCCATTAGTTTGGCGGACCACTTGGCGATGCGCCCCGTGGCCTCCCGATTGTTGACGATCTCTCCGAGGGGGAAGGACGACACCACCGTCACGGGATGAGCGAGGAAGTAGTGCTGGAGCTTGCGCCTTGTGACGATGATGCCGTAGAGCAGCTTTTGGATGTGCGGGTACCAGACCTTGGCCTCGGAGAGTACCTCACTGGTGAAGTATACCGGTCGCTGGACCGGCAATGTATGACCCTCCTCGTGCCTCTCGACGGCTATGACCGCGCTAACCACCTGAGTGGTTGCGGCCACATAGAGGAGGAGGGGCTCGGGGGTATCGTCACCTTCGGCTGGTCGCGGGGGCACGAGAATTGGTGCAGAAGTCAGCAGCCCCTTCAACTTGGTTAAGGCCTCCTCGGCTTCGGCGGTCCACGCAAAGTGTTCCGTCTTTTTTAGTAGGCGGTAGAGGGGTAGTGCTTTTTCCCCCAGCCTCGAGATGAATCTGCTGAGAGCGGCTAGGCAGCCTGTTACTTTCTGCACACCCTTGAGGTCACGAATCGGGCCCATCCTCGTGACTGCTGAGATTTTTTCAGGGTTTGCCTCGATCCCCCGTTGTGAGACGATGTAGCCAAGTAGCATGCCTCGAGGCACACCAAAGACACATTTCTCGAGGTTGAGCTTCACATTCTTGGCCCGGAGGCACTCGAACGTGGTCTCGAGGTTGCTGATGACGTTCCCTACTTTTTTAGTTTTAACCACGATGTCATCGACGTAGGCCTCGACGGTCTTGCCTATGTGCTCGCCAAAGATGTGCTGCATACATCGTTGGTACGTTGCCCCGGCGTTTCGAAGGCCGAAGGGCATCGTAACATAGCAATACATACCGAATGGCGTGATAAAAGAGGTCGCGAGCTCATCGGATTTTCTCATCCTAATTTGGTGGTAGCCGGAATACGCATCAAGGAACGAAAGCACTTCGCACCCAGCAGTGGAATCGACGATCTGGTCAATTCTAGGTAAAGGAAATGGAACTTTTGGACATGCTTTATTCAGACCAGTGTAATCTACCCACATCCGCATTTTTCCATTCTTTTTCCTAACTAGTACAGGGTTAGCTAGCCACTCTGGGTAAAATACCTCCTTGATGAATCCGGCCGCCAAAAGCTTGTGCACCTCCTCGCCGATGATCCTGCGCTTTTCCTCGTCGAAGCGGCGCAGGCGTTGCTTCACCGGTCTGGACCCGGCCTGGATCTCCAAGGCATGCTCGGCGACTTCCCTCGGTATGCCCGGCATGTCCGAGGGGTTCCACGCAAACATGTCGATGTTCGCGCGGAGAAAGTCGACGAGCACTGCTTCCTATTTGGGCTCGAGGCTGGTACTGATGGTCAGCGTCTTGCCATTGGCCGAGGTCGGGTCGACGGGTATTTGCTTGGTGTGCTCAGCCGGCTCGAAGGTGCCGGCGTGACGCTTTGCTTCTGGGGCCCCCTCGGTGGCCAGAGCTGCCAAGGCCTCGAGCGAGTCGAGGTGGACGTTGGCCTCCCCCCGCTCGACGCACTCCACGTCGCAGTGGTATGCGTGCTCGTAGGAGGTGTCAACGGTGATGACCCCTTTTGGCCCCGGCATCTTGAGCTTCAAGTACGTGTAGTTAGGAATCGCCATGAACTTGGCGTAGCCTGGCCGGCCGATGATGGCGTGGTAGGTCCCTTGGAAGCCGACCACCTCGAAGGTGAGCATTTCCTGACGGAAGTTTGCCGGCGTGCCGAAGCAGACCGGCAGGTCGATGCGCCCAAGGGGGTGGGCTTTCTTCCCTGGTACTACTCCGTGGAACCCCCCGACGCTGGGTCGGAGCTGTCCCTCTGAAATCCCCAGGAGGTCGAGGGTCTCGAGGTATATGATGTTGAGGCTCGAGCCCCCATCCATCAATACCTTGGAGAACCGAACGTCGATTATGATGGGGTCGACGACGAGGGGGTAAGCCCCCGGGTTTATGACACGGTCCGGATGGTCGTCACGGTCGAACGTGATTGACGCATCGGACTAGTCAAGATACCGGGGGGCGTCGTGGCTAAGCGAAAAGATTTCCCGGCGCTCCTTCTTTCTTTCTCGAGCTGAGAGCCCGACGGTCGGCCCCCCGTAGATCATGTAGCAGTCGCGCACCGGGGGGAAGTTGCCATCTGCGTTTCTCCCGCCGCGTCGATCGGTATCCTTTCCCTTAGGCGCGTCATCCCTCTTATCGGTGAGCTTGGAGTAGTAGCCCTTCAACAGTCGGCAGTCTTTCAACTTGTGGTTTACGGGGCCCCTGTGGTAGGTACAGGGATCCTCGAGCATCTGGTCGAAAACAGCCCCATCGGGGGGGCCTCGGGGCTTCTTAGGCTCGAGGGCGCCCGCGAGCACCTCTTTGTCGTCGTCGTCATCGGCGCCGCGCTTCGCCTTCTGGCCCTTGCGTTTGTTTTTCTTCCTTTTGTTGCCGTCATTGTTGTCGTTCTTGGCGTCGTTGCCCTTGTTGGAGCCCTCCGGTGCGATCACCGCCTTGCCTTTGTCCGTGGAACGGCCAAAGAAAGCCCCCACTGCTTCGTTGCCCGAAGCAAAGCTGGTGACGCGATCCATCAGGTCCTCGACCGTCCCGGGACGGTAGCGTCCTAGCTCATGAACAAGCTCTTGGCATGTCGTGCCCGCGAGGAACGCTGAGATGACGTCCTCGTCAGGCACGTGGGGGAGCTCGAGACGTTGCTTGGAGAATCGTCGAGCAAAGTCGCGGAGGGGCTCGTCCGCCGCCTGGCTGCAACGCCGTAGGTCCCAGGGGTTGCCTGGACGCACGCAGGTCCCCTTGAAATTCCCGTCGAAGACCCTGACTAGGTCGGCCCAGTCATGGATCCGATCCGGTGGGAGCCCCTCGAGCCACCGGCGGGCGGTGTCCGAGAGGTAAAGTGGGAGTTGACGTATGATCACGCGGTCGTCGTTCTTCGCTCCGCCCAGTTGGCAGCCAAGGCGGAAGTCCGAGAGCCAGAGCTTGGGCTCGACCTCCCCGTCATACTTCACGATGTTGGTCGGCGGTCGGAAGCGGTCGGGGAGGGTCGAGCTGCGGATGGCCCGGCTGAAGACTCGGGGGCCCGGGGGCTCGAGGACCCGCCGGTCCTCGTCGCTGTCGTAGCGCCCCCCTCGATGGGCGCTATAGCCACGCTCTTGGGCCCCCTTGTCCTTGCGCCGTCGGTTGATGTCGTTGCGAGCGTCGTTGGGGTCTCGAGGTGGCCGATTGTCGACGATCCGTTCGCGGACTGGCCTAGCTCGAGAGGCGTCCGGCTGGTGGACGGATGCCTCGCGAGCGTCGTGGGGCGTGTTCGCCGGTCTCCACGAGGCTGCTCCACGTCGGCGTGACACCGAGCTCTCGGCCTGCTGTACCGCGACTGTCTCGAGGAGGTTTTTCATTTCTCCGAGCATGCGCCTGGCATCGGGGTTGGAGACGGCGGGCAGGTCACGGAGCATCATAGCCGCCGCCACCACGTTCTGCCCAGCTCGCGGGAAACATACCTCGGGGCGTGCTGGTGCCCCGTCCTCGAGGATCCGTCGGTGGACCTCTCGAGCCTGGCCTCGGGCTCCGGCTCCTCGGGGCTGGGGTGGTTCCTGCATCAGGGTTTGCCGGAGCTGCAGCAGGTGTCGCCGTTCTTCCTCGGCTTTGGTGATTGCCTCTTGCACTTGTGCGAGTTGCGCCGCCCGGCCATCGTCGTGCTTAGGCGGCACAGCCGGTGCTGGAGGTTCGTCCCTTCCCTGAACGCGTGATCCGCTTGCCGCGGCCACGTCGCTAGGTCCCTCTAGGTCGAGTGCCGGCCTGTCATCGTCGCCTTCGTCCTCGGTATCGTATACGACTCCCTCGAGTTGGAAGCACTCCCTGGTGGGATCCCAGAGGTCGGGGTCGTGGTAGTCGTATTCGTCGGAGTCGGAGCTGTTCACGGCACGCCGCCTTGGCCGATGCTGGGACCGCAGCTCGCGGTACCATTCTCCGACGGTGGCTCGCCGAGGTGGCTCGAAGGTTCGCAAGAAGTCGCGGTCGACGCACGCGGGGTGGACGATCTCCAGGCTGGCCATGGCCCGCAGCAGCGCGCCCGAACGCTGCTCCCGGTCCGCCACCGTCTGGTCCTGATGGCGCTCGTCGAGGCGGTGGGAGTATACAGCCGCAGAGTTGTCGAGGCTGACCGGGAACCGCTGGCGTCGAGCGCGGCGCGACCCGTGCGGGAGGAGGCTGAGCGGCGTCGACGGCGCACGGCTCGGAGGCCTCTGGCCTGGTTCCTGGTCCGTACGCATGATGAATGCGAAGTCGCTAGGCGGGCGCGGGTGCGCCCTGGAGGTCTCCGGCCGCGCGCCGGGCTGGTTTCCCCTTGGGGACCCTGCACCGGCTACGGGGGCGTAGGTGTTTGCCGCGGGCACCGCCTGCGCCCGGCGACGACGGTGACGACGGCGCCGCTCGCGATGTGGCGACGTGTGGTGGTGCGGGCGACGCGTCACGCCCCCCGCGCGGGGTGGCGTGACACACACTCCGCTCAGGCCCTTCGTGGAGAGCAGAGTCAGCTCGTTGCCGTTGCCTGTGGCCAGGAACTCGAGGCTCCCGAACCAGACGACGGCACCAGCCGAGAACGGAAGAGGGGATGAAGCCATCCAGGAATCAACGAGAAATCGGCTCGGACACGCGAAGTCCCCTATCTGGCGCGCCAACTGTCGGTGTTTCGTACCCGGGGGTATCACACCAACGAGTGATATGATCGCGTGCTTCTCTTCCTGGATGGTGATGCAAGAGGACACAAGGATTTATCCTAGTTCGGGCAAAGAAGGCCCTACGTCCAGCGGGGGGGGGGGGATGTTCTTGTATTACTTGCACCTAAGTGCTTGTACAGGGGAGAATACAAGCTCAGTGAGCGTGGACCGGAGTCCGGACTCGTGCCTGTGTGTGGACTCGTGTGTTGTGTTCGTCCCCTTGAATGAGGGCCCTAGTGTCCCCTTTTATAGAGCAAGGGGAGGCCAGGGTTACATAAAGGTATTACAGGTGTCGGGGCGTATGGTGCCCCATACGGAGAAGGGTAGGAACCCTGTCTTGTCGGGGCCACTGGAGCCGATGTGATCGTCGCTGTTGAGGCGTCCTTAGGTCGTGGCTTCCATCCTGGGCACGGACGTGGTGGCGCGACAAGGCGGGAGCCGTACAGCACCCATCCCGGATTGTACAGTACGCGGCGGGGTCCCTTCGGGTCTTGGGGTACCTGTCCTCTAATAGCATGAAAGTAGTTAGGGCTCGAAGGGCGCGGAGCCGGCTTCGAGGTGGTGCCACGGGGGCTCGAGGGGCGCGGAGCCGGCCTCGAGGTGTTACAGTGCAGGGCTCGAGGGGCGCGTAGCCGGCCTCGAGGGGTTACAATGCAGGGCTCGAGGGGCGCGTAGCCGGCCTCAAGGGGTTACAGTGCAGGGCTCGAGGGGCGCGTAGCCGGCCTCGAGGAGTTGCAGTGCCTGGCTTGGCCGAACAGTGCTGTACTGGTGCCCTTTTGCCCATGCTTGTGGTGAAAACGAGACTTGACCTTTACACCGAGTTACTGTGGTACATGTTGTGCACTAGTGGACATGACCGGAGTAGGTGAAGGCATTAAATGCGTGGTATGGGCTGGTACGGCTGTCTGTGCAGCTCGAGGTCCGTGCGTTAAGGCTCGAGGTGTGGGGGCGCGCTCGCCCGAGGCCTGGAGGGCTCGGGCGAGACAGAGAGCGATCGTGCTCGCCCGAGGCCTTGCTGGGAGGGCTCGGGCGAGACGGAGACAGAGCGTTCGCCCGAGGCCTGGCTGGGAGGGCTCGGGCGAGACGGAGATAGAGCGTTCGCCCGAGGCCTGGCTGGGAGGGCTCGGGCGAGACGGAGACAGAGCGTTCGCCTGAGGCCTGGCTGGGAGGGCTCAGGCGAGACGGAGATAGAGCGTTCGCCCGAGGCCTGGCTGGGAGGGCTCGGGCGAGACAGAGACAGAGCGTTCGCCCGAGACCTGGCTGGGAGGGCTCGGGCGAGACGGAGACAGAGCGTTCGGGTGTTTGCGTTGATTGGGGGTACCCTTTTTCGTACCACCGACACCAGGTTAACTAATGAGCTCTCGGTGTAGCCGTCGATGAGCGTCGAAGAGTACGACCAACTGGTCGGCGACGAAGTCCGAGCGCCAGGCGGTGAGCACCGAGCGAAGCGACCAGCTGATCGATGACGAAGTTCGAGCGCCAAGTGGTGAGCTCCGGGCAAAGCGACCAAGTGGTCGACGAACCTGAGCACCGAAGAGTCCCCAGCTCAGTTGGTGAGCTCTCCGTGTAGCCGTCAATGAGCGTCGAAGATTACGGTCAACTGGTCGGCGATGATGTCCGAGCGTCAGGTGGTGAGCATCGAGCGACCCGACCAAGTGGTCGACAATGGCGTGAAGAATCCGAGCACCGAGGAGTCCCCCGGTCAACTGGTGACCTCTCGATGCAGCCCCGAGCAGTTTGTTTTTAAATGAGTCGCCAGCCCTGGCTAGCCGATAACTCCGGAGCATGAGGCGCGGAGCCCAGACACACGTAAGAGCACCAGCGTCACCGAGGAGCCGCTGCGGACCACCCGTAACGCAGAGCGCGGAGCTGCATTCACGTGTAGGGAGGAGCCGAAGACAGGGCCATCTCTGGAAAGCACGAGTGTAAATGTGGCTGCTCGGGAAAACGCATATGTCATCCTTAGGATGGTATATATGGTGAAAAATAACGAAGAGCGGTTGTGAAGAATAATATGACCGCAGAGGCACACGCTGATATCTAGAGATATATGACGATCGAAGGAATATTCGATTAATATGAAAAATAATACTTAGCTTGCTTGTCGTCCAAACGGAGTAGTCGATGAGAGGCGTCGAGGACGACGATGAGTCAACAACGAGCGGTCGGCGAGGATGGTGGTGAGACGATGACGACGACGTGATGGCTCGCTTGTGGCTCGTCGGCTCGTTGGTGGCTCGCTTGTGGCTCGTCGGCTCGTTGGTGGCTCGTCGATGGCTCGACGGTTGCTCGTCGATGGCTCGTTTATGGCTCGTCGATGGCTCAACGGTGGCTCGTCGGCTTGTCGATGGCTCGATGATGGCTCGACGGTATCTCGTCGATGGCTCGTTGATGGCTCGTCGATGGCTCGACGGTGGCTCATCCGCTCGTCGATGGCTCGATGATGGCTCGACAGTGGCTCGTCAGCTCGCGGACGGCTCGTCGGCTCGCTGGTAGCTCGTCTTTGGCTCGACGACGACGTGATGGTTCGCTTCTGGCTCGTAGATGATCAGAGCGAGCGTAGGGCACGGGTCGTCGAGCAGCTTCTCGTATTCCTCGTCGTAGTCGATTAGCCGAGCCAACGATATCTTCTTGTTGACGGTGATGGAGTTGCCTAGCCCTCGATCTTTCCTCCCGGTCATGGTCGTCATAGCGCCGATTATTACGACGATCATCACTGTGACGCGGTTCGAGGTCTGAACGAGAGGTACGACGATGTCGTGCTCGGAGATCGATCTCTGATCAGATCTACGAGAGCGATCTCGCCGATGCTGAAGTGGTGGAAGCAGATCTGTTCATCACAGGAGAAGCCTGCATCTTCTCCACGCCCTGGGCGGTGCCGTCGACGTCGATGGTCCAGGAGAACGACCTGAAGACGAACGTGAAGCCTCCGGAAGAGTCGTGGAAACGAGAAAGAAAACCATCTGAGTCGTCATGGCGTCCGTACGCATACACCCCACAGTGGGCGCCACTGTTGACGAAATATGGTCGGTAGTCCACCTAGGGGTATGTCCAAGGTGGTAGATTAGAGGGGAAGGTGCGCAAGACGACGACCCAGACGTTGACGCAAGGCAAAACTAGATGAACACACAGGTTTATCCAGGTTCGGGCCGCTAGGTTTAGCGTAATACCCTACGTCCTGCGTCGAGTTGTATTGATTGGATCTGGCTTATGACCTGACTTATGATCTATCTGACTTATGATCTGTTGTCCTCTCAGAGGACCCCTGCCCCTCCTTATATATTCCGAAGGGACCGGGTTACATGGTAAGTATCCGAGTTGGTACTATATCTAGATTACAACTATCGTGCGGTGCATGCCGTGCGCCGCACGTCTTCATCATGTGGGCCGGACGACCCCTAGTGGTGAGGCCCATGTACCATCGTGTGGTACCATGGGGTCTATATCCCCACAATGCCTGCATCAACCTTAGTGCCGCAACGGATGAGGCGAAGATTGTACAACCCGGTTTTGCCACAACCGGGTGCGGTCGTCTCCCTTATCCAACGGCTTGCAAACATCTTCAGTTACATGGCACGGATCGCAAAGTAACAGTTAAGAGAGAGAAAATGAGGAGTATTGACTAGCACGAATCGCGAAGCCTCATGAACGGTGACAGATAGGGGAGGGGGGCGCACCCCGGAGCGGTTTTGCTCAACCGGAAGATTGTAGCGTCTGGACGTGATGCGACACCGGCGAGTCTCTGGGAAACACCGTGAGTATAGCAGTATAGTTCTCCAAGGATGGCGCCGGCGGGCACGCGCGAGGCGGCGTCGTTGGGTGCGACGACGCGCGAGAGGTGCAAGCGGACGATGGCCCTTGCGCGGACGAACGGGCGGCGCGGACGACGACGAGCACACGAATGAGCGTCTGCATGCTCGATTTGAAGCATCATCACTGCATCTGTGGCGCAACGTGCCGGAGCGGCAGCCGGCGGAGCTTGGCGCGAGCTACCGCCTTGGCTCCTGTGGACATGGACGACGAGGACAAGAACGAGGAGGACGCGGGTGTTAGCAGCATTAGGGATAGGAGTAGAGAAATTGGGAAATCGAATAGAAGAACAGCAGCGTGGGAACAAGGATGGTCCGGCGAGGAATGATTAAGATAGAATAGTCTTGTTCATACAATTCGATGTTCTCTGTCTTCTCCCCTTTCCTTATATACTCTTACGGAGAATTAGGTGTATGACCCTTAAAAAAACTGTTTTTAGGTATATACCCCCTTTTATTTTGAATTTGGTTCTATGGCCTACAAACAAAATTTATTTAGCTCTATGGCCTTCCGTCAGTTTTGGGCAGCTAACAGTGTTAAATTAGGGATAAAAAGACTTTTTTACCCTTAGCAAAAAATAAAACAGTTTTGTATGTATATAGAAAAATTTGTACGTACATAGTTCGGCTCAATTACGAATACAATTCACAATTATATTTGTAATTGAGCCAAACTATGTACCAAATTTTTCTATATACAAACAAAAATATTTTATTTTTTCGCTAGGGTAAAATAGTCTTTTTATCCCTGAGTTAACACCTTTAGCTGCCCAAAACTGACGGAAGGTCACAAATCTAAATAAATTTTGTTTTGAGGTCATAGAACCAAATTCAAAAGAAAAAATGTCATATAACTAAGAGCAGTTTTTTTTATTGCCTCAACCTTCGAGTACAAGATGTAGTATCTGAACTCACACTCTAACTCATACCACACATACTAGACCTACAATCTATAACTACGAAGCGATTGCACGTGGCTGAGAGGTATCCGAAGTCTTCAGGCTCTGTACGTGACGGGCACGTCACCCAGACCATTGTGACGCATCCACGTGTGAGACTGCTGCAGATACCTAAGACCTGCAAATATTGGGGAAAAACCCCGGTGGGAAATTCAAAAGAAAAAATGTCATATAACTAAGAGCAGTTTTTTTTATTGCCTCAACCTTCGAGTATAAGCTGTAGTATCTGAACTCACACTCTAACTCATACCACACACACTGGACCTACAACCTATAACTACGAAGCGGTTGCACGCACGTGTGAGACTGCTGCAGATACCTAAAACCTGCAAATATTGGGAAAAAAACCCGGTGGGAAAACATGAGTCGAGCAGGGCTCGAACGCCCGGCCGCTCCACCACGGGAGGCGTTGGCCAACCGAGCTACTGCTCGGTCCCCAAGAGCAGCTTTTTATAGGGCATACTACTGATTCTCCCGTACTCCTACTACCGGTAGAAGGCAAAGCCGGGACTCGTGCACGCACTCACGCCCAATTGTCCCAGTAACGTTCTTGTTGGGCCTGCGGCTTCGAATGCTCCTGCGTGGCTCATTAACCAAGCCTCCTGTTGGGCTGTGGGGGCAGAGGTGCTAACAGGCGGGACGCGATCGTGGTGTGCCCGGGCCGGATACGAGCTGTCAATGCCGATGGAGAGCATGCCGCTGGCCATCGCACGCAAGCCCAGGCGCCGAGGCAGCCCAAAGGATTCCAAGCATTCTTCTCAAAGGAACTAAGGAAGTGTGGGCTATGGACCAGCTTGGGATTTATTTTTATTGCATGGCAGTAGCAACTCCAACAGTTTGGCAAAACCACTTGGCATCTTAGGATTTTTGCCAAAACCATAAAAAACCTCCTCCAACAACTTGGCAAAAGTACTTAACAATTTGGCAAGCTTGGCAAAATTCCCCTTTCACTTGCCAAATATGTCAAGTCCTCCATCGCTTGGCATCACGTGTATCCCAATTTGCCAACTAGTTTTGCCAACTTGTTGGAGGCTCAATTTTATGATTTTGGCAAAAATTCTAGGATGCCAAGTTCTTTTGCCAAGCTCAAATAGCAAACTGTTGGAGAAGACCTCTTTTTTCATTTGTCATTTGGTTTCGGGACTTGGCAAAACTATAGATTTGCCAAGTGAGTTTTAGCAAACTGTTGGAGTTGCTCGGGCTTACGGCTATACTGTGTAGAATCAGTGTAAAATGCAGCTAGAGAACTAATCCTTTCTAGCACCTACTACTTCCTTGAAATAAAAGAACATCCTATTTTTGGATAAATAAAGAACATTTTCTAATTGGTGTTACTTGGATAAAAAAGTAGCGACGGTAGAGGAGACCTTTATATGTCACAATCGACTAAATAGGAATGTACAGTACTCCGTAGTTAACAGTTTGACAGATCCATCATCATATACACACATCGCCAACATGAAGCATCAACCGACAGCTCCCACCGACAAATGAAGAAATGTCAACAGCCGGCAATAGACTGACTGGCCTTAAAATGCCCTACGGATGAAACGGTGGAACCGGTTCTGTGAAATCAACAAATGTTTTGCACGCATCACGGATTTGCCGTGCATGTAGGGCCTATTTAGCCATGTGATTCACTAAATGATGCAGGGTTAGGGCAGTCCAAATGGTTGAAACTATACATAGTTTCCATAGCAGCCACGTCAATAAGAAATCATCTGTAGAAACTATGTCACACAGTGGTGGTGTCTTTGGGTAATAAATGTCGCTTTTTTCCTCTCTCAACTCTATCTTCTTCCTCCTAGTGCTACCATTTGTCTTCTTCCTCACGAACAGGAAAGTTGAGCAGCAGGTGACATTCTCACGAACCAGAAAAGCAGAGCAAGTGAGAGGAAGAGGGGAACCAGAAAAGTGAAACAGGTGAGAGGGAGAGGGGAGGCCGCTGCTCACCAACAAGGCAAGGGCGGACAACGAGCGCAGGCTGGGCGAAGCAGAGGCACGACGACGTGACCAGGTGCGGCGTTGCGGCCGGCCGGCGTTGCAAAGCAGTCGCGGTAGCTGGTGAGGCAGCCGGCGGGCGAGCACGAGCGCGGCGGCCAGCGGCCGAGGGGCCATCGCGACACGCGGGCGAGCAACCACGACAGTCACGCGAGCGCGGTGGGCCAGTGAGGCAGCCGGAAGGCGAGCAAGTGCGGCGGCGAGTGCACACGGTCACGCTGGGCCGGCGGGCGAGCAGCTACGGCGGCGAGCGCACACGGCGCGGCGGGCCAGCAACACAGCAGATGGGCAAGTACGAGATCTCATCACGGGCCCCACGTACGAAGAAACTACCGGTTTCCTCCCTACGGCGAAATCATCATTTCTTGTTGCCTCGTTGCAAGAGAAGACTCGGTTTCTTTCATAGGAAACGGTTTCCTCTTTTTTTTCTTCTCTTTCCTCATTAATTGAACTGCCATATCAATATTTTGCTTAGGTGTCATCTCATTTAATAAGGATAGAAACCACTATTAATGTACCATTGGGACTGCCCTTAGGAGGATGCAAGCCTCGGATCTATCGGAGAAGCAATTGATTGATGACAAATTGTTAATCACTAACCCGTACTACATCCATCGTGTTTGCATCAGATACGGTCTGTAATAGAATGTGACCGAGTGACAGCATAGGCATTTGTTGCAGTTAGCAAGTCGTTGTCTAACAGTTTTAGTTTGCCGTTCTTGTTAGTTAGCAGCATTCAGCCGAATATTTCTGACTTCACTAATTATAGGTCTTTTTGGTTTAGGTGGCTGTGAGCTGTGAAAGGACTATTATAAACTGCAAAAAACTGATGTGAGCTATGTGCTATGAAAAAATATTCAAAATTATTATAAAATACTTCTATATTTATGCTCATTAGAAAAAGCTGAATTAGACGAGCTATTGATCCCAAGAGAAATCCCAAAATAAAAAGTGTGTTTTTATGACTTGCTTGCTTATATTAAGCTCAATCGGCCGAAGCCTCGTACTAGTCGTACATTACAAGGTTCACTACACACGCTAGAGTTTCATGTCAACTTTCCAGACGATGTGTATCAGTGACCTGTTTGGCTAACGCATGCGCTATATTATTACACACTCTATTAACAAAAACGAAAGAAAAGGCATGTAAGCCTTGGCTGAACTCCTCAATCTCCTACGGAATAAAAAAGTGAAATTGAGAGAGGATTGCATGTGTAGCATCTCCACTAGTTTGGAAAAATGACTTGCTATTCTTGTTTTATTGGAAAAAGAAGAAAAAACGTTCTTCAACAGATTGGTATATGACTTGCTAAATTTTTCCAAGTTGGAATCGGAGGTCATCTACTTGCTACATTTACCAAGTCAGCTTCACTTGCTATCCGACGTTTCTATGTTATTTTTACCAAGTTAGAATACTTTTCTATGTTATTTTTACCAAACTATTGGAGATACATGAAAAATTTACTTGCTAAAAGTTTTTGCAAATTGCTAGATGACAACTTTTTTCAACTCAATTTTTCCAAACAATTGGAGATGCTCAGTTTCCCCAACTTTCTCAAAATATTTCTAGATTTTCCGTCACATTAATCTTTAGCTGCATACATGGAGCATTAAATCTCTACAACTAAAAAAACACCTAAGACAATCGTCCATGCATTCGGCCGACGTAAAAATCGTCCTATCATTCACTCGGCACCTGCGGTAAAAAAAACATTGGGTCACACGCAAAGGTAGACATGCAAACGGCGCTGGACACGCCGTCAGCCCGCTGCGCAGGCACGCACCGCGAGCTCGCACTAGCCCGCCTGCCAGCCCACCCTCCCGCGACAGTTCACGCGGCTAACTCGCGAAAGCCGACGACCCCACCCAAACCCGTACCAAAGCTACGCCATGTACAGTAAAGCGAGACTACGAGACTACGCCGTGTACCAAAGCACTTGTTCGTCGAAAGGGATTGCGCCGTTGGATTATTGGGGTCGGCAGGAAGGTGTCAGATGGCCATGGACGTAGCGATGACGAGGAGGAAAACTGCCCAGAAGTGCACGAAGACTTTGGCCCTTCACTTCTCCGTGAGGTTCTGTATATAGCTAAGCTTCCTCCGCCATGGATAGCTACACGCCATGCATTATAGATTTATAAGGAGTGCCCGGCGGTCGTGGCTCCGCTGCCGCTGCTACTTTCTCAATCTAGCTAAGCACATGCCACTTCAAATCACGGCCCTGTGGACCTAGATGCTCACCGCCGTGGCCAGATTACTTAAGGAGTAAACTATAATTAACTTTATTTCACACTTAAATGGAAGGCCGGGACCAAGAATCACTCATGCACGTGGACTCCGACAAGGAGACCCGTTATCGCCAATGCTCTTTGTTATTGTAATGGAATTTGAAGCTCTCAATGGCCTGCTCAAAGAAGCAGATCGACGCCATGTCCTTTCGCCACTGCCGGGCCTCTCAGCCAGTCACAGGGCATCATTGTACGCTGATGATTTGGTAATTCTCGTGACCCCGCAGAGTGAGGATCTACAGTGCATCATGCATATACTTGATCTCTTTGCTGGTGCGTCCGGGCTGGTTACCAACATGAGCAAGTGTCAAGCAACCCCTATTAGATGCTCTGACAAGATGGTACAGCTGCTGCAGCAAGAGTTTCCCTGTACCATGGCTCCTTTCCCGTGCAGATACCTGGGAGTGTCATTATCTCTTACGCGTCTCCGGCGCGCGGAGGAGCAGCCTCTTGTGGACGTTGTGGCGGCCAGGATTCCAACATGGAAAGCGGGTCTTCTCACCCATGCGGGTCGTGTAGGTCTCACCATGGTCACGCTAACGGCTATCCCGATCCACATCTCAATTGCTTCTTGTCTCTCAGCCTGGGCCGTTGGGTAGATTGACCGCAGCCGCCGAGCCTTTCTCTGGGCTGGGGCGGCTTCAACCTCATGTGGTAAATGCAAAGTCGCTTGGGCTGTGGTGTGTCGGCCGAAGGAGCTGGGGGGGCTTGGTGTTCTGGATCTATGTTTCTTTGGTCTTTCCCTCAGGCTACGTTGGGAATGGCTGCTCAGGACTTCGCCATCTATTTGTTGGGCGGGATTACCTTCTAAATCAGATAAAATTGGTGGCTGCTATGGCATCAGTCAGTATGAAGGGTTTCGATTGGGGATGGGAGTTCTTGCTTGCTCTGGACAGATCAATGGTCCCCTGTTGTGCCGCTTTGCACGTTTGCTCCAGACCTCTTTAGGTCTATCACTCGTTTAGGGAAAAAGAGGACACTGAGGGATGGGAAGCTTAACAATCGTTGGGTTCTTGACATTACCGGTGCTTTGACAGTTCATGTGATTTGCCAATATCTCTGAGTATGGCAAATCTTGCGCGACATCCATCTCGACCCGCCTCAGGCGGACCGCTTTTGTTTGGAAGTGGACAGCAGACGGCTGTTACTCGTCTTCTTTGGCGTATCGCTCATTCTTTCATGGCTCGGTCCAGCTCTTGGGGGCCAAAGAGCTCTGGAAGACTAAGGCGCCGGCGCGGGTCAAGTTTTTCTTCTGGCTTGCGCTTCATCACCGCCTCTGGACGAATGAGCGGAGAAAAAGACATGGTCTGCAAGATGACGATGCGTGTGCTTTGTGTGCCCAGGAATCCGAGACTGCAGATCATCTTTTCCTCGGTTGTGTCTATGTTCGGGAATTGTGGTTTCGGATTCTGCAGCCGGTAGGTTTAGATGGCTTGGCTCCGGTCGAGGGTGAAGATCTAGCACACTGGTGGATGCGGGTACGCTCTCTGGTGCCTTCAGCAGCGCGAACCACTTTTGATTCTCTTGTGCTGCTTGCTGCTTGGATGATATGGAAGGAGAGGAACGCCCGCATTTTTCGGGGGGGGGGGGGGGGGGGGAGGGGGAGGGGGGGAGGTGGCTGATGTCTGCTTGCTCTTGCGCCGCGCCTTGAAGGAGGCGGAGGCCGGCTTTAGACAGCTGTTGCCGGTGATTCCTTTTTGGTCGCTTAGCTTCGCCGCAATGCAATTGTAAAAGCTTGTTGGTCGCTCGTTTGTGTGTCTCTGTTACCTCTAGCTTCGCAGGCCCCTCGCCTTCGCGTGTTTGTTTGTTGTAACTTTGAACTCTTTCCTCTTAATGAAAAACGGGTGAATGGCCCGATCGCGAAAAAAAACTTTATTTGCAAAAGAAAAAATAAAATCTGATTTGGGTCTTGGAACCTGCACAATGCAATAGACGAACCAAAACCTACTATATGATTTTACCTTTTGGATTAAATGTCACTTTAATATCTATATTTAATTTCACAGTATTATTATTCTAACTTGTGATCCATATGTTTTTAGTATATATATATATATAAATTTAGCTATCCCGTAGCAACGTACAGGCACGGACCTAGTGTAGATAAAAAATAAATAATTGTACTTTTAGTATGTACATGTCGAGACGAATCTTTTGAGCCTAGTTAGTCCATATTTAGACAAAGTTTCCCAAATAACAACGAAATTGCTACAGTGCATTTCCCAAATATTTCCCATAACTAAACAACACCTTAGAATTCTTATG
Source organism: Coix lacryma-jobi var. lacryma-jobi (assembly GCA_009763385.1). Taxonomy (NCBI): domain Eukaryota; kingdom Viridiplantae; phylum Streptophyta; class Magnoliopsida; order Poales; family Poaceae; genus Coix; species Coix lacryma-jobi. The sequence continues at coordinate 17,665,949 of CM019823.1, read as the reverse complement.
TTACCTTGCATTGTATTTCATGATGGAAGGAGTATGCCTTGTAGAAAATCCTTCAAAGTGTCAATTTTGTCTTTATGTGACAAAATTAACTACTCTACAATCTTAAGAAAAGGAGATGAATAAAATCTAGTGGCTCTTCAAATCTTGATAACTAGAAGAGCATACTCCGCATGTTGTTGTGGAAATCATGAATGAATTTTAGTGGATGGTGTGATATGAGATGACGTGTACAAATAAAATACAAGTTTGTGGGTAATGTGTGGCTTGTTGAGGTGAATAGCTTGCATGAATACATAGCCACCATAATTGCATGCGCTAGTGGACGACTGATGTAGACTGATTGTATGTCGAGATAGTATTCTAGTGAGGTTTATTATGATTATAGATTTATAGATATAGATATAAATATAGCTACAGATATATATAGAAATGGAAATAGAAATAGAAATAAAAATAGAAATAGATATAGATATAGACAGGAGGATCATAAGAAAAAAAATAGATATTGACCCTTGGAGAAATCTGAGAGCTCTTAATGGTCTAAATTACATAAATCAAAGAAAAAAACAAAATTACAGAAAAATAATGATTTTTTGTACTATGGTATATTGTATTAAAATTATAAATGATTTTGTTTACACGTTAAAAATGGGCCTTTTAAACTTCGGTTCGATTAACCTTATCAAGGAATGGATTCAAGAAGATAAAGGGAGAATCTTACAGAGCGTTTGGTTTGCCGGATAGATGGATGCAGAACGATCCGATCCTAGCTCTGAACCTGCTATCGGCGTTTGGTTTGCAGAATGGTTTGGTTCCAATCAGCTTCCCGTACGACCAAATGCAAGTTAACCAGTAGAATCAACTCGTTCTCTGAAAAATCATCGGATGACTCCATGCTTCACATACCTACTCCGCATCTGTTGGTCCGTCAAACCAAGCACGCTGTTAACCTCTTCGGGATTTATAAACCTCTTCAACTCTCTCCAATCCCACCAAACAGATCAAGCCCTTGCTCACAACAACCCGCACTCACTTCGATCCACTGGAACTAGAATAGTACGATAAAGTGAAAAAATGTACTCAGATCTAGCTGAGCAATTACTAGTACTTTACTGGACCAATCAACTAGTCATATTGTAGTTAACATTACACTTTTATATCAAGTAAGATTCTGGTTTAAATCAATAATTTCAATCTTTGGTCACATATAAGTCTCCATAGGCTGAGTTTCGAAATATGAAAGAAAATGGTAGCAGAGATTTGTCTTGGAAATGTAGTTTCATAAAGGTATAATTATGCTATGTTTCATAAATTTCTTATCAAGAAATCACTATTCAAAGTTGTAATTTGAAGACCATGCCAACAAAAAGGTAGTTTAATTTCTGATCGGAAGAAGTATAATGAATGATCATAAACTTCCCTATAAGTGCACAAATATCCTAGTTAATTTTGGACTTCAGACTATGGTATTAATGGATCTCGCGGTTGATCGGAGCTTGAGCGAATCTCATTGCATCGATCGCGTCGTGTATTTTGGAGCTCCAACAAAATATGCTCTGATACGAAAGGACCTCTATCTCAGTGGTTAGAGCACCTGAGTGACATTCAGTAAGTCTGAGTTCGATTTTTTATGGGGTGAATTAAACAAACTCGAAATAAAAAGAAAATCAAAAAATAGGTTGGAGTTTTCCCTGCTGATTTTGGTAAAAAAAAAACATACTCTAACGAAGATCCAAGGTGTGTCGGCATCGGAGCCCGGGCAGTCGTCGGGCCCTGGGTCCACCGGTAGATTATGGTTACTTCTTTTGAGTTCTTTTTGTCTCCCACTCAAAGATTCACAATCGTGTGATTATGTTGCTACTCATTCTGTTTTTCCACTCAAAGCTCCGGATACGTAGTACGCAATGAAGACATACAACAGCATTCACAGAACTACAAGCCATGGGTTTAAAGAAATCGATCTTAAGTTCACAAGAGAATGCAGTTATTTTAAGTTCACGAGAGAAGATCAGAAGAAGGTATCACGCACGGGCCGAGCCAAGTCAGCGTGAGCAGTAGCAAAAAGATGGTTTCTACAATCGGACGCCGTGCATTGACCTAGGAAACCTTGCTAGTACCGAGGATCTGGTCCGGCCCTTGGCCATCAGTGACCAATTCGTGCCTTTGCTGTACTCGTACTAACTACTACTGACACAATTTCAAGATCGTATAAAATGGAATTAAACTCGTATGGAGTCTTCCTTCCATCTATATATACAAGGCAGGTAGGCGCGCTTTGCCGCGCATGCTATTGATACCATTATCAAAGTCTTATAAGTGTATATATTTTGCTGTGTATGGATATACAGAAAACTTGATCGGCCTAAACAATACAAATGTGTTTAGTTTTTACCCTATAAATTTTTCACTTATTATATCGGATGTTTTGACCTTAGATAGAGTATTAAATATAGACTAAAAATAACTAATTACATAAATTCAAAATAATTTGCGTGATTACTAATTTTTTAAGCCTAATAAATTAATATTTTGATAATATGGTGTTACATTAAACATTTGATAATTATTAATAATTAGACTTATAAATTTGCCTCACGAATTATTCTCCACCTGTGCAATTAGTTTTGTTAATAGTATTTAATACTCTAAATTAGTGTTAAACACCCGATATGACATCCCAAAACTTTTTAACTTGGAACTAAACAATCTCTAAATATACCAGTCACTATATAAGCATAAAACACACACAAGTATTGAGAGGTTGTTGTCCTACAATTAGAGTTTGTATTATTGAACGCACTATCGTCGTATCGGTTTTTAATAGAAAAAGATGCCTATAAAAATCTTAAAAAGAAAAAAATAAAAAAATAGAAAAAAGTAAAAGAAAAGGAAAAAAGAAAAAAAGAAAAAAAAAACTACAGTAACCTAACCCGCGGAGGGCGTCAATCTTGCCGCGGGTAGAGATTGTATATTATTATAAGTAAGAAGAAAAGAAAGACAAACAAGACATGGCGCAAAGACGAACGCGCGTAACACGGCCGTGACGTGACGATGTGCCTTGACGAATGACGACGAGATGGCGTGCCGCCGATAAAGAACGGCCGCGAAGAACGGGCCGGGCGGGCCCATGGGCCATCGACATCGAGCCCGCGTGCCCACCTAAAGCACGGACCGTGCAGTGCCAAACCGCGCGCGAGAGGAATCGGTAATGCCAGACCACCCGGTCGCCGACTCGCCGCCGTCCGTCGTCTCGCTGTCCTCGTCGTCGCAGGTAGGATTGTAGGAACGCGCCTAACTTTAGAGGTAGCAGCATATGGCCCGCATGTCATCCTCCCGCTTGACGCCTCTGCGTAAGCGGGTGGTGGGCGCCCGTTGTTTAATCTCCGTGTAGCCGGCCGGGTAGGTGGCGTCCGGGACGAGCTCGGTCCAGCAAATCGTTGCTGCCAAAATACAAAAAGGGAAGAGACGAAAGTTCGACGATTAATTGGCGCCGAAATGCCGAAGCCACAGTAATTAAACCGTCAACCGCATCAGGTTAGTAGTAGTGCTCAACGGAGAGAGAACCGGTATAAAGGCGCGTCGTCGTCGTTGGCAGCCACGTCTTTTCCTCCTCCCTCGTCCCTGTGTTCTTCCTCGCTGTAGGCTGCAGCAGGCCCAGCAGCTCCCGCCGGCGAGTCCTCAGCGCCGTTGACCGAAACGCCTCCCCCCCTCTCGTCGTCTCGGAACGGCCGCCGTCGCGTCAAGGATTCAAGGTGCGTACACCGCGCTTTGCTTTGCGGAGAAGGTGCGCTGGCACGCGAATTCTCTGCTGCTGCCTGTTACGATTTCTCTGTTATGTTCTCCCATTTCCTCCCTGCGTCGGTCAGTGCCTGTATTCGCCGGTTTGGGGACAGATCATTCATGTCTTGTCACAGCTTTAATCTCAATAGTGATGGTTCCGCTTCCGCGGTGGTCATCGTGTGATTGTGTCGGTGGGGAGACGGCACATGCCTAGAGATTTCACGACGCCGCAGATAAGATCATCCAGGCCAGGAGTCCAGGACAGATCTGCAATGATCGAGAGCAACCCCCGCTGTTCATTTCTTCCGTTCCTTCCCTATCATCTTCCCCATTGCCCTGCTCCCTTTTCTTTTCTGATACTATACCGCTGCTGCTGCTGACCATGGCATCACCTCGTCTCGTCTCATCTCATCTCTCCTCATCATGGATCCAGCCTGTAACCATTTCGCCCATAAAAGAAAAAAAAGAAAAGATACTACTAGGGGTTGATTTGATCAATAGATGCACAGAGACAAAAATAGAAAAAGTCAGCTGTTGCGGTGGCCGGATGTGTATAATTGTTTGGTTGGTTTTCCGGTGGGAGGGGAGGCAGCAGCCGCTAGAATTTACAAGCATAGGGACAACTACGTTTTCAGCAGCATATTGTGCCCGGATACGGATAGAGCCATAGATAGATCACGCATTCAGGCCCTGGCGCGAGCGCGGCCGCCCACCATTTCCTTCCACTTGTGCTGATGCCGATCGGCCGATCTGCTCCTATGCCTGCCTGCATGGAAATTAATTGGGTGCACCGCAATGCCTGTGCACCCCCATAGTGGATGATTGACATGTGGCAGAAAAGAATATCATATGGACACCAGACAACATGCGTGGAGACTAAATTTAGGAAATCGTCAACAACATGCGGGGACTTAATTGTTGCGAATTTTGTTAGATGTAGGATTTAGCTCCCAAGACACGTGTCCACAATCCGCACCCGGGGTGCACCCAATTAAATTCGGCCTGCATTTGCCGTCTTCCTCGTCACCTACCCGATAATAAAGCCATCCATCTCCTCTCTGCACCCGCGGCCGGGGTTTAGAGCGTGTCGGTTTCCAGCTTTCTATATATACACACACACGGTAACACAACCACGCCTGCAGCTTCCGCAGGTTCCATGGCACTGCCACCTGGGCGGGTTCTTTCCGGGGGCACATCGCACATGGCGTCCGCGTAGGCAGTGAGGACAGGGGGGAAGGAGAGGGCTTGTCCTGTAGTTCAGCAGTGGCTATTCCCTAACTGCTAACTGTAGGGCCCCGTGGCCGTAGCTTCTGGATCGGATCGGGGTCGGAGGATCTCACTGTTTTTGCTGCTGCTTGCTGCATTTTTCACAGGGCGGGGAGCTGAGTTGCGAGGAGGATTGCTGCAGCCATGAAGGCCCTCATTCTCGTCGGAGGCTTCGGCACCCGCCTGCGCCCGCTGACGCTCAGCGTGCCCAAGCCGCTGGTGGATTTCGGCAACAAGCCCATGATCCTGCATCAGGTTAGCACGATTATTGCTCCGTCTCGGGGACAAATTTCACTTCTTTATTTAAGTCATTATTATAGATGCGGCGCTGGGAGAACCCGGGGAAGCCCATTTCTAGGAACTGGCTATGGTTGACCAGACTGAAAGTTGTTACAAGCTGCAAGTAATAATCTATGGCCTCCAAATCATGCTTTGATTAGGTGGATCCATGTGAATAGATTCCTCGGAGAAATAGTCGTGCCTACCTGTACTGCTGCTTCTGTGTTTTTTGGTGACAAATAATCGCTTTTCAAGTCACCAGAAAACAAACAAGCAGAGTCACTTTCAGGCTTCGTGTCGCTCAACTGATAATGTATTTGGTTGTTCTAGTATTAGCTCTTCAACTGAATTTACTGAATGCTGTGATACCCAGATCGAGGCTCTGAAGGAAGTTGGTGTTACAGAGGTTGTCCTGGCCATCAATTACCAGCCTGAGGTAACAGCCCCTGTCTCTGTCTCCATCAGCAGTCCTGGTCGCACATTAACCTTTGTGCTCAGATCTGATGCTTTTGTTAAAAACAACCGCAGGTGATGCTCAACTTTCTCAAGGACTTCGAGAGCAAGCTTGGGATCAAGATCACCTGCTCTCAGGAGACGGAGCCCCTCGGGACCGCTGGCCCGCTGGCCCTGGCCCGCGACAAGCTCGTGGACGGCTCCGGCGACCCTTTCTTCGTGCTCAACAGCGACGTGATCAGCGAGTACCCGTTCGCCGAGCTCATCGCGTTCCACAGGGCCCACGGCGGCGAGGCCACGATCATGGTGACCAAGGTGGACGAGCCGTCCAAGTACGGCGTGGTGGTCATGGAGGAGGGCACCGGCAAGGTGGAGCGCTTCGTGGAGAAGCCCAAGGTGTTCGTGGGCAACAAGATCAACGCCGGCATCTACCTGCTGAACCCGTCCGTGCTGGACCGCATCGAGCTGAAGCCGACGTCCATCGAGAAGGAGGTGTTCCCGCGCATCGCGGCGGACGAGGGCCTCTTCGCCATGGTGCTCCCGGGCTTCTGGATGGACATCGGGCAGCCGAGGGACTACATCACGGGCCTGCGCCTGTACCTGGACTCGCTGCGGAAGAAGGCGCCCGGCAGGCTCGCGTCGGGCGCGCACGTCCTGGGCAACGTGCTGGTGCACGAGACCGCGGTCGTCGGGGAGGGCTGCCTCATCGGGCCCGACGTCGCCGTCGGGCCCGGCTGCGTGGTGGAGGCCGGGGTGCGGCTGTCCCGCTGCACCGTCATGCGCGGCGCGCGCGTGAAGCAGCACGCCTGCGTCTCCAGCAGCATCATCGGCTGGCACTCCACCGTCGGCAAGTGGGCGCGCGTGGAGAACATGACCATCCTCGGGGAGGACGTGCACGTCTGCGACGAGATCTACAGCAACGGCGGCGTCGTGCTCCCGCACAAGGAGATCAAATCCAGCATCCTCAAGCCCGAGATCGTCATGTGATCCAGGAGGAAATCTGGGGCGCCAAATCCAAATCACAAGGGCCCCTTGCTTACCATCCCAAGCAATGTGCTTCATACTTTTGTTGTTTGATTTTTTTGCTCGGTTGTTTGTCTGCAACTGTAATCAGTCGTCTAGTGTTTGTCAGCTATATGGTTAAGACGAATTTCAAGTTCCGCTCCGTGGGCGTGTAGATAGGGATCAGATGAATGGAAATAACAAAAGTTTTCGTCGTGTTATTAGTTATTACAAGTGTTGAGCAACTCCTTTGTTCTCCGTCCCTCGCAGATGATCATAAAAGTGGATGTGTTCCTAAGAGCTACTCGAGCAATAGCTCTCAAATAGAACCACTACTTTTTTATTTGGGTTTTTCTTTACTTGAATTTTGTCTTTTGAGGTCCTGTCCATTTTTTTGGACACTGAACTCCAGTAGGAGCCCCCGAAACTGGCCCCTACATCTCAATTCCCTCTAATTTTCTCACACTATATGCATATCTCAATTCTCTCTGATTTTCTCACACACTGTATATGCATATGTATTTGAGAATACTACACTGTATACTAATTTATTTGAACTGTAACTCTAGAGCACCATACTTAAAAATATGAATATTCAAAATTAAATTTAAATCCGAATTTAATGGCATTTGATCACGAAATCATAAGAGGCATAGTAATAATTCACCACATCATTATATCAAATAATAAGACACATAGTCCTAAACCGAAACATAACATAACTATCAAATTTCTCCTCTGCCAGTAGCTTCATGTTGGAAGGCAATTCCCTATGCCTCATGTTGGTGACAGGTGCAAGAACTTATCACTATGCCTAATCTTCAGCCAACAATAAAGGAAAGGAAACCCCTTCTTGGATTTTTGCTTGCATATGCATTTTGAGCTTCTAGAAACTGAAATCAAAGACATGTGTTAGTCCAAATTCATATGAAATGATGCAACAGCTCAATAAAAACAATTCTTCCTCCTGAGAGTAGCTGGCAGGCTGCACGGATTGCCTTCTTCTTTGGTGCACTAGGTTGGCCAGGCCCGATACCGATGGGTAAAATTGCAATGTCAACCTCCTCGGACATCATCCGTGACCAGTTGCCACTTACTTCCTCCATCCCAAATTATAAGTCATTCTAAGAATTTTGGAGAGTCAAAGTTTTTCAACTTTGACCAAATTTATATAATAAGATAATAATATTTATGATTCCAACTAAACATCATTAGATTCTTTATTAGTTATATTTTCATACTATATATATTTAATATCATAAATCTTTATATTTCTCTCTATAATTTTGGTCAAAGTTGAAAAACTTTGACTCTCCCAGATTCTTGGAATGACTTATAATTTGAGATGGAGGGAGTACCTCCCTACGACGTATCACAAACTGTAAAGGAAACAACTCATAATTTATAATTTCAGTAAAACAAATAGTAGCCAAAAACAGCTTATTCAGGCTTCTCAATATGTCAATAAATGTGCAAATGGAATATGAGAAGCTTCAGATGTACTCCCTCCGTATCACAATTAGAGTTCGTTTTAGACAGCGACACGGTCTCCAAAGCATAACCTTGACCACTTATTTCTTTAAAAATATTTGTTATAAAGTAGTGTATATATATACTTTTATGAAAGTACTTTTCAAGATAAATTTATTTATATGATTTTTACATTTCTAAACTCAATAATTTAAAAGTTATTCATGATTTATATTCCCAATGTTTGACCGAAACCTTTTCCAAAACGAACTCTATTTGTGATACGGAGGGAGTACATAGAAAGGAAAACTCTCAGGAGCATGAAACTCTCAGGGTCACATGCATTGTTCCTGGCTGCTTCTGCATATGAATTAGGGCCAATAAAATCAGGTCGAACAGCCTTGCAAATTTCAGTAAGCCTTGCAGATTTTACCCATTTTTGTTAGAAACTTCCTGTTTATATCATTCCATAGATACGGGTGATTGAGTTACTGCCCATCTGAAAGTTTCTAAGGAAATGTTGAGTTGACTGAAGTTCTTCAATAAAATTTGTCACGGAACATAATAACCGCAATAAAATTATGTTATGCTGCCTTTGCTCACCCAGAAAATGCTTTGCTTTATTCCTTTTGTCTGTGTGATTGGCTATGGCTAATGTACTCTAGGTTGCTAGTCCTCTGTCCGTATCGATAGCTCCTCTGGTTCTGGCAGTGTGAGATAGATTGGCTTGTCAGTTGTCTAGGTGGTTAAGCTGTCGTGTCATGCGGTCCGTGGATGTCAGCACTCCCCACCCAGGTGACCCGGGTACTTCGGATGGACCTCTACGCGGGTCAAGGAAGAGAACCAAGAGCACTAAACTTAGTGGGCCGGACTGAGTTTGTAATGTGTGTGAGTCCAGGCCCAGTTGTAAGGGATAAAGAGGTGTTGTGTGCTTCCTGTAAAGACAAGAAAAACCCAATAGAGAACTACTACTCCGCCGCCGAGCGCCTTGCCGGCCAGCCTTCGAACTCCTTCCTCTCCGTTCCTCCCCTTCGACCTCAGTCCTTCTCGGCCTCGCCTCGCCGGCGGCGCAGGGGGCTGACATCTGGTATCAGATCTCGAGATCCTCGACCGACCGGGATCCGCGCTGGAGCGGGAGACTGCACACGAGCACTACACCCGACTGCAGCGAGCTCGAGGGGCCATGGAGCCCAGCGTCAAGGCTACCCTGGACGAGATCCTCAAGCGTTTGGACGACATCGATGGGCGGCTCCAGCGTCTCGACGGGATCGACGAGCGCTGGGAATCGCGGATCTCCGCGGTGGAAGACGCGGCGAAGACGAAGGAAGTAGCCATGGGAATCCGCCTCGGCGCCGTGGAAGACACTCTCGGCCACCACTACGAGTCCCTCCAGGCGGCGGACGCTTGGGCACACCACTTCGAGGGGCGACTCAACGATTCCGAGGATCGGGTGCGCGACATCGAGCTAGTGCGGTTCTCCGAGATCTGCGACGAGCGGGATGACCGCGTCTCCGCCCTCGAGTCTTCAATGGAAGCGATGAACGCCTGGAAGTCCGGCGTCGATCTCCGCCTCTCCAACCTCCAGCGGGACCAGGTCTAGCTGGGAACCCGAGGCGGACGACACACAAGTGGGGCGGGCAACCTCTTCCCCGGAGAGATGCCGCGCCAGGAGTCGGTCGCCGAGCGCCCACCTGCCGGAGTCTCGACCGACCGGCCCAGCGGGCACCGTGAGGATTCGACTACACGGGAGAAGGGCTATGGTTCATCGGCAACCATAGTCCCGAACCCGACCAATGGTATGGTCTTGTTTCCACATTCCCAATCGCTTCCTTCTGAAGGATTTCTGGATCTGCAGTTCCATCGTTCCTTCCGACCTCCTGATCCAAATTCTTTCCTCCGACACCCTATTCCCAATCCCTACCACCCCCCACCCGATCCCACAGTTCCGCCACCATTAGCCCCAATTCCACTCAAACCACCCTCCACAACCCACCAACCCCATCACCCCTACCATCACCTTCCCACATGCGAGCTCCCAAAATTCGATTTCCCTCCCTTCTATGGCGAAAACGCACAACTCTGGATTACCCAAGCCCAGACATATTTTGAGATGTACTTTGTCGATCCGAGTATATGGGTACGTTGCTCCACCATGCAATTTAAGGGCGCTGCGGCCCGTTGGCTTCAATCCGTAGAAACCCGTGTTCGGCATGTCGACTGGTCTGGCTTCTGTGCTATGATTCATGAACGTTTCAGCCACGATCAGCATGAGCTCTTGTTGCGGCAGCTGTTCAATATTCGCCAAACTTCCTCCGTGTCCGACTATGTCGATAAGTTCGTCGAACTCATTGATCAGCTTACTGCCTACAACCCAAATCCTGACCACCTATATTTCACCACCCGTTTCATTGATGGACTGCGAGATGACATCCGATCTGTGATTCTTGTTCAGCGCCCCGTTTCTCTCGATGCTGCTTGTACTCTCGCGCTATTGCAGGAAGAGGCGGGCGACCCTGGGCGGCGTCGGGATTCCAAGAAGTCTGACTCCGCGCCAGCTCCAAAGTTCTTCAGAGCCAAGCCAGCTTTGCCGTTGTCGGCCCCGCCACAACGCCCTGGCTACGGAGCCCTGGGCAACGACGACAAGAAGCATGTGGAAGAGAAGAAGTTTGTTCCTCGCTCGTAGACTGATGACAAGCTCGCAGCACTCCGCACCTACCGCAAGGCTCGTGGCCTATGCATGCGCTGCGGTGAGAAGTGGCAGCCCGGTCACAAGTGTTCCCCGGTGCTGCAACTCCATGTCCTACAGGAGGTATGGGACCTTTGCCATGCAGATCTTCCGGCGGAAGACGACACTGTACCAGCCGGCGCCGAATCTGAACCTCAGTTGTTCTTGATGCTATCTTCTGCGGCTGCGACCGGTTCTTCTGCTCACAGAACAATGCAACTGCGAGGCAAGATCGGCGAGCGGGACATTTCTATTCTGGTGGATTCCGGCAGCAGTCACTCATTTCTGGACACTTCGTTCGCATCGGTCGTACCCGGAGTCCAGCCTCTTTGTCAGTCTGTCCTTGTTAAGGTTGCTGATGGCAGCACGATTCCGTGTTCTCAAGAAATTCCTTCGGCAGTTTGGACAGTTCAAGGATTTTCTTTCCACTCAACCTTAAAGCTGCTTCCTCTCGGTAACTATGATTTGATTTTGGGGATGGATTGGCTCGAGGCATTTTCTCCCATGAAGGTACATTGGGCTGACAAGTGGATGTCTATACCTTATGGCCCAAAGCACATTCTTCTTCAGGGACTTCTGCCAGACACTGAAAGCTGTTCGATTCTTCAGTTCCTTCACATCTCAAAGATTAAAGACGCGGTCGGTTCCCTCCATTCACCCGAGGTTCAGCAGCTGCTCGATCAGTACAGCAGTCTGTTCGATGACTCTGGTGGCCTTCCCCCTCGGCGGCCCTGTGATCACACCATTCCGTTGATCCCCGGGGCTCAACCGGTATCTGTGCGTCCATACCGATATGCTCCACACTTGAAGACAGAAATTGAACGGCAAGTCACTGATATATTGAGTTCTGGTCTCATACAGCCAAGTACAAGCTCTTTCTCTTCTCCAGTGTTGCTAGTTCGGAAGAAAGACGGTTCGTGGCGCTTTTGCGTTGACTACCGTATGCTTAACTCCTTGACAGTCAAGAGCAAGTTTCCGATTCCGGTGATCGATGAACTATTGGATGAGCTTTCGTCTGCTCGTTGGTTTTCATGTCTTGACTTGCGGGCTGGATTCAATCAAATTAGACTCGCTCCGGGGGAAGAGCACAAGACGACATTCCAGACTCATTGGGGCCACTTCGAGTTTACTGTCATGGCGTTTGGCCTTACTGGGGCTCCTAACACTTTCCAAGGAGCCATGAACTCCACTTTGAAGCCTCTCCTCCGCAAATGCGTGCTGGTGTTCTTCGATGACATACTCGTTTACAGCCCTTCTTGGGAAACACACATCCAACACCTCTCTCAGGTGTTCGCCCTGCTGTCCAAAGACAAATGGCAAGTTAAACTGAGCAAATGCAAGTTTGGGCAGCAAAGTATCTCATATTTGGGGCACGTCGTCAGCGCTGATGGCGTGGGTACTGATCCTGTCAAGGTTCAGTCTATCAAGAATTGGTCGGAGCCAGTTGATACCAAGCAGCTTCGCAGTTTTCTCAGCCTCGCGGGTTATTATCGGAAGTTTGTTCGCCACTTTGCAGTTATTGCTCGTCCGCTGACCGACCTTTTGAAGAAGGGTGCTCTCTTTGTCTGGACTTCAGTACACAGTTCGGCCTTCTCGGCCCTCAAGGCAGCTCTCACAGATGCTCCAGTCTTAGCTCTTCCAAACTTCAGCAAACCCTTTCAGCTGCAGACCGACGCAAGCAATGCCGGTGTGGGCGCAGTTCTCTTACAGGATGGTCACCCATTGGCGTTCATCAGCAGGTCCTTGGGTCCCCGTACCCGTGGCCTTTCTACGTACGAGAAGGAGTATTTGGCTATCATGATTGCAGTAGATCAGTGGCGATCCTATTTGCAACATGGAGAATTCATTATCTTCACTGACCAGCGGAGCTTGATGCACATCACTGATCAGCGGCTCCATACACCATGGCAGCTCAAGATGTATACAAAGTTGGCCGGTCTACACTATAATGTCATTTACAAGCCTGGGGCTTCCAACTTGGCTGCTGACGCGCTATCACGCCATCCCGACCCTCAGGCAGAGGTTTCAGCCATTTCTTATTCTTCCCCAACGTGGCTCCTGGAAGTTGTTGATGGTTACTCATCTGATTCCTTCTCCTCTCAGCTGCTGCAAGAACTTGCTGTTGATCCCCTGTCCCACCCACCTTATACACTTCAGAATGGTGTCATTCGGTACAAAAATTGTATCTGGATTGGCGACAACAAACCATTACAGTCCAAGATCATGGCTGCCCTGCATAGCAGTGCCGTTGGGGGACACTCCGGTTTTCCAGTTACCTACAGCCGAATTAAAAAGCTTTTTGCCTGGCGCGGAATGAAATCTGCCATCAAATCATTTGTTGCGGCTTGCTCTGTTTGCATTCAGGCTAAGCCGGATAGGTCCAGCTATCCCGGTCTACTGTCTCCCCTGCCAGTCCCAGCAGCTGCTTGGCAAGTCACCACGATGGATTTCATCGAAGGTCTTCCGCGCTCCGGTAATGCTGACTGTATTCTGGTAGTGGTCGACAAGTTCAGTAAATTTGCCCACTTCATTCCCTTGCTTCATCCATATTCGGCTGCTAAGATTGCTCAAGCATTTCTGGACAATGTCTATCGGCTGCATGGAATGCCCACCCATATTGTTTCTGACCGCGATCCAGTCTTTACCAGCAGTTTTTGGCGTGAATTGTTTCGCCTGGCTCAAACGACCCTTTGTATGAGTTCGGCCTATCACCCACAGTCGGATGGCCAGACCGAGCGGGTAAACCAGTGCTTGGAGACTTATTTGCGCTGCTTTGTGCACTCCTGTCCGCGGCAGTGGTTGAAATGGTTGTCCTTGGCTGAATATTGGTACAACACAAGTCTGCACTCTTCCCTGGGCCGTTCTCCATTCGAGGTACTCTACGGACACTCTCCCCGACATTTTGGTTTGACTGACGACTCTGCTGTTTCTGTCACTGATGTTGCATCTATGCTGTCCGAGCGAGAGACGATGCGTGCGGCGGTCCGTCAGCACCTTCATCGAGCCCAGCAGCGAATGAAGTTTCATGCTGACAAACGATGGACTGAACGCTCGTTTTCGGTTGGCGATTTTGTCTACTTACGTCTCCAGCCATATGTTCAGTCGTCTCTGGCACCTCGCGCTCACCACAAGTTGTGCTTCAAGTACTTTGGTCCCTTCAAGATCGTCGCCAAGATCGGCGACGTCGCCTACAAGCTGCTCCTGCCCCCGGAATCTTCTCTCCATCCGGTGTTCCACGTATCCCTGCTGAAGCCCGCCCCGACGTCGTCCACATCAGTCCAAGCTGCCCCGTCCCTGCCTGACTTCGACGACGGGCTTCAGGTGCCGGAACGCGTCCTTCAGCATCGCCTCCATCCTCGACGCGCCGGCTCGGTGCCTCAGTACCTCGTCAAGTGGTCTGGTCTCGATGACAATCTTGCGACCTGGGAGGACGTCGTGGCCCCCAAGCAGCAGTTCCCATATGCGCCGGCGTGGGGTCACGCCGCGTCCCAAGGAAGGGGGGTGTCAGCACTCCCCACCCAGGTGACCCGGGTACTTCGGATGGACCTCTACGCGGGTCAAGGAAGAGAACCAAGAGCACTAAACTTAGTGGGCCGGACTGAGTTTGTAATGTGTGTGAGTCCAGGCCCAGTTGTAAGGGATAAAGAGGTGTCGTGTGCTTCCTGTAAAGACAAGAAAAACCTAATAGAGAACTACTACTCCGCCGCCGAGCGCCTTGCCGGCCGGCCTCCGAACTCCTTCCTCTCCGTTCCTCCCCTTCGACCTCAGTCCTTCTCGGCCTCGCCTCGCCGGCGGCGCAGGGGGCTGACAGTGGACCTGCCACGTTTTCTTTTCTTTTAGTTTTGGTGACACTGATGCTGCAGCTTCTAATCCTGGCATTTTGATGTCCACAGAGAAGTAGTGGATTTTGCAGCCTGCTGATATATTATGCTGATTGCGAGCTGTATCTCTATGCCAGCAAAAAATCTTCAGACTAAACAATAGTTGCTTCCATCGGAACTAGAAGTAGGAGCGAGACTTTTCCTTCAAGCACAAACCTTGACTGAAATGTTTACGAGCTTTTTACCTATACGGCCTTGTAAAAGATGACTCTTCCTTGTGTGGTTTTTTTTTTCTTTTGAACTTATCTCTATGACCCTGAAACAAACTTACATTCCTTCTATGGCCTTCCGTTCGTTTTTGCCACTTGACGGTGTCAATTCAAAGGTAAAAAGACTGTTTTGCCCCTAACATAAAAAATTACAATTTTAGTTGTTTGTTGTATATTTAGAATAATATTAAACAAATAAATTTATACGTAACAATATTTCTTTTATGTGAAATATTGTCATGTGTGAATTTATTTTTTAATATTATTTTTAATATATAACAAGCAAATTTTTTATGCTAGGTGTAAAATTGTCTTTTCACCCTTGACTTAACACCGTTAAATGGCAAAAACAGATGGAAGGTCATAAAAGGAACAAAAATTCGTTTCAGGATCATAAAAGTAAGTTCAAATAAAAAAGAGTCATACAAGGAAGATCCATTATTTCTAATGTCATATAGGTAAAAAGCTCAATGTTTAATGATTCGCCTGTACTTTGGTTTCGACAAGGACTTCTGGATCTACGTAGAAAATAACCCTATGCTTAGCAGATGTAGACAAAAGCCATCCTTGGCCAGTGGCCTTGCCTAACAAGCAAGTACTTCCTACAATGACCTCCATATGCGTATGAAACGACTCTGTGAGTTGTGACCTTAGAAATGGGTTTGATCCGGCCAAGCAAGGACGCATCTCATCTCCTCGGCAGGATTCAGAAGTGAAGTTGAGAGACATCGAGATTCCACCCGACGACGACTCGACGAGGAGCATTAAACTGCGATCAAGATGAGTCTTGTGGTTCGTCTTGTCTCATCAACAACAACAACAACAAGCCACCTCCTAGCCTGCTCTAACGTATGAAAAGGACCTCGCTCACCTCGCAACATGCCGGCCCCTTTCATTCCGGCCCGTACGTGAAGAGTACTCAATAGGCGGCCCACTAGACGGATTAACCGGACTTACTATCGGCCCAAATACCCCAGAGCGGCCTCGATGGGCCAACGGAACCGGGGCCGCGGACCGCAGATTCCCGCGGGTCCCGTGTGCGTTCGGGCTCGGGGCTGGACGACGGGGACGGACAGCGGTGTCGCGTTCCCCACCCAGCATCCCAGCGCCGTCCGCACCTGGCCTGCTCTGTCGTCCGTCGTCCTCTTCCCCTCACCTCCAACTGTCTCCTCAACCTCCCGCCCCAACCACAACAGCCGCGCCGGCAAGGCGCCAACCGCACAGGTGAGTTCGTCTTCCATCCTTTTAACTCTTCTCCGTCCGCACGCCGTTTCGAATTTGGGGTGTGTCTGGTTGGGGCTACGAATGTGGGATGGTACAGGGTGATTTGTATGGAACATAATGATTCGAGTAAGGTGCTTGGGTCGGGGAATTGGATAGTTTCAGAAATTCAGAGTTTTGGTTTATTATAGTTGTATACATATAATACATGCGATGGCCCTAGGCAGTTCATGAGCCAATTACCGCAGCCAAACACACGATTAGAGGCTGAAGAGCTCAGATCGTTGTCCCAGTCAGGCTTCTCCTGGGTGGATCTCTCTCGTAGTCTCGTGGAGCCCCTAGCGTTCGTGAGCCACGCTTGCATTGCATTTGTGGGGCGTCGAATTAGATGCTCCCCACTATCCAACTTTGTATCTGTTCTCTGGATTTGATGAGGTTCGACCTTTTTGGTGGGGACGGGGTCAGGAGCAAACAAATTTGAGATGCAGCATTATGTTCTTCTTTCCTTCAGTTATTATGCTACTCTAAAGCAATAGTCCTATGATTGAAGTATAACTATCTCTGTCTCTTGGACATTGCAGCAAAAGCTGGGGTGCTGACGTGCTGTGGGTGGTTCTGTGTCCATGGCGCGGAAGCAGCAGCATGTTGCGATATTTACCACAGCGAGCTTGCCCTGGATGACTGGGACTGCGGTAAACCCACTGTTTCGGGCTGCATATCTTGCCAAGGCTGGAGACTGGGAGGTTACGCTGGTTGTGCCTTGGCTGTCCAAGAGGGATCAGGAGCTTGTTTATCCAAACAAGATGAAGTTCAGTTTGCCGGCAGAGCAGGAAAACTATGTGCGGCGGTGGCTTGAGGAGCGGACTGGGTTGTTACCGAAGTTTGACATTAAGTTCTATCCTGGGAAGGTACAAGTCAAACAAATCTTGAATATACAGTTTAAAGTGCCATGTTAATATGATGGTTGCACAGGTATACTTGGTTGGTTTACCTTCGCTGTAAACCAGACCCAAACCCCTACCAAAGATGCATGGCTTAACTGCTTTCAAATAGAGAAAGGGGGGGGTCTGAATTCTGTTATAGCTCGTTCATGTCTTTATACAAGCATCTCATAATTTATGTTAGTGATGGAATTTAACCAGAGAACAGTGTGTTTGATACCAGTGAAATGGATACTATGAGACAGTTTGTTTTTTAGTAAGTTATGCAAGTACATAAAGTACTCGAATGACTACATAATTTGTGGTAGTGGAGCACATAGTAGAATGCTATGAAACATGTCTTTAAACTTTTGATTTAGTGGCATTGGCTTTAGCATATGGAGAAAGGAGGGAACTAAAATTACTGATGTACAAGGCATTTATGCTGAAGATGATGTTCTTAACCTTGAGATAGTATGATAGACTAACTTTCTGATGATGTCCATATGCAGTTTTCAACTGAGAAAAGAAGTATTCTACCTGTTGGGGACATCAGTCAGACAATATCTGATGATAAAGCAGATATTGCAGTGCTAGAAGAGCCAGAACATCTTACTTGGTACCATCATGGACGGAGGTGGAAAAGCAAGTTCCAAAAAGTTATAGGTGTTGTTCATACAAACTATTTGGAATATGTGAAAAGAGAGAAAAATGGATATATCAGTGCGTTTATCTTAAAACACATTAATTCTTGGGTTACAGACATCTATTGCCACAAGGTTAGCCCTTCCATTATTTCTATTCAGTGTTGTTTCTTTTATTTTGTTTCCGGGCTCTTCCATGATGATTAATATCAGTGCTTCTGTTAATATTGGATGGACAATAGCTATGTTGTCCACTATGGCCCGATGGTAAAATATATAGGCAACATGGATACACAATTTTAAACCATACACAACATTTCATTGGTGCAGTCATCCTAGATTGACACACCTACACCCTTGCACCTTCTTTAAGCATATGCAACAGTCTCAAGATTGAAAAACGAGAACTGTGATCAGTTGACGACTATTGTATGACTTCCAGGGCTGTCTGCTGTTGCTTTGCAACTCCCCAAGAAACTTGGCAAGATTGAACTGAAGGATAATATACCAGACTGTATAATCGCGGGAAGTAGATGGCGTGCTACCAGCATGTATGATATGGTAGCACAGGTTGCTAAGTATGATGGAGTGCATAAGGCATAACTAGCGTCTTCTAGCCAAAGACAAACATGGTGCTAGTCTTAGACAATCACACTTATACCCTTAGTGGTTGTTAACCTACTAGCCTTCTTGTTGACTTTGTACTCTTCATGGCCAACTGAGTGCCAACATGTTCTTAACCTGAATAGTACTTTTCAAACCTTGGATTCGTCAAATCTGTGTATCTTGCTAATTCTTCTACTTTGTTATCAGCTACCGACGTACTGAAGAACATAACTTGATTGAATCAACAAACATGATATGCATCGATAGAGTCACCATTTACATAGGGATCAGATAAAACTCATCCGTCATTCTTCTTCTTTTTTGGTAATAACAGTTAATTTGTTAAGTTAGTAGCTGCCCTCATTATATTTGTTTCCCTTTTTTAGGGCAGTAGCTGTCCTGCTTATAATGTTTTTTTTTCCTTTTTTTGTAGGTCAGTAGATGCCCTGTTACTGTGTAACAGTAAAACACAAACCATAATGACATCATGTGCTGTTATAACATATTTTTATATATTTTGGAACGATTACAATCTATATCTGTATTGGTAATTCAAAATCCATTGATAATTATATATAATGTAATCATGTGCTCCACTTTATTTAAAGCATAATTTACCTTTGATTTTTATGTGCAGTTCTTCTGACTCTTTCTTCTTATAACCCTCCTTTTGAAGGTTATAAGATTGTCTGCAGCAACTCAGGATGTTCCTAGGTCTGTGATTTGTAATGTTCATGGAGTTAACCCCAAATTTATTGAAATTGGCAAATTGAAACATCAGCAGCTATGCCAAAGAAAGCAAGCATTCTTCAAGGGTGCATATTATATTGGAAAGATGGTTTGGAGTAAAGGTTACACAGAGCTTCTTCATCTTCTTCACAAGCACCAAATGGAATTGTCTGGCCTTAAAATGGAGTTGTATGGCAGTGGGGAAGATGCTGATGAAGTAAAAGCGTCAGCTGAGCGACTGAGCTTAGATATTAGAGTCTATCCAGGCCGTGATCATGGAGATTCAATATTTCACGAGTGAGTATTCAATAGATGAAAATATCTTTTTATACAGTCTTACTAACTGCTAGATTGTTTTATGGTAAGTTCTTTATGCCATCGGTTTATACTCTTGAGTCTCGACTGAATTGTATTACCCATTCCATTGTTTGTCTTAGCTACAAGGCTTTCATAAACCCAAGCACAACTGATGTGGTATGCACAACAACTGCAGAAGCTTTGGCGATGGGGAAGATTGTGATCTGTGCAAACCATCCTTCAAATGAATTTTTCAAAAGATTTCCTAATTGTCACATGTACAGTACTGAGAAAGAGTTTGTGAGACTAATAATGAAAACTTTGGGAGAAGAACCTATCCCACTGTCAGATGATTTGAGGCATGAGCTTTCCTGGGAGGCAGCAACAGAAAGATTTGTTAAGGTTGCCGATATTGCACCAACTATGCCTGTGGGACGACAGCCACCTGCTTCACCGCATTTCATGCGCATCTCCCCAGATGAACTGCAGAAGAACTTGGAAGAGGCATCAGCATTTTTCCATAACACGATCTCTGGGATTGAAGCTGCCCGTTGTGTCTTCGGTGCAATACCAAACACACTGCAGCCAGATGAACAGCAATGCAAGGAACTTGGGTGGAATTTGCAGGGATAACACATTAGCTTTTCTTGCGATGCTGTTGTCATGGACCCTATAATTAACCAGTCTAACTCAACGGCGAAAATGTGTGTCACTCGGAAAGGTTCTCAGATTGATCAAACAAGCATTCTATATGGTGTTCTGATGCGGTGGCACTGCATTTTTTTTCTTCACATATCAGAGGCGTTCTGAAGTTCCTGGATGCGTCGTATCTTCTGATTGTAAATCTTAAGCAGTCTGAAGTGCACAAGTGTTACGATCTCATATATCTAGACTGTTTTTCAGCTCCATGTTGTTTCCCAGGACTCACACATGTGTTGAAGATTGTATGTATTGTATAAGATGCCCCTTGTTTTCGCCCCTGCATGCTGATGCAGTTGATGAAACTTTTATAACCGCGCCTATAATCTGTGCGCCAGTTGATGAAACTTTTACTGTGTTTTTTGCGGGCGTGTGGCTTATATATATATATATATATATATATATATATATATATATATATATATATATATATATATAAGATTGCCCAGCATTAGCGAGCAATGACGTTAGGCGTCGTGCTCCTTCTTGCAGTCGACAATCGACACGTCATCAGATCTGTACATCATCCAGTTCGAAAAAGGTACAGCAAAAATTCCAATAGAAATATTTCTGACATAATTTTGCAGCTACGGTGATTCATGTGTTGACTTTTTTTTTTGATACTATGCTGTTGAGCTTTTATTTATGTATAGTAATCGTTTTGCATTTTGCAGCTAGGGTGATTATTTTAGCGGTATGCTGTTTTTTTGGTATGACAAACATATGCAAAAAGGTTATGTCGTCCTTGGTGATTTTGTCATAAAGAAATTTGTGTTAGCTCATTAGAAAACAAGGCTATCATATTTTCTCTGTTCACATCATAAAAAACGACATTAATATGATGCAACACCATAGTATATTGCTTTTGTGGCCAAAATAAACGGATTTATCATATTCCAAGTAGGAGAATCTTACGAAAGACGTCGGAATCTTATAAGAGGAGCGGATAGGGATAACCACAGGGCCGGCCCCGCCACGGCGTGAACACGACCTGACCCGGCCGGTTTCCTTCTCTCGTCTCTCGAGTCTCGCCTTCTCTTTTCTGTTCCGCGCAGCAACGACGCGGTTGCTTCTCCCCACGGCGGTATCTCCTGCGCGGCGGCGCCGCCCCCGCGAGAGCTGCGACGGCGCGCTAGGCGAGTTACTGGACACGGTAGCGATGGGGGACGGCGCCAGCGGCCGGGGCGGTGGTGGCGGGGCTGGGCGGCGGGTGGGGGACTACGAGCTGCTGCGTCCGATCGGGTCGGGGGCGTACTCGCAGGTGTGGCTAGGGCGTCACCGGGCGCGGGGCACGGAGGTGGCGGTGAAGGAGATCGCCATGGAGCGTCTCAGCAACAAGCTCCGCGAGAGCCTCCTCTCCGAGGTCGACATCCTCCGTCGCATCCGACACGATAACGTCATCGCACTCCACGACTCCATCAAGGTACCCCGCCCGCGGCTTGCCGCCCCATTTGACGTCGCGCGTGATCTCCCGTGCTATCGATGTGGATCTGCAAGTTGTGCTGGTGGGGGTCTGATTGTAGGCGTAGCATGTATGAAATTGAGTCCCTCCGGTGAATTCTAGTTTACCGTAAGCATTTTAGGATGTATGAAATTGAGGAGTTTTTGCAGTGAATTATAGTGTGAGCATTTAGGATGTATGGAATTGATGGCTCCTTCCGGTGAATTATAACTTACTGTGAGCATTTTAGGTAGGTAGGACTCTAAGCTAAGTATACCCTGTCTAACTCGATGTCCCTTTCGATGAAACTAGTTTGTAAAGGATAGCTCTGAATGTTTGCTCACTGTTGCTGAATGTTCGCTCACCAGTTGCTGCCTTGCTTGAAATAGGAGGTTCAGTCCTGACAGGCTAATGATTTCATGAAATCC
The DNA here is from genome assembly GCA_009763385.1 of Coix lacryma-jobi var. lacryma-jobi. Classification (NCBI taxonomy): domain Eukaryota; kingdom Viridiplantae; phylum Streptophyta; class Magnoliopsida; order Poales; family Poaceae; genus Coix; species Coix lacryma-jobi. The sequence goes on along the minus strand of CM019823.1, from coordinate 17,643,899 downwards.
CATGTGGGCTTTAGCTTGGTTAATTTGTTAGATTGATGTTTTCTGGAATCTAGGATTTTGTGGAACATAGGAAATAAAATAAGTACTTCTAATGCTGAATCTTGATGTTGTGAGTGGATTCTACCAGTTTAATAACAAACTCATAGGCTCAAATTTTTCTCTGGTATTATTGTTGTGATCTTTTTCTTGTTCAGCAAATAAAGTTCCCTGTGCACAGTGACTGTAGAACACTCTATTTCTAATTAGTAATTACCAAAATAACTATTGTGTATGATTAGGATCGTGGGAGGATATATCTCATACTGGAGTATTGTCGAGGTGGTGACTTACATGCATACCTTCAACGTCATAAAAGAGTTTCTGAGAAGGTTGCTAAGCATTTCATCCGTCAGTTAGGCAAGTGATTCTCAGTCGTCAGCCCCCTTCCCCTCTTTCTCCTTCCCCTTAGCTTTTCTCATAATGTCTCATTTTTCTGGCAGCGTCTGGTCTGCAAATGCTTCGCGATAATAACGTGGTTCACCGAGACCTAAAACCTCAGGTTTGCTTACTTACTTCCTAGTTTCTGTTTGCACGATAGCTGAATCATGGTAAAGAGTTCAAGACATATACGGTGGTTAAATTTATCTAATTTATTGGATTCTGAATTATTTGGTTTTGCAAACAGAACATTCTTCTTGTTGAAAATAATGAAAATTCTCTGTTGAAGATTGCCGACTTTGGATTTGCAAAGTGAGTTCCATTTCTTTCATTTTTAGATGAAATATTAGCATATATTTCTACAAATGTCCTAAATTTCTGAGTTTATCTACAACTGAGTTGCATTTCATATGCCTGTTTTTCTGATTTTATTTCTACTGGGTTTGGATGCAATTAATATACCAGTACTGCTACTGACAGATTGAACAAATGGCCTTCCATCTTTTCCACTCTTCCCTTTCTTGATGGTGGAGTCAACTGAGATCAATCTGTTTTCTATTGTTCTTTTGAAATTGTTTCTGGTAGTGATTAGTTAATGTCTAAAAGTCTGAAACGACCAAGGACATGAAAACACCCTGTACAGTGGATAAACTGATCTGCTCCTTTCCTAACAGATGTCCCTAGTGTACATCCTGCATGGAATACTTTCAAGTCTATTTCTTTGACTGCAGAGTGTCAACTATTGGACTAGACTCAAAATGGGGATGGGTGACCCACGGAGCGAACCGTGGCTGATCCACCGATCCATCTAATTAGAGCATCTCCAACGGTTTTGCAAATGAGCTTTGCATTCTTATTTTTGCAAAAAAGTCTAAAAATCTCCTATCCAACGGTTTGGCAAATGAGTTTGGCATTTTTAGCAACTTGACAAATACCGGGTGATATTTGGCATATATGCCAAGCCACAGTTCGCTTCGCAATCGCTCTCGCGTGCTACTCCCGCAAGATATTTTCCTTTCTCGCGCATAATTTTTTAGTTTTGCCAAGTCTAAATGCAAAACCGTTGGAGATTGACTCTTTTTACCTTTGCCATATTAATTTGAGAGTTGACAAATACCATATTTTGCCAAACAAAAAATGCAAAACCGTTGGAGTTGCTCTTAGCATAGGGGCACCTTTCTCTCCATTTCTATTAGCTGATGAACCTCTTGGCTCCAATGGATAGCACGGATCACTCCATTCTATAACTTTAGCTTACATGTAATGCTACACACAAATCTACTGACACAATGACAAATACAGTAATACACAACAGAAAGGAGGCTAGAGGCCGGAGCTGGGACCCAGCAGATTCTACAGCAGCTGCCTACCAAGGCTGCACTTCTTCCCGGACGAGTGTGTGGAGCCGCCGGCATCCATCACTGACCTTCTCTCCTTGAATGAGCGCGAGAGGTGCACAGCACACCGATCCATGGCCCCTGAGCAGCTTTGGCATTGACAAGCTCTGCCGCCGCACATCGCTTGCCAGGGCAAAGGCTAAGGGCCGTGCTGGCGGCCACAAGCCCGTCTTGCTCGCCGCGCTCAAGTTTGACAACGAGGTGGCAGTGTAGGAGCAGGATGTAAAAAAAAGAAACTGCAACTCGCATCCGTACTCTCTGCCAAAGACGCCGGCGAGGTCACATTGTGCCTTGACAGCATCGCGCTCTAGCACCTCGAGCTCCTCGGCGCCTTGTGCCCCGAACACCGTGGCGTGCTGCGTGCACGTGCTGGTCGATGGAGGTACACCACGTACGATGACAGTTCGCCGGACGCCGGCAGTAGCAGCGCGTAAGAGCGAGCGTCGAGCCACCGAGAATAGGAGGCCGATGAGGACGGGTTCTAACGGCGACATCACCAGATGACGAGGACCGGCCGCGCCGCGGTGCCCTCGTTGGCACCGGGCAAGGTCCGAGTTATAAGCAGTGAGCGGAGATCGCGGTGTGTTCTGTCAGACAAATGGAGAAATGGTGGATCGAACCGATGGTCTTTCGGTTCTATGGTTTCTGATCCATCGATCCTCATCGTTAACTTACTGTTAGAATGGAGCCCATTTGAATTGATTTTATGGGTCGGTTCGATGAACCGCTCCACGCCCATGTTTAGACTAGACACTCCCTATGAGTATATATCATGTACATCTGGTCAAAATGTGGTAGAACCGTAGAAGTTACACTAGTGCATGCAAACATTTCCTTAACAAGGCTCCAAATAGCCATTTCAACAATGCATAAGGCGTTTCACATTTCAGACAAAAGAAATCTGAAACATTTCGAAATAGCATCTGCCACATTCCTGCATTTGAAACTGGCACCTGTTGCATTTCGAAAGAATGGTAACAACATTTCCTAATTACATAATAACATTCAGGATCCTAAATCAATGAATCTGGACTGTATGCAATGAGCATTAGTGCGGCACTATATTCCTTTAGGATCTTTTAGGGGCTATTGGAAGTAGCTATCTTTCTGAACACTTCGGCAACATATTTATACACTTGCATATTCTTTATCATAGAACATCACTTTTAGTAGCTCACATTCTTTAATATTTTTTTCTTTCAGCAAATATAATCAGGGCACCATTTCACAATGTTACAAAAAAAATTATCTTCATGAAAAACTTTGTGCACCAATAATTTAATTAAAAGAACTATTTTGACTCCTAATACCTTGCAATATTCAGGCCTGTTGTATGGTTCAGCTATTCAACCCGTGCATGTTCCTGCATTCAAATTTACATAAAATTTGTAAAAAATAAGAATATTTGGAGAAACCAAGTGCAAGAATACAAAATTATATTTCAAGGTAACTTACTGTGGATAACAATAGATAAGGCTTAGGGTAGACTTCGGCTCATTGCATCACGGTTAGAAATCTAATCACGGTTCATAGTAACATTCTGATAGCTTTCTCTCCATGCAACATGATTTTTGTTGGATCAAGTTCACTTTTTAAGGGATGTATGCCTGAATGAGCTGTTCAACAGCTTGATAGTATGAGTATCAGACATATGATGGTTGCTTTTCCCTTTTCCATGAGCAGATTTTTGCAACCTTTTGCCCTAGCTGAAACACTTTGTGGTTCACCACTTTACATGGCTCCAGAAGTCATGCAAGCTCAGAAGTATGATGCAAAGGTCTGAGCTTTTTTTCTGTTTCATATCAGATTTAGCATCTTTACTACTGGTGCTTGACCCAGCGTTGAACGGCCATTTCTGACAGAACAGGCAGATCTGTGGAGTGTTGGTGTCATTCTATATCAACTTGTTACTGGAATACCACCTTTTAATGGGGATAATCAGATCCAGGTTTTTCTCCTGTTTTTCAGATAGTTTCAGTACGTCGGATCTAGATTTGACTACAAGTGCTAATGGAAAAATATATGTATTTGTTCCCCAGTTGCTTAAAAATATACTCAGGACACGTGAGATACGATTCCCATCTGATTGTGAGTTGAGCCATGGTTGCATCGACTTGTGCAGAAAGTTGCTGCAGCTCAATTCAGGTTAAATCAATAATTTGTAGTTACATCGAGTTCCTATGATATCCTCACTGTGCATATAGAGCTTTATGATATTGTCATTGTTGGTTCAAAGAAGTTTGCCCGGGTTATCATTCTTATGTTGAGACATGGAATGGGGAAATTTCAGAAGTCTTGTTGTATTAATGGATTGCATTTGTTCTTTGGAAAATGAATGGTACCATGCAAGAGCAGTTTTAATTGCCCTGTCATTTGCCCTTTTTTTTACTATATGACTCTGTTAGTACGTATTTTTCAGATTTGATGTTCAACTCAGACTGTTCCTTAACATTAAGAAATTTTGCAACAGAGATTTAGCCAGTTTTAGATAAAAGTGTTTCCAGAATACTACTTTTTTCAAGGCATACTTCTGCAAAAAGTCTGTTTAGGAAACAAGAGCATCGGATGTGGGTGGTTTTTATTTTTGCATTTGAGCATAGCACTAGTGCCTAAGCTAATAAAATGTACAGCCATAGCATAGCCTCATAAAAAGAGGCTGAAATGAAATGTAATGTTATACTACTGCTGTCATTATCATATATACAGTTATCAGCTAACATTAATGATGTTGTGCTAATCTGTGTAATTGATCCAGTGGAGCGGCTTACAGTTGAAGAATTTGTGCACCACCCATTTCTTTCTGAACATGCTCCAGAGAGGACCTTGAGGTATTGATTTGTCTCCACTATATTCTCTCCTACTACTGCTTCTTACTATATTCTCTCCTCCTACTGCTGCTTGGGATGTTTTAAATATTCTGTATTGCATTACAGCCGGACACCATCTGACATAAGAGATGGATTTCCAATAAATAATAGCAGTCCAACAAGGCCTTCAAGCCAAAGTTCACAAGAAGATTGTATGCCTTTTCCTTTAGATGATGAATCAAGTGGACAGGATGAGGGTCCAGTTCCTGACAGTAAGATTCCGATGAAATCTTATGGGTTTCCCACGGGTAAACGATTGGATAAAACTTCAGGCCAGAGTCCATCGAAACATACCAGTCTGTTCTCCAGGTATGTCTTGGGCAATAATCATGCACCTAGTAGCCAACAACATGGCCATACTGGTAAAATGACCAAGGAAAGCAAGATTCATGAAGTACAAGGTCCGAAAGGTGTTTATCCAGAAGGTATGGAAGTCATTAGTGACTATCTTGCACTTCCTCATTTTTATTATGAACAATTCTTACTGAAATTATTATTTCTTTACTTTGTAAATGTAGATTCCCCTATCATTGATTCATTAGAGTTTGTAGATCAGGAATACGTCTTTGTGTCTGGACCACACCCGGAGGGATCATCGTCTTCAACCAATGCCTCTCAGCAGCTTAACTTACCAGCAAAATATGATAATTCGTCTGTTTCACCACCCAAGTTAACTTTCTTGAGTGCACCAATGCCGATAAATGGTTTGCCGATTAATAGACAACAATCTGCTGGGACTGGTAGCTTCGACAGTCACTGTTCTCCTGCATCTGGCACTTCACAGGGATCTGCGGATATAAGTGATGCCATGGATCAGCCCCCATCTGATTATCTGACGAGGATTAGATTGTTGGAGCAATATGCATCAGCGATAGCAGGGTTGGTCAGAGATGAGGTAAATTTTATCTGCTTGATGGTGCCCATTTTCTTTGCTTTCCCTATGTTTTGTTTTACTTTGATTTAACCTTTGGAGATGGTTATAATTCATTGGAATACTTTCATCCATACCACAACTTAATGTGCACTTTTCATCTATCCCAAGCTTTGTGTTATACACTTATACTCCCTCCATTCCAAATTGTAAGTCATTGGAATACATAGTTTTTACTATATGTATCTAATCTATGTCTAGGTGCATAGCAAAAGCTATGAACCTAGAAAAGCCAGAACGACTTACAATTTGAAATGGAGGGAGTAGCAAACAATGCCTTTTGAGTTACATTGAACTGTCTTAAAGCTTGAATCCCAGTAACTCAAGACCCATCTTTTCTATAATAAGAAAAGCTTCAGGCAGCATTTAGTCATTAAAAGTGTTTGTCAATAGCAACAAGCTGCCACTGACTTGGTTTTGTTTTGCTGATCAACCACCTGATTGAAGATCAAAGGTGGCAGACACTTGGAGGCGTTCTCTATTCAGCTAATTGTTCTTGCAACCTGGAAGCAAGCAATTCATTTATGCAATACATTTGTAGCTTCACATGCAAGGGAGAGTCCCTCACAGGATATCCCTATGAAGGGGCTTAGTGCTGATGCTTCCCATTTGCTTGCGAACTCAAAGCTAGCTGATGACGCGTACATGCAGATAGAGAAACAATTTCTCTCTGAAGTTGAATATGCCGAAGAACTAGCTGGTACTGTGGGACAGATAGCTGGTATGTTAAACACACCACCAATTGTGGACCACTACAATCTGTCCATCTCTTGGTAAACCCTTTTAGATGCTGATAGTGTTCTTATGCACACAGATGGTACAGAGATGCCAGATGCAATTGAAATAATATTTCAATCGGCTTTACTTATAGGAAGGCGAGGCGGTGTAAGTATAGCACACAGTGTTCCATTCCAGAACTAGTCTGGCATGTTTACCTCTTGACCACCCGTTGTTTTGTTTTGTTTGTCATCCCAATTCACAGGTTGATGAGATGTTTGGGAAAGCAGCGGATGCCATGACTGGGTATATGAGGGCGGTATCCATGCTGCGTTTTCTCTTAATCGAGGCACCATCACTTGCCCTCAACCCCCCTTTGACTCTGACAAGATCTGATCGCCATCGATTGCGCACATACATTGAAGCTCTCAACACCAGGCTCTGTCAGATGCAGAGCCAGAGGCATTGACTGCTGTCATGTGCCCTCAAATCTTGTTCAGGTTGAGGGACGGTGGTCTTGTACAATATTCTTTCATTTGTAAATATATTTGTTGGTCCAAGCTAGGGCATGTAAGATGTCAGAAATGTGGAACTAGGCAGAGCAGCGAAAATCTATTGTAACTCGACCAGACTACTATTGTAATGTGGAATTAGGCGGAGTGTACGTGTTAGGTTCATTCTGTGTTAATTCAGGCAGAAGCTTGAAAACCAAATGACCAATCATGGTCACTTGTGGAAATGTAAACAGATCTGCTGCTACTTTGTAGATTCTTTATTTCTGTATTAGCAATGTGCTTCATAAAAAATCATGCACCTAATATCATCTCATATATGTTGTCAACCTTATTATGCTGGTCGTCTCTGATCACTATTCTTTGCCGAACATCACAAAGAGTCCAAACATTGACAGTTTCTGAAAGTTCTTTGTTAGCGTACAAGAGGAAGATAAATTGTGTATATACTTTAAAATCTTTAACTTATAATCAAAGATAACCCTAATTTAAAACCTTTAGCCGAGGGATCAAAATGAATTAAAACTAGCATGTTCTCAAATAAACCCCCAAACCACCCCGAGAAGAGGGTCTTCAAATTATTCTCAACTCCTAATACCCTCGTTCTTGGGGACCATAGAAATGCTCTCTAATTATTTTCAGTTAATAATTGTATGTTGTTTAACGCTCTGCATTGCTTCCATCCTAACGCACCGCCACTTGGCAGCTACCCTTCCCATGGAGCCCCCTCCCCTTCCCTCCCCTCAACGGCGGCTCTGCTCCGCCTCCTCCCCCTTGGCTCCTCTCCTATCCTGGTTCCCTTGTCCCTAGTGCCTCTTTTGCTCTCTCGGTGTGTCTTCTTTGTCTATTGATACTCGTAGCTCACTCAATACGAACAAGGTTGATGGAAGAATAAAGAATGATTAGTGTGTCTTATATTCTAGTGTCTATTGGAATGGGATTAAGGGTTCCTGCTAGAATAGTTGTGAAAAATTAGACCCTTAAAAAATAAGGGAGCCCTCAAAACGAAGTAGGGACTCTCAAAAGAAAAGGCAGTAGACCCACATACGTACTAGTAAGATTTGGGCTGAGCCTCACCAACCTAGCCATGAGTTGGTTTCAAAACTTCAGTCCCATTTAGGTTCTGTTTGGTACTTCTTTTAGAAATTTCATTAGTTGTTTGAAATTGCTTTATGTTAAATATGTGTTTTTCGAACTGCATGTGATTTTCACAAGGACTTGTGTTAAACATGAAATTGAAAATGGTTGCTTCTTCTAGCCACAACTTGCTCTCGTAGGTGTAGGGTCGAGATGACGGACTAAAGAGCGGTGGATAGTCCTTTTTAAAATTAATCGCATAGACTAACTGAAAAATGCGGTACTAAAACTATCGGTGTAGTCAAAGGTGTTGAGCTTGCTAGAGCTCACCTAACCAATTTTAGAAGCAAGGTCACACAAACCTATACAACTAGTACTTCAAACACCGGGGAGCTCCTACACAATCAAGCAATCAAGTAAGCAAAAGCACAAAAGCTCCTAAGCTCACTGGCAATACTCAATAATTAGGCTATACAAGGCAAAGAGAGCTCAAATTACTTAGCTACACAAACTAAGTAATGTGACTAACAAGGCTACTCAAGCCAATTAGTCACACAAGAGAGTTACTTCTATGCTACACAAGTAAGGAAGATAATTAGCAAGCTACACAAAACTAATTAATTACAAGAGTAACTACACAAGCACAAGATATAAGAATGTAAATACAAGCTTGTGTATCGCGCGTGTAAACCACCGAGAAGATGATGGAGACAATGTTGATATGATGATTTTCTCCCGAGGTTCACTTGGTTGCCACCAAGCTACGTCCCCGTTGTGTCGACCACATACCTTGGTAGTTCGGCGGCTAATAGGCATCACACCTAGCTCAACACTCAAGCACTGCAAGAACTCTCCCACAAGTGAGGGTAACTCAATGACACGCTCAACTAGAGTTGCTCTTTGCAATCCCCGCGCGACGAGCATAACACCCCTTAAAAATCTTTCTATGGAGCCACGCACAATCACCATGCGGGCTTCACAACGGAGACCACAATCCATCAAACCATCTAGGTGATGACAATTACCAAGACTAATAACAAATCCCCAAATCACAAAGATTTCTTAGTGCCACCAAATGCAAATCCTTAAATGCACACACTAGGTCACTCAATCCCTCCCTCAAATTAGGACCAAGCTTGAGAAGGAGAGGAAGAGGAGGAGGTGGATCTTCAATCTCTCATCCATACCCACAAAAGGACACTCAATCTCTCACAAGATTTGGTTCGTAGCAATGGAGAGAGAGGAGATGAACCCTAGCTCCAAGGAGCAAGAATGGGGAGAGAAGTCCTGAAGAAGAGGGTTGCACACCCCTAAATCTCCTCTACTCAAGCACATGAATCTTAAGAGGTTTGCACACCCCTAAATCCCCTCTACTCATGCACATGAATCTTTAGACGTATGCATGAAACATTAAATGTAGGTAAAAAAATTAATTATATTTTTTATTTGTAAATATCAAAACGAATCTTTTAAGTTTAGTTAGTCCATGTTTAGACAAAGTTTGTCAAATAACAATGAAAATACTACAGGATCAGAACCCAAAAAATTTTAGAAATTGAACACCCTCTGAAGCTCTACCAACATGACATCATGCTCATGTGCAACTTCATGTGTGTCAGTGTTTTTTAACTGAGGTCATGTTCAGATTCCCAAATACCCTCAGTAACCATCATATCGAATCTTTAGACGCATGCATAAAGCATTAAATGTAAGTAAAAAATAACTAATTGTACTTTTAGTCTGCTCTTGTCGAGACGAATCTTTTGAGTCTAGTTAGTCCATGTTTGGACAAAGTTTGTCAAATAATAATGAAAGTGCTACAATAACTTTTCGCCACAAATTTCGTGAACTGAACAAGGGCTGAGGTGCTCGAGCCCCGAAAAAATAACTCCTAGTTCATTCTCGTAAATTTATTAAGAGCTTGTCCGCTCTTTAAGAAAAAAAATCTATATCCAAGAGCACTCACAATCCAGACTCTATCATAGAGTTTAAATCTATTTATTACACTCATATTTATTGTATTTTGCTGATGTGGCAGTGTATTTAGTGAAGAGGGAGGGACAAAACCAAGACTCCAAGTCTTATTTAGGCTCCAAGTCTACGATATCTTCGAGGTAATAAATAGACTTAGACTCTAGTTAGAGTCTGTATTGTGAGTGCTCTAATACTAAAGAGGTAAAATTTCTTCATTGTTTTTGGTCTGACTGTTTTCGTCTGGTCTATTTATATTACCAACTTTCTCACGCAACGCTCTCCTCCTATATGCAGAGATTGTCAGAGTTGGAGTCAGACGCGGATGAAGAGTTTTACTCCTCTCACATACGAACGTTGTCAGAGTTATAGTCGAACACGGGTCGATTGTTAGACTAATTAAACTATGAATTGAAGTCTCTATAAATAAATTTAGATCTTTTTACCTATATAGCCTTAGAAATAATGGCTCTTTCTTGTATGACCCTTTTTTATTTGAACTTACTTTTATGGCCCTGAAACAAATTTTTATTCATTTTATGACCTTCCATCCGTTTTTGCTACTTAACGGTGTTAAGTCAAGGGTGAAAAGACAATTTTACCCCTCACATAAAAAATTTGTATTTATATTTTTGTTGTATATTAAAAATAATATTAAAAAAATAAATTCACACATGACAATATTTCACATAAAAGAAATATTGTTACGTATAAATTTATTTGTTTAATATTATTCTAAATATACAACAAACAAACAAAATTGTAATTTTTTATATCAGGGGCAAAACAGTCTTTTACCCTTGAATTAACATCGTCAAGTGGCAAAAACGAATGGAAGGCCATAGAAGGAATAAAAGTTTGTTTCAGGGTTATAGAGATAAGTTAAAAAAAGGTCACACAAGGAAGAGTCATCTTTTACAAGACCATATAGATAAAAAGCTCATAAATTTATATCTGCAATACTTTATAAGAACACTGTATAAAAAAATTAATAAAGGTCTCCTTTCATAATTACAAATTAATCATTGACATGTCGTAATTCCTTCTTGACTTCAATAATAGATTAAAATTACATATTTTTATGGGTTCTAATTAAAAGAACTACAAAGCTTAATATTTAACTATAACAATAAATAGATAGTATAAAATTAAAGTTATATATTAACATATATATATTTCTATACTTATCTATATATTTCTATACTTTGTAAAAGGGTAAAAAAATCTCTTATGAATGTATTTTAACTTAACCCAGACTTTATAGAACATTGTTATATTATTGCCAACATGATATTATATATTTTAAATTATATATAGAAAGTAAAAAAAACAAAATAGTTATGTATCATTTTTTCTCAATAATTGACAGTTTTTTTCTCACGTTGCAATCCACGAACAATTTTTTTTGCTAATAATAATAGAACTAGCATTAAATTCGTTTTTTTTTTTTTTTTTGAAACTCGGCGTCGGACATCGGAGGAAGGTTCTGAAACTCGCCTCCGTCCTAAACGCGGCATCGGAGAACGGAGGGGAACCAGGGAGGTTCCGAAACTCCGCCTCCGTCCTTTCTCGCCCGTTCGCCCATCTCGCCTCCGGCCTCCCCCACAGCATCGGAGAACGGGGGGAGGGAATTAGGGAGCTTCGGCCGGCTCCGTAGCATCGGAGAACGGAGGAAGTTCCGGCCGCCTAGAACCGGAGCTCCCAAATAGATCGATCCGACACGGCAATGGAAGCCCACGCCTCGCGGGGCCGCCGCACCGTACGCCCTTCTCGTTTCTCCTTATTTCGACCCTTTTTCAAATGAGATGAATTGGCACGCCGATCCGTGTCCCCGCTAGTACCAGCTTCTGAGATCTGAGAGCCGAGGTTCCAATTATGTCATCTTGTGCGCGTGTTTGTGGCAGCTGGAGGAGATCCGTCAGAAGAGAGCCGCCGAGAGGATGCTGCACGCCCTCCCGATCGCGGCGTCTCACGTCGATTCTCACGGTTGGTACATCCTTCTCACCCCTCACTCGATGACTCTTCGTTGTGATGCTCTCTTAATTTGCTTTACTTTGATGCTAACTATGCGCTGTATTTTCCTTCCCTGTATGTCTACCAATGCTGACGATCGTTAGGGAACCAAAGAGCCGGAGCTGAGGTCAGTTTGGCATTCTATATCGTTCACGTCTTCACGAGCACTTGATCGTTGATAAATTGCATTCTGGTTGCAAATATGCCCCTGGTGTTTTCCGGAGAGTAACCAAGCATTTTTGTATGAACGCTAGCTTATTGCTCGAGTTCAAGAACTTGGAAATGGGAACATGGAATTGGAGAGGGAAAACAAAATGCTCTTGTCCAAGGTACTTTGTATGCAATTTGGTTTCATTGTGTAGTTACTTGGAGGTTCTGACGTTGATTGTCTCTACTAGATTGCTGAGAAGGAAGTTGAGAAGGATGCCCTTGTAAATCGTTTGAATGATCTCGTGAGTCAATAGTATATTTTTTATCGGGGCTGAGCTCCGTGTTTTTGTTGTCTTTTATTTTATTGGCTTGATTTGTTTTCTGCAGGAGCGGAATGTAGTTCCCTCTTTGAAAAAAGCTTTGAATGACATTTCTTTGGAGAAAGATGCTGCTGTAGTTGCTAAGGTATTAAACACTTGCTTTTTTGTTGCATTTGTCTTATCATGTGTCCGATGGTCTAATTATGCATGCCTTCTCATTATGTCTTTCACCTGGTATATGCTGAGTAGGAGGATGCTCTAGCTCAACTCAGGAGCATGAAGAAACGGCTCAAGGAAGCAGAAGAAGAACAGTATAGGGTATTTATTGAAAGATGTCCCTTATTAGCGGTATGATCAATTTGCTAATCTTGAAATGAACAGGCAGAAGAAGACTCGGCCTCCTTGAGAGCACAGCTAAATACCCTGCAGCAGCAAGTAATGGGCCACTCTTACAGTGGATATACAATGGGAACATCGAATGAGGAATCTGTTGCCATGGAAAAGGAGATACAAGATTTACAGGCACAGCTAAAGGTAAAGTTTATTAAAAAAAATCTGCCAATTTTATCTTGTTTCACGCCTTCTCTAATCATTACATATAAACTAACAACACAGCAAGAGTCACTGCTGAGGCAACAGGAGCAACAAAAATTGGCTGAAGAGTCCCAGCTGAGGCAACAAGAGCAAGAAAAACTAGCCAAAGAGCAAACCCGTATTGCTTCTCTGGAGTCTGAAAAGCAACAGTTGGAAGACCAAATTACTATGTTGAAAAAGAAAGCTACAGGTATGGAGGATACATATACTTATGTTATTCTGTCTTCTATAATGTGAGGAAGAACGACAGTTCATGCTAGTAAACATGTAGCTTCACTCTACTTACTAGCATGTGTTCTCTTCTGTATTTATCATTCTGCAGTTTTTTCTTATTACTTCACTGTCTATACTATAGTAACATTACTGCCACATGCTAGGTAGTTCTTATCTTGTGACATCCAAAATTAAGCATGCTTGCTGACAACACTCTAGATATAACGTTTGCTGAGAACTGCAACAACTTTGTCTTCAATGGTGCAAATCCAGTATCTCAATAGTGCTGCAAAGTCACAATTCGCAAATGAATGCATCCTTCGGTGTGCTGCTGGAGCAAAAGGCCTCCAGGAGTTACTTGCCAGGACGTCCCATTAGGCTAGTGCTCTTGACTTATGGTCATCTTAGGTGTGTCTTTTGGGGTTTCTCTAATCTCTTTTGCACTCTCTTCTTCCTTAATCAAATGATATATGCAATTTTCTTGCATGTTCGAGAAAAAAATGTTTGCATGGATTGTAGTCTTGAATTTAATCTTTTCTTTACCTGCAGAGGACGCTTCTGAGTTTGCTGCACGCAAGGCATTTTCAATGGTAATGTATCTAGCGAACTTTAAGATTGTTATTTTTTTATTATTTTTTTGCTGCTGCATAACCCCATGTTCTGGTATAGACAGCCAATATAGTTTACTATGCATTTGAATCTGGATGGATGGTTGAAACTTGAAACACCTTCAGTCCTGATGGATCAAAACCTAAAAAGAGTATTTAAGGGGGTGATTGAAATGGTCACTAAGCTATTCAAACAAACTGTACCTATCTACTGACCCAATTTTCATTATGACAGCATGATCGGGAAAAACTTGAAAACCAGTTGCATGACATGGCTTTGATGATTGAGAGGCTAGAGGGGAGTCGTCAAAAACTGCTAATGGAGGTGCTTGATGCCGCTTTACTTTCTTTTTGAATTATACTAGTCTCAAATGTTGATTATTTTTTACCTGGGTTAGATTGATTCTCAATCGTCAGAAATAGAGAAACTGTTTGAGGAGAACTCAGCCTTATCTACTTCGTATCAAGAAGCCATAGCTATTACACTACAATGGGAAAACCAGGTGTGCCATTGGCCTTCCTGGTCGCTTTATGCATCTATGCTACGCAATGCTCTGCATAAGAAATCTGCCTCTTGACTTAACAGAAAATTTCAGGTTACAGATTGTCTGAAGCAAAATGAAGAGCTCCGTTCTCACTTGGAGAAACTAAGACTTGAGCAAGCTAGCCTGTTGAAAGTAAGAAATATCGCTCAATCAGATGGGCAGATTGAAAACAGTATCTCAAACCCACCAGAAATGGTCACTGAGAATATTTCTCTAAAGGTTAATCTCTGGAGCTTTTGATTTTTTTTTTGGTTTAGATCATTAGTTGTTGTCGATTGTAACTAAAATCATGTCATTAGTTTATTGTAGTTTGTAATGTACATACTTTTCTTCATATAGGACCAGCTTATAAAAGAACAGAGCAGATCTGAGGGGTTGTCAGCAGAGATAATGAAACTTTCAGCTGAGCTTAGGAAAGCAGTCCAAGCACAGAATAACCTTGCACGCTTGTAAGTATATACTACTACTGCTTATCTGCCCTAAGCCCACTTTGTTTTCTGCTAGTTGAAATTAAACCATTGCCATCTCGTGCAGATACCGACCTGTATTAAGAGACATTGAGAACAATCTGATGAAAATGAAACAAGAAACTTATGCGACGATCCAGTGATACATGTTGTTAAACTCAATCCTCTATAGGGCATGGGCACAAGCTCCACCTTACTGATTTGCGTTGTGAGTCTATTGATCTCATGCCACTTTCAAGATGCTGGTGCAAAGCTGTTCTTTTGGTGGCTACCATTCATAAGTAGAGTTCAGTCGAGGTCGTTGTACCTGTATCATACTCTTGTATACCCGATTCCCACACTGGTTCATCTTGTATATTTTCCTGGCCCTGACCGTCCGCTCAGGAAAATATTTGAAGCCTTTATCCAAACAAGGGCGGGCATGTTCAGAAGAGTGCTAATGCACGCCCACGCTGTCCGGACGTGTGATGTTAAGCGAGTCTGCGACTGGTATAAGTGGGTTCGAGTGCTAGACCAGTCTAAGTGGATAGTTTTATGATGTTATCTACATGACTGTTATATCATAGAAATATTCACTTCCAATGCAAACTTCCAATCTACAGATTCACAACAATTAATTTCATGACTCACAAGAGTTAGTAATCGCGCCGAGAGAGATGAAACTCATTTTTAAATATCATCCAAAATGTATATGTGACAATCTTTTAAATGCAAATAAAATTCAAGTGAAACTAGCCCGCCCGGTACACGTCCACGCTGTCCGTAGCCAGGCGTAGGCAAGGTAAAACCAGTCCCGGATGCGCATGCTTGGCCGTTCGAGGTATCGCATAAACTTCCCTTAGGTGCGAAATGGTTGTTACGCTAACTCAAAGATGCAGTCGGGCCCGGAGCCTGATGCAGCTGAACGTTACCTCTAAACGGTGCAAGGAAGCTATTACCATTCTTTTGCTTGATTAGGAGCCTCCTGGAAAAACCATGCAGAGAGGGATATGCGCAAAATGCATTACAAAGCTAAGTCAAACGATTGCCTTGCAGAGCGAGTTTGGCACCATGTAGGACCATAACAAAAATCACAAGAATGAGTAAATGTGAATCTCATAAATCAAGAGATACGAAATACCTATTTTGGCAGCTAATCTGGCCAACAGATCAAAATTCACGTCTAGAATTGTCTGACCGACAAACCAAGTGTCAGCTACAGAAACGCCATTTCATAGGTTGTCAGCAAGCATCAGCACCTCCTTGAATGTTGCTCACCTCTTCATCCTAATTGATGTTTGACACCTCTATCGAAACTAGCACAACAATCCATATCCAAGAAACTGATAAACACTTCCTCGGCCCAGTCCTTACCTCCGAACATGTGAAACGACTGCTTTTAAATAGTGAAACTTGCAAACAGAAACTCCTTGATGTTCAGAATTTTCCCTGGCTGGAGAAGGAAATCGCCTCAGGTCAATTTGGCAACTTCATCCTTCCATAATCAATATATCTACAACTACACGATTGTTCGACACACGGTAACAGGAAAGAGGAAAAAATTCAGGCACTTGCCATGAAGAGTAACTTCCAGGCGAACAGTTAGGTATGATATTATTAGGTTTCTCTGGTAGTAGCACAATGCTGCCCTCAAGCTTGGCGCCAGCATGCTGTTGTCTCGATGCATCCACAGGAGAGCCTACACAACATTAGTAGTGTCATGAGCTAAAATGAAGTCACAAATCATTTCATAGGTCATGTAGGATACACAGTTGATAGTATCAGTGGCAGAGCTTGCTCAGATTATAAGGGGGACAGGAACATAATAAGCAAGTTACTAATCAACTTCAAATCTACTGTTTCAACTAAAGTACGCAAATCAAGGGTGGCCATGGCCCTTTTAGCCCTAAGAAAGCTCCGCCCCTGGATAGTATAACTGTAATCCAGAAACAGAACATTCATCAGATTGGGAACCTCAGCCTAACAAGACTAATGATCATTAACAGAGTGACTAGGCAATGCAAAAATAGGACTTTATTTTTCCAGATGATTAACATCTTCAATGGAGAAATTAACAAATTTCCCAGTTCCAGATGGCATACTGCTAGACTTTCTCCATGTGGTATTTTCAGTAAAATTATGAGATCTGTTGTGTACAACTAGTTCTTTGTGCCTCCGTGGAACTTTTCATGTAAATAAATAACCTAAAAAGACTAACTTTACAAGTGTGCTTGTCGTTCCTTGCAGATTAAATTCACTTGTAGCTACAACATTGCACTAGAGCAAATCAATCAGACATCTGATGCTACAAACTGCAACTTTGACTAACAATACAATATAGAGAGAATTCCATGTGACATCAAAAAAGAAAAAGGTTGCACTCGCATCTCTACCACAAAAGAAGTGTATTTTCCTCTGGTACCATAATTCAAAGACCAATTTGCCCATGTGCTGTAGGTTGCTAATAGATTCCGTTAACCTCGGGCGCCATTACATTCAGGCTGATGGACCTCATGCGCCAGTGCTGCTCACCGGGCACCACCCCAGCTGGCAGAGTGCCCGTTACTACATCTTCTCCATCCAGGCCGGAATGCAGTCACCCACTGCTGCGGCGGATTACACACCCATGCCCATCTGCGCCATCGCCCCCCCTGGCTCCCCAGCATATCTCCCCACCGATCCTAGTTATCAACTCCTCACCCCTGCTGCTCTGCCAGCCAGGAGGAAGCTTTCACAGGCTGACAAAGGGGAAGCCACCAAGTGGTGGGGACCCAAAGGACCACAAGGACTCTTTCCTCACTTGTGGTCTACATGCATGACAGCGGCGAGGTGCACTGGCATCTATTGTTAGGTCGGTTTTGGATGCCATTAGATTAACTGCAAACTGTGGTTTCTTATAGGCAAATTTTGCTGCGGGACACTACATAAACATGTAATTGGCCAGTTCACACCGCAAATGACTGAATTTGCCGTGTACCATTACAATTTTTTGGTTATTTGCCGAAACACACCGCACTGATTATTTTATTTATCTCAGATTTTAGGAGGTGGAGAAAATGTCCAAACAACCCTTGTCTTCATCCTTTGACCCTTCGCTGATTATTTGCCCCGGAACACACGGCCACCACCGCTTTGGTTCGTCGGCCGGCGAGATCCCGACTTGCTGCCTGGGTCCCACTTCCTCATGGAGGCGAAGCTCGGCGAGCTCCCTTGTTGTCGCGCCTGGGCCGCCCGCGACCTCTCCAGGCCCAGACCTAGCTTGTCGGCAATGGAGGTCCACTCACTGCCCACTATGGATCTCGCCATATGGGCGGCCCTTCCTCCGACCGAGCAGGACCCACGCCGCATGGTTTTCAGCCCTCGAGCGCACACGCGCCATTCGAGGAACTGCATGTCCCCGTAGCCTAGATGTGTCATGCTCCTCTATCCCGGCACTCCGCCGCTCTGAACGCGCTGCTCGCCGCCGCCTCATTGGATTCGCATGGGCACGTCAACAAGCGTCACACCTCTTTCTCTCACTTGTTTGCTCTGCTTGGACAAAGCAGCTGCCGCCGTTGTGCATGTAGCCGTCCACCATATCGCCATCGCCATTTTTTAGTGGGCAAGAACCACCTGGACGGACTCGACATTGCTCTGCGGTGTCAAAGAACCACTTCGCCTGCGTCCTCTTGGACCCAGCCTAGGATCTCCCATCGGAAACATAGGGAGAAAATGGATTGCGAGGGGCGGGTGGTTGGAGGACTATGATGACTCTACGGCGGGGGTCGTTACAGCAAATAATTAGTAAACGGCCGAAGGTTGAAGACAAGGGCAAAGAAGACATTCCCCCCACGTTCTCTCTTGAAATCTGAGAAATAAATAAAATAATTGGTGCTGTGTGTCTCAGCAAAGAACCACAAATTTATAATGGTACCCAACAAATTCAGTCGTTTGCGGTGTGAACTGATCAATTATATGTTTTTACAGTGTCTCACAGCAAAATTTGCCTTTCTTATAAGACCTTGTTTGTTGTTTTGGTACAAAGGAGTTGTAATAAGTAAATTATGGTGGCCTTTGGGAGTCGGGATGAAGGATCAAAGGTAATTAAGCTTGTCCTGCTAAAGCTGTTCCAAGAAGAAGCTTTTGCGAAATTGTGAGCTTCTGGTAATGTAGGACTGCTAATTCTAGTACTCTTGATTTGTAGTAGTTGCTTTCAATCATGCTGGAACGTTGTACCAGTGGGAAACACAACTTTTCTGTGGTAGAGATGGGAGAGCAATTTTTTTATGGCACACAGGGAAATCTCTCATAAATACAGTATATGTAGCACAATCCAGAAATGCATAAGCAATGTGATTCAACAATTGTGTGGAGCAAGTAAATCAGCAGGACAAAATACTGGAACAAAATCAACTGACCTCAGAGTTGCCGGAAGCAAAATGGCTTCACTATCTCAGATTTTGTTTGACCCCATAAATTTGTTTTTTCTCTCAGCAGGTTTCAGAATTTGGAACGAACACATCAAAGTTTCATCAACACTCATCATCGCACCAGCATTATCAAATTCACCGCAATAATTGGGGGCCGAGAATATGGTGACAAGCTGTCTGTCAGCAAAGAATTCATACCCATCCTCGACAACCTGATATCACATCACATGCAATATAAACACCTTCAATTTCCAGTTAACTGAGAAATAAAAAGATCAAAACAGAAGCTGCACTAAATACTAAGGCAGTACCTGGTGAGCACGACAAATAAGATCAAGATCATGCTTTTGCAAGAATTCTGAAACCTTGTCGGCACCAAAGGTATATGAGACCCCTCTATCATTCATGCCCCACCCTTGAACATCTTTTCCTGGATCTGACCAAAGCAAGTCACACAGTAGACCTTGGTCTGGTACATCGGTTGGACGTTGCAAGTTCTTTATCTCATCCAAGTGCGCTAGATCAGGAGAGAGTCCGCCGTGCATACATAATATTTTATCATCAATAAGAGCAGCCACGGGTAGAGTGTTAAAACATTCTGTGAAGACCTTCCATAGCCGCACATTAAATCGACGCTTGCATTCATCATAAAATCCATATATTCTGTTTATTGAGGCACATTCATGATTGCCCCTCAGAAGAAAAAAGTTCTCTGGGTACTTGATTTTGTAAGCAAGAAGAAGGCATATAGTCTCCAAACTTTGTTTGCCTCGATCAACATAGTCACCTAAGAATAGATAATTGGCTTCAGGAGGAAAGCCTCCATATTCAAAAAGCCTTAGAAGATCACTGTATTGACCATGGATGTCACCTGAATACCAAATGATAGGGGAGATTACAGTTAGAAGATACTAATATTCAGCTATTCAGTGAACATAAAGTACACACAATCATAGCCCAAAGCTTGCATCAGTAAAAAGAGAATCATATAACAGATTTTACGAGGCGAGGAACAACAATATGAAAATATAAGTGAAGACAAAGGACACACAATCATAGTCCAAAGCTTGCATCAGTAAAAAAAGAAACATACAAGAGATTTTACGAGGCGGTGAGCAACATGAGAATAATAGAGAAAAAAACAACTCAGTAGATCAGGAAAAAAGTGGTAGTTCAGCAGTTGGAATGGCAAATGGAACAAGTGGGTAGGAGCTACATTGCTGCTTCAAAGACCCACACAGATTATGTGCCTACAACCACACAAACAAGAGACAAAACAGTTTCTTGCTACTCAAATGTACAACATCACCCTAGTGCATCCTCAGTATGCAAAGTATATGTAAACAGTACAGCTGTGTATGTGCCATTAAGAAGGGCATACCCAGCACAGAAAGCTTGCATGAACTCTGGTGCCTGGGGAAGAGAATTTCTATGTAGCCTTAGCCTTGCTTTTTTTGCAAGTTGGACAATTCAATCCCAAGAGACAGTACCACTACAGAAGCCTCAACTCTCTATTATATGACACACACATACCTCCAAGACCAAACAGACTTATTATTGTAACAAGACTGGTGAGCCACCCCAGCCGTCCTAAGCAAGTTGCAGAAAGAACATAGGGAAGAGGCACAAGCATAACAGCGCAATCACCAGCATGGTAATGACATATACATCCATCCATATTCAAATTAAAACCCAGGAGAATAAATCAAGACTGCACGCTCTCATAAGCCACATCCACATCCATATACCAGCAAAAAAAGAAACACTAAATTCAGAATAGAGAAGCGATCGCCAGAGTCCACGAGACGTAAGCTGGCGGCGCGACCAGACCAGATCTATTGCCACGGCCAGCCGGAGACGAGAAAGAGAGAGGTAAGGTACGCACCGCAGATCTTGATGGGCGCCTCGAGCTCAAGGAGGTTGGGCTGGCTGAGGAAGATTTCGCGGGAGACGGTGCAGAGCTGGCGGATCTCCGACTCGGAGAGCTGCACCTGCTTCCCGGGGCGCGCGGTCCGCACCTCGAGCAGGCGGCGTATGATGTCGTCCAGGAGCGCGGCGTCCATGCCCCCGCCGCCCTGCCCTCCCGCCGCCGGCGCCGCCGACATCTCCTCCCCCTGGCTGGGCTGGGCTGGAGAGAGATAAATCGGTGGAGCTAGGGTTTCGGGCGGCGCGTCGGGAAGGGCGAAGGGGCGGAGGAGCGGAGGAGAGAGATCGGGCAAAGCGGACCAGATAGATAGATAAAACTCTCGCGTCTCGTCGCCTGAGTTGTTTCGGTTTTTTCTCGGTCAGGTCAGTGAACGTCTTTTTTCCTCGTTTACTATCGACCTGTGGCGAGGTGCCAAGGTGGTGCGTCATATACGCGTTCGTTTCGTGGCGAGTGGCGACCTGCCCTGCCCGGGTGGGTCTGCAACTGCGATGTGGCGGATACGCCGAGACGTACCACGTACGCACTCCTATAATATCTCTCTCTCTTTTTTTACCTTCCGAGTGTCTTTGTACTTCTTCCCTATCGCTTTTACGTATCATTTTAGACAAGTTTTAAGTTAAACATTAGAAATATAAATAATAAATAATTTAAAATTATTCAGTTTAGAGACGTAATAAAAAAATATATAAATAAATTTGTCTTCAAAAGTATTTTCATAAAAATATAATATTTTTTAAAAAACAAGTGATCAAAGTTACACTTTGAAGACCGTGTTGCTGTTCTAAACGATATCTAAAAACGATGTGGAAAGAGTACAACTTTGTCAAGGTGAGTGAAAGGTCCTGATTTGGTTTTTGTTAATTGAATGACAACTTAGGTGGACTAATATGTGTTTGAAGTGACTTACATAGGTGATTAGTCCATAGGTGATCATGTGTGGGTAACATATGCTATGGAAGTGAAATGGCTTGGAGATGTTGCAAAGGCTCACACATGTGATGAAGGAGCTTATTTCATATGTGACATGATATGGAGTCATGTGGCTAAGATGGTGAAGATCAAGACAAAACTTGACTTGATGGACCGATTGTGAAGGTGAAGGAAAAGTTGGAGGCTTTGAAGCCGTTGGTACCGAGTGTCGGGAGGCTAAAGCAAAGACTTGACGCCGAAGGACTAAAGCAACGATGAAGAGCAAGTGAGGTCAAGATCGATGGACCATGGAGGCCATGTGATGATATGAAGTGGATCATATCATTTGATGATAGGTTAGTGCATGTGTGAAAGGTCCAAATTGGTTAGAGGGGGTGAATAGCCTAATTAAAAATCTACAAAATCACTTAGTCAAACACTATTAGTATAACAAATGGCGAAACTTTTTGCGCTAGCCTAATAGTGTATTGCAAGTCACCTATCCAACAATTCTACGTAATAAAACTATGTCACACAATCAACTAGAGTTAATATCTAATACGGAATAAAACAATCTTACTCTAGCACAAATATGATAAACAATGAATGTATATGAGACAATTATGTGCGATATAAAAAACCAAGTGAATTAACCACAACTAGCTACACAAGGTCTATGGCAAAAGATATACAATAAGTGATACTATTTAAACAAATGAAATAGCTCAAAGTAAATGCACAAATTAAGTAAGCTAGATAAAGGTAGTTTAACCGAGCCATCGGGATCACCTAGTAGAGAGTCAATCACCGGTGAAATCCACTTGTGATGCCAATCACCAAAGATATGAATATGTAGACCAATCACCAAGATGGAAATACAATCACAACAAGTACACGAGACATCAAGATTTATCCCGAGGTTCACGTTCTTGCCGGCACGCTACTCCCCGTTTGTGTCGACCAACACTAGGTGACCCGGTGGCTAATAGGCACAAAGCCAAGCTCACAAAGAGCGCCACAAGAATCTACCGCTAGTGAGGTAGCTCAATGATATGAGCAATCCACTAAAGATGCATCTTGCCGCTCCGGCGAGGTGAGGCTCCAAAACCTCTCACAATCACGAACGATGGTGGCCAAGAACAATCACCAATCTTGCCAATCAACCACCTTCACGCCTCCTAGCTGTTTAGGCACCGGCAAATGTCAACAGTAACAAGAAACTCAATGCGATGCGAAGAACTAGTGTCACTAGATTGAACTCTTTCAAATCAACGCACTAGATCACTCAATCTCACAAATAAATGATTAAATCAACTTTGTAGATGAGTGGGGAGGCTTTCCTATGTTCACAAGAATGCTTAGGAGTCAAAATGTGCAAGAGAGACTCTAAGTGAGCCGGCCAAGTCCCTTAAATAGGCCACTCAAGTCGGCCTAGCCGTTGGGCCAGAATCGGGGGGCATCGGACGCGCCGATGCTCAACCATCGGACGCTGTCCCAGCGTCCGATGCTCCAGATGGAGCCACGTGTCCCCCCGATACGAATTTAGGCCGCCCGATCCCAACGGTCATTTTCCTTCGCGCCACGGTTAATGTGACATCGGACGCTCCGATGCCCTGCTCTTTTCAACACAGATATGCGCCCCATCGGACGCGCCATCACCTTAGCATCGGACGCTCAACCCCTGCGCCCGATGATTCAACAGAGAGGTTCCAGAGAGGGTCGAAACACATTGGACGCGTCCGCTGGTTCGGCATCGGACGCAGGGCAGCGTCCGATGCTCCCTGGAGAGCATGCTCGCACCACGTCATCACCATCAGACTCTGCAACAGTGTTTCCTCAGCATCCGTTGCCAGCGTCTGATGCTTCTTCAGCATCTGTCAGTAGTTAGGGTTTGCTATCGGACGCTCAGCCCAGCGTCCGATGCTGCCACCAACAGCGTCCGATGCCCCTAACTCATCATCTTTCACTTTCTAACTTCTACCCTTGCTCCCATGCGCCAACACCAAAGTGTTTCAACACTTGTGCACGTGTGTTAGCATTTTACAAAATATTTTCCAAGGGTTTTGTTAGTCACTCACTAGGTCTATAACATCGATATGTTAGATAACACCTAGTGGCACTTGAACACCGCATAAGCCGTGAATTATCTCCTCCTAATAGTACGGCTATGTATCCTAAATGTGATCACACTCGCTAAGTGTCTTGATCACAAAAACAAAGAGCCCTATAGACCTTTGCCTTCGGGCCTCTTTGCTCCATCTTTTATCTTCTCATAATTCATCAATGGTAGAGCACTTGATCTCTTGAGTGCTTGTGGCCATCACCATTCTCCATGGTTGCCACCTTGCTAGCTCCACCACTTGGCTTGGTCTCAATCCTTTCTTATAAGCTACACACATGCTTTACAATGAGATTAGACAAAATAGGTTTCATCAATTAGCCAAAACCAAACTAGGGCTTTCAATGTGTTGCATCGACACCGAAGGAGATGAAATGGAATGCGCAAGACAAAGGTATATTTGTAGGGCATTTCATTTCACCGGTCATAGGTGTGTAGAGGAGTTTATGATCGGGTTTAGGATAAATGTTGTACCATTAAGAGGAGCAAACTTGTTTGCATATCGGTTATCTAGTGTCACTTGAGCGATCTAACATTGCGTTGTTACTAGATCGAGTGTTGTGGTGAGTGAAAGTGAAAATCCTTTGAAAAATGATTGTGAAAATGCTAACACACATGTACAAGGTGGTATACACTTGGTGATATTGGAACATTTGCAAAGGAGATGGTACACACATGTGTTGCAAACTATAGAATGGCTCTTGGATTGAAATTATGTACTAATCCTTTGTGAGCTGGATCAGCTATGCATGTGGGTTGTGTAGTCCTCTGAGTTACCTTTCGAAAATGTTCAAGATCATCGAAATCGGAGTTCGGAGCTAAGAGTTATAGCTGTTTTAGCGCGGAGCTCAAGTTGCTGCAGCCGGTAGTACCGGCCTTGGTGGTCGGTAGTACCGATCGAAGAGGGTTGTTCGCAAACTCTCTGTTCGTGGCCAATTTTGGGCTACCGATAGTACCGCCATAAGCCCGGTAGTACCGACCCCTCCCGGTCGGTAGTACCGTTGTTCAAAGTTGTTTGAAGGCTCTCTATGTAGGGGCAGTTTTTTGTCTACCGGTAGTACCGGATGTGTTAGTAAGGTTGTCCTGCTACCGGCCCTACTACCGGTAGTACCAGATGTGTTAGTAAGGTTGTCCTAACAGTCATATTGTTCGCCGGTAGTACCGGTCCTCTCATCGATGGTACCGGGTGTAGCCGTGTGAGCTCGGCAAAAGGGAGGAAACAGCTAGTTGACTGCTCCCCTCTATAAATAGAGAGGTGGCCGGCCATTGGAGAAGGTTGAGCACCCTAGGGACTTGTGTCCGTACTTAGGAGGGCTTGAGAGCCCTCTAGCGCACAACTTTTGTATATAAAAACTATATTCGTTCGACATTATACGAAAAAAATATTGTTTTTCTAATATGACAAATGCTAGTACGTGATTATTATGGTATGACCCTGCTCAACCAGACTTATTGTGACTGCAACTGATTTATACGACTGATTTGTTCTATGAGTAAATGCTAAATGTTGCTTCATTCGTCGGTCGCGTCTGCGGCTGCTGGCTGGCCTTGGTCATGCCACCTTCATCTCTGCTCTCTGTTCTCGATTAATGGTCACAGAAGTCAGAAGAGGAGCCGTTGCGGATGGCGCTGCTGATTGCTGAAGGCATGGCGACTGGAAATGGAGGCAGCGGTACAGGCAGTGCAGCATTTCAAGCAGCATCATGTTAGTGTTCTGATGCGTGGAATCCAACTCAAGATTCCCTTTACAGCATATCGGAGCCGTTGTCTTCTGAATGCCTATGCCTGCTGGCCGGCGACAGGGTTCTCCATACATTCAGAGCTTGTTGTTTGATTACTTGTGTACGGAATACGTGCAAAACGACGGTCTGGGAAGATCGAAGATGCATGTTGGACTCTGAATCGATCAAGAAAATCAGCGGAAATCGCTTCTACCGCTGAGGTCGGAAAATTCCAAAGGAGCCTGCATAGCCTGAACAGCTCTGGTCGCGTGCGCATGCGAGCGAACATTTCCACATCGACCCCCCACATTTCCCGCCGCAGCCCGCAGGGCATAAAAAAACGATGAGAAAAGAAAAGCGGGCGGAGCTAATGCGCGAGCATACATTCCCGTTGACACAAGGAATCCCTGCGCTCTCCTATCTCCCTTTCTTTCCAAATATATTCTTCTCCCCGTGCGCTCGCCGCAAATGCAACTGGCGACGGCGAGGGAATTCGATTTATAACGAAAGATGATGAGATGGCTCGCTCGCTCATCGTTGCTTTTGCCCGTAACAGGAGGGTGGGAGGCGAGATGCGGCGAGATGCCGTGCCGCCCGCCCTTGGCTCGCTGCTTCACCTTGAATTCTTTTCTTTCTGTCGCGGCCAGCGCCTGCTTCCCACCACGCCCGCTTTATTCTCTGCTAAGAACCCCATCCTCCCTCCCTCTCCTCCTCCTCCGTCCATTGCAGCTCCTGCTTCTTGCTTCTTCTCCCTCTCAACGCCCTCCTGCTCATCATCGTAGACATCGCGATCGCCGTCGCTGATCTTGCCAAGCTCTCGCTTCCGTTCTTATTTGGTTCAGCTCGTGCAGTGCTCTCCCTGTACGTGTCTGTCTATATATATATATATGCTCTGTTGGCGCCGGTCGCATAAATGGCCTACTCCTCGCGGTCTTGTGGTCAGTGCAGCCACGGTAATCTCTTATCTCCTGTTTCTTTCCTATAGTTTGTTTACAGATGTTCTTGTCGCCATCAATAACCCTGTCTCTGTTATCCTACTATACTGCTCTGTTGCGGCATGCGTAAAATTAAGTTGCCTATAGCAGCACTCTGTCGTTGTCTGAACAGGTTTCTTACCTTCTCGTCCCCTGCCGCTTAATCCGTGCTGACTTAACACTAAACGATGGGTATCCTGCTTAGGAAAAAAAGCAAAATGACCTTTCATCTATCTTTCTCGGGTTCTAAAGCGTACCAGAGGATGGCCATATCAAGGAAACATGGTTGGTTACTTTGTGTTCAGTTCTTCCTTTTCGTGATAGAAGTTGATTTGCGGCTTGATTAGTGTGTTAACAATACATTCATCCTTTTCATGATAGGAATTGATTTAATGACTTGATTAGTGTGTCAACATCCAGTCACTGACTAACCAATTTCATTGGAGACTGCTGTATATCCAATAGACTCCCAATACATCTTGCCCCTTTTCTGAAAGTTCCCTCTTGGGTTTGTCGCCATGAGTTGAGTTCGATGACGCAACAGGCCAAACATAGAAGCGTCTATCATCGTGGGCTCGGCCTAGAAAAGAGGGTTCTGTGACTTCTGTCGGATCAACCATAGCTCTTTGATTGATCACAGCATCAGGCTGGCTCCACCCACTCACATCACCTGATGAGCATTTCTAACAGTTACTGTCATGCATACATCAATGTGTTATTCAGAGGGAAGGAAAAAGTGGACTGAAACTGACTCTTGTAATCCAGGATTAACTGAGCTCTGACAAGATAGCTTCACTGACCCTGACTGCGTGCCCTGTCAATCGGAGTAGACTATAGAAGGACGACATCACTTTGATTAGCACAGGGTAGAGCGGGGGGGCCATGCTAACCCAAGCAATTTCGTACGGTGCTGTATCCATGTGTTTGTTGCTCTTGTCCAGTGCAGGTACAAATATCTGGTCCTTCTGATTTTAGTATTAGATAGATACATTCATTCTTGCTCGTATTAAGGGCCTCATCTTATATACAACAGTCTAAAAAGGAAACAAAAACTAATTTGGCTGAGGGTGGTGAATTGTTGATGGTGTACAAGCACAGCTGCTGTATAGATTATTAACTGTTACATTGTACAATGAGCTTCCATTTTTACTACTTATAATCTGATGAAGGGAGTGCAGAAGTGCAATGGTCTAATGTCCTTCACCATAAAAAATACAAATCGTTCTAATTTATTTACTCTTGGAGTAGCAAATAGGAGTTCAACAACTGTGCTTATAGTAATAATAAGATATTCATCCTTCAAGCCTGCTGTCAACTGACAGGAAACGGTAGGTGACAAGTTGCTCTCAGCTTTTCGGTTCTAGCCATGTGTGGGATCCCGTACATCGACATTTAGATTGGCCTATCTGATCTTAATGTTGCTGCACACAGAGAGGAGATCCGGTTTCATGAAGTGGCTCTGCAATTTCCTCAAGGGGCCGAAGCCCGGCGAACCGAACCGCCGCCGGCCCCAGGTGACCGCCGGAGAAGACGAGGACGCGCTTTGGCACCAAAGACCAGTTAGACCAAAGGTACTGCTACAGTACTAGTAACTTTTAGTTCCTCCCTCCTCCTACAATT
The DNA here is from genome assembly GCA_009763385.1 of Coix lacryma-jobi var. lacryma-jobi. NCBI lineage: Eukaryota > Viridiplantae > Streptophyta > Magnoliopsida > Poales > Poaceae > Coix > Coix lacryma-jobi. The sequence goes on along the minus strand of CM019823.1, from coordinate 17,615,442 downwards.
CATCTTTCTATCTCTCTCTCCAAATGGCTCTCTGATCTATTCAATTCAAACAGTGCTGTTTCACAATTTCATATCCGATTCAACCTGCATTCATTGCAGTACCATCTTAAGCTCTTAGCTTTGAAAATCAAGCGGTTGCTAAAGACTGTATCTTTCTTTGCTGTATCCAGAATGATCCACCTAGAAATGGCAATGAAGAATTGGACCGTGCCATTGCCGAGTCTCTTGCAGAGGATGTCAAACCCCCCAAAGGTACATGAATGAATCCATCTATACATTTCATGTCAGCATGGTATAATAAATGTCTCTAAATTAATTGTTTCATCCCTGCATATCCCGTTGCTGTAAATTGCTGCGCAGAGAAAAACCAGAAGGGAGACAACAACGACGAAGATCTTGCAAGAGCCATACAGGACAGTCTCAACATGAACCCTTACACGCCTTATAACCCCTGTGCTCCCTCTCAGGCCCAACCTAGAGGGCACAGGTTAGCCGCTCTCACATCACCATTTCATCATACACCTCGTCTCTAATGAGCCAAAACAGCTCAGTGCCGTCAATAATGTCCATGCTGCAGGGTATGCGGAGGCTGTAAGCATGAGATAGGACATGGCCATTACTTGAGCTGCATGGGAATTTACTGGCACCCTCAGTGCTTCCGCTGCAGATCCTGCGGTCACCCTATCCGTGAGACAGAGGTAAGCTACTCCCTCCATTTCAAATTACAAGACGTTTTGGCTTTTCTAGATACATTGACATAATATATATCTAAGTTTTTTTAGAACTCTATCTAGGACATAACCCTGTCTTAACATTAACCAAGACAAACATCATCCTTTACTGCATTAAGGTGGAACGCACCTTTCCAAACAGTTCAACAACCCAGAACACAAAAAACATCAAAACTACCAACTCAAAGCTCCAAATCAGCTGAAGAACCGTCAACCACCATACCAAAGACCAAACTAAACCAAGGCTTTCTCCTAGCATGGGCATCAGTCACCAACTTGTTGGACAGTCTGTTCATCAATTCCTCTGGGATTTCATTGGTCTTCCAATTCAGAGCTTCCTGAAACATCAGCTTATCCCACTTGATCTAGCCAGCCAGTCTTGCTAGTCTTGTTGCCAAACATTTGAGCTCCTCCAACTTCACAGAAAATTCCAGCTTCTTCATTTCTGGACAAAGTAAACCCCATCCTTGTAACATAATTGCTAGATTCATGAGAATAGGCCTCATGTCTTTCCAAGCTATTCCCTGAAAACAAACTAAGAATTTATTGTTACTAAGCCACAGCTGATCAATAGACAGAAAATCCATACCAAGCCTTCTGTCAAAAAGTTCAGAAATATATTCCCAAAGTTGTCGAGCTACTACCTAGAAAATGTATCTAGAAAAGCAAAAACGTCTTATAATTTGAAATAGAGGGAGTACCTAGCATTTTTTCATCGTGGAAGTGTGTTACAGTGTTATCAGAGATGACCATATCCATTATATTTCTTCCTGGTTATCAGAGATGAATCCATTATTATTTCTTCCTGTTTTTCAGTTCACCTTGCTGGGTACAGATCCATACCACAAGTTGTGCTACAAGGAGCTACATCATCCGAAATGTGACGTCTGCCTTCATTTTGTAAGGCTTCCTCTGAAACCTGAATGATCTGCAATGCAGACTGATAAACTGCATATGCATTAGTATTTCTATCTACAGTTCGTCAGTGTAAGAAACTCATTTTTTTTGTGTTTCTGCAGATCCCAACGAACAGGAGTGGCTTGATAGAGTACCGAGCCCATCCATTCTGGGGCCAGAAGTATTGCCCTTTGCATGAGCATGACAGGACGCCACGTTGCTGCAGCTGTGAGAAAATGGAGGTACAAATACTAGAGAAAAGTGGTGGCAGTCTGATTACTTGTTTCCAAACTAGGCTATCCATTAGCTGATTATACTCAAAGCCATTTTTAACCGTAAAATCTGACAGCCAAGGAACACAAAATATATGTCACTGGGAGACGGCCGCAGCTTGTGCATGGAATGCCTGGGATCTGCAGTCATGGACACCGGTGAATGCCAGCCCCTGTACCATTCTATCAGAGACTATTATGAGGGGATGAACATGAAACTGGACCAGCAGATACCCATGCTCTTGGTTGAACGGCAAGCGCTTAATGAAGCCATGGAAGGAGAGAGTAAAGTGAGTGTTTCTTCTGTTTTTCTTTCTGCAAAATGTACAGCCTTCGGAAACACTAACTTCCACCGCATCTGCATTATCCAGGGTCCACACCACATGCCTGAAACAAGGGGCCTATGTCTGTCGGAGGAGCAGACTGTGAGCAGTGTAAGTTCAACTCAAGCTATGACGGTTACTAGGATGGTTAACCACAATGTGGCTATATAATAATCCTAATAAGATAGTCTTATCTGCTTATCTCGTTTTGATGAACTGAAAAGAAGCTCTTAAGTTCAGACAGTTCGTATTGATTAGCATGGCAGCCGATGAAAACTGACAGATCCTACCCTCTTGACTGTGCATTATTTCTGCAGATACTTAGGAGGCCCAGAATTGGTGGAAACCGGTTACTAGACATGAGAACTCAGCCACAAAAGCTGACTAGGAGATGTGAAGTTACTGCAATACTTGTCTTGTATGGCCTCCCCAGGTCAGGCAATTTTATCTCTGGAGGACATAACTTAATTTACTTGCCTGATTCAAAATACGGCAGTTCTTTCACATTCTATGGCCAGTGCATCATTTGTGTCACTATGCTATTGCAGGCTACTAACAGGCTCCATCCTTGCCCATGAGCTGATGCACGGCTGGTTGCGCCTCAAAGGTACGTACATGGATGTACAAATTTACTCAAACTGAACATTCATAACCCCATTTTTCTTCTTTATTATGAATTTGATTGCAAAAATATTTTCAAAAGATCTACTGAATCGTACTTCTCAGGTTACCGAAACCTAAACGCGGAGGTTGAAGAAGGCATATGCCAGGTCATGTCTTACCTGTGGCTGGAATCAGAGATTCTTCCGTCATCCTCAAGGCACGCTCAGCCTTCATCGTCCTATGCTTCGTCCTCCTCTTCGTCTTATCCACCGACATCGTCCAAGAAAGGCGGAATATCTCATACTGAGAAGAAGCTGGGCGAGTTCTTCATGCACCAGATTGCCAATGACACATCGACGGCCTATGGTGACGGTTTCAGAACTGCGTATGCTGCTGTCAACAAGTATGGCCTTCGCCAAACACTGAATCATATACGCCTAACAGGAGGCTTCCCTGTATAATAAGATAGAGAAAAAGACAAAATGTCCATGCCGGACGCAACACAAATCATATGGATATCAAAGGTTATAAACAAATTAAGATGATGAACTTGGCTATGGAAGCATAGTGATTCAGTTTCGGTGACCTTGAGTTTTCAAAGAGGTCCTGTCGGAGCTCTATTTGCTCGAATTAATAGGAAGGAATTGGCGGTGCCCAAGTGTAATAAGATCGCCCAAAAGTACTAATGTAATGCACTGTTACTCACACTAATATAATTAAGTAAAGTAATACTTATGTGTGTGCAGGTTTAATTGTTTATTCTTGATTGCTTGTAAATATGTAATGTAAGCAAGGGCTAAGCAGTAAGACAATACCGTGAGCACAATAATAACCTGATTAACATATAGAAGTACCCAGAATACGAATATCATTCTAACAACAAATGAGGTAAAGACAAATCATTCCCTTAACAAACAGTGGGACTGAGCTTACATTCCCAATAGTACTGTATACACCAAAGAAATTACATCCCAATAATACTGTATACACCAAAGGAATGCAAGTTTTGCCTTCTGGTCCTGGGCCATTGGATCAATCCCGAACTTATCATAATAAACAATTTGGATCCCAAAGCAAGGAAAAAGAAAAGAAAATAAAATGAGTGGTCCAGTACTAGCCATTGCCCATTGGGTTCCCACTCACAAAATGAGATGGACGAACATTTGCAACAAAAATCTTGCTAACATCAAGTTTGATAAACTGATAAAGAAACAGATCCATGGGCAATATATCAGGATAAACATATATCAAGGCTATTCACAGTTCTCTTGCCACCATTAATCAACCTTGACATTGGTGAAATTGGAGACCATATCTCACAGGTATGAAGATCATCAGGCTAAAGACAACAGCTTCATGTACCATTACAATGTGAAAGTTGTGAAGATACACAAAATGATGGCGAGGTGAAAAGAAATTCTTTTTGGAAGACCTATGGCATCTTTCATGGTGCACTACATAAAGATCTGTAACCATATAACACAAACTGCAAAACTTAGCACGTCCTAAACCCTAATATATGCTACATGCTCAAATTTCTCCCACTCTAATCAGCCTCAAATGTTATTCTGACACCATATATCAAAATTGTGGAGCATGACAGAACTGCATAGATCTAATCATCAGATTCCAGTCCTGTGAGGATGGCCTTAAGCATCTCGTATGTCATAAATACGATGCCGACACCAGGAACCACTTTGCAGTACTCAGGCAAGATTCCTCTATACATTCCTCTAAACCCCTCCGAGCGGATAATATGTCCGAAGGTTCCAAAAAGTCCTGTCTGGTAGACACGAGCCCTCCCGGCTGCTCCTTCCAATTGCATGCGACGTCTCACGAGATCCAATGGGAATGTAACTGGGAAAACATGAACACCATATAATCATTGTGTGGTTGACTAAATTTAACAACCATTGAGCAAGCCATTAGCTATTTCCTTTCAAAAAAGAAGTGCAATTACACTGCAACAAAAAAACTGACTGATTAAAGAGCAGCATTCATGAAATTCAATGTAAGGGGGGAAAGATACCAAGTAACCCAATTAAAATGAAAAGGCTGTAAAAGTGGAAGATTTAATAGGCACACAAATCATTTACTAAGCATGTGTTTGGTTGGGAGGTTGGTGTGGGTTGGACCCGTTTTATGGAGTGTGTGGTTCACATAGTGCCGAGGAGCAGTGTCGGCAGCCTCGTGGCCACGGAGGGAGCAGCGCCGGCAGCCTGGCGAGCGCGAAGGGAGCAGCCTGTGGAGGCGCGAGCGCGGGGGACACGACCAGGATCTGCGCGAGCGAGCTGTGTCCGCGTGTGCAAGGGGTCACTGCGGCGGCACCGAACCAGCACAAGCAGGGCGTCACGGCGGCCTGGCTGCACTGGTGCAGGCAAGCAGAAGATGTGGTGTCCTTACGCGAGCGGAGCAGCAGCAACCGTAACCAGAGGAGAGAAAGGGCAAGGAACGAGTTGGAGAATGACAGCTACCCAACCTCCAACCCAGCATTTCAACCAAACAAAAAACATGGGATGGACCTACCGAACCCTCTATCCAAACAAGAACTTCGTTCATCCCATCCCTAAAAACAGGGTTAGGTTCAACCCATACCTTCCCTTCTCAACCCAGAACCAAACACATGGTAAACAACTCCTTACAAAGTAATGAAGAATTTTCTAGTAAAACAAAGGGGACTCTTTTTTTCACACTTTCTATTGAACAGCAACAATAATCCAGGTTCTTAAACACTTACAAGTTGACGATGCAATTCCTGAAAGACTTCCACAAGCCAAACTGATCAGGACAGGGGAATCACATGGCCTGATTGGAAGATCAAATGTCAATACAAGTAAAACTACTACAATGCACAAGGATATTTCTTTGATACCATATGTAACTTGAAGTTCAAAATTACCTCTCTATTTGCCAATGAGAACGTAAAGTTTCATACACAGAGAAGCTTACTGCAATACTGGGGCCCACTCCCTGAGATTTATAGAATCATCAGAGCATGTAGGTACATACCGGAATGAATGATACAAATCAGCTGAAAAAACAAGGAAATGTTCATACCAGTAAAGTGGCACCAAGACCCTTGTACAATCCCCTGACACCCTCATCTCTACAGATCGCATAAAGAGCATGAGATATGCCCCTGTAGTAGGCAGTATTTGTCTGCAATCATTCAGTGGGGAAAAAGATCAGTCATCAGTGCTGCAAAACCTAGCTTAACCATGCGAAACTTTGTTAGTTTAGTCTATAGCTAAAATGCTTAAAGCATGCTCAATAAAAAAAACAACCCCAATGTGTTCTAGGTGCTGAAGCAATGCAAAAGATGGTTTGAAGGGGATCCAGGTTGGTATGGACAAATATGTTGTTCAGTCTAGTTGTAACCAACTTTTGTCTATGTTTGACATTTTTCTACCAAAATTGCAAATTTTGGCCACCAAATTCATAGACCAGGACTTGGTCAGCCCCAAATGAACTAAGGTACCAAAGTATAAGACTACCGATCCAAATTTTGGCACAAACAAATGGGGACCAAAATTATTCAAAGTAACCAGATTTTGATTTAGCTAACTTGGGCAGATATGGGCACCAAACCAAACACACCCTAATTTAATTGCAAGCACCTATTTTACCCACACAAACAGTGATATGTACATGGCTAAATCATAACACTCAAACTATTCTCTTTTTTCAAATGGTGACTATAATCTTCTATAAGGAAATTAACTCGTGTACCAACATTTCAAGTGAGAAGTGAATGGCAATCTTTACCAATCCAATTTATTTTATACCTGAACATTTTAGAATGGTTTTTACAGAACTTTACGCAGCACTGGTAACATTATCTTACCTGAGCAGCAAGACGTGTCCGCACCAAGTCCAGTGGATACGTCATAGAAGCTGCAGTAATTCCTGATAAACCACCACCTAGCAATCTAACACCAACATCTGCACCGAATCCACCATTCTTCTCAAGGCCCGGTAGCGTCTGAAGCAACTGCATATCCAATATAACAAAGCTAAATTACTCCCATACCATCAAAGGGAGAGATGACAATTCAGACTTGTAACCAACAAGACCTGCACTTACATTCTTGTATCTCTCATAGGCATAGAAACTAATTGAAGAGTAAGGCAATCGGTGGGCAATGGTAACAAGGTTTCCTTTCCAGAAAGCCCGAAAACCTTCTTCATAGACAATGCGGGATGCTTCACGCCATACGCTAGTATTGCGCATTGTCGCCACATCTGAGTGCATTCCTTGTACCTGCACGCACAATTCATAAATTTCACTAAAGCCACACAATCATATTGCAAAAGAGTAGAACAATAAGACTAAGCCACACTGTAAAGGATTTTTATAGCAAAATCAGCAAAGCAACTATGCGATCATCAATCCTTTGGACACCTAAACAAGTTGTATGTTGCCAAAATGCAATAACGCATTATGGTTACTATTTTATCCACGAATCCTAGTAGGATTGCAACCAATTCATTAAAAAAAGATGCGACATACTCCGTGGCTTAGTTATAATGACCCGAGGAAATATTAGCCGACTCTGCTATTTACACACGAGGTCGCAGTCTGAGCATCTGAGCAGCCTGGCGAGCAGAACTGCAGAAGCAAGGCCGCCCTCCCTTGGAGTCCAGACGCACCTGGAAGAGGATGGTGAGGCGTGCGAGCGGGGCGGTGCAGGTCTTGCTGACTGCGCCAGCGACGCCGCCGGCGAGGAGGTGGGGCACGGTCCCGAGCTGCGGCTGATGCTGCTGCAGCTGCGCCTGCGCCTGCGCTTGCTCCTGCTGCTGCTGCTGCGTCGTGTACCTCCGCGCGGCGGCCGCGGCAGCGCCGCTGCCGTCCATCGTGGCGGCGGCCATCCCCACCCTCGCCTCCGTCTGCATCCGCCTCCCCCCTCTCGTCGTGCCGCCACTCCAACAGCCTCTAGAGCCTGGGCCCTAGAGCCTAGTGGAAGCGAACAGGCGCGGATCAGCTAGCGGGCCGAATGCGTGAGGAGGACGCGGACATTAAACCCTAGCAGAGTTGGGAGCAGATTCGGTGCACGGTGAGTGCAAAGATGGGCAGAGAGGGCTTAGGGTTTGGGAGAATTTTCTATTTTCTCATGCGCCGGAGGTCGGCGGCCGCGAATAAAGACACGGCATGTGGGTCGGGTAAAAAAGCCATGGCCAAAATGAGAAACTGACTTGGAAAGAAAGAGACGCTTCCAGGACGGTTTCCTCGCATCGAACCACCATCTTTGTCTTCATTTCATTTTCAAAAAACTTAAATACCTACTCCTATTACAAAGTGGTTGGTTCTGTGTTATTTTTCATATATAAGAAGAGAAGCTTTATAAAATCATTACATCAAATTAATAGAAAGTCCTTAAAATACTCTCGACCTACATAACTAAATGCATTCTTATATATATATATAATAAAAAAATCAGACATTTATAGTATTTAGAATGAGTTTGGTTTAGGACGATACATCATCTCGTTTCGTCTTGGTCTTCGACCAAGTATTTGGTTAGAAAAACTTACAAAGACAAGGTCATGTTAGAGAGAATATTCTCTCAATATGCCAGAAGAAGCTCGTAACAAAAAAAAGGAAAATTTGCCAGGGCACACTAAAAAAAACATGGCTTTTGCTATAGACAACTAAAAAAGAATGGCTTTGCCACACACCACTACAAAACTAAAGTCATTTGCTACTGGACACTAAAGCTCTTAAAATATGATTTCTCATTCAAACAGGTAAGCAAACATAATATTTGTACATAAACATCTCTGTCCTTCAATTCAAGATTGAGACAACATAACTTGACGCCGCTCATTCTGCACTAGCTTGGCACGTGCCCCTGCTGCTTCAGGCGCCGCTGGCCCGCCGCAGGAAGCGGGCATAGCTGCCGTCACGCAACTACTGTCAGGGGCCGCCAACACCATGAAAGGATGTAGCTGCTGAGAACTCCTGCTGCAGCCGGCGGTGGAGAGGATGCGTCGTGCCGCCGCGGCCTCCAGTCCTTTTTCCGTGCGAGCGAACAGCGGTTGAGTCGGGCTGCACAACCTTTGTACTGAAAGGCAAAGGGGCAAGGGCATACTCGTCATTTCACGTGTCTAACCATTAAAATCAAATATTATAATGAATTGACTGATTGAGTGTCTTGTAGCATATTACCCAGGATTTACAATGTTTTCTGGCAACGACAGAAAATTTTGATGGTTTATAACAAAAGGCACACTTTAACGATGTTCCCTGGCAAATTTTGCCCAAAAAAAACGAGAGCATGAAATTTGAGACGAGTCGAGTGCTGCAAGCGCGCGAGGAAACCAGTTTTGCAGGCGTCGGTCACCGGCAGGCACCGGCGGGCCACTGGCGTCGAACGCGGGCGCGGCGGCCGCGAACGGCCTCGAAAGCACCGGCGGCCATGACCATGAGAAGCAAAACGCCAAACCCACCTGCGGCATATTCGGATATTCCTCGTTTTGCAATCTGCCGCCGGACTACATTTTTGCAAAAGACGAAAATAGACAGAAAATTATATATTTAAGAAAATCCTAGGTACAGTGACCTTTTTTTAGACAAGAAAATCCTGGGTAACTGCGAAGTTCCGCGGTTTCATGGGCTGGTTGAATGAAGGCAAGAGCGGCGAACCAACCAACCTAGTCGGGCCGACGATACCCGGAAGAGGAGGACCTATTCGCAGGGTTGGTCTGGGCCAAGCAATTTGGTGGGTTGTGCCAGCTTAGGGCCTGGGCTGATCTGGACGAGTGCTGTGGACCAGGCAAAGGTTGTAATGGGCCTCCTGGAATACTCATGGAAAAAGTCCTTTTTACCTCCCTAAACTATTGGAGCTATATATTATTTTTGCTGATCAATGATGAGCACAATATCAGGTAACCCTCACATATATTTGATTCCACCGAGGTATGTTTGCAAAGTAAACTATTGGATGGGTTCATTTTTTCTCCTTGAACTCTAAAACCGTTTATTTAGACTCCTTGAATTATTAAAACCGGGCACGAAACCTCCCTGTACCGAAAACACTGTGATTTTGTCTAACGTGGACTGCATGGGACTCGACGGCGATGCTGTACAGAATCCTTGTGTTGCACAGCGGCGGCGGCGCTTCTCCTTCCACCATGGGACTCGGCCAAGCTGTGATTTTCATTTGATTTATCATACTATATGTCATTATGCTTTATTTGATGTAGCAGACTTAATCCCCTTTAGCTATCTACAAGCACTTAGATTTTATCTTGTCTTTGACCAAATTTCTTTAGCAAAAATCACAATCTATGAGTGAAATACCGAGTAATTTCTTTGAATTTTATCTTGTATGTGTTATGTACAACATGATAACTTTTTTTTTGATTCCAGACTATCCAAATGTATTCTATATCCTTGTATGACAAACAAAAGAAAAAAAAAGTTTCATGATACTGAAAAGGAGAGAGGCCGACTCCTAGAGCTAAGGCTGTCCGCAGCGGGGACGAGAAACAACCCGCTAAGTCGGATAGCGTACAAAAATTGGTCGCAGCGGGGAACTGGAAATGAAGCGCTATAGGCGTTCGAACGCTATGGGTAGCGGAATAGCGGACAATGCGGTACAGGACGTAGGCCCCGCGGCGCCAGGCGCTCGCACGCGCGCGCAGGAGGGACGGTCGCCTGGTTGCTGCTGCCATGGTGGGTCCCACCTTATTTTACAACAAAAAATGCTATATCTCACAAACCGAAAACTCAAATTAAATTCCGATTGCACCATTAAATTCGTTGTAATTAATTCCTCAAAACTAGATCTCCCATGGATATATTTAGATAAAGTGATAAGTGGGCCCACAGTGGATAGAGGATGATATAGAGGATGGATGAATGCGGAAGAAATGAGTATAGAGGAGAGAATCTTGATGACCAGGCAGTATAGAGGATGAAAATAGAGGAACATGAGTGCGGGTAGTCTAACGGGCACGCCAGTCGCCTCCATCGTGGACACCGCCGTCGAGACCCTGGAGCTATGCTCATCCGTTGTCGCTGGCATCTATGCTGATGAAGCTCATCCGAGCAAGCGACGAGCTCAGACTCGCTCCTGGAGCCCATGGCCCGCACTCAGCTCCACCGCTTCCACCGCCCATGCACTCGCACTCAGCTTCATCGTCGTCGTCGCCGCCGCCGCCGCTGTACAGCACCAACCTGCTGCAGCAACTCGCCGACTGCCACTTTCTGACCGTCGCCCCCCAATGGAACCTGTACTGGGGAAACACTCGACACGATCACGGGCACATTTTCACCGGTTTCAATGACCTGACAAGCAGACCCGACCATGCCAGACTACTCACGTGGGTCTACGTTAGACAAAACCACAACAGTTTCGGTACATGAAGGTCGTTTCGTGCCCGGTTTTAATAGTTCAAGGAGTCTAAATATTTGGTTTTGGAGTTTAAAGACGAAAAGTGAACCCGTCCAATAGTTTAGGGAGATAAAAAGGACTTTTTCCAATACTCATAGCCCGTGCCGTCATCGTCGACCCTCGTCCGGCCGATCTGGCAGACTGGCAGGTCGCTGCTCCGTGCTGTAGATGCCGACAGGCGACGATGATTACGGAATACAGAGCCACACTGTCCCACGCGACGTACTACTGTATGTATAGTGAGTTACTACTGCAGCGGCCACTGAACAGTGACGGCTGACGCTATGCAACCCAAGAAGCTACGAGTACTGTAGTGGTCACAGTTCGGCAGTGCTCCGTGAGAGGCTACGCTCCCACGCTGCTGAGAGCCTGAGAGTGACGAGTCTGTGCGAAGAAACTGTGAACCTCGCCGGGGGCTTCAGTACGATACCACGAGCAGAAGAGCCTGTGGCGATTGATAGCTGTCCAAGATGCCTGTGTGCCCAACTGTGCCAGTACTACGAAACGAGGACCGGCAAGAGTGCGAGACTGGGGGAGCAGTGAAAAAACAACGTGATGAAGATCGCAAAGTCAATCCACCACAACATCACATTCACATCAACGTTTGCTTGCCCGACATGCAGCGCGACACGAACGAGGGTGTCGTGAGAACCGGCTGCAAAGATGAGCCTGTGCCCCCGCGTTTCCTTGCTCCTGGCCGGTACCCATTTGGCGCCGATTCTTGCCCCCCGGCCCCGGGGCCGGCCGCTCGCCTTTGGATTCTTCCAAAGCCGCTAATGGGATGGGATCGTGGCCAACACCGGCCGGGTCTTTGCCCAAAGCGACTCCGCACGGTACGGTTCACTAATCACTACTAGTAATCACTAGGAGGCTTGTAGTATATGATTTCTAGCGTTTGTTGCTCTCCTTTTCGCCGGTTTTTCCGAGCCGTGTACTAGCGAGTTAGCTACAGCGTCCCGTAGGTCCTCTTTCTAGAGCCAGCACCCAGCAGGGTGTGGTCTCGCCGCGCGCGAAGAAAAGATCAGAACGGGCGCAGAGAAGAATTCCTCCGACGATCTCCATGAGATTCCGCGACAGGACGGAAAGCTTGGTTCTTTAATTCGCGTCGGAGCCGGACAAGATTCCCCCAATCATTTCGATGCGCCCTTTCTTCCCACCCTCGTGGCCGTGTTTTGCGACCCTTATCTCTTCCCGTGACGCGTTCTTTTGTAGCTTAGCGACCGGCGCGTTGCTAACCAAGCCAACTCATTTTTCATCTGCATACTAAAATACTAATAATTCGTTCGTCATTGCATCTATCTACATCTATGTTATCATCGCCATGGGCCACCCACGCCCTGCTCTCTCCAGACATTTGGCATGTGGAGAAGGAACGAACGGAGGAAGAAGATGGTGCTCAGATGTCAGATACGCAGTCAAACCTGCCGGCGAAATTACGGGGGAGCTGGACGCCAGAACACACATGGATGACGCGGCACGGCAGGGGCGGCAGCCGATGCTGAGCAGACGCTCTGCGCACGCAAGTGTCGTGCCGATCTCGCACCAGCAGCGTGTGCAGTGTGCTGCGATGCTGCTGCTCAGCTCCGCCTCTGGCAAGTTTTGGCAGTGAGAGATCGCGCCGAAAGGGTGATTCGTTGTATAATACTCCTCCGTCCAACAAAACATGAGTTCCGTGTCACCAAAAATAGTTTGTGTTTGACCAAATTTCTAGTAAATACTATTCATATTTACGACTTCAAAATAATTTATTAAAAAAATATATTTCATAATAAATATAATGATATTTATTTGATATCATAAATATTAATACATTTTAATTTATAATTAATCAAACTAAAGATACTAAAACATGACACTGCTAAAATTGTATGTTTTTATAGACGGAGGGAGCAGCTTTGGAGGCTGGATCTGGATATTGCCTCGCACAAACATCGTATTATGGCGTCCGCGGTGCGTGCTCCGTTTCGGGAAAGCTTGTATTTGGCAGAACACGCGCTTTACACATGTGAACCATAGAAGAAGAGGCATACGGAGTACTTCCAACAGAGATGCTTGTACTAGGTGGCAGCAATTAAAGGATGCTACATACAGTAGGCCTGTAAGTCTGTAACCACTCCGTTTCTGGAATAAAGATCTCTGCCACAGGAGCCAGAGAAAGCAAGCGGCTATGGAGAAATGATGTTACGATTATACGGCCCGGCCCCATCGTCGAATCGACAAGTAAAAAAGTTACATGCACAAAGGCAAAGCAAAATCACTTCATCAAAGACCAAAAGGGGAGCAAAGAATCGATACTAAATCCACATTTTATTTTTTGTTTGTCTACCACTACGCGTTGTGCTTGTGCTTGTGCTTTGTGCGCGAAGCACGATTAGTACGTGTAGTCACTTGTCATACTCCGTATTCTTTAGTGTCTCGTCACTAGTCACATGGGTAGCAGCCATAAACTGGGGGCAGAGCCACGATACCGTCGAACTTAGTTTTTTATTGACAGTTTCTTTGTTGTTGTTGTAGTCGGAAACAAAATAATCACGTGTCTGTAGTATATTATTCTATAATTGCAACGAAACTAATGCAATTATCGCTTCAGTTTATCAACCGACTTATTAACCATCAAAATAGTATTTTTTTCTCACAATAAATTTGTTACCAACTGACTTATAGGTCCTGCCGAATAGATCAAATATAGTCGGTCAAGATAAGGTAGTTTTTGTAGTTGATAAATCGGCTGATATTGTTTTGTTGTAAGAAAAAAATACTATACTACGGTTGGTAAGGTTAAACGAACAAACTGATTAACTCCACTTGTTCTGAATGCATAAATTTTTCAACTGCCCACTTCATGACTAGTATATACGATAAGATGTACCACATGGTAACTGTGTACGAGTGCCAGTATAATGTTCCAGAGTGGATTCAGTGTACTAGTAAGGTCTCGTTTAGTTTTCACCATAAAAACTTTTTACTCATCATATCAAAATATTTAAATACATATATAAAGTATTAAATATAGACTAAAAACAAATTATACAGATTGTTATAACTTTACGAGATGATTTTTTAAATTTAACTAATTCATAAATTAACAATGTTATGCTATAGTAAACATATATTAATGATAAATTAATTAAACATATAAATTAGCTTTACTGTTTCTAAATAAAATATGTAATTTATTTTTTATTAATTTATTTTTATAACAAACTAAATAAGTATCATACCATCCGACTCCCTCTGCAACGTATAAGGGCGTGTTCGTTTCGCTGACAAATTCTTTTTTGTCTGTCACATCGGACGTTGCGGCACTAGTTTCGTCTATTAAAAATAAACTAATTATAAAACTAATTACAGCACCATATGCTAACTAATAAGACAAATCTATTAAGGTAAATTAATCCATTATTAGCAAATGTTTACTGTAGCACCACATTGTCAAATCATGAAGTAATTAAGTTTAATAGACTCGTTTCGTGAATTAGTCTCCGGCTGACAAATTAATTTTTTAATTAATATATTTTTAATAAACTAAATTAGGGCCGCAATATTCGATAAGACAGGGAAAAAAATTGCTGTGAAACGAACATGGCCTAAAGCAACTAATGCGGTACAGTTCCCAGCAGTCACCGAAGCATTAAGCACATCACATCGAGATCAATCACATCGCGGCCGATTCACACATTTGCCCAAATATTTTGCATAGTAAAAGTCACATCAAAATGAAGTATTAAATGTAGGCAAGAAAAAATAACTAATTATACTTTTGGTTTGCTCATATCGAGATGAATCTTTTGAGTCTAGTTGGTCCATATTTGGACAAAGTTTGTCAAATAACAATAAAATTGCTACAGTAACTTTTCGCCACATATTTCACGAACTGAACGAGGCACAGAGCTTGCTGTTCCGAACACAACACTTTCAAAAAAGATACTCCCTCTATTCTAAAAATATATAATTCAAATATAGTAACACGTTTTAGTAT
Organism: Coix lacryma-jobi var. lacryma-jobi; assembly: GCA_009763385.1. Taxonomy (NCBI): domain Eukaryota; kingdom Viridiplantae; phylum Streptophyta; class Magnoliopsida; order Poales; family Poaceae; genus Coix; species Coix lacryma-jobi. The sequence continues at coordinate 17,600,241 of CM019823.1, read as the reverse complement.
TTTAACTTTAATAATTAGCATTTGTTGTAAACTTGATTAAGGTTCATTGTCAGGGTTTTTTCACTGGCTCCTAAAGCTGTTTAGAGCCGTTTTGTGCTACACAGGGTAAACCAAACGGTTTCGCTCAAGGAGCCCTAGAATCATGCTCTCAACTCCGTATGGAGGGTGAAGCCAAAAATAATGGTTTCACCTCGTCCTATATGAGAGCATGTTTTAAGGGGTCTATATATAGAGCTATTTTGGCAAACAATTTATCAAAATGACTTTACCAAAAATAATAACTTCACTGATAAAGTGAAACCGTGTCAAACAGGGCATAAATATGAACTACCTTTTGTAACATGTACTCCCTCCGTCTCAAAATAGATGTCACTAGAAAACCGTATTTCCCTCACAAATACGTTTCGCTAATGACATCTAAGAAGAGACGGAGGGAATAATGCGTAATTACATTATTTTTGGGACAGACAGTACTCGGTAATACAGTATAATTTTAAGAACAGGACATGACCCAAATGTGTGTGGGTAAAAAAAATCCCGTACCGTCAGTACGAGGCCGCACGGATCACGAGGCAGAGGCCGTAGAGCTGGGAACCCAGCAATCACCATGCACCGTTTTTTTCCCGGGGGTACTCCGTACTTCCGTAGGACCATTCACTAGTACAGGAAACAAGGCCTGAGACTGGACTTACGTTCCTCTATTTTCATCCTCTATAGTGTCTGGTTATCAAGATTCTCTCCTCTATACTCGTTTCTTCCACATCCATCCATCCTCTATATCATCTTCTATCTACTGTGGACTCACTTGTCACTTTATCTAAATATATCCATGAGAGATCTAGTTTTGAAGAATTAATTGCAACAAATTCAATGGTGCAATCGAAATTTAATTTAAGTTTTTGGTTTACGAGATATAACATTTTTTTAAAACGAAATTGAATGGGACCCACAACGTACTCTCTCCTCTCCCCTCTCTCACACCAGCCCACCTGCACGCTGCCCGCTAAATGATGCAGCCTCCGCTAAATGCACCGGACCGGAGATGTGTGTGGGGGATAGAGTATGACATAGCGAATGCCAATGCAGCCTTTTTTTAGGCTATGGAGGTTTACCGGATGGGGTAGAGTACGTCACTGCAGGTCGTCTGAAACCGGCCGAACGCCCGAATGGATGGATGGGATGCCGTCTGCCGTTTAGGGCACCCGCAGTGGTACGAGCTAGTTGCTAGCTCTAAGCTAACCTCTACTTCCTCCATACCCATATTAGTTGTCGTTTTAGAAAAGATTAGAGTCAAATATTAGGAATATAAATCATTAATAACTATTAAGTTTCTAAGTTTACAAATATAAAAATTATATAAATAGATTTGTCTTCAAGAATATTTTTCATAAAAATATAATATATCACCTTTCTATAAATATTTTTATAAAAATAAGAGGTCGCTGATTCTAACCGTTGTGGCTGCCCTTAGGAAAGCCGCCGTCCGTCCTGCGCCGGGCGTCGTGCCAGGGCAGCCGATGCTGACCTCACCCTGGCGCACGCAACCCTCACGCCCCGCCGCACTACTGCGACAAAGCCACCCCGGGGCCCGGCCCCTCTCCCCAGCGGCCCAGCAGCTACCCGCCTGCCCGTCCGGCGTCCGCCCCCGCGCTTTTCTTTACCGCAGACGCAGAGGGCCGAGGCACTGGCAGTGAGAGGCCCCCTCTCCTTCTCCCGTTCCCACCACTTCAAGATCCGATCCATCGTCCGTGCCATCCCATCGCCCCCTCCCCCTCGTGATCCCGACGCCGACGACGACAACGAAACAGCTCACTTTTCTCCAGTACCCCGCCGCAGCCCCCCAACACCCCACCTCCGAATCACAAGGGTGGCACCGTGGCAGTACAAGTAGAAACGTCGAGTGAAACCGGAAGGAGGGGTCGAGGGAAGACGCAGGTCAGCAACGAGCACGCGGGGCGCACCACAAGCGCGCTGCGCGCCGGCACCGGCCACCTACCTGGTCGCCCAACCTATTGCCTATAGGAGGGGAGGGGGATACTGGGATAGGGAGTAGCAGTAGCCAGTAGGCAGTGAGGCACTGCGGCTCCTACTACCACCCACCTCCAACCCCCCGTCCTGTACCAATCCGCCGCAGGTCTCTATCCAGCCCACTTGCCCCTCTCTCACCCGTCGCTGCAGCGAGCTCTCGCTTCGTCTCTCCCTTCCCCCTCAGGTGATGCATCCTTTATTTCGTTGGAGTGGCGATTTTACATTGTTTTTTTTTGTGGTCGATTGCTGATCTTTCTTGGTGGTGTTGCTGCAGGAGTGGCAGATCTGTTGGTGTGATCCCCAGCTTGGATCTTGGTGATTTGGTGATTTGAGTGGCCGATTTTCTTCGACCAAACTGGTATGTGCTCACATCGGTTTTATGCGCTCATTCGCTTCGATTTCCGGGTACTGCGGGCTGATTCGATTTGTTAGGGGACTCGGGGCCAGAGAGAGTGACGACTGAAGGTGGTTTCTGTTGGGGGTTTAGTGCCGCGGCTTGCAATGTGTCTTCTTCTTACCTTATTTCTAGTGCTCTACTCGTAGCTACTAATATCTGTTGATGCAATTTGTGGCTAATCTGCAGAAGGGGTGGGGTGGGGTGTGTGTGTGTGTGGGGGGGGGGGGGGGGGGGGGGCAGGTTTTGTTTCAACTAAGTTCCTGTTATAATTTAAGAATCATGTTGCTTTTCCTCCTGTTTTGAAACTGCAGTTTTACAGTGTCACTCACAGTAAAAGTCCACGTCACTTTACATAGGATCCTTGGTCCATTTTCTTCAAACCAGTCAAGACTTCAAGATATGGAAAACTTCCGTTTTTTCATTAAGGAAACAAGAACAGATGTTTCGTTGTCTATGGTACACATTGCATTAGGACTGAAGTACTGAACTATTGGCGTATGCCTGGTCCCCTGGTAGTTGCATATTCTTTTCTTTATTTCAGAGGTAACACACGATCTGCAGCAGCGTGTGGACATCAATCCTTCCTTTAAAGTATTTGGTTGTCCCTTTTATCATTACTGGGAACCCTTCTTTTATTAAATTTTCTATATCTTGCACGCTTATTGACATGTCCTCATTAGAACATTATTGTGCCAAAAGCTGTCGGTGGGCAAGCCCCTGGTCATTGCAGACATGTAGAAACAGCATAAACCATACATACAGGGTTCTTGGGAGACAGAATGATGTAATCTATGGTGCATTCTTAGTTCTTAATTAATTTAACAAAATACAGTATTGAATAGTAGTTTTACTGCCTGCTACTTTACTTTTTGGAGGGAAGCCTGCTACTTTCTGGCTGACTACTAATTGCAGTGAACTTGTAGTAGTTTAATGGGGATTATATATCTGATATTTTTTTGGCCTATCTTTTGCATTTTTCCAGGTTTTGGGAAGTGTGGTCTTCTCAATCTCTGTTTGAGCCACAGGATACCGAACTGAATCAAGTGATAATTGTGTTCTGGTCATACACAAAGATATACCTGAAACTTCTGCTTCATATGTTCACCCATCATAAAGATGCCAACAAAAGAGCAGGTTAGCAGAGAAAGGAATGTGAAGATCATATCTGGTCGTGACGGGCAAAAGAAGGGAAATTCACAGCATGACCAAATTGTACACGTGCCAAAGGACATGGTCACAACAGTCAATGGAAACGTAGATGGGAAATTTGAAGATAAAGTTAGAGTTGTGAAGAATGATAAGTTCCGAAGACAACGAGAATCTTGGGGTGGGGAAAGGGCTGCATGCATGAAGGGCTCGAAACCATGGCCTGGTCGAAAGGCAACCACTGTTGATGAACTTGTTAGACATATGTCAAATGTTCCTTCATATTTACAGTGTAAAGAAACTTCTGACCATCTTCAAGACAAGGCGCTGAATGTCGGAGTTCTTGAGTGGGGCCTTCTTGCTAACTGGTCTCAGCAACAAAAGCATGAGCTTGCTAGAAGCCATGGAGCATCTCCATCCAATACTAGCAGGTCTGTACTATTCTCATCTCCATCACATTCTTCTGCAAGCCCCAGCAGCAGATCTATTGAGAGTAATCAATCTACCCCAATGAGTGACCATCATCATTCATCCACCAGAGCCCAGCAGAGTAGACTCGCAGATAAACACCATGGAAAGGCCAGATGTTCGCCTAGCCCAAATTCTGCGGTATTGAGCTTATTGCCAGGTCATGGCACACATCCCTGTCCAGAGAACGGTCGCAATTATGTTGACTTGGGTCTCAGCAATGTTTCTTTAGCCTCAGATTCTCTAGGTTCTTCCTCTAGAAGTTGCGGAAGACATGAAATGGTTGAAGATGAAGAGACTAGATGGAAGATTGAAGACGTTGTCCATCATTGTTCTCGTAGGCTTTTTACAGACAGCGATAACATTGGGAAACATTTCTTCACATCAAATAACAATGGTTCCATGTGTAATGATCCTGAACAGAGCAGTGGCTTGAATGGTGAAAATTTTGAGTCACTAATATCTGATGCTGTGATGGACACTGCTAGAAATGGCAGGTCACCTGATTGTTTCTTGGAGGATATTGACCCATCCCTTGAATTTCCTCGAATCCCATATTCGTGTCCACTTCCCATCATAGATTCAGCAGCTAAAGAGATTGGCACCGCTAGCACTGAGGCTGGCGATAATTTCGTTGGTACATCTGCAAAAGTAAGTAAGAATTCTAACCGAAACCAGTCTGCCATGAATGTCACTGAGAATCCTCCCCAATATTCTGCGAAGTTTAGTGATAGGATGCCTGATCGCCATCTAGGTTCTGGGATGAATCGAGTGAGCCGCAGCTCTAGCCTCAAGGAGTCACCACATGCTCGACAACCCAATGTAGTTCCTCCTGTCGATAAGACAGGAGACAGGTCATCACCCAACAGCAAAGGTAGGCGAAGCCCATTGAGGAGGATGTTAGATCCAATATTAAAGCCAAGACATTCTAGTCCAGTACGCCCTTCATTTGTTCCAAAGTGTCATCTTCCAGTCAATACCACCAAGCAGTCTCTGGATTTGGGGGGATCAGTGCCACAGAATATGCAGAGAAGGTCAGTTGATTTGGTAGTCAATTCGCCAATTGAAGCAAATATAAATCAGCCTCCTCGTGGGCTATTGAACAGTGCAAGATACATCCAGAGAGAAAAGGATTCAGCAACAACAAGGCAAGCACTGCTGCAGCTAGCATGGAAGAATGGCTTGCCTTTATTCATGCTGTCGTATGGTGATTCTGATATCCTGGCAGCCACTGTTAGAAGGAAGGACATCTCTGAAAAGGATGATCTGGAAAGCACATATGCTGTATTCACTGTTGAAGAACCTAAGAAAAAAAGTGGAGCTTGGATCAAGGCCGGAGGCAAGAACAAGAAACATCACCTTTTATCTAGCATAGTTGGGGAAATAAAGGTTGCACGTCGAAAATCAAAATGCCACCATACAGCAGATGTTCATGTGCACAGGGAATTTGTGTTGGTTGGTTCCGAATTTTTGCCATCTTCAGAAGAATCAGGTGATTCACATGTTAGTGGAGAGCTTGCAGCTTTTATCAGCGCACTTCCTCAGCAAGAAGCAGAAACTTCGAATCAATCTTCTTCACAGCATACCAGACAAAGAAATTCAGCACCAATTGGCTGTGGTTGCCCACCACTGGGAAACTTCCAGCCTAGAACAAGAAATGCTAATTCTGCTTCAGCCAATGTTATTGCAGTACTTCCTGATGGCTTCCATGGCACATCAACTTCTGGGCAGCCATTGCCTTTGATTGAGAGGTGGAAGTCCGGAGGAGCTTGTGACTGTGGTGGTTGGGATGAAGGTTGCATGCTGAGTGTCCTCACTGATGCAGCCCAAGAAAATGATGCCATTCAGGCTAACCAGGCAAAGGATGGGAGCCAGCGATTTGAGCTTCTAGTTCAGGTCTGCTATAGTTTTCTTCCCTTCTTTTCCTCTCTTATTTCGCCTATGTCCAGGATTTACCTCTGTTATGATCAAACAAATAAACTGATGGTATTTTCAGGGTCGATCACGAGAAGATAGGCATGGCTTCAGTATGACTTCCTTCAAAGAGGGGCTTTATACAGTAGAATTCAGATCATCCATTGCACTACTTCAAGCTTTTGCAATGTGTATAGTGATGCTCCATGGGAGGTACCCTAGCAGGATGCAAGTTGGTTCGCAAGCAGTACAGGAGCATGATCTCCTTGCTGGTCATGAGCTCAAGGCCATGGCAGCAAATCAGGGAAGAGCTCGGACCAGCTATGTGCCCCACCGGCCACCTCTTTCTCCTGTAGGCCGAGCTTAGCTTATCGCAATTAAATGTATGTTCTTTCTGTGTCTGTCCTCTTCTTCAGTTGCGTAGTGCCGGTGGGATTGATATACCATGGTCCTCAGGTCCATATGCAATACGCATATCCAAAGTGATAATCTCTGCGCAAGAGTCTTTAGATGTAGCTACCTGTACATGTTGTGATGTGGATGTTGCAAGACTGTACTATGATGTGGCTGCAAGGCCCATCTCAGTGCTTAGTTACCCTTTATATGTTATCTTATCTGTTGCTTCTGTATATGCTGAAATGCACGTGCAATCTGTTGCGAACTTGCAACCCTTATGTAAAGTATCTGTTGCATTGCTTCAGAAGCAGCATTTGTGCAACTGCTGAACTTATATTTCCTGGATGTCTGTAGGTTATCATTTCTGAATGCATTCAGTGGATTATGCCTTTCAGGACTGCAACTTCAAAGTTGTTCTATCAGAGAAGTCTAGCTGACGCGTATGAGCAGGGAAAAAGCAGTCTAGTATTGTGACTTGGCAGAACTGGGATGTTATTTCAGATTTACAGGGTAGGGTAGTTCATTCATTAGAATTTACAAGACAGCTACGCGGAATATCTAGTTGTGATGATTACTCACTATACTTCTGGCCTCAATTCTAGCTGAGGTAAATCCACACCTCTCGAAGGGGAAAACAAAATCTCAACCTGCAGTATATTTACAGATCTTACGACAAGTATGATCTTATAGTAACAAGCGTCACGTACATATACATATGCTCCTCACTCGGCACTGCAAGTACGTACGCCACGAGTAGTCACGACCTCGCGATGAGCGAGTCCGAGTCGTCCATGTTGACTGCAGCCACCTGCGAGGGCCCGACGCGCACGGCCACCGCCGGTATCCTTATCGGCGGCGGTCGCGCGTCGGCCTTGACGATGGCAACGTCCTGGTTCTCCTTGCCCTCCCTGAGGTCGCTGGGCGGCAGGAAGCAGTCCATGGAAAGGCCCCAGATGTTGAAGTCCACCTCCTCGATGTTCCACGTCTCCTCCATGCGCGTCCTGGTGTTGCCGTCCTGGCAGTCACCGAACCTGACGAGCGAGACGGCGGTGCGGCCGGCGTGGGCGATGTTCACGCCGTCGACGGCGCGGTAGTCGTCGAGGCGGGACTCCATGGTGGTCTCCCAGAAGACGCTCCCGCCGGCGCCGCCGCTGGACCTGATCTGCAGCAGGTGCGAGTCCTCGAGCTGCACCAGCAGGCCCGTGCGCTGGCTGAAGTAGCCCCACACCGTGTGCCGGATGATCTCGACGCTGCTGCTGTTGCGCGCGCGCAGGCTGGACGCCTCCGCCTCCACCTTGAGCACGAAGCAGTCCTCGCCGCCGATGCTCCGCTCGCCGATGCACACCGAGTCCGCGAACAGGCTCGCCGTCAGCTGCGGGTCAAGGCCCTGCATGTCAATTACCATGTTAACGTTGGGCGCTCAGCGTGCCGTGTCGGTCCATTCCACTGGATTGCAGTGCAGTAATAAAAGAATCGTGACATTTGTGCGAACGTGAATGCGATCTACACGACTGACACCGAACAGAGCATTAGTAAACGCGAGTGGTGTCGGGTACGCAAACAAGTTGTATTTGACTACATGGTCAAATGGCCGAACACGTTCCTTGTCCAAAAAAAAAAAAATTTGGCCGAACACGTTGCTGTTTACTACCATCAAGTTGGTGCAGCGCGATTAGCGGGGAGAGTCGGGTGGACCGGCTGCTGCTGACAGGCCGCGCGCCAGGCGCCACCAACCGATTGATGTGGCCGCGAGGGTCTCATCTCAGCAGGCCCAGGTCCACGTGATGTGTCCGGCCGCGCCCGCGCACATGGCCGCACGTTGGGGTGCTACGCTAATTGCGAAGGACCAGGGCCGGCCGGCCGAGTCCGACCCCTAATCACGCTGCCCCGCGGCGCTAAGCGCCTACGCGTGTGCATCCTCCGCGCAGGCGCAGCTGTTGGGCCTGTTGTTGCGCTAATTACAGACCCCTCCCGGGCGGCGACAGGATGTCGCCACGGCCAATCATGATTTGAGTCTCCGAGTTCGGAGTTTCTGTGTACCGAACGGCGCCTAAATCTCACGATCATAGTAGCTCTAGTCTAGCTTATGATGAGCCAAACCACTCGTCCTTATCCCCCCGACACCTCGGCTGCGGATCGCAGCTCGTGCGTCGTGCCTTGGTGATATCTCTGGTCCGCATGGACGTATACGTTCGATCTGTCTGCTGTGTCCTGCCGACAGTATATGCAACGGAGATCGACATGCGCTGACACCAGGCATCTACGCGATGATGAGTTTGTCCTGTCACTGGGACTGGAGTGTAGGTATACGTACATGCTACGTGCTGCGGCATCATGTCCGTTGCAATGTCCAGCAGCTCTAGCCTCTAGCAACGGGGATGGGGTTGCTCTGCCTCTGCTCAGTACGTCCGGGGCTATCAGATTCAGATCGGCTTATCTGACTGTGCTGTGTGTGAGTTGAACAACGCTTAACTGGTGGGGGTTTGAATTTGAAATGAGTAAAAAGTACGTTTTTAGCAATGCTACGCGACCGTACGTACATTCGACACGTCCTAGGTGGCTATGTGTGCCTTACGGCATGCGTGCGTACGCGTATGGAAACTTGGAAAGCACCCTCGAGAACAGCCCGCGTGGACAGGGCAGCTCTAGCTGGAAAACGTACACGAAATCACGCGCGGGGCGTACGCTACGCACCTGGAGCGAACGGCGGAGCGGGCGCGGGGGACCGCGGGATGCGTGCGACTGGTGCCACGGCGTCTGGCGCCACGCCACCTTGCCGTCGCTGCCGGCGCTGATCTTGCAGCCGGACACGACGAGCTCCAGGCACCACAGCTCCGGCTTCTTCTGCCACAGCACGAACCCGCCGATCTCGCCGCCGCCGCCCTGCTTACTGCCCTTCTTCCCGCCGCGGTGCCCGTTTCCGGTGCTTCCTCCGCCGCCGCCGTGGCCGTCGGCGTCGCTGCCGTTGAGCTCCGCAGCCGTCATCCGCACCTTGCCCATCGCGTACATGCTCTTCACCTTGTTCAGCGCCCACTCCCCTCCCGACGCCGCTATGTACTGCTGCACGATGTACTTGGCGGACGATGACTCCTGGAATCAGCACGACGCGCACACACAGAGATGGATGAATTAAATCAGCCGACGATTCAGCGCCTCGTCAGGAACAATCAAATCAGTAAGCAGATGAGAAATGCCGGTCCGTCGATCGTTCGGCCGGGCGCGATCGTATCGTAGTAACCGTACGTACAATGGGATCGGCCTTGAGCTGCTCGCAGAGGACGGAGCAGGGCGACTGCTTGGCGTGGTAGACGGGCAGCGGGATGAGCGGCGCGCCGATGACGCCTAGCATGAGCTGCAGCTCCCCGCGGCTCATGGAGCACGGCTCGCCCGCGCCGGACCGGTCGGCGGCGTGCGACCGCATCCACGCCTTGACGTTGGTGCAGCCGAACCTGGACCCGCGGGAGCCGCCGCCGCCGCCGCCGCCGGAGAACATCTCCTCGGGGATGGGCACCTCCAGCACCGTGTCCAGCGCGTCATCGCGCTCGAGGTTCGGGCAGAGCTTCCTCATCAGACGCGCGGAACAGCTCACTGGCTCCCTCTTCCCCGTTGATTTGGTTGTGCTGCCGAGGGTGCGGTTGCGGCCTGATGAGAGCTCTTTTCTCGCTGGTGTGGTGCGCGCCTGTGCCGTGCGGTGTGCCCTCGAGTCCTCCGGAGCGCGCGTTATGTGCCTCCCTTCCCAGTCCCGGGCCTCGGTGGACTTGTACCGGTTTTGATGAGTCCGGCGGGGCAGCTGGCAGGTGGGACCTTTCTTTATGTCTCGACAGGTTTGGTCGTGGTCGCACGCTCACTGCTAAAAAATTCAGAAAATTATCTTGATCGAGATTTCGTCGTTCGATCGTGTGCGCATAAGACTGACTACACGTTGCCCTTTTGCGACCCCGACCTCCAAACCATTTGGTGTTGTGTTCTGTAGTGGTAGTGCTATTGTTCCCACACATCCACTCCCCTTCCGAGAGCGTGCATGGGAGTTTCTGTGGATCCTCTACCGCTAGTGTGATCATGGGGTGGTTGGCAAAATACCAATATGCCTTCGTTTGAATATCCTACGAAACGTCGATGCTTTGCCTTTTGCTTGGTCTAATTGTAATAGCGATGGTCCATTCGGACTTATTGCTTACATACTGCTATACGGGTAGATCAGCTCAGAGTTGAGACTGTTGATGCCCAAGTTGTTAGGGAGCAAGCCTATATACGCACTCCGCGTAATACTAACCGACAGCTTTCGCCTTTTGGTCAAGAACTTAACTCAGGCAAGACGGGCAGATTGACTGACCTGTCCTCCACGGAGCACGAACCATGCCGCCGTGCTCTGCGTACAGTACGTACTCTGTTTGAACTCTACACTCCCCAAGAACGGAAGAAGACGAGACGCACCCACCACAACCACCAACTCCGTTTTGCTTCACTCCCATCCCGGTTCGTTCGTCCCTTCACTGCACACTGCAGCGTACGAGATCACGCGATCAAACCCGCTGCCATCACGGCCGCGTCCCTTTCCATAACCGGTGCGCGGCCTACGTGACTGGTACCCCCTCCGTCCAACTCACTTATCGAGAAGTCAAACAATTCAAACTTTGACCAAAGTTATATAAAAAAGTACTAACATTCTTGATACAAAAAATATACCATTAGATTAGTAATAGAATATATTTTCATAATAATTTTATTTAACGATATAAGTACTAATACTTTTTATTATATTCTTGGTCAAAGTTGAATTGGCTTGACCGGCACGGACCCCATAATTGCATGTTTTTATGGACGGAGGGAGTACTACCAGTAGCTAAGAAAGATTTGGAGGGACGACGCGAGCAGTAGTAGACTCGATCTGTTGACGTCGCCTCGTGCACCCGAATCGCTAGGGGCCCCGTGTTAGGTGCCGCAATGATCGGCGCTCGATTGCTAGCTATAGCTAGGCCGCCGAGGCCGCCGGTCCTGATGACAGGTGGACGTGACGCAGTTTTCACCGGTGGTCCGGGTGCTCTGCTGCCCTAGCGCCCTCGGCACCCCCCACCCCCTCCCTTCGTCCCGGTGGTTGAGCCGGACGGCCTTCCTTATCCTGCCTCGCGCGGCGCCGGCCGGCGCGGGACAGCTCGATCGGCGAGGAAGGGCGCGCGCGGCCGGCGGCCTTGCTACGCTGGTGGTGTACGTTTGCGTCGGCCGCATCGCGCCCGCGCACGGTGCGTGCTGCTGCTGCTCCCGGCCCGGCGTTTATTGTATTCGCGTTCGTGGGGGGTGGGGATTGATTTGATCCTGTCGTCTGCGGGCTTCCTCCGACGTGCCAACCAGGTTCCTGTTGCTGCTGCTAGCTGCTAACGGCCATGGCCTCCACCACTCTCTGTCTCTGTCCCAATCATTGCCGCGATCGACATCGTCCGCGCGCGCTCTAGCTACAGGCTACAGGTGTCCGGCTCCGGCTCCGGCTCGGCGTGGGAGATCCAGAGGGATCAATCAGACCAGTATTATTCCGGCTCGTTTATACTGTTCAAGTTACGATTCGATACGATCCTTTCCTTTACAGTACAGCCCGAGTACTATTATCAAGTCGTGGGATGATCGCAGATATTATCGGGGAAATCAGCTCATGATTAACACGATCTAGACGCACCACTGCATACATATCGGATAATAATAGCTAGCGGTTCAAGAAGGCTAATCCCGATGATTGTTTTTTTTTGCTTGGCCAGATCTTACAGCACGGAGTGAGTGGGTGCCAAGCCATGTCTCTTCCGGGCTTGCTTACCGTTACCGGCGCGAGAGCACCGGGCGCTGTCACGACTGGTGAGCCGGGTTTGCAGTTCGCTGGTGGCAAGTGGCATCGACCCACCGCGGTTGCCGCCTGCCTTTGCCCATCATAGTACGTGACGGGAATATCACATAGTATCATCATTTTGCTTTGCTCGACGTGGTATCCCACCAACCAGGCACAGGGATCTTAAATCTGGTGAGCAGCCTGCGCCTTTCGTGCTATTGCTATAACTAAAATGGCAACGAGGACGCCGCTGCTCGCTAATCTCACGTCAGGGCCCGACATCGCCGGACTCCTCGGACGCCGACGCTTTCACCACCGGCGGTAACAGACGACACTCTTACTGCTCAGCTGTGCGCCCACTAGAGTCAGGGGAGTGGTAGTGGTTCCGGTGGTCACATCGCCGGACTCCTCGGACGCCGACGCTTTCACCACCGGCGGTAACAGACGACACTCTTACTGCTCAGCTGTGCGCCCACTAGAGTCAGGGGAGTGGTAGTGGTTCCGGTGGTCACATCGGCGTCGTGGAAATATTGGCCGCTTTGCACGTTACCGACAATTCATTCATTGATTCAAAGGTGCCGAGGACCAATAAACTGAAAATGTTGCGTACAGACGAGACGAGACTCCAGGTTTTTTAATGCCCCAGGGAAATATAAAGTCAAAAGCAATTGGTTTGGAGGAAGAGGGTACAGAGAGGGAGTTAGGCAGATGACAGAACGGATATGGTCCGTCCGATTGGAGATAATAAGCCGCCGTAATAACAGGTCAAACGAAAAAACAAAACGCAAACAAAAGTTGAATTCTGGAGCGACTAGCACGTCTCTCTGCCTGGACAGAATCTTCGATAGAGGACAAGCGCGCAGACAAGGTCAGCCAGCCCGATTGTACGCTAAGAGAAGAGCATCGTGTGATGAGCGTTTTGTCGTCGGCGATTCCGATTTGGCATGTTACCACCTGCGACTACAACGGCAAGTAGCAGCAGCTCTATTCCTCAAAAAAAAAAAAAATGTAGCAGCAGCTCGACACAGCCGCACAGGGTGCCTAACGACGCACGCACAAGATGCCGTTGGACTGGAGCTGCAGGAGAGCAGGTGCAGAGGTGGGGGGGGGGGGGGGTTTATTTTTTAACTTTTTTTTTAAAAATGTTTCAATAATAATCTCACCCAAATAAAATTTCTACATTCTAACCTTTTAGTCGCGACCAAATAACGTTGTCACGCCACCGGGAGTGGCGTGACAAGGTCTTACACGTCGGATTTCGTTTCCAACGTGGAAAACCTTGTCACGCCAATGCATGTGTCGTGACAGTAAGGTCTTGTCGCGCCACTGGGAGTGGCGTGACAAGACTAAATTTTTTAAAAAATTATAACTCTTCAATACGATGTCGGATGAAGATGATTTTTATACGAAAATTGTAGCTCTCGATGAGATCTACAACTTTGTAGTTTTGAGTTTTTCCATTTGAGGACGTTAAGATGCTGAAAAAAATTAAATACTTTTTTTAGCACCATAATAAACGTATATAAGAGTTCGTGGTTTTTGAAAATTCATATTTTTTTTTGCATGTTATCAAATAAAGATACTTTTTGAGCATATGATTTTTGAAAGAAAATCATGTTTTTCATATCTTTATTTGATACCATGTAAAAAATATATGAATTTTCAAAAGCGACAAACTCTTATATGCGTTTATTATGGTGCTGAAAAGAGTATTTATTTTTTTGAGCATCTTAACGTCCTCAAATGGAAAAATTAAAACTACAAAGTTGTAGATCTCACCGAGAGCTACAATTTGCATATAAAAATCATCTTCATCCGACGTCGTATCGGAGAGTTATTATTTTTCAAAAATTCAGTACTATCACGCCACATGCATTGGCGTGACAGGATTTTCCACGTTGAAAACGATATCCGGCGTGTAAGACCTTGTCACGCCACTCCCGATGGCGCGACAACAAAAGGGTTAGAATGTACAAATTTTATTTGAGTGAGATTATTATTGAAATATTTTTAAAAAAAAGGTTAAAAAAAAAGCCGGGGGTCCGTCCACATCGGTTGCCGAAGAGACGTCAGCGTAGCGGAGCACTGCACTGTTATCCCGCACTGTGTCTGTGTCCTGGCGCGCACAACCAACCGGGATCGGCGCGGCGACGGGCGACCCAATCATCTGTCTGTCTGTCTGGTCGCTTGGCTCGGTGGGTGCGCAAAAGAAGCGCGCCGCGGCGGTAGAAAACACGAGGCGTGCCCCGCGCTTTCGAGCTGTAAAGCGAGGCCGTCCGCGTCGTCGGCCCCTCTAATGCGCCGGTGCGAGCTCGGAAGGAGGCCGGAGAGGAGGATGCCCGCGTTTTCGCCACGGGACATCCACACCACGGCGTGAGTCGGGCACTAGGAATCGAGCAGCAGCGACAGAGTGAACGTGGCGTGACATGGGTTGCTGAGGCTCCAAGTCAAAAGAGGGTGTCCCGTCGTCCCATACCGAGCTGGACTCGGACTGGATATTTCGTTAACCAGGTGAATTTGTGAACCAGGGTTCAGACACCGGGAGCTCATCAGATCGTTACGTTCCTGTTAAACTTAGCTGCACAATCTGCGGCGAAAATTTGTGCTGAGAGCGACGCGTGCTGAAAAGGAAGGAAGGAAATAAGGAACGTGGGCAAACGCCGATTTCTTCGTGCTCTCATCTGCCCATCGAGTGGCCATGCCTCCGACTCCACCGAAATTATTGGAAATGGTCGGTCGGTCGGTCGTTTATAGAGATGGAGAAAGGCGGGCCGGTACTGCGGATGCCCCTTTTTTTTCAACTCTGCGTTAGGGAAATCCGCCGTGCGAGAGTACCAGTTTCGGCAAAAGGTATCGGTCCTTGGTTGCCGGGGAAAACAAAAGGTGGCCGTTGTTGCCAAGGTAATAAAAGGCAACCGCGTGGCGAAGCTCGTGATGAAGTTGTTTACCGTGTACTACTACTTCAGCTGGTACCAGTACCATGGTCTTCCATGAACCAAACAACAGGAACGCGAAGTAGGCAGGCCTGCCAGTTGACTGATTTGGGATTTGGTGTTTTCTTCCACTAGTGACCGAAGCGCCTCTCTGGATTCACACTGGTTTGCTTTTGGCATTGACCTATAGGGCATGACATTTCCTAGGATGACGCATAAAGTGACAGCTTGAATACGTTGATTCCTAAACCATCGGCCATCGGGTGAATCAGAGACACTACTATGAACAAAGCTTATTACGATGGTACTTCGAAGATTCCGTAGCTCGTGAAAGAACAAACAAGCGGCTGAGTTCTTCTCGACAAGTGTATTTGTCTGTACTTCTGACAAGACATGACACAGCACAGCTACAAAAGAGTTGTGTCTGAACTCTGAAGTGAGGTGCCTGTACGTGCTTCCCGATCGGTAGCTAGCAAAAGATGGCTGGCTGGGATGGGGACAAATTCACAGAAGAGGACAAGTTTGTTGTACCTATCGACGTGTCGATGTAAAGCACAACAGGACAGTGTGAGTATATATATCCATATCCTGCACATTCCCTTGGAATGTGTAGTAGTAGAAAAGCATAGGCTATGTCTCTGATCGATCGCTTGGTATTATCCTGCCACGAAAGATTCCGCTGGTGAGTGCAGATTGCTAGACTCTAAGCTTTGAGCTGCCCAAGGAGATCAGAATTCGCCAGGCAAATTATCCTTTTTGATTGTTGAAACGGTTGGTAACAGAGTTGGTAATGACTGTACGTATGTGCTAAAATGATTTGCTATCAGAATCAGAGCAAGGAGAAGAACTGGCCTTTGTCATGTTGTTATGCTAGGTGACAAATTACTCTGCAGATACCCTACAGATGCTAGCGGGAAGCTGTCGGTGTCATTCAGAGGATTCTAGATCGGATGACGAAATACAGCAATAGCCTTCAGTCTCTTTTTTTCTTTTCGAATAAGCTTTCAGTCTATTTATAACCATTTAATGTTCTCATGTATACAATCAGATCACTCTATCTGGAATTGAGAGGTGTAATTACGAATGGTCTAAAGAAATCCCCACTAAGGGCTTTGTTTGGTTTCGGACCGTAAAATTTCTAGATGTTACATGGCATGTTGCATGAAGTATTTAGATACTAACAAAAAAAAAACATCGGATGTTACATAGCGTGTTGCATGAAGTGTTTAGATACTAACAAAAAAAAATAAATTATAGAATTCATTCGTAAATCGCAAGACAAAATTTTTAAACCTAATTAATCGGTCATTAGCACGTATGCTACTGTATCATTTTAGTGTCAAATCATGGACTGATTAGGCTTAAAAAAATCATCTCATAAATTACACACAAACTATGTAATTAGTTATTTTTTAGTTTATATTTAGTACTCCATACATATGTCTAAATATCCAATATGATAGGACATACTCCTTCCATATAGAAAATAGATAAACGTTTTGGACATCGACACGGTCTTCAAAGTACAACTTTGACTCTTTTTATACTAAAAAATATTTATCAAAAAGTGTGATATATATATTTTTATGAAAGTATTTTTCAAGACAAATCCATTCATATGGTTTTTATATTTTCAAACTCAACAACTTAAAAGTTATTCATGATTTATATTCCTAATGTTTGACCGAAACCATGTCCAAAATGTCATCTATTTAAGTAAAGTTTTTGGGTGAAACAAGGCCTAAATTTTTCTTTTATTTGGAACTGAAACCTACATTACCTTGCTCCAAAGAAAGGAAAGGACTACGTACGGAGCACAAAAATTGATGCCGAGTTGCCGACAACCAGCCGTAATATTTGGGCCAGGTAGGGATAGTTGGGCCGATAAAGAAGGTTTTTCCTGGTCTGACCATGTGATGATAGGCCCGGTCAGATTGGGTCACGCTCAGGCTGGACCGATGAAGTGGGCCTTCAAAAATCTCAGCCGACGTATATGAGCCTATGAGGCCCACTTGTCGTTCGTCGTTGCTGCTTGGTGCGTGTACAAGTTGTACAATTGTATTGTAGTACAAAAGGCAACAAAACATCATTCTCTCTCTTAAACAAACTATTCCAAAAGGGGGTCATGTACCCTTTCATTTCTTCTCATATTTATACAGGTCAAAAATTAGAAGATACGGCGGTCGTCAATATGCTTGAGTATAGGCAATCCGAGTGAGCAATTCACAATGCCAGTTCAGTGAAATTTGAGTGGCCTAACGAGTGTGCGCTGCAAGCATCCAGTAAGCAGCAAGGAGTAGTAATCAGGAACCCTGAAGCTGGTGAAGCAACGTCGTCCTCACAATTCTTCCCCCAATCCACACTCCCTCCCAAACCACACAAACGGACAAACCCAACCCGAAACCAATGAATGGAACAAAACAAGAAGCCACCACCGCAAGGTAGCCGTGGCAGAGAGCAGAGAGGCGAGCGCACGTGCCACCAGCAGCAATGGCCGCCGCCGCCGCCGCCACCTCCTCCCACCTGCTCCTTCTCTCCCGCCAGCAGGCGGCCTCCCTCCGATGCCGCCTCTCCTTCCTCGGCCAGTCCAGAAGGCCCGGCAGGGTCACGGCCCAGCAGGCGCCGGCCGCGAGCGTGCGGTGCATGGCGGCCGTGGACACTGCGTCCGCGGCGGCGACGGAGACGAGCCCGCCCAAGACGAGCAGCTACGAGATCGTGACGCTCACGACGTGGCTGCTGCAGCAGGAGCGGGCCGGTGCGATCGACAACGAGATGACCATCGTGCTGGCCAGCATCTCCACGGCGTGCAAGCAGATCGCCGCGCTGGTGCAGCGCGCGCCCATCTCCAACCTCACGGGCGTCCAGGGCGCCGTCAACGTGCAGGGCGAGGACCAGAAGAAGCTCGACGTCGTCTCCAACGAGGTAATCAATTAAAGCGAGTCGCCCGCGTTTTGCGCGCGCGCACGCCATACACACATACGACACCACACACACACTGACACACGCACAAAGAAAAAACAGCATTAATTCCAGCGCGGCCAACACGAGCACACAAACACAACCCCCCCCCCCCCCCCTGAACCCTGATCAAGAACAACACGACGCTCGCAGGTGTTCTCTAACTGCCTCAGGTCGAGCGGGCGCACCGGCGTGATCGCCTCGGAGGAGGAGGACGTGCCGGTGGCGGTGGAGCAGAGCTACTCCGGCAACTACATCGTCGTGTTCGACCCTCTCGATGGCTCCTCCAACATCGACGCCGCCGTCTCCACCGGCTCCATATTCGGCATCTACAGCCCCAACGACGAGTGCCTCGCCGGCGTCGAGGACAACGAGACCGTAAGTGCTAGTTAATCTTGTCGGCTCATGCGCAGAGACCAGAGAGAGCCGCAGACCGTCGTTCCAACGTTGTACGTAACAAATTTATCTCCAACAAACACTACATCATACACTACGTACGTACGCGCAGCTTGACTCGGTGGAGCAGAGGTGCATTGTGAGCGTGTGCCAGCCGGGGAGCAACCTGCTGGCCGCCGGCTACTGCATGTACTCGAGCTCGGTGATCTTCGTGCTCACCGTCGGCACGGGGGTGTACGTGTTCACGCTGGACCCCATGTACGGCGAGTTCGTGCTCACGCAGGAGAAGCTGCAGATCCCCAGGGCCGGCAAGATCTACTCCTTCAACGAGGGCAACTACGCGCTCTGGGACGACAAGCTCAAGCAGTACATGGACAGCCTCAAGGAGCCCGGCGACTCCGGGAAGCCTTACTCCGCGCGCTACATCGGCAGCCTCGTCGGCGATTTCCACCGCACCCTGCTCTATGGGGGCATCTACGGGTACCCCAGGGACAAAAAGAGCAAGAACGGCAAGCTGCGGCTTCTCTACGAGTGCGCGCCCATGAGCTTCATCGTCGAGCAGGCCGGCGGCAAGGGCTCCGATGGCCACCAGAGAATTCTTGACATCACACCTACAGAGGTATCATCAAACTGTGTGAAATCCTACGCTTTTTTCGTTTTTCCTGTGAAATTCTTGTATGTTGTTGTTCCCTTTGAAATTTGTGTCCTTAAATGTAGAACGCGCGAGTGCTCAACTTGCCTACTTCAATCTTGAATGTAGAACTGTGTCCAGCTGATAGATTAACAAGCGTTGTGTTTGCGTCGTGCAGGTCCACCAAAGAGTGCCTCTGTACATTGGAAGCGTGGAAGAAGTGGAGAAGGTGGAGAAATTCCTGGCCTGAATGTCCCTGCTCGATGCCAGAGCTATCTGATCAGATGAACTCCCGAAGACAAACGATGCAGTATATATTGTAGAATTTCCTTTTGTTATGGGTGACAAAAATCCGTTTTGAAGAAATTACGTTATGGAGTCGTGAGTTGTGATTTGTGAAGTCTATGTCTAACTAGATCAAGTTAGAAGAGAATGTGTACTCCCTCCATCACAAAATAAGTCTTCATCTCCTATTTTGAGAAATCAAACCATCTCAATTTTGATCAGATATAATATATATACACTTCAAGGAGTAGTTCCTCCCATCTCAATAAATCATGTTGTGTATACTTGCATACTCCCTCCGTACATCTATCAATGATTTTTCAAATGTGTTAAGAAACTTGGACCTCTTTTTTTTTCTCATTCTATTTGGAAACTGAATGGTACCGGTATCACGAGAGGAAAACAGAGGCTCTATGCGGTTTGAGCTACAAATCGACTTTAATTCATATAAATCAAACGTGAAATAATATTTTTCTAGCAAATCAATCGTTTCAGCTTATTTTAGTCGGCTCATAAGTCATGCCAAACTGAGCCAAAGTTTTCTGATCGGGCAAACAAACTGGATACAATTCTAGACAGATTCAATCTCTGAATTCTCGCACAAATTTTGACGAAATAGACAGAACAGACTATATTACGTTCTCATTTATGAACTAGCATAACCATACCATACAACATAGACTCAAGTACTTCGTCTCCACCTCCACACAACAGTGGCACGCCGAACACCCAGAACTCTAAAACAAACAGGTTTACAGAAACACACGAGTATATAAACTGAAAGCACTACGGAGTAGTACACACAATTACACAAGGGGCCCGCGTTCCTTTTAGATCAAATACTTTGGCTCCGAGCTTGAAGCTCCACGGCACACGCGTTCTTCCTTCCTAGCCGGTGATCTGGACGTTCTTGATTTCGGGCTTCTTGGCCTCCTCCTTAGGCACGGTGACGGTGAGCACACCATTCTCCATGGACGCTTTGATCTGCTCTGTCTTGGCGTTCTCCGGCAGCCTGAACCTGCGAAGGAACTTGCCGCTGCTGCGCTCCACCCGGTGCCACCTGTCGTTCTTCTCTTCGTGCTCCCTGCTGCGCTCGCCGCTGATCTGGAGGACGTTGCCGTCCTCAACCTCCACCTTGACCTCCTCCTTCTTCAGCCCCGGGACGTCCGCCTTGAACACGTGCGCTTCGGGGGTCTCCTTCCAGTCGATCCGCGCGCCGGCAAACGCCGCGGTCTCCGAGCTGGCGCGCGCGAACGAGGGCACGAGACGGCTGCTGCTGCTGCCGGAGCCGAGGGGGAAGCCCTCGAAGGGGTCCCATAGGTCGAGGGAGGAGGGATCGAACACATTCCTGCGGCGGATCAACGACATGGTTGGATGGGTTTGTTGTGGTTTTGAATCGTCGATTGTTTTGGATCGAAACTGGGGCTGGTGTCTGACAGTGTATCGTTGTGCTGCTTGCCGGTTCTGAGTTCTGGATGAGGCGAAGGCGAGGCGGCAAGAATTTATAGCCGACGCACGGGCGGCGGCCTTGTAGGCCGTGGGATTCTGGATACTTCTAGCTCCTGCGAGAACGTACTGGTTGCAACTAGATTTGGAGAACTGGGCCGCAATGGAAACGGTTGGGCCAACCGTGATCTCGAAGATTCCAGATCAATCTAGCAGGTCAAGTCCATTACTGTACGTAGGAGGATTCTGGCCCAACCGTGAGATCTAGTAACTTCTAGCCCACGCAGGGGCACACGAGAAAACTCCGGAAGCCCACAGCCAGGCCCTTCCGTTGCTTGCTATAAATTGAGCCATCCCCGCGTCGATGCTCCTCATCAGAAGCCAGAACAGGCAAGACAAGAAACCCAAAAAATCGCCATATATAATATATAGCAAACACAATCCCAATCTCCCGCTGTTAGACTGATCTCTCTCGCTAATGGCCCAACGGCCATTAGGCCTTGACCTCGCGCCCTGATCGGGGACGCCTAGCCCATTTAATGGGCTGGTGGGCCCCCGTCGCACTGCGCAATATAAAGAGGGTGGGGGCCGGCGGCTCTAAGTACGAGGTTCACTGTGAGCCGCACTCCCCACCGACAAACCCTATATCCGATCTAGCGAGGGGCGCAGCCAGCGACGGGAAGTTCCACCACCGCCGTTCATCGTCCCTGCAGCTCCGATACCATTGTTAAATAATACAGGATCAACTAGCAGTAGATCTAGCCGGGAAAAACTTGTTGCAGTGTATAAACAAGCCCTATGGACTACTAGGCATTAGATCCGAAAGGGACGGCGGTGGTGGACCGGATCCTCACTGAGCCTCGTCCCGCAGTGCTCAAGGAGCCTGTGAGAGAGGCAGGTGAGGATGATGCCGCTTGGAAACAGCGGGAACTGGACTTTGGTCCAGAAAAGATGAAACATGATCTGGAGCGGGTTAGGTGGGAAAAGACCAACAAGAAGTTGGTTGCAGTTGTTAAGAACACTGTAGATCCTGCCATCCTGAACTCGCTCACACCAGAATGTGACACGGTCACTGAAATTCTAGAAAGGTTGAAGAACCAGTTTACTGGTTCCTCAAAGACTTACGCCACTCAGGTGATCAAGAAATTGATCACTGAAAAATATGCTGGTGGTGGTGTAAGAGACCATATCCTGAAAATGAACAGTATGGCATCTAAGCTTAAACCAATGGACAAGGAATTAGCTATTTCCCAGAAATTCCTTATCCATCTGATTTTTGCTTCCCTGCCAAAAGAGTTTGAAACTTTTGTAGTATCTTACAACAATAATCCTGAGGATTGGTCACTGGACAAGTTGATAGTCATGTGTGCCCAAGAGGAGGAAAGGATCAAGGGTGCAACTGGTGGTGCAATCAACTATGTCAAGGATAACAAGAAAGGCAATGGCAGCCCCAATGCGAAAGCTCAGGGTAAGAAGCCAATGCACCAGTACAGACCTCAACAACAGCAACAACAACAGCCACAACAACCTCAAAGGAGGGTGGGGAAAGGATCAAGGGTGCAACTGGTGGTGCAATCAACTATGTCAAGGATAACAAGAAAGGCAATGACAGCCCCAATGCGAAAGCTCAGGGTAAAAAGCCAATGCACCAGTACAGACCTCAACAACAGCAACAGCAACAGCCACAGCAACCTCAAAGGAGGGTGGTGGACCCTAATCAGTGCCTTGAGTGCTTGAAGCCGGGACACCACAAGAAAGATTGCCCTGTCTTTTTGAAGAAGATCTTGGCAAGCAATGATGAGAATGTTATTACATTTGTAAATGAAACTTTATATGTTAAATTTGATAAATCTACTTGGTGGATTGACTCTGGTGCAACGGTTCATGTTGCAAATTGTTTACAGGGATTCAGTTCGACAAGGACTATGCAAAGAAGCGAAAGATGGGTTAGAGTCGCCAATGGAGTTCGAGCTGATGTTGAAGCTGTTGGCGATCTTCCTCTATGTTGGGAACACACTTGCCCGACCTCCGCACTTGTGCAGGGGAAGGAGCGAAGGCGGCCAAGTGTCGGATGCAGTAGCGAAGGTTAGACGGAAGTAGAAAGTGCTCAAATTCTCTAAGAAGTCGTCGTTTACACTGTTCATCCCCTTGGCATTTATAGGGAATGCCAAGGGGTATGGGCCAAATTACAAAAGGGTACAGCAAAGATTCCTCGCCTCCGCGCAGGGAGGAAGGGCAAAAGCGTAAACACACAGCTGGAGCGGAAACCCTAATCGGTCACACCCCAGCGCGCCGCCACCTGGCCCCTGTTCACCTCCGGGGAGAGGTGCGGCGGTCTCGCAAGATTATGGACAGCGAGGGCAGGACCAGCCTTGGACAATTTGCGGTGTACACTTTTTGCCATCGCGCCGGCGCGGAGCTGCCGGTGCAAGCGCAGAAAAACAAGTGGAGCAGCGGGTGGCAGGAGTCCTGGTTTTATTACAAACTCAGTGACGGCTCCGAGCTTTGCGGCGAGCTTCCGGTGCTTGGAGATGTGGGCGCCGAAGCTAAGATGAGCATCGAGGCCCATGCTGCTGTTGATTGCCTGAGGGTCGTTGCGCGCTCTCAGTGCGCGCGTGATTTGGTGGAGGAATATTGCTGTGCCAAGATTTGGCCTCTTGGCCGGAGGCAGACTTGGTTCGTTGTGGAGGATGACCCAAGGTACGAAGGTAGGGGCTTGAAGAAGCCTAGTTTGGATCTAGAGAAGGTCTGGGAAAGAACTCTTAAGAAATTTCCGAGGCGCGAGGATGGGAACGAAGCTGTTTTCAAACGAGTTCAGCAGTGGACGGACGAGCTCGTGGGGAAGCTTTCCCCATTGGAAGTGAAGGCTATCCATAGCTTGATGGGCGGCGAAGGTCGCGTGAACAGAATGTTTGACATTCTTGGCGTTCGGTACGCCGACTGGCCGGCTCCTTCGAGCGACGACGCGCCGAAGAAGAGGAAGCGTAAGGCTTCGGGAGGAACGGAGATTGTCTCTCGGCCGAAGAGAGGGCGTGGTCGAGGCCGCGGGGAGGCTGGTGGCCGAGCGAAGGTGCTTGCGACAAAGGTCACTGCGGGCTCGGTTGCTGCGGGCACTTCTGTGGCCGCGGGCCGGAGCGGCCGGGGTGCCAGTTCAGTCGGGGGACGCATGCCTCGCGTTGGAGGGATCGGTGCTTTGGTCCAGACTTCGGGCGACGAGGATGAATCTGATGATGATGAGGTGGAGAAAAAAGCAGAGGGGGAGACGGGCGAGGGCTCGTCTGATGAAGGTAGCGAAGGTTCTTCTGAAGGGCATGACACGGATGAGGAGGTGTCGATTGGAGGCGGAGCCTCGCCGGTTGTTGGTGCGATGGTTACCCAGGGCGCAGATGAGCTTACACGAGATATTGAGCCAGGTAGCCCTCGACGAGGTGCGGTTCCCAGCTTCGCGGGCTCACACCTTTGGGTGGAGGGGTCAGAGTTTGATGGGGAACTTGACTCTGCGCGGTCCCGGGGAAAAAGACCGTTTGGCGAGGCTAGCCGGTCGAGCCTTCCGGAATATGCCAGGAAGCTTGGGATTTCTGATCCGGCCACTGCACTGTTCACCAGTCCGGACCTTCGGGATTGCCACTTGCAGTGTAGCCCGGAGGAAAGGCGTTTTTTGGGCCGGATCTTCGGCCGCATTTGTGTGCCGGAGGCGGAGGTTTTTCTTGCAGATCAAGCGGTTGGCGATACCTTCGATGATGTTGACGTCAAGTTGGCGGAGCTGATGCTCTTGAACCGCTCAGCGAGGCGGAAGGTTAGCTCCGACATGGAATTTATGAGGAACCATATGACTGAACTTGAGAAGGAGAACAGCAAACTGGCGCGGAGCCTAGAGAGCAAGGAAAATGAAATGAGAATTGCTTCAGAAAAGGCCGCGAAGGCTCGAGAGGAGGCGACTGAGCTGGCGAAGCGTAACGCTGATCTGATTGCCGCGGGCAAGGAGAAAGACAAAGCTTTGGCCGAGGCCGAGGGTCGGCTAGTTGTTTTGAAGGAATCTTGGCGAACGAGCATGGAGAACGTCAAGCGCAAACTTGATTGTTGTCTGACCGAGGCTGGGGGCTCAGCCGGAGAGCCATTGCCTGCGGCTGACGCAGAGGCCTTCGAGGGCTGGCTGGGCAACGAGCTTGATGTGTTTAGCTCGCTGGTTTCCAACGCAGCTGATTTTGGTGGCTACGCCGGGGCCTTGGCGATGGCGAGCACGCTTCGACTGGCGGATTGTGATCATCTTCGCAAGGTCAAAAGGCCGAGCCATGTGTTTCCGACGGTTGAAGCGGTTCGCCAGATGAAGGTTGATGATGCAGAAGTCCGGAACTGTGCGATGCGTTTGCTTCGCAAGTTTTGGATCTCCGGAGGTGGCCGAGCTCTCGCCTTCGAAGAGGCTGCCGAGGCTACGCGCCAGGTTCGCATTTTTGTTCAAGTTTTTTGATTTGTGTTGCTTTTGTTTTTAGGGGGTTTGTTTGTTGAATCTTGGCGAGGTTTGTCTTTTGTTTTGCTTATAGGCTCGGCGAGATGCGATGCCCTCGCCGCCTGCGGAAGATGCAGCGAGGGGTGACCCCGAAGCCGCCCCTGAGCCAAGCTGTGCGGGGGTTACGTTCGCCGAGATCGAGGCGTTGACCGGGAGCGGGCCGATTGTGGAAGGAGATGCTGCGAAGGAAACCACGGCGGAGGAGGCGTCAGCTGGGACCTCGACTGCCACCGCTGGCGAAGGTGTGGACATCCAACGAGGGGACGCTGGGAAGGTGTGATGCCTGGGTTTGTTGGGGCGAGGGAGGCCTTTTTGTAAATACTATGGTTGATTGTAAGGACTTGGCGAGGCTGAGACATCTCGTATTTTTGTGCAACATGCAGGTTCCTGACGGAACCGTGCTAGACGTATTCGACGTGACCCCGTTGATGTTGAACTACCAAGATGTTTTTATAACTGGTGAATCATGGGCTCGTGCTAGATTTAAATATCCTTCGCTTTCCTTTGAACGTTTTTGGTGGTCGAAGGTGCGGAGATACGATTTAAAGAATAGTAGGTCGAGTCGATTTTGGCGCGAGACAGACTATACAGATCGCCAAGCCGATCGTTATTTGTTTGGGTCTTCGTCGACCTCGCGAGCTGGCGGTGATGATGATATTGACGAGGACACAGCTTTGGAATATTTGTTCGGTCGAAGGGAGCTTGAAGTTGGTTCGGACGGGGCACTTGTGATCCCGAAGGAAGAACCTTCGGAAGTTAATGAGACGAGACATAGGTACATGTACAGGGCGAGGGTTTTGCCCGGGGAGCTGCCAATTGTCCCTGCAGCTCCTTTGTTGTGGGGACCCCTGGTTCCAGTGGAGGGGGGGTTTGAGATGGAGGCCGAAGGTTTGGATGATTTGGAGTTAATTGAGGGGAGCGGTGGTCCCTTGTAAAGATTTTTTATTTTGGGATATGTTCGTTGTTGTAACATTGTTTTGTAACGGTATGAGAAAAGCGTATGGGTTGTGTGTCATATTTGCTGTGCTATTTTGACGTTTCTTATGTTGTTTTAACGGCGACGCCCTGCTTGATTCTTAGCGAGGCTCGCGCGCTTGCTCGTGTAAACTTGTTTTGAAAAAACAGCGACGCCCCCTTTTTCTTTTAGCGAGGCTCGCGCACTTGCTCGTGTACGCTTGTTTTGAAAAAACAGCGACGCCCCCTTTTTCTTTTAGCAAGGCTCGCGCACTTGCTTGTGTACGCTTGTTTTGAAAAAACAGCGACGCCCCCTTTTTCTTTTAGCGAGGCTCGCGCACTTGCTCGTGTACGCTTGTTTTGAAAAAACAGCGACGCCCCCTTTTTCTTTTAGCGAGGCTCGCGCACTTGCTCGTGTACGCTTGTTTTGAAAAAACAGCGACGCCCCCTTTTTCTTTTAGCGAGGCTCGCGCACTTGCTCGTGTACGCTTGTTTTGAAAAAACAGCGACGCCCCCTTTTTCTTTTAGCGAGGCTCGCGCACTTGCTCGTGTACGCTTGTTTTGAAAAAACAGCGACGCCCCCTTTTTCTTTTAGCGAGGCTCGCGCACTTGCTCGTGTACGCTTGTTTTGAAAAAACAGCGACGCCCCCTTTTTCTTTTAGCGAGGCTCGCGCACTTGCTCGTGTACGCTTGTTTTGAAAAAACAGCGACGCCCCCTTTTTCTTTTAGCGAGGCTCGCGCACTTGCTCGTGTACGCTTGTTTTGAAAAAACAGCGACGCCCCCTTTTTCTTTTAGCGAGGCTCGCGCACTTGCTCGTGTACGCTTGTTTTGAAAAAACAGCGACGCCCCCTTTTTCTTTTAGCGAGGCTCGCGCACTTGCTCGTGTACGCTTGTTTTGAAAAAACAGCGACGCCCCCTTTTTCTTTTAGCGAGGCTCGCGCACTTGCTCGTGTACGCTTGTTTTGAAAAAACAGCGACGCCCCCTTTTTCTTTTAGCGAGGCTCGCGCACTGTTTTTAGTCGCGTTGATGTGGCCCCGCCCGAGGCCTGGCTTGGAGGGCTCGGGCGAGACGGAGAAAAAGGACCCGCCCGAGGCCTTGCTCGGAGGGCTCGGGCGAGGCGGAGAATGTGGGCCCGCGCCGAGGCCTGGCTTGGAGGGCTCGGGCGAGGCGGAGAATGTGGGCCCGCCCGAGGCCTTGCTTGCTTGTGCGAAGACGGGGGTGAGTTTGCTTTTGCGAGCCCCTGTCGTTTGTGCCAGGGTGCTCGACTTTCCTCCCCTTATCTTAGGCGGAGGTGAGTTTGCTTTTGCGAGCCCCTGTCGCTTGTGCCAGGGTGCTCGACTTTCCTCCCCTTATCTTGGGCGGAGGTGAGTTTGCTTTTTTTTTGCGAGCCCCTGTCGTTTGTGCCAGGGTGCTCGACTTTCCTCCCCTTATCTTAGGCGGAGGTGAGTCTGCTTTTGCGAGCCCCTGTCGTTTGTGCCAGGGTGCTCGACTTTCCTCCCCTTATCTTAGGCGGAGGTGAGTTTGCTTTTGCGAGCCCCTGTCGTTTGTGCCAGGGTGCTCGACTTTCCTCCCCTTATCTTAGGCGGAGGTGAGTTTGCTTTTGCGAGCCCCTGTCGTTTGTGCCAGGGTGCTCGACTTTCCTCCCCTTATCTTAGGCGGAGGTGAGTTTGCTTTTGCGAGCCCCTGTCGTTTGTGCCAGGGTGCTCGACTTTCCTCCCCTTATCTTAGGCGGAGGTGAAGTTTGCTTTTGAAAAGAAAGGAATGTTTTTCAAAGCAATCTTAGCAGGTTTTCATCGAATGTAGCGCTCTTTGAAAAAGATCCGCTTTTTCGATGCTTGGGAGTAGAAGGTTGGAGGTTTTGCTTTTTTGGGGGTTCTAGCCTGTATTATTGCTTTGGATACTGCCTCATTAAAAAACCTTACGCCCCTTCGTAAGGAAAAAGAGTGCAGCTCCTGTTTTTGTTAAGTACATGAGAGTAGATAACATAGAAAGTGACAAAAATTACATAACGCGAGGGCTCGCTAAGGCTCCGCTATGGGTAGAATTTGCGAAGGTCGTCGATGTTCCAGGTGTGTGGTAGGATATTACCTTCGCTGTCGGAAAGGTGGAAAGAGCCTGGGCGATTGCATTCTGCGATCAGGAACGGGCCTGTCCACTTAGGCTGGAACTTTCCGGCCATGCTGGCGTTTTGTTTTCGGATGAGGACGAGGTCACCCTTCTGCAGGTTCTTGATTCTGACCTTTTTATCTCTCCACTTCTTGGTCTCTTCCTGATATTTGCGAAGGTTGTGAACTGCGCTGCATCTTGTTTCCTCTAGCAAGTCCTTGTCAGTTAGTATGGCTGGCTCATCACTTGCGAGGGTTGTTCTTTGTGAGACGAATTTTAGCTCCTCTGGTAACACGGCTTCTTCGCCGAACAAAAGTTTGAAGGGTGTGAACTTGGTTGCTCTGCATTCGGAGGTATTGTGAGACCAGGTGACTGCAGTTAGCTCGTCTGCCCATTTGCCTTTGGGTCTGCCTTGCAATTTTTTGGATATGGATTGGAAGATTGTTGCGTTGGCTCTTTCGACTAGGCCGTTGGACTGCGGGTGTCGGACTGAGGCGAAGCATAGAATTGTTCCGATTTGTGCACAGAACTGTTTGAAAAACTCGCTGTCAAACTGGGTGCCATTGTTGACGGTTAGATGTTGGGGGACTCCGAAGCGACAAACTATCTGCTGCCAGAAAAACCTTTTTACTGCGAGGGATGTTATGGAGGACAGCGGTCTTGTTTCGGTCCATTTGGTGAAATATTCCACGGCTACCACCGCGTAGCGAAGGTTTCCCGGAGCCGTCGGTAATGGGCCGACGAGATCCATTGCCCACCTTTGTAGGGGCCAGGTTGGGCATATGAGGGTTGTGGGAGCCCCTGGGGTGTTTTGGTGTTTTGCTGTCAGTTGACAACCTTCGCACTTCTTGACGATGGTTTCAGCGTCTCTCAGCGCAGTTGGCCAGTAGAAACCTTGCCGGAAAGCCTTTCCTACTAGTGCTCTTGGGCCATTGTGTGAACCGCATATACCTTCGTGGATGAGTTTGAGAATGTCGGTACCTTCGGACTGTGACACGCACTTGAGCCAAGGTGAGGTTACCGAAGCTTTGAACAGGGTGTTATCCACAATCTTGTACCCTCGCACTCTTTGCTTTAGTCTGTTCTCTTCTTCTTTGGAGCTGGGTTCATGGAGTCCTTTGATGTAGGCCATGATAGGTGCTCTCCAATCCTCGCACTGAATTGTGTTGATCAGCTTGATGCTGATTTCGGAAGCTTCGAAGGCTGACCGAGTGGAAACCTCGTAGAACACGTCCGGAGGGAGCTGTAGCTGCTGCGCTGCTGCTTTGGCTAAGCAATCTGCTTCGCTGTTTTCAGTCCTCGATATTGCTTTTACGGTTATGCCGAGGAAAAAGGATTCTAACCTTCGTACATATTGAAAATACTTTTGAAGCTCTGGATCTTTTGCTTTGTAGTTCTTTTCAATGTGCCCCGCAATGACTTGAGAGTCTGTGTTGATGAGTGCCCTTCGGACTGATAATGAACGCAACCTTGTAAGTGCCAGAATCACAGCCTCATATTCAGCGGAGTTGTTTGTGCACTTGAAGTCCAGCCTTCGTGCGTATCTCAGCTTCGACCCGGAAGGTGAGATTAGAATAGCCGAGGCACCGGCTCCAGTTGCGCCCCAGGCCCCGTCGACGTAAACGATCCAAAACTGGTCCTGCTGCAGCTCGCCGGGGCGAGGGTCGGGTGTCCATTCTGCTATGAAATCAGCCAGCACCTGTGATTTGATCGCTGTTCTGCCAACGAAGGTTACAGCATAACTATTAAGCTCCACTGCCCATTTTGCTATTCTTCCAACGGCTTCGTTATTTTTGAAAATGTTCTCGAGAGGGTACGTCGAAGGTACATGTATCTCGTGGGCCTGGAAATAGTGCTTGAGCTTTCTTGATGCCATGACGACGGCATATGCTATTTTCTCGAGCTCCGAATAATTTCTCTTTGGGCCTTCGAGGGTTTCTGAAACATAATAGATTGGGGCTTGTCTGGTTCTGTTGTTTTCGCGGAGCTCCTTGATGAGGACTGCGCTTGCAGCGTGTGGCGAAGCTGCGACGTAAAGTAACAATAAGTCTCCCTTGCTTGGGCTGGTTAGGGCAGTCAAGCTGGTCAGATACTTTTTCAACTCCTCGAAGGCCTTTTGCTGCTGGGGACCCCAGTTGAATGGAGCGTTGCTTCTGAGTGTTTCGAAGAATGGTAACCCTCGCTCTGCGGATCTTGAGATGAATCTGCTAAGTGCTGCCAAACGACCGGTCAGACGCTGAGCTGCTTTCTTGGTCGTCGGAGGTTCCATGTTCAAGATGGCATCAATCTTCTCAGGGTTGGCTTCGATTCCTCTGGCTGAGACGATGCAACCTAGCAACTTGCCTTCGCTTACCCCGAAAACACATTTTTCTGGGTTTAGTTTCAGTCCGGCGGACCGGAGGTTGCTGAATGCCCTCGATAAGTCTGGTATGTGGTTCTCTTTTAGTTCGCTTTGAACGACTAGGTCGTCGACATAGGCGGAGACTGCATGCTCATCCTTGAAAACTTCGGAGGTCATGCGAGCGAAGGTTGAGCCTGCATTTTTCAAACCTTCTGCCATCCTTCGGAAGCAAAAAGTGCCCGAGGGTGTGATGAAGCTTGTTTTTTCTTCGTCTTCTTCATTCATCCAGATTTGGTGATAGCCTGAGAAGCAATCGAGGAGGGATAGCATTTGGCAGCCTGCCGCTCTGTCGACCAGGGTGCTTATGTTTGGGAGGGAAAAGTCATCCTTCGGACAGGCTTTGTTCAAGCAAGTGAAGTCTACGCACATTCGCCATTTTTTGTTCTTTTTTTGAACTAGGACCACATTTGAGAGCCAACTTGGGTATTTGACCGGGCGAATGACGCCTGCGTCCAGAAGCCTTTTTACCTCAGCCTTCGCTGCCTCCTTTCTTTCTTCTGACATCTTGCGAAGCTTTTGCTTGATTGGCCGATAGCCTGTTTTGATGTTCAGGCTATGCTCGATCATTGACC
Source organism: Coix lacryma-jobi var. lacryma-jobi (assembly GCA_009763385.1). NCBI lineage: Eukaryota > Viridiplantae > Streptophyta > Magnoliopsida > Poales > Poaceae > Coix > Coix lacryma-jobi. Next base: position 17,568,889 of record CM019823.1, on the reverse strand, counting down.
TGTTGACTCCTTTTAGGTCTTCCGCGGACCAAGCGAAGGTGTCTGAATTTTCCCTGAGGAAAGTAACGAGGTTGCCTTCGGACTGAGGGTCTAGATTGGCTGATATGAGCACCTTTCTTTCTGTGTTGCCCTCGAATAGTTGAACTTGTTTCGTTTCCTCCTTTGGGGCTGCCTTCACTTTGTCTTTACAGACTTCACCCTCGTCGTTGATAGCGGGGGTTTGTGTTTTGGACAGATTGTGCACATTGCGTTGCCCTGGGGCTACGTTTCCTTCCGCTGCTCTCGCAATATCCTGGTCCCCATATACTGCGACCACACCCTTCGGAGCGGGGAGCTTCATGCAGAGGTAGGCGGGGTGGATAACAGCGTTGAACGCGTTTGTTACCCCTCGGCCAAAGATGGCATTGTATGGGTAAAACATATCGACCACATCGAATGTGATGTGCTCAGTCCTGCAGTTGATTTGGTCGCCGAAGGTTACGGGCAGCAAAATTTTCCCGACGGCTCTCACTTGTTGACCACCGAAACCGTATAGGGGGTTGTCGGCCGGTTGCAGAAGATTTCTGTCAAGCTTCATGCTGTCGAAGGTTGACGCGAACAAGATGTCAGCGGAGCTACCTGTGTCCACCAGTATTTTGGTGACAGTCCACCCAGCGAGGTTGGTTTCGATCACCATGGCATCTGTGTGAGGGTAATCTCTTAACTTCATGTCGCTGGAATCGAAGGTTATGGGGATGTGAGACCACCGGCCGAATTTATGTGGTCCTTCGACGGCCACGTGGTGAACGCGTCTGGCATGTTCCTTCCTCTGCCGTTTGTTGCCATGGTCTTCATTTGAACCTCCGGTGATAGCTAGAATCACACCGAAGGTCGAAGTTGGATTGTTGATGGTTGTTTGGCTCGAGGCTTCGGCTTTCACGGGTTGTGGTGCTGGTAACGCGGGGATTGGCGGTGGTGATGGCAGAGTGCTGGTGGCTTGGTGGGTTGTTGTAATTTGGTTTTGGGGGGTAGTTGGGTATGTGACTGTGTAAGGTGGGTTTTGGCGTTGTGGGGTGGTGGTTGGCTGATAATGGGTTTGGTTGTAGAGTGGGTGGTGGGTGTAGGGGGGTTGTTGCGAAGGTAGGCCGTAGTTTATGGGGGTATAGTGGTACGTTGGATTTGGTGGGTGGAAGCTTGGTTTCCTTGTGTGGTTTATGGTTCGGGGGTCTGACAGAGTAGGTTTCCTGGATTCTTGGAATTCTTTTCCCTTGGCGAAGCACTCGCATTGCTTTGTTGTGTGCCCCTTTCCCATTCCACAGAAGTGACAATACATTTTGGCAGGATCTCGCTGCTGGTAGCGCTGGTTCGGCGGAGGTGGCAAAACCTGCGGGGCTTGACTGCTCGGGTGTTGAGCGTCCCGTGTTTGATGTTCATAGTTTGTTGCTTTGTTGATTGCACCGACGTTGCTTTGCTCTTGGCGAAGGTTGCTTTCTCTCGGTTGGGGCCTCGGCTGTGGCCTCTGCTGAGACCGCCGAGCGTCGGACTTCGCTCTGAAATCCATGTCAGCTCTACAGTATCTTTCCATTGTTTCATGCAACTCCTCGATTGAGTTTGCCGGTTTTCTGGCAAATTTGGAGGAGCATGGCCCTGGGCGCAGGCCACTGACTGCAGCGAGGATGACAGCCTCGTCAGATATCCCAGGGGTCCTTGCTCTGATTTGAATGAACCTTCGCCAATAATCTTGGAGCGGCTCGCGTTCTTCTTGCTTGCAATTGAATAGCTCGATGGGGTTTAACGGGGCTGGAGTGATGCCCTTGAAGTTTGTGCACAGCTTGTCTCTGAGGGAGGCCCAGGAATCCACAGTTCCGGGGCGAAGGTTGCTGTACCAAGTTTGTGCGATGTCTCGCAGAATGATGACAAAGGATTTTGCCATCGTTGATTCGTCACCGCCTGCTGCGGCAACCGCTGCTTCGTAGCTCATGATGAACTGGCGTGGGTCGGAAAGTCCATCGTAGCGGGGTAGATTTTGTGGATTATAGCATGGTGGCCAGGGTTGGGTTTGGAGTATTTGGGAGAGTGGTGACTTTGGATCGTACGGCATTTGGTGTTGCTGATGCCTTCGCTGAATGCGAAGGTTTTGCTCTCTCTCATCTGGGTGGAGTTGGCGGAAGTTTGGGTGTCTCACAGGATATGGCTCTGGGTGTACTGGTGGTGGTGGGGGTGGTGGATGGTGACGAAGGTTGTCTTGATTTGGCTCCTCATTTCCCTCTCGCAACGGGGGTATCTCCTCGTTGTCCCAGCCCTCGGCTTCGGCTTCTGCCGCGGCGAGGGATTCCTCCATGCGGCGAAGTTGCTCCCTGGCCTCGTCTGCCCTCTGTCTGATCGAGCGCAGTCGGTTATGCCTCTCAAGCTGTTCCAAGCGCCTTTTCTTCTCTTGCAGCTCAGCCTCGAGCCTTTCGAGGGCCTCGAGGCCCACCTCTTCTTCTTCTCCTTCTCCCTCTCCCGAGGTGTGAGGGTGTGGCTGCGTCGCCATTCGGACCTGAGGGCCCAGGGATTGGGGTTCTGGGGTGACATTCTCTTCTCCCGAGGGTTGCACAATTTCTTCCGCAGGAGGGACCACCGTCGCTGTCTCTCTGGGCACGCGTAGGTCCCTCGCTGGGTGAGCTCTTCTGTTTCCCGCCATGTCCAGATTTCGACTGTCTACTCTTCGATCCCCACGGGCGGCGCCAAACTGTTGGGAACACACTTGCCCGACCTCCGCACTTGTGCAGGGGAAGGAGCGAAGGCGGCCAAGTGTCGGATGCAGTAGCGAAGGTTAGACGGAAGTAGAAAGTGCTCAAATTCTCTAAGAAGTCGTCGTTTACACTGTTCATCCCCTTGGCATTTATAGGGAATGCCAAGGGGTACGGGCCAAATTACAAAAGGGTACAGCAAAGATTCCTCGCCTCCGCGCAGGGAGGAAGGGCAAAAGCGTAAACACACAGCTGGAGCGGAAACCCTAATTGGTCACACCCCAGCGCGCCGCCACCTGGCCCCTGTTCACCTCCGGGGAGAGGTGCGGCGGTCTTGACCTTCGGCCGCGCTCACCCTTGGGCCCGCGCACCTCCGGCTTCACTTGCCTCCCGGGAGAGGGACGAAGATTCTAGCTTTCGGCCGTGCTCGCCGAACCTTCGGTTTCGCTTGCCTTTGGGGCGACGCACGCCTGCTGCTTGCCTGGACCCTCGCTCCTTACGAAGGTGGCGTCGACAGTCAGCGAAGGTTTCCTGCAGTGCGACCATCGCCTCAGACCTGCACGGGAACACAGCAAGAGAGCGAGGGTTGATCCCGCATTCGGGGGTCAGGGTAGTGGCCTCCAATGGGAGAGAGACCTCGCAAACACGCCAGGCGTTACGCGAGGGCTGATTTTGAGCACCAGTTCAGGCGGCGCTTCTGTCGAGGGTCCTTTCCCCCAACACTCTACAGCTTAATAATGGATTTATTTTGATTCTTAGAGATGTTTTATTTGTTCCTTCATTGCATAGAAACTTGATTAGCGTTTCACGCCTAGACAAAGATGGTTATGGTTGTCATTTTGGAGATGACAAATGTGAGATACTAATTAATAATGAATGTGTTGGTCTTGCCTTCGCGCAAGAAGATCTTTATTTGTTATCTCTTTGTGATAATGTGAATGTTGTCAGCAATGAGAATGTGAATGAGATTGTATCCTCGTCGAACAATCCAAATAGAAAGCGAAAGCGAACTCAAGATGCGTCGTCGAAATTATGGCACTGTCGTTTAGGCCATATTTCGAGGGGGAGAATAGAGAGATTAGTAAAGAATGAGATTCTTCCTCCATTAGAGTTCACAGATTTGGAGCAGTGCATCAACTGCATCAAAGGAAAATATGTAAAGCAAATAAAGAAAGATGCCAAAAGAAGTGCGAGAATACTACAGATAGTCCACACTGATATTTGTGGATCATTCCCTGTTAAAAGTGTGGATGGCTATGACTCGTTTATAACATTCACAGATGATTATTCTCGCTATGGCTATATTTATCCAATTAAAGACAGATCAGAAGCATTGGATAAATTTAAGATCTCTAAGCTTGAGGTTGAAAATCAGCACAACTTAAAGATTAAAATAGTTCATTCCGATCGTGGTGGAGAGTATTATGGGCGACATACCCCATATGGCCAAATTCCTGGTCCTTTTGCAAAGTTCTTGCAGGAAAATGGCATAGTTGCTCAGTACTCCACACCGGGGGAGCCTCAGCAAAATGGAGTAGCTGAAAGGCGCAACCGTACCCTGATGGATATGGTGCGCAACATGATGAGTTACTCATCCCTCCCACTAAGTCTGTGGATAGAGGCGTTAAAAACCGCTATTCACATTCTAAACAAGGTCCCAAGTAAGTCGGTGACTAAAACACCGTATGAATTGTGGACAGGCCGAGTACCCTCACTGAACTACTTACGTGTGTGGGGGTGCCCCGCTGAGGCCAAAATGTTTAACCCGAACATTGGGAAGTTGGATCCCAAAACAGTGAGTTGCCATTTCATTGGTTATCCTGAAAAGTCCAAGTGTTATCGTTTCTACTGTTCAGACAGATATACAAAGTTCGTAGAAACGAGACACGCTGTGTTCTTGGAGGATGAAATGATCAGGGGGAGTCAGGCAATGCGCAAGATTGATCTTGAAGAGAAGCGGGTATATGTACCCACTCCGATGATTCAGGAATCATTCTTCACACTACCTGTTCCCAATGTCCCTACCGTGCTAGACACTGTAGTTACAGAACCTGTTGTTGACGTCCCTGTGGCAACACCTAGTGAACATGAGGAACCTGTTTCACAGGAACCCATCGAAACTAGCGTTGCGCATGAGGAAGAACAACAACAAGTTCCGATTGAACAGGAGCCATCTGATGATGGGCCGAGGAGGTCCCAAAGAGCTAGAAGATCTGCCAATCCAGCAGATTATGAAGTGTATAACACTGAAGAGTTTCAAATGGAGGATGATCCCACCTCATTTGAACAGGCCATGAGAAGCGAGCACTCGTCCAAGTGGCTTGAGGCCATGGAAGATGAGATAAAGTCAATGAGTGCCAACGGTGTTTGGGACTTGGAGATAATTCCTAAAGGGGCCAAAACGGTAGGCTGCAAATGGGTCTACAAGACGAAATATGACTCCCAAGGGAATGTAGAAAGATACAAAGCGCGACTCGTGGCAAAAGGCTTTACGCAAAGGGAAGGGATTGATTACAATGAGACCTTTTCTCCAGTCTCATGTAAAGATTCCTTCAGAATCATAATGGCCCTAGTAGCACATTATGATTTAGAGTTGCATCAGATGGATGTGAAAACGGCTTTCCTCAACAGTGAGTTGGAGGAAAACGTTTACATGGCACAACCGAAAGGTTTTGTCGTGAAACGAAAAGAATAGATGGGATGTCGCTTGAAGAAATCCATTTATGGATTGAAACAAGTATCCAGACAGTGGTATTTAAAGTTTGATGGCACTGTAAAAAAGTTCGGGTTTATGGAAAATGTTGAGGACAACTGTGTGTACTCCAAGTTCAAGAATGGAAAATTTATTTTTCTAATCTTGTACGTGGATGATATCTTACTCGCGAGTAGTGATATCAGTCTACTAAGGGAGACAAAAGATTTCTTGTCCTCAAAGTTTGATATGAAAGATCTCGGTGAAGCATCTTTTGTTCTAGGCATCGAGATTCACCGAGATAGATGAAAGGGGTTATAGGATTATCGCAAAAGGCATACTTGGAAAAGGTTCTGAAAAGATATAGTATGCATGCGTGTAAGCCTTCACCTGCACCGATAGTCAAGGGTGATAGATATGGGGATTTTCAGTGCCCCAGGAACCAATATGAAATTGATCAGATGAAAGCGGTTCCATATGCTTCAGCTGTCGGAAGCTTACAGTATGCACAGGTGTGCACACGCCCTGACTTGGCATTTGTTACCGGGCTACTTGGCAGATTTCAAAGTAATCCAGGACTAGAACACTGGAAGTTGGTAAAGAAGGTCTTGCGTTATTGGCAAGGCACAAAAGGCCTCATGTTGACGTACAGAAAATCAGATTCCTTGAACATAGTGGGGTTCTCGGATTCTGATTATGCGGGAGATGATAGAAAGTCCACATCAGGGTATGTGTTCACTCTCGCTGGGGGAGCAATATCGTGGAAAAGCTCCAAACAAACCGTCACTACATCGTCCACAATGTATGCCGAGTTTGTAGCATGTTATGATGCAACTGAGCAGGTGAATTGGCTGAAAAAATTCATACCTGGTTTGAAAGTGGTTGACGACATCTATAGGCCACTGAAATTGTACTGCGATAATAATCCGGCAGTACAATATGCTCACAACAATAGGTCAAGTGGTGCTGCCAAACACATTGACATAAAGTTTTATGTTGTGAAAGATAAAGTCCGGGATCAAACCATAAGTCTCGAGCATATCAGTACGAGTAAGATGCTCGCGGATCCGCTAACGAAAGGCTTACCACCCACTGTGTTCAAGGAACACGTTGCCGGCATGGGGTTAATGGAAAGCCTATGATTCCTGGACTAAAGGGCCCAAAAGTAAAATTATCTATTTCAGAACAGAGATGAACATTATGGCTGTCAAGTCTATCGGCAAAAGACCGTAACAATGAGGCATGCTTTTGCGCAAATCTGTAATGAAATGAGAAAAGTAAAAGTAAAAGAAACTGGTGAGATCAAGGGGAAGATTGTTAGACTGATCTCTCTCGCTAATGGCCCAACGGCCATTAGGCCTTGACTCGCGCCCTGATCGGGGGCGCCTAGCCCATTTAATGGGCTGGTGGGCCCTCGTCGCACTGCGCAATATAAAGAGGGTGGGGGCCGGCGGCTCTAAGTACGAGGTTCACTGTGAGCCGCACTCTCCACCGACAAACCCTATATCCGATCTAGCGAGGGGCGCAGCCAGCGACGGGAAGTTCCACCACCGTCGTTCATCGTCCCTGCAGCTCTGGACCACGTCCGTCTACGCCATCACCGCCGGACTCCTACACCTCCGTCCCCTCCTCCCGTCGCCGACGTTCCCAGGAGATCGAAGGCCATGGCGGGCGACGGCTCCACCTCCTCCACTACTTCGTCGGGATCTAACAACCTCGGTATGAACTCCTAGACCTTTCCCCTTTCGGATCTAATGCCTAGTAGTCCATAGGGCTTGTTTATACACTGCAACAAGTTTTTCACGGCTAGATCTACTGGTAGTTGCTGTATTATTTAACACCCGCATCACTCAAAAGTCAAAATCCGAAGCAACAACCGACACACCACCAACAATGTCGCTGATTCGCCGTGGAAGCGCATTTGACCCATTCTCCCTCGACCTCTGGGACCCCTTCCAGGGCTTTCCCTTTGGCTCTGGAAGAAGCAGCAGCAGCAGCCTCTTCCCCTCGTTTGGAGGCACTAGCTCGGAGACGTCCGCCTTCGCCGGTGCCCGCATCGATTGGAAGGAGACGCCGGAGGCGCACGTGTTCAAGGCCGACGTGCCGGGGCTGAAGAAGGAGGAGGTGAAGGTGGAGGTCGAGCACGGCAACGTGCTCCAGATCAGCGGTGAGCGCAACAGGGAGCAGGAGGAGAAGACGGACACCTGGCACCGCGTGGAGCGCAGCAGCGGCAAGTTCCTGCGCAGGTTCCGGCTGCCGGAGAACGCCAAGACAGAGCAGATCAAGGCGTCCATGGAGAACGGCGTGCTCACCGTCACCGTGCCTAAGGAGGAGGCCAAGAAGGCCGACGTCAAGTCGATCCAGATTTCCGGCTAGAGGAGCCTGGCGCTTTATGCTCAAAAAAAATAACCGATGGTGCCGTCTTCGTCTGTGTCGATCGATCGGGTAGTTCTTCGCATGTCGGGTCCATAAAAATGCTCGCGTCCGTGTAATACACTTGTCACTGTGCTGGTATCATGGATGATTGGATGGCTGTCTTGAGTAGCGTGTGTCGTGGCTGCTGTGTTTCGAACGAGATTAAAGTGTCGTGCGTTGTGTATTGTGTCGCCTGTTGCGTGATCGCGTCTGTAATAAACCCAGTTTCAAAGAATTTCCAAGTGACTTGCTAGTTTCTAGTGTTCTACGGCTTCTTTGGAATAAATTCCTAAGGTACTCGTAATAAGCTTACAATTAACATGTTCGATCACTATCATGACAAAGTAGCTTCCATTTCCTTACAGTTCAGATGTCTCATCGAACACGTGGGATCTACAGAAAATACCGTTCGTTTTTTTCCCCCAGTTCTTGTGGAGACCCCACAACCAGTATCTAAGGATCGACATATAAACACACAGTAGTCTACTGGTATGTTCTCTCTTATTAAATCAGCATATAGCCAACTTGTAGCATGACAGATACATACATAGGTATACAGACGCAAAAATGTCACCCGTTGAACCAGCCGATTGGAGACCAAACACCGCGGCAATGCATTTACACAAATATCTGAAAGAATAAAGGAATGCGCCTCCACGGGAAATTAGGAGCAGCGTGGCTTGTCCAGGAGACTACTCTGAATCGTAGAAGTCGCTAGGGCACGGTGTAATTACATCCGACTCCAGCATCTGAACCACCCTGTGCATCGTCGGCCGCTCCTCTGGCAAAGAGCTAACACATTGCTTGGCAAGAGAAAGCAGAGCATCTAAGGTCTCAATCTGCACTCCTTCACAGTTCATATCGACAATTTCCCTCTCCCGGTTCTCTCCAACCAGAAAATTTAACTGTCAAAAGACAAGATGATCCTGTCAGGTTACTCCAACTCGATAGAAGGTCACGGAAAGTATACAGGTCTTAGAATTAAAATAATGGAGCCCTAGTGACAGCTGTGCATATCAAAGGGAAGATCATAACAGGACATACCCATCCAACAATGTTTAATCCCTTCTCAATGAAGGATGCATCGGTAGGCCGCTTTCCACTAAGTATCTCAAGTACCAAAACCCCAAAACTGTAGACGTCAGTCTTCTCGGTGGCTCTGCCAAATTGCATATACTCTGTGGATTTGAATTTTGTTGATGTTAGCTCAGAGCATTAACAATGATATTTTAGCAACCAGAAAAGTCTGAAGCAGCAATTCAAGAGTAAACAGAAGTTCATCTCTTCATTTTCCCCTCAGGGTGTAACAGAGCAACTTCGACATACCTGGTGCAAGATAACCAAATGTTCCTGCAACTATTGTAGTAATATGTGATTCTTCATCCTCTAAAAGTTTTGCAAGTCCAAAGTCTGATACGCGGGCCTCAAAATTGCCATCAAGCAAGATGTTGCTTGACTTAATATCACGATGTATTATTCGAGGCGAACAGTCATGATGCAAATAAGACAAGCCTTTTGCAGCTCCAAGTATAATGTTAATACGTGCATCCCAATCCAACTGTTCAGATTTTTCTGCAAAGATTTACAGACAAAAACAATGTAAGGAGTTAATATAAAATATTAATGCTATTTTGCACTGTGTTAGATCAAGAAAAAATGTGTAAATCCTAAAAGATTCGTTGAGACTGGCTGCAAATTCTTTAAGCACTAGAAGGATGCTCTGAACATTGCTGTAGGGATCACAGAAGTTACGCAGGAGCATTATTTAAATAAAAAAAAATGCATGATTGTGATGAATATTTTGTGGGGTAACAAATCTATGATGAGAAATGAGAAGTGCATTAAAATTTGCATTTAAATAGATAATACTCTCAAGAGAGTATTCGTGGAAGAAAAAATATTGTTTCAATGCTACTATTGTATCTTCTCAGACTGTACATGGGCTACCAGGCTAGTACAAATTATAGTTTCCATTGACTGGGCTTGTGTAAATCTAAGAGATGTGATGACATTGGACGGATAGGATTTGTAGTGGTAATTGGACAGCGACAAATGTGGGATGGTGTGGATAGCTTGTATGAAGAGAGAGAATATCATAAATGCATGCTAGTGGGGTTTTCTTTTATAAGTTATAGATAACCTCAAAAGAGCACAGGGAATTGTCATGCTCCAAAAATCTTTTCGACCTTTAGATCATTGCCCTATATCAGAATCAATTGCTAAGTGTGACCTAGCACCCCATACTCTTGTGTGCCCATGATATCAGAAGCGTAAAATGTTGTTCGCATTGAACAAAAACATGATTAACTTGTCATAGTGGCAAAGGGACTGATAACAAGCTTGTTAATGTGTTTATTTAAAAAGCAGCTAAAGATGAAAAGATAAATGCAATCGAGGAGATGTAAGTCGATAAACAAAAATAACACTTTACCATGAAGCACTTCATCCAGGCTTCCACCTTGAAGATAATCATATATCAAAAGTTTTGATGAAGGAGAGTTGCAATAACCACGAAGATTGACCAAATAGCGATGTTTAACACTGCCCAATATCTCAAGTTCTCTATCAAAGAACCGATCTAGCCCTTCATTTGTTTTCACTATTCTTTTCAAAGCAAAGACATTGCCATCATCCATTGCAAGTTTATAAACAGTTCCGAAGCCTCCTGCTCCAATGATATTTTCTTCATCCATAGTCTCTAGCTTTTTGAGGATGTCTTTTGAGGAGTAAGGGAGGTCCCCATGGAACATCACGACAGAAGAGCCTGAAAAATCAAGCAATTTCATAAGACAATTTCCTCTGAAAAATAATAAATACTTGCACAACATATTCCATGCCACAGTTACCTCCACAGAGCTCCACTCTGAAACCACGCATATCTTTCTTTCCAAAATTTTTGTAAAGAAAGCAACCCCAGAAACACATTAAAGCCACCAATAGGAGAGCTCCCACTGTTGCCACTGCACTTATAACAAGTCTGGTAGAATTCTTCCCATTCCTTTTATTAATCATGTCATCTGTTTTAAGACAACACCAAAATACATAAGAATGCCAGAAAACAAGAGTTGAAATGTGAAAAAATAAAGAGAGCAGTTGTTGAGCACAAAAGGTACAACACTTTAAATCTTGAATCGCAACTAGTGGAAGGCAATGTAAACTTATTGAACACAAAAGGTTTTCGGGAAAAAAATGTGCCTGTTTGAATTGTTTTAACACTTAACAATGCTGTCTAAGGAAGCTTTTAATTCCTACTGGACTTCATCAGAGTTTAACACTTAATGATGCCGTATTCAATAGCTTTTAATTCCTCAAAAGGAATATGGGACCACAGTTAGGCACATGGTTCATTGCATCTTAACATGCTAAGATTAAAAGACACAGCCTGTAGGTCCATCTCTTGACCTTAATGAAATGTGCCTAACATATCAACTTGCACAACTCAAAACTGCCAAGGCCATGTTTCCTACTGGTGATTACACACACCAGATGCTGATATCAATAAATAAATAGGCACAGCACGATCACGCTTACAGCTAAAAACTATGTTACTAGAATACATTTAATACCTGGGGAAGGTGACTGCAGGCCATTTGATGGTGATTGAAGTGCATCTTTGCACACCGAGTTTATCTGCTTCCCACATAAACCAAGGTTCCCAACAAAGCTACATTACCAATATCAAATTCAGTTGGAATCTAAGGAATGGGAAAGTAGTATTGCTACTCATTGGAGAATGGAGATACAAATTAGAGAAGCTTATGCATCAATATCTCTGTATCTACAAGATCAAACACAAATACATAGGTGTGATAGTGATATGGCCATAAATAAAATAGGGTAAGATCACTCACGATGTCTCATTGAAATTGACAAGTGAACCAGAAGATGGTATTGCTCCTGTCAGGAAGTTCATGGAAACATTGCTGCACATGGTTGCAGATAAATGATTTTTATCTGAGCCATCAACTTTTCATAACAATTATTAGATGGATTTACCCAAATAAAAAACACTTACAATGATGCAAGTTTGGACAACTTATCAAGAGAATGTGGAATAGACCCACTTAATGTATTACTGGATACGTCCCTGGAAGAGAAAAAAAAAATATCGAGATAGAACAATCAATATATATTTTTTTTTTTACCATGGCTAGCACAAACTGTAACACTGTAAATTTCTTTTCTAAGTTGGGCTTTTAGGTTTGGTCTACTGCTATAGTAAATTAGTAAATCTCCCTGGAAACTTGAATCAGTCTAATTGAAGAGATCTATCTGATATGTAGTGGACAGTAAAAAAAACAACACTAATATATTGAAATACTGATCAATAGTCAATTGAAATTTAGAAATTTCCTTCTGAAATCTGAACTTACAATGCCTCGAGTTCCACCAGATCGCCAAATTCTGAAGGGATGTATCCACTTAAATAATTTCCTTGTAGATACCTGCAAGTCATCACACATCAGAACAAAAGCTATAATATACACGGTAAAGTCTGTGATATCTGTAATACATAAGAAGCATGCAATTGGATTGCCACGGTTCGGTGTTATTCATGGATTATTTGTGACATCATCTAGCATTGATGCCCTGAACAGTGCCATTAGAAAACTTACAATTGTTGCAACTTGGTACAATTCCCTAGTTCAGGAGGGAGTGAACCATACAAACTGTTCCCCTGCAGTGACCTATGCCAAAAAAAACAAGACACATTTAGATGTACCAACAAATGATATGAGGGGAATACCAATAAGAAAAAGTTAAGAAATACCATTTTTATAACACACTTACAAGGTTTGCAACTGATTTAACCTTCCAATTTCTGGTGGTATGGGCCCAACTAATCTGTGGTATGCAAGAATCCTGAACAAAGGAGTAAGTCGGATATTTATGCTACATTGATAGAGGATACTGAAATTTCATTCTCTAATACTAGAGAAATTCTATCCCATAAAAAAACAAATTACTGTTGCAAAAACTGTAGATAGCTAGATAAAATATTAAGCAGGTCACAACAAACCAAGTTAGCTTAAAGAATGGTTCTTTGTTCTTACAGATTAATAACTCTCTTGCTATGACTATCACATCTAACACCCTTCCAAATGCAGGGGTCTGCATCTTGCTCACGCCAATTTAGAAAGACTCCATCTGAATTTGTAACTGCCTTCTTGAAGGCAAGAAGTGCTTCGCCTGTAGAATACCAATGGGTGTTAGCATTTTGGACAAGCGGAAAAAATGTGCCACAAATAGCAGCCATAACCATCACATACCATCTGAACTCAGCGTTCTTGCCTCATGAGCAACAAGGTGCAGAATTATCAAAATGAAGAGGTAGCTGGGCTGTTTCCTCAGGAAAGAGCCCATTGATAGTCAGGCGGTGAAGCATAGAAGATCAGCACATACTATTACAGTTTCCAGGTGTCATTGATGAAGCATCTTCAAACCAGAAATGGATTTAACATGAGGCCACTCACTGAGTGGTCAAATAGATTTCCAACCCTGGAACAGGAACAGTCATAAAAATAAAGTTAACAAGACAAGCATAACCAGAGGCACTTCAGCAAATAAACCATGAACGATCACAAAAAAAAACACAAAGCAGATCAAATGCAGCACACATCGACGGTCATACAGTGGGAAAATAGAAATGGTTTCGTTTTTCTATGTGATGCAAACATCCGTAATTTGCCTCTGGATAATTGATTCAGAGACACAACGAGCCTCTAGACTGAACTCGAACAGAAAACGTAGAGAGCCAATGCGCTCGTCACTCCCCCGGCTTAAATCCACGGCCACTTAGTTCCAGCTCGCAGCAATTCAATGCCTCCTCTCCTTTAGTAACTTCCAAAAAAGCAGGGAAAAACACCCCAGCCAACAGTCAGCAATACCAGACACGAGCATGCATCCAGAGTCAAAGCCAGCGACTGCAGTCTGCAGCAAGCACAGCTCATCTACAGGCGACGCCACCGACGCACGAACTAAGCGCAGCAAATTGGGGGTGGCGGCAGCCTAACGCGTTCGCATTTACCACGGCCACGCGCGAGCAAATCAGCAGAAACAGAGGCAGATCCGGCGCGAGGACAAGGGTACCTGCGCCGCGCCGACGGCGGCAGGAAGCGCCCGCGGCGATCTGGGACGGGGCTCGGCGCGCTGCGGTGGCGAATGGGGGCGGAAGCCGCGGGCCAGGCGACGAGGCCGGCAACGGGCGGATGACGCGGCAGCGGTGGGCGGCGTGGCGAGGGGACGAATGGGCTGGAGGAGAGATTAGGCAGCCGCTGGCCGCTGCTGTACTGAGGCGTGGAGCAGTGTACTGGGGAACTGGACTGGTGGTGTGCCGTGTGCGAGGGGCAGGGGCTGGGGGCTGGGAGTGTGGCGAGGCCGTGAGGAGGGCGGTTTTGTCCGCGTGCGGTGGTGGGCGGGCGCGGAGGAACGGGACACGGGACGAACAGCTAATCACCCCCGTTTTCTGCTCCTCGCACCGCTTTCTCTGCTGCCTTTTCTTCCCCACACCACCCACACCTTTCTTTCTCGTAAGCTAAATGGATGGATTGATTAATCGAGGGCGCGTGTACGTGTATGGCATGCTGACGGAAAATGACATATCAGTTGGGAGCGAGAAAGCGAGAGATTCTTCCTCCCGTGAAAGAGGGGGAGGAGCATCCGGTGCGTGTGGGGTGTTGCATAACCTAGCTTGTTTGGTGAAAAGGTTTGTCTCATTTCTACCTCTTGGATATGTGCGGAATTATTGGATGCGCGTCGCTCGAAAGATATAATAAATAAAATCCTGGTCTTTACTTAGGAAGAATTATGGATCTCAACTCTCAAAAAATAGGATCCATATTTATTAGATGCTTCTCTCTAAAAAATATTTAATTTCTATATATAGATATAGATAATTATAATCAAATTGATTGTAAGCGAAACAAACATCATATAAAAAAGTACCGTATCTAATATAAGGACATTGGAAAGATATATGTCCCTTTTTTTACAAAGAAATAGTTCATGCCTCTAGCTCTCTGCAGCCACGGTGTGTTTGGTTGGCTGCACCACCCCTCAACCAGGCTCCACAGATGCGAGAACAGGCGTTTGTTTGGTCCGCGTATCTGTCTGGCTAGGCTCTGCTCGTGCAAGATTCCTCCCGCAGCCTGGCTCTGGAGGAACGTAGAAATCGGCCGTTTCTGCCGGGCCAGGCTCGCGTGGTGCAGGTAATTAGTCATCTAATGACGTTATTAATATATTATTAGCATATATTAAATGATATTAATATATTTTGAAGTATATTAAGGAGAATTAAGGTAAACTAAGTGTTATTCAATAATAGTTGTCCGTAATAAATGTCATGATGATGATTATTTATATATTTTTATCTCATGCAACTCGTTCTCATACGAGCAACCAAACAGCTTCTCAGCTCAACCTGTCTCGTGTATACAGACAACGAAACACCACGTTCTTGTATGTATTGGGCCTGGCTACCCAGAACCAGGCTCCTTCTATGCGAGTCAGGCTAAACTCGTCCGCGAACCAAACAGGCCCTGCCGATTAGGAACATATTATATATATCTGCATGCACAATACATATAGATACGGTACCTTTTGATATGGTGTTTGTTTCGCTTACAATCAGTTTGATTATAATTATCGTACCATGGGGATTTTTTTTCTCGATTCTCGATTGTGCTAGTTCAAAGTTCTCAAACAACGGTTAAAAAATTAGAAATAATCAAAGCTCTTGATGACATTCTTGTTTTTTTTTTTTTGCATCGAGAGTTTGATTATAAGCAGAAATAAACAGGGCTTATATCTTCTCTCTTCTTTTAGAGTAGACTCTTCTTTGTTACCATTGTACACCCGTCTCTTTTTCATTACGGTTCCGTAAGTGCAACATCGAACAAACAAGTAGAGCCACTTTGGTTTTAGAACGAATTAGGCATTGAATTGGATCGAGATAGGTTTTCGTTTTTTTAGCGTCATAGGCTCAATGTGTGATGGTGTAGCGTGAGTTTTTTTAAACATGATTAAACAATATTATCGCCTTTATTGCCTAGAAAATGTATGTTACTCTTCAGTCTTCACCCCTACATTCACCTCAATATTATTTTTCATATTAGGTCTCATCCCATGTATTAAGGGTTAAAAGATATTTACAATGAACACATATTGTTTTATCTCATTTCTTCAACATCAATCCATGATCTTCTCTAATCCACCTATGAATCATGAGATATTTCATGAGAGTCTATGACTCAGTGGTAATGATTTGTAAGATAAGAGACTCAATAAAGCCTAAAAGAAATCTAAGAATATTAAACTTTTTTTGACAACATAAGAATATTAAACTTTGATTCTTCACCTCATCAAAAAAGCTACAACCGGCTTCTAGACTTAGGTCCTACACGTTGAGGAGTGACACCTAAAAGTAATCAGGTCTCACATAAAAGATTTTGGCATCACACCTAAAAGCTACAGTGTGCGGACAATGCAACATCGATAGCGGGGTAAAGCTGCAACATCGATGATTGCGGTGGTTTGAGTGGTGCTTCAACCTTCTCTTTTTATTTTGGGCAACACTTTAGTTGCACACTGTAGAAGACTTTGATCTAAATGTTTGAAATCTTGGAATTCAAATGTTTTTATGCACAAGATGGATGATGTTTATTAAAATCCTTAATTGTATTTGGAAATTTTCTTAGAGTTGTATGGTGATTCCTCGAGGAATGTGAAGGATGAACAAGATGGTCATAGGTGTAAGTACTTAAACCCTAAACTCTAGCAACATTCCCACCAGTGTTGGACAAATTACCATCAGTAATTTCTAATATAGTTTAGTACAAAAACACAAAATCCACATTTATATATGTTTTGAAAGGTGATTTCTCCATAATATCAATAATATTATTGAATTTTATGAATACACTTTAATAGAAAATAATGTTAAATCACACATGAAGATTGTAACACATTCAAAACAATGTTTCCATAATTAATAATTTGCTCTTGTATTGTAAGTTTATCTATTCTTATTTCGCTGCAATTTTCATGTCATGGGCCTCTTTTCTGTTTTGAGTTTTGACAAGGAAGGAAGGAAGGAAGGGAATATTGTCGGAAGGCCAAAGGCGCTTCTACTGGTGCATGCATAGTACGTTAAGCGGAAGTAGGGAGCTGATGGTGGGGCCGAACCCCTGACTGACAAGGCGAGTAGGTGACCCAGAGGTTGCTGAGTTGTGCATGTGTTGTCTCATACTCAATGTCCTATCCTCTCGACGTGACTCTGTAAGTGCATCTAGCCCTTAGTGGGTTTTGGTGAATTGAGTGACAACATAATTAAAGGTCTAACAAGTTTGCTAAGTATATCAAAGGTTCAACAAGAAAAGCAAACTTGATGATATTCCACATAGTGTTGAAATGAAGGCCAAAATTGTGTATTGTTGTATTGGAAGATCATGGAAACAATCTTGTTCAAGCAAAAGACAACAATGCAAATAGAGTTGATGATATGGCTTCTATGTTGTGGGATATCATGGCATCATGAGAAAGCAAGCATATTTGGCAAATGACAAGTGAGACATGGATTGATGATTTTGGAATGGTCTCAACAATGGGTTGCTTTTCATGAGCAAGAAGAGTTTGATAGTGAACTAGCTTTGATCAAGGTTGAAGAATGAATCAAGAATGCATAAGTGAGTAAATGCCAAGCAAAGGTCAAATGACAAGGACTTAACTCATATTGGACATATGTCATCTCTACATTGGTTTGCTTGTATGGATAAATGTTTGGAGAATCACTTTGCATTGATTTGATCAAGCTAGAAGTATGAAGATGGAGATTGAAGTGAGTGTTGAGTGTCAAGCCAAAAGGAGAGGATATAAGGAATCGTGAATCGGCTTGACCATATTAATGATGATCCATATGTGTCTCTATGTGAGTCGAACTAAAGCTTGATTGATCTCAACATTCATATCTACAAGATGTTCAAGCAAGGATCACAATATTGAAGAAATGGTTTTCAATGGATGCTCAATATGATGTGACTTGAGTGTGGCTTGATAAGGTGAAGACAGCAAGGAAAGGGCTTCGAGGTACTAAGCGAGAGTGAAGGTCAAGGAGACCGAGGTACTATGGCTAGAGTGAAGAAGAGAGTACTTGCATTGAGTCGAGGTACTAATCAAGCTATGAGGATTCATATTGTGTTGAGGATCAAATTATTAGTGGAAGTGACTTGAAGCCATGGATTGAACTCATATGTGTGGAAATGGTTCAAGTCACATGCTCGAGGTGTGCTTGCTCAAAGAAAGGAGACAAAGATGATTGCAACCTCTTTTGAAGTAATATCAAGAAGAAATGGCATATGAAGACATTGAAGACTCAAGTGGTTAAAATGGTTATATTTTCTTTATCTTGAGTATAGTTATGCCGTACTATCAAGGGGGATGCAATACGAATCATAGACAAGTCTCAAGTGCTCAAACTAACCGAACCCGAGTGCTAACATGAGAGAAAACACTTAGCACTGCACCTGCACTTGTTGATCTAGGGCTTGTTCTCTGTAGGGTTGGATAGCCCTCGAAACAAGCTTTCCGGAAAGTCCAAGATCACTGAAATCGGAGTTCGGAGTAAAAAGTTATGACGTTTTTCGTGAGGTCACCTGTGCTGTCTCAGGGAGCTGCGGCAGTGCCGCTCTGCCGAGCGGCAGTGCCGCTCCCCGACAGTGTCGGGCTAAGTGCGGCAGTGCCGGGCCTGTACAGCCAGTAACGGCTAGTTTCTGACCTCCAACGGCTAGTTTTGGGTGTGAGGGTATATATACCCACCCCACACCTCCAGAACCTGCTGCTGATGCTCAGTTCACTCCCAACCATTCTCAAGCCATTTGAGAGCTCTCCCAACCCTCTCTTTGTGAGAGTGACATGCTTAGTGTGTGATTAAGTGTTGGGGCTGTGTGATTAAGAGCTAGAGAGCAGATTAGAGCCTTCCAAACCTTGAGCACTTGTCGGGCTTCGTCGATCTTCGTGGTACATCTTTTACTCTTGGAGGTGAAGCCTCCTAGACGGCTAGGCGTCGCCCGGCGAGCTCCCGTGCTTGTGGTGAGCAGCGGGAAGTTTGTAATCTTTTGTGAAGCTAGTAGAATTACACCTCACTTCAAGGATTTGGTTCCTTGACTTGAGACCGAGGAAGAGTTGCAAAGCTCTTGACCTAAGTGGTCATCCTCAACAACGTGGAGGTAGGCAAGCCTTGGTGGCGAGCTGAACCACGGGATAAATCACTTGTCTCTTGTATTTACTTATGTTCATTCATCATACTTGTGAGCTTGTGATTGACTCTAGGATTTGGCCCCGATCTACTGCATACAACATATTTGGCTTGGTTAAGTTGGTTCTGCAGGTTCAGGAAACTAAGAGCAACACTTCTATTCATATAGAACTGGTTTCCTGTGGCTAGTTTTTGAATTGCAGGCTCGGACAGCTTGTTGGCGCGGTAGTACCGGGCTGAGGCCGGTAGTGCCGGGCATCACTAACAAAGTTTTGAGCTGTGATTTTAACAGGCCTATTCACCCCCCCCCCCTCTAGGCGACATCAAGGTCCTTTCAGACTCGTGTCCATCTGCCAAGCCAGCAACCTGATCTTTACTTTGCTGAACTGCTGCTTCCGGACGTGTTATTTACTAGCTAAAATTTTAGCTGGCACATGGGATGATACGACTCTAACTTAGTCTATTAAAATTAGATTAATTACAAAACTAATTTATCAGTCAAAGGTCATTTCGCGAGACGAATCTATTAAGCTTATTTAGTTCATGATTAGATAATGTGGTGCTACAGTAAACATTTACTAATGATGAATTAACTTGGTTTAATAGATTCGTCTTGTTAACTCTCGTGTGGTGGTGTAATTAGTTTTATAATTAATATATTTTTAATAGACTAAATTAATGTCATAACCTTCGATAGGACACAGTTAAAATTTTAGCCAAACGAATATGCACTCAGCTTGATTACAAGTTGAAGCCGTTGTTTCTGTTTAAGAAAAGCTACTGCTAGTAACAACACTGGGCCTCTTCTTTTTTCGATGTTGAAATGTTGGGGTTCTCATGAACAGAAATGGACCACTGCTAGCAGTGTTAGATTCTAATAATGGTAGACGCATGGAGTACGTGAGAAAGCTTAAGCACAGACTGGTAGTCAGATCCCTCTAATTCTCTTTTGCTGGCACAGTAGCATTGATGAATGCTGAGCCAGTGCATACTTTAGCGAGAGGAGAGAAACATGTCACTTCCATCCGGCTAGATCAGACAAGGCCGAATGGATCACTGGCACTCTGGCAGGTCTCCAGCATGCACGACTTCTTTTTGCTGTTTCTTCGATCGAAACGAGCAACGACGCTGAGTCAGACAGCCACCATAATAACTGCGCGAGGCCCCAACGGCCTCAGCAGACCGGTGAGCGGGGAAACGCTGAATCGCAAAGCCATCAATCCGTGGACACCACCACACCACAGCGCCCCACTTGCGCAATGACGATGCATGCCCGCGTGCCGAACCCCATGCCGCCTCTCGCCCTTCACCTCACCTCGCCGCTGCAGCGTTTCTATCCGTGAGGGCTGGAGCTGTGAGCTTTCCGGGCTCCACGTGCGTGCCGGGTGCCGCGGCAGAAAACAACCGCGGCCTCCTCCTCGTGCTCGGCAACGCCGGACCGGCAGCAGAAGAGATGGGAGCCTTGGCTCCATAAGTTCAGCTCCTAAAGAGAAGGGCAAAGCGGCAACTTGTGCCGGCGGTGACGACCGGCGGGGGGAAACAGGGGTTTCTGTGCCAGTTGAGGTTCAGACTTCGGATAAAGTTGGGTCGAAGGATCCAACCACCAAGCTTCTTTTGCCCAGTCAGATGCACAGGTCGCTTCAATTGCGTCCTTTGCCTATTCTGTTTCTGTTCCGGACAACGACACCATTCAATGTGTATCTAGAGCAAATTCTCGTTAGATCTACCTGTACAAAAAGTTACAGGAGGTTAATACCCTCCGAGCTACATGTAGAAGAACAGGGTTAGTTTCAGACCGGTAACACCTACCCGCACAAATTTTCTGAAAAAAAGCCTCAATCATGTTCTGCTTCTACATCTACAGTGTTTCGTACCGTAACCACCGGCAGCAGTGCCAGTCTCACTGTTATGAAATCATTAGTTAGCATAAATTTGGCAGGAAGCATGATGTCCGAATATAAAGGGCAACTTGACAGCATCTCATCACCAATAGTTCTGTACAATGTTATAATACCAAAAGGAAATCCTAACAGACAAAACTATATTTTACATACAGTTACCAACCAACGAAAAGCCTAGAAGAACAATAATCTGCACAGAAAGGTAAAGGTTCTACGAAACGCTAATCACTCATGGGACATGTCATGTACAATAATGTAGAAAAAGGACCATGACAGCAAGTCAGCAACCATAAGTACGAGATGGATCAGGTAGTCAGAAGTCCAGGCTCTATCACCTTGCTTGCCGGGGCTTTGTCCCTCTGCTCTACATAGGCAGATGGGAACCAGCCAGCCTTTCCCTTGCATTCACCTTCAGACCAACCGTGTGCCGCCACCTGTGAAGAAAGACAATTGGCTTAGTCAGCATTCCGGCCCCCTCCATATCTCCCAGAGAATTAACAAGACGACGAACAGGACAATTATAAGCTGTCTCACATCTGTATGTTTTCTAAAAGATTGTTCGTTACAGTTACAGCACTACACAATAGGATGCTGCCTTATGAATTACTGGGGGAACTATGAATTTGTGTTATTTATTACCCCAACTTGGCCATGAAGATCCCACAACCTCGACAAAACTTAAAAGAGACTGTATTGTCAACAGATAAAAGCAAACCATGTACCTGGCGGACCACGACATATTCACCCACTGCAAGACTGAGCTCACCATCAGCCTGAGCATCAAATGGATGAATAACCTGCCCAAAAAGCAAGTAAAAATTTCCTGAGCTAATAGAATAATGTGCTGTTATGTTCAGCACTGCAGACTAATTAACCCCCACAAACCCAATAATTATGTTCAGCACTTTTGATACAGTGTCAAGCTTTGTTGAAGATCCATTCACCAATCAAATCCATTATTCATTTAAAAATTTAAATTGGGTGCTGGGGTATCTACATAATTCCAGGCTAGTCATGTACCCAAAACAGAGTTCACATAATTTCAGGACTTCTCATGCAATAATAAATGGGACTGGAGAATGAGGAAATTCAAATAATGTATGCATAAAATTAGCCATAAAAAACTATATTGTTGGGTAATATATTTACAATTTAATTAAAAAGTAACCAGTGGAGAAGTTCCATCAGATTATCTAAAATATTTAACAAAAGATAGGATAAAACTCATGCCAGACAGAAGGTGGACCATGGAAATTCTAAGCATAGTATACTGAGAAGTGACAAGATTAGAGCAAACACATCCTAAAAACTAATCATACCTCCCCCAGAAATTGCACCTCCTGATTATTCCCTGTGGATTCGCTAGGTTTAGTTAATGCTGGATCTTCAGATATGCTATCTGCGTGCACTTGTGCTGGGCCTGTATCTGATTCAGGCTCTGATGACTGTTCATCGTAATGGTTTGCTGACTCGTTATGACGCTTTGCATAGAGCATCTGCGCATAAGTGAAAAATGAAACACAATGATCTTCAGTGTATCAAGGTTTAAGACAATGCACACTGGCTATACAGGTAAAAAACAAACACATTTTCTGGGCCAGTTATGCACCTCATCATGGAGTTTATTCAGAATATCAGCAGCATTTTGATGATATGTCCTCTCAGCATCAACCTGGAAGCATAGACTAAGGGTTGTCAAGAACCATCTAATTCTTTATCCATGAAATTTAACGTAGATAAGTGATAGTCATTCTTCAGCCAAAGTAACAGAAGCCTTCACAGGTTTGCAAAAACAGCAGCACATGGCAATACTGGAACTATTTGTCTGGGAATTCAGGAATTTGAAACACAAAGTTGGAACTGAATACCACAGCAAGAGAAATGTTGATTCTTCGTTCAAGAAGTTTCAAAACCTCTAGTGTCATGCAAATTCTACTACTCCTATGACATTTCAAGAGAGTTAATGAAAGGAAGTTAGGGCCCTGTTTGATAGAGCGGTCAAAAAAAGCGCTTCTCTGAGAAGCTGTACAAATAAAGCAAAAACACGGTCAAAATAAGCTGGTCTCACCCAGCTTCAAGTGCTCAAAAGAGAAGCGTGGCTAGGTAAAGCAGTAAAAAGGCATGCCGTTTGATTTTTAGAGCATCTCCAAGAGTTTCTAAAAAAACAATTGGTAAATCAATATGTTTTTCAAGTGGCTACAAAAAGTTGGGAGCGCATTTGTTGGGTTCCTCCATCAGTTTCAAAAATCTCTCTATAAAAGGTCGAAGGCAATTTCACATAACTATTTCCAAATCACTCCAGCCATTTTTATACTTTCTTTTTTCTCTTGTACATTTGCATTGGCAACCCTATCCTTACTCCATATTATTCCCCACGTCCTTCCACCTCCAGATTGCCCGATTGATACATGGGCGTATATTTCCACACACTTGGATTGATTTTCCCAAGTGCATAAAGATTGGGTGTGGAGATAAGAAGTTGTTGGAGAGCCTTTTTTTAATCTTGCTAAAAAAATCAAGATTGGAAGTGGGTTTTGGAAACTCTTCGAGATGCTCTTAGTCTCAGCTTATTTTGGCCATAAGCAACTTATAAGTTGTACCAAACAGGCCCTAGATTAGACGACCTTGTATTACTGCTTTAAATCCAAAAATCCCAATTCTTCTCTTCCAAAACAAGGAATGGTCTGTTAATCAAATTTCTAGAATGAACACTAGGGATGGGGTCAACCCCCAACCCCGGTCTAAAAAGGTAGCACAAGAAGAACCATATATAACTATATAAGAGATATGCTGAAAATAGTACCAAGGATGGCTAATCTTTAGAAATGTAAAATCTAGCAATTAAGTGCAGGTTGTTGAAACGGAAAGGCTTGAGAGGATTGAGTGATCAATCACTGCGAAAAAGGATCAGGTGCTTTACTTAACATATGTATATGCTGAGCCAAATCATACCATTGCAAGGAGACGTTCATACGTAACTTGCTGTTGCTGAGCCTCTACAGCCTCCATAGCTGCAGTTGCTTCTCTTCCTAATGCTGCCAGTGTAATTCGAAGATCTGATAATTTTGATTCTGCATGTTGCAGTTTCACAGAGTTATCTGTGTTACCACTACTTTCCTTGGATTTAAGTTGCTTTCTCATCACATCAGCTATCTAATAAAATAATTCACAATTAGTAGCTGCCACTAGTCTCTGTAGGGAAAAAAATATTATGTGATTCATTCATTACCTGAGACTCCATGTCCTGTCTGATCCGTTGATAGCGGTAAGTTAGCAATCGAGCATCTTCAAGAGGAGCACTCATTATTATTTCTCGGAGAGGCTCAAAAACCTGTAAGATTGTCAATAAAGCCAATAAGCTAAAGTTAACATAAAAAAATACATCAACTTAGATGGTCTAGGTCTAGGTTACTTCAAGGATTAAAGAGCATTCACAATTCTGAAAATCCTATCAACAGGTGAAAAATTGTGATCACCTGCTCTCCAAGAATTTTAAGAAGATCCTCCCGCTCTTTCTCTATTTGTTTATGAGATTTACCGAACTCCTCAGATGCCCTTGCAAGAGCAAAACCAAAATGTTGATTGCTGTGTCCGTATTTACAACAATCCTCGGCTAGTTTTTTCACTACAGAAACATCATATCACAATTACAAAATATCCCAAGATATAAAGGACACAGATATATAGCTGAAAAACTAACACCAAAACTCACCTATCTCCATCTGTTTGGTGCTAACCGCAATGAAACCTTCCACCCCTCTTACAATATTTCGCTGGAAATGCTGCAGAACAAGAGTTTTTTCTTTTGCTGAGAGAACCTTTAAACAATCAGCTAGGCTAGTATCTGTTGTGAGGCATGTGATAAGCTGAAGTTAACTCATACCTTGGCTGCTCTTGTAGTACTGTAAAGCCTTTGGAGATTCTGGTGGCACTCAAGCTCTGCTTCATCAACAAGAGAAGGATCTTGATTATATCGAGTACTGAATTGCTTGAGAACCGCCTGCATCATGACACATAACTCTCTCAAGGAGGCCACACAGGCAACGAAGCAAGGGAAAGGCTTACAGCCTATGCGAATTAATGAAGTAAGCCTCAGCTGCAGAACAAATCAGCAGCCGCAGGCAAACGGCAAGAATTAGGCAATTGTGCAGTGCTCATACTCAACCAGAAATCCCAACACAATTCCAGGCTGGCGATACGTTTTAAGGGGACACACAGTTCCAATTCAGTTGCTTCCGGTTCCAATTGCTCCTGCTCTCCCAACCCAACACACAGCATCTAGGAGCTCGAAATCCCAAAACTAAAACTACTTTAGCAGAAGTAATCAACTACATGAGCAAGCACACCGACAAGAGCACAATACATATACGTTCTTCCCAGGGTATGCTCAAATCCCGCGCCCTCGCCGCGCATCCATCCGGCCACGCCCGCATGATCGGTGCGGAGCAGAATTGCTCGAATTCAGAGGGGAACCAGGAGCAGGAACCCGTACCTGCTGCTGCTTGGCGACGTGCTCCCGGAGCTTGCTGGCCTGCTTCTTCAGCGCCTCCATCCGCGCCGATCGGTTACGGAGGATTGGATTGGAGCCTTGGAGGATGCGACAGCGGTGCGAGCTGAGGAATACCCCAGGAACTAAAAGGCAAGGGTTACCACACGCTCAGACTCCCAGCACGGCGGCCGCGAACCAGCGAAAACGGCTGCTGCGGGTAGGGGACGGCGGCCGAGGCTGTACCAAGTACTAGGCGTCAGCCAACAGCACACGGAATCGGTGCTCCGATAGTGCGGAGACGGGGGGAACAATAGCAGGTGTAGTGTGTAGCGCGGGTAGACCCGTGCCTCGTCCGATCCTCCGCGCGGCCACTCAGCGTTTTGTTCCGGTGCGACGAGAGCCGAGAGCGGTGGTGGTGTAGTGGGGGTGTGTGGTGGGGTGGGTGAGGAGGGAGAGGGCGGGCGGCGGGCGGCGGGCCTGCCTCCGCCTGCTTCGCTGTAGCGGTTGCTGCCGTTGTCGCGCGCGGCGCGCCTGGCAAAGGGTAAAAAGGCAGGGTAAAAAGTTCGGGGAAAGCACACGCGGACACGCGGTCGCGCGGCGGATACGGGGACTGGGGAGACACGAGGATGCGGCGACGCCGTGGCCACCGTGTTGGATTTGGGCTGGCAATTGGTCGGCGGTCGGCGCCCGTCGTGACCAAACGGGAGAACTCCAAAGTTGAAAAAGTTCGCAAGCTGTAGCAGACGTAATAACCGCGGTTAACCCCTAACAAAAGAAGGTAAGGAGAATACGTGATCAACGATCAAATCAGGGAGAGATCGCCATTGCTCGCACGCCCATGGCAAGGCTGCGCCGTAAGCGATCCGACGGGGAGCGTAGGAACGAATTAACCGAAAGTGGCGGTTGCGGAGGCGTGGAGTTGGTGGCGTCCCGTCCCGAGACTGTGACAGGAGACAACGGCACGGAGGCTGCACCAAAGGCACCGCCCATGCTTACCACCCCTCCCCCGCTTGCCGGCCCTGTTGCTGTGCCATCGGATCGGGTAGTCGCAAGCCTTCTACCACAGTCCTGCGTTAACCCCAGCCGCATCTTCATCAGCGGAGATAAATGCGTGGTGTTCTTTTTTTTTTTTTTTTTTACCCTGGTCGCTTTCGCTACTCCGTCATCTCATCTGATCTCTAAAATATATGGGGACGTTCATGTCGTCTCAAGTGAATGCTCTGTGATGCAAGCGTCAATTACTGGACTTGCCCAGTTGCAGTTCTGCAATGGGTAGTCGTCCACTGATGATGTCCGCCTGTTCCTTTTCATGAACAACAGGTCATCATAGTGACAACAACAGCTTCAGCAAAGCGACGAGAATGTAAACAGAAACAGAATTCCCGGGACTTAAAAACAACACGATCCAGCTAATCACCTCCTGCAAGCAAACCACCAGCAGATCCACCAGGCCGTCGCCCTCAGTGAGCTGGTCAAGATGCATTGCACACCTGTAAGCAGCAAGATGGATGCCTTCACAAGCCAACAGTAACAAACAATGTCCTAGAAAAAAGGAGTCACACAGTAGCAGCAGGGCATGAAGGCACCGCACCGGCTGATAATTGGGCAGAAATCGCTCCTCGGCAGGTCTACTGAAAAGCTGATAACGAATTCAAGTCTTGGTCCAAATAAACAAAAATAAGCAACAGACCAATGTCATGATATCCAGATTGTTCATTGCTGATACGGTGACCAGTCACAACCCACCACTAACTACATCAGCGGATGACGCAGCAGACAACAAAAAGGGTTACCGGTTTATGAACTTATTATGCAAGCACTTCAGCAGCTTTCATTATCCTGGGAATTCTCATCAACACAGAACTCGCTGGGTTTAACTTATACGCTCCCAGACCCACACCTACAAACCCGCAAACCCGATGTGTATAATATTTTAGCCATTAATTAACAAATCCATAGGTAGAAAAATCGACCCATACTCTTAATCCCATACTCTTAATCTAATAAGATAAAAATTCATCAGATTTCGAGTATCCATTGCCATCAAAACCCGTAAACCCGTTGTGTTTAATATTTTAGCTATTAACAAATCCATGGATAGAAAAGTCAACCCATACTTTTAATCTAATAGAATACAAATCCATCGGATTTCGAATACCCATTGCCATCTCTCGAAGGGTTTTGTCCACTGGACTTCGTTTTCGTGAAGGGCCGACTAGCCGTTGATATCCTTTTTCTTCTCCCTATTGTTTCCTTTTCTTCCTATTTGTTTCCGCGGTTTATGCGTGCTTCTCTTCGCGAAGGGCCGACTAGCGGTTGATATCCTTTTTCTTCTCCCAATCGTTTCCTGAAAGTGCATGTTGCACTTAAGTGTGATTTTGGATGATTTGATGACAATGTTGATTAAAGATCTAATATGTTTGCTAAGTGTGACACAGGGAAATGATTATCTCACTATGTACTTGAAATGTAATGCAAAGCCAAAATGAAGGATTGTTGTATGAAGATCATGTCACAAGCACAAATCAACAATGAGAATGATATTGATATAAAGGGTTATCGTATTGTGGGATAATCATAGTGCATTTATGTTTGCTAAGAAAGGATTCAAAATGAAGCATGGTTGAATGGCTTGAAATGGTGAAGATAGCAAGGAAAGAGTCTTTGAGGTACTGAGCAAGGGTGAAGGGCAAGCGACGGCTTGGCGGCCGAAGAACCTAGCTAGAGTGAAGAAGAAAGTACTTGCATTTAGTCGAAGGATCAATCAAGCTTGAAGATCGCATCTAGTGGAGAATCGACATTCCTAGCAACAATATTGATTGGAGTGACTTGACACATTTGGAATTCCATTATATCACTTGAATGGAGTCAAGTCACATGCTCAAGATGGCTTTGCTTGAGGGATATCTACTTCTAAACATGACAAGCATTCCTTCCAATATAGAAAATGAAGAGAAGCGGCTTGGGTTCAAATGGAGATCAACTCAAGAGGTTTAAAATTCGTATTTCAATTTATCTTGAGTAAATAGGAAAGCCGTACTATTAAGAGGGATGCAACATATAGTAGATGATTCTTCATAAGTGCTCAATCCAACCTAAGTGAGACATGAGAGAGCTAGAGCTAACTTTCAGCTGAGTGTTGCACTGTCTGTCCATACCGGACATGTCCGGTATGAGCCCACAGCAGTGCGGCCATCCGTCTCGCCCGAGCCTCTGCGCCAGGCCTCGGCCTCGGCGCTCAAGCTCCGTCCCGCCCGAGCCAGGCCTCGGCCTCGGGCGCTCAAGCTCCGTCTCGCCCGAGCCTCTGGGCCAGGCCTCGGCCTCGGGCGCTCAAACTCCGTCTCGCCCGAGCCTCTGCGCCAGGCCTCGGCCTCGGGCGCTCTTGTGGAGTCCATACCGGACATGTCCGGTATGCATACCGGACATGTCCGGTATTAGCGGAGTTCTGTCTCGCAGCTTGTGTTCGGGCGGTTCAACCGACTCTTGCGTCGGTACTACCGACAGGTACTACCGGAGTAATGGCGGTACTACCGGTAGGCCAAATTTGGCCCAACACAGAGAGGTTGCAAAACCCCCTCTTAACTGTCGGTACCACCGACCTGGTGGTCGGTACTACCGAGATCCTATTCGGGGTTTGAAAGATGGTTGGTTAAGAGTGCTTCTCGCGCAGTCAAGTCATACCGGACATGTCCGGTATGCATACCGGACATGTCCGGTATTTGCGGATTTGTGGCTAACAGTATCTTTGTGATAGGCGGTACTACCGACGCTTGGGTCGGTACCACCGAGAGGTACCACCGGGGTTATAGCGGTACGACCGGTAGGTCAAAATTGGCTACTTCCAGAGAGGTTGTGAAAACCCCCTTTACACCTAGCGGTACTACCGACCTTGTGGTCGGTACTACCGAGATCTGTTGGGAAGTTTGAAAGTTGGTCTGTTCAGTGTGTTCCTCACGCAGTAAAGTCATACCGGACACATACCGGACATGTCCGGTATGAGCTGACTCAGCCAACGGCTAGAAAACGGCTAGTTTCGAATGTGGGCTTATAAATACCCTCAGACCTCCACCTTTGGAGGCTGCTGATTCTACTGGTTCCCACACTCATTCTAAGCCTTTCAAAACACTTTCCAACCCTCTCTTAGTGAGTGATTGTCCTCTAATTGCCAAATCCATTTGTGGGTTGAGAGAGATTCAAAATTAGAGAGCAAGCCATCTCTTGAGCACTTGTGCAAATCGTCGATCTTGTTGTGCGCATTCGTTACTCTTGGACTCTACGGTCCTAGACGGTTAGGCGTCGCCGTTGAGCACCCAAGAGATTTGTGGAGTGCCTCGGAAAGTTTGTGAAGGTTCGATCTCTCCTCAAAAGAGATCAACTAGTGGAAGGAGCATAGCGGGTGAAATAGACCGCGGCTAGAGTGACCCGTGGTGTCCTCTAGAGCCCACCTTTGTGGTAGCTCGCAGCCGGCTCAACGGAGAGTAGGACCCGAGGGGGTGCCGAACTTCGGTGAAACAAATACCGTGTCATTCCTTTGTGCTTTACTTTCGGCTATTTGTTATTCTTCGTTGTGCTAGTTGTTTTGCAAGCAATCAGTTTTATATATACATCATACATAGTGATTGCAGGTTGTGTGAGAAATTGGAGAAGAAAAGGAGCAGTCCCGCACAACCCGTGCATACCGGACTTGTCCGGTATTGATACCGGACATGTCCGGTATTTACTGACTGTGCCCAATTTGTTTAATCCTTGAGCTAATCTTTGTGGTGCAGGGTATTGCCTTCTAGGTGATTAATTTCTAGTCATATACTTTGTGTTTGTCTCTTGAGGGGTTGTTTATACTCCGATTGGGAGTTTCCAAGTAATTGGAAACTCGCATACTAATTGCTTCCGCATTATAAGTTGTAAATTTTCAGAAAAGCCTATTCACCCCCCCTCTAGGCGACACCTTAGGTCCTTTCATTTCCTTTTCTTCCTATTGTTTATGCGGTTTATGCGTGCTTCTCTAAAGACAAGTAGATTGCTACATGTCAACTGTCTCGTACATCATTTTGCCATGTAAGATTTTTCCTGATGTAAAGGAAAGAGAAAAGCGAGAGAGCATTGTTTCGCGAAACAACCACCTCATAAGCTAAAATTTAAAATTTAGGACTATGAGACAACTATTCTACCATTGTATGAGTTGTTGTCATTCAACTCACAATTTATTTTTATTCTATCCATAAATTAAGGAACCATGAGTCGTCTTAAAATTAAAATTAAGTGGAATTAAGTTAAAATTAAAATTAAGTGGAATTAAATGGCACTACATGAGACCACGTACGACACAGCGAGACAAGACCAATGTAGAGACCACCTACGACTTGCCCTAAACAAGAGGTTTAAGGTATATCTAAATTTTAGGACATTTCATAAAATAGCTAAAGTGGTCTAAAATTTTAGCTTCAACTTTAAACAACTAAACATAGACAGATCTTAAGATACCACAATAAAGAAATTCTAGATAAAGAGCAAACTCATGAGATGCATCATACATAGACCACAATCCACAACAACTGGGACTCACATAGACAAAAGCTAAGATTCAACACAAACAGGCAGACTCTAAGAGACGCAGAATTTCTGACTACATTCCACCATCGTAGCACATTACCACCATATTAGTGACAAACACTCATAATTCTTTCAACCCAATTTTATTTCACAGAACGACCGAAGCGAACTGCCGTTTCGTCCAATCACGCAGGGCACGACGACCGAACGTGCGGACCGATGTCTAGCCGGAGATCTGAATGGACTTCACCTCAGGCTTCTTGGCGTCCTCCTTGGGCACAGTGACTGTGAGCACGCCGTTCTCCATGGCGGCCCTGATCCGCTCCGTCTTGGCGTTCTCGGGCAGTCGGAACCTGCGCAGGAACCTGCCGCTGCTCCGCTCCACGCGGTGCCAGGTGTCCGTCTTCTCCTCCTGCTCCTTGTTGCGCTCGCCGCTGATCTGAAGGATGTTGCCGTCCTCAACCTCCACCTTGACCTCCTCCTTCTTCAGCCCCGGGACGTCCGCCTTGAACACGTGCGCCTCTGGAGTCTCCTTCCAGTCGATCCGCGCGCCAGCGAAGGCCGCGGTCTCCGAGCTGGTGCGCGGGAACGAGGGGAAGAGACTGCTGCTGCTGCTGCCGGAGCCGAAGGGGAAGCCCTCAAAGGGGTCCCAGAGGTCGAGGGAGAAGGGATCGAACACGTTGCTGCGGCGGATCAGCGACATGGTCGGTTCTATTGTAGCCTTCTTATCCACGAATCGAAGATTTGGGGAAGAGGTTCGGTCGATTTGGTTGATTTTCTGATCGCTGCTTGTTTTCTCAAGCTCCTAGACTAGAAGGGGAGCATTTTATAGAGGAAAAGCGATAGCGAATAAGTGGAGCAGAAAGAATTCTGGAGAGTTCTCAAGTGTTCGAGCATGGACCCGACGCCGCTTGATTCGAGCGTGGAGAATGCTAGAGCTATCCAGTGGCGGTCTCTCTTCTAGATCCGTCGTAGCTGGGCTTCTAGTAATTTTGTTCATGGACCAAGACCTGGGCTTGTGCCAGAAAAAACAATTCAGCCCAACATCAAACAAGGCCCACACGTGCACACTCCTCCCTCAGACCTCTCTGTGTCGTCTTCCTAGTTCGGGACTTCGGATTCAGACGACTCACCGCAAGCACCTCTCGAATCTCGATACGGCGGGGTCGTGGGAGCCGGGGAGGTGAGGACGGCGTGGTGAAGTCGCGAGGAGAAGAAAATTTCCACCGCCGTGGTAGCCATGTCGGTGCAGGAGTACCTGGAGAAGCACCTGCTGTCGCGCAAGATCGAGGAGGCCGTGAACGCGGCGGTCCGCGCCAAGGCCCCCGACCCGGTGCTCTTCATCGCGGGCCACATGCGGCGGGCGGCGCCCGCCGTGATCACGAGAGTGCGAGCGCGCCAGATCCTTGACGGCCACGGGGTGCCGGCCGTTGAGGTCGAGTTGCACACCAACAAGGCCGTGCACCGAGCATCCGCGGCCGGCGCGGGCGCGCTCGAGGGTGCCGCCGCCGACGCGGCCGGGGGCTTCGAGAGGAGGAAGATCCTCGCCAGGGCGGCTGCCGACGCGGTGCGGGTGATCAACGACAAGGTTTCGGAGGCGCTTGTTGGGATGGATCCGCAGCAGCAGGCGCAGATCGACCAGGCCATCATGGACTTGGACAAGGCACGCCACAAGGTGGAACACTCGGTGATCCTTTCCCTTTTTCTCTCCGCTGCGTTTTTTTTTGTCCTTGAATTCTGCATTTTCAAACCCATGCTTTACACAAACAACTGATGGCAATATACTCAAACAATTATTTACATTGGGTATGGTCAATTTAGGGGCACTATGGGACACTAATTATTTCGGTTATATTTGACTGTTCGGAAATAATGCTGTTCTTTTCACTGTACTTGTGTTTCCACTTACCACTACTGCCTCATTTTTTTTTTGTATCTTGATTCCGTTCCCTTATTTCTGGCAAATAGATTTTATCCAAATGGAAATAGCTATGATATTGTGCGAAATGCAGGCTGAGTTTGGAGCAAATGCTATGCTGGCAGTGTCAATTGCAGCTTGCAAAGCTGGTGCTGCTGAAAAAGAGGTGCTGCTTTTCTGCTAAAATCATCGTAATTTGCTAAATGTGTCATGCTACAACGCATAATTCTTATTGCCGGAGCATTGGATGCTTGTGCAGGTTCCACTCTACAAGCATATAGCAGATCTTGTTGGCAAAAGCGCTACAACTCTTCCTGTCCCTGCAATTACAGTCATTAATGGTGGAAAGCATGCTGGAAATGGTCTTCCCATTCAAGTATTCCTCCAAACCTTTAGAATCTGTGAAGTTCAAGGCATTATTCCCTTATTTTGTCGACTTAAGATAGTTATTAGTTGTTCATGTATATCAACCATATCAACATGCTTAACTGTAGTTCTGGAGTAACTATAAACCTTTCTTATCTGTAGGAAATTATGATCCTTCCCATTGGTGCTAAGAACTTTGAAGAAGCAATGCAGATGGGTTCAGAGACCTATCACCATCTCAAGGTAGCCTTCATTCTAACAATCTGTGCTACAGATATACGATAATTGTTGTTTTTCAATTTCCACTCATACTTGGTTCAAGATGTTCATCAAACATCATAAGATTGTGTTCAATAAAAAAAACTAATATTGCACTCAGCCTTTCTTATTCCTTCTCTCTTTTTTTCCCGTTCTGTAGTTTATTTGGGTCGGTTGTCGTTGAGGCAAAGTGCTGACATTATGGACCTCTTAGCTCTTACATTTCTGCCTTCAGACTGCCAGAAAGGTTTGCTCACTTTTGTAGATATTTACTTACTAATTACTTTTACAGGATATTATCTTGGAGAAATGTGGCTCAGGCAGCTGCAACATTGGAGATCATGGTGGGTTTGCTCCAAATATTTCCAGGCAAGTGAGAAACTAATTTACTATTTTCTGATATCACATATATTTTTGTTTTCCAAATTGAGTCCTACATGTGGATTTCAATATGCCTCTATGTTGCTGTATTGATGTTCAGCATATCTGAAGCCCTGGATCTTGTTATTGCGGCAATAGAGAGGGCTGGATATAATGGAAGAATAAAATTGGCAATTGATGTTGCTGCTACTGATTTTTGTGTAGGTAAGTAGAAAAGTAGTGCATGGACTATGTAAATGTTCAAAAATTAACTGTGAATAAAAATATCAAACTCTATGAAATTTGGTGATAGGATGTAATCATTCTGCCGCTCTGGTTATGTCTGCTTACTGGAAGAGTTTCATGCAGTGTTTTCACTTTTAGGCCCCTATCCATATTATCTATGCCTCATTTTTTTCCGGACTGTCATCTGTTTGTTTAATATTGTTGCTACCAGACACCAGAATCAGCCATTGCTATTGAAAGCATGCTGTCATAACCACCTAGCAGGAATCTTGTAACGATGTTGCTACATACTCTACTTGCATTCGGGTGACCAGTTACTATACAATCTTGAACCTTAGAAATAGTGAGCTTGAACGTTAGTTGGTTCTATAGTCAATGCATTGGGTTCTTTTGTATTTGCTATGTGAATGAGTTTGCTTGTGGCTATGTTTACCCAACTCTTTGCAGGAAAGAAATATGATCTGGAGTTCAAGTCAACAAAGAAAACAGAGCAGAACTTCAAAACCGCTGATGATTTGATTGAGATCTATAGCCAGCTTTGTTCAGGTATCCCTGAATTGTGGGTTGGCATCATCTTTCCTTTTCTTCTACATATGTTAGTTTCATGAAACATATAAACACAAGTTCGCTGATTTCTTCCCTCCACTTTCTGCACTAGAGTACCCACTTGTCTCCATTGAGCAGCCCTTTGATAAAGATGACTGGGAGCACTCAAAAAAATTGACCACTCTAGAGCTGTGCCAGGTGATTTCTTCTTCTTCTAACTTTCAGTTATTAGTTTGTGAGTAGCTCATGGTATGAAATGTGTACAGGTTGCAGGAGATGACTTGTTGATGTCTGACCCCGAACGCATTAAGCGGGCAGTTAGTGAGTACACTTGCAATGCTCTTGTTCTCAAGGCAAGTATTAAGTCATCCATATAAATTCTTCCTTATTGGGGTTAGTTTGTGTTATATATTCATGATATTGGAATAGTTCGAGAGTGACAAGTAACAGTACCACATGACACATTGACACGTAACTCCGGAATTAGGGGCTTTATTTGACAATATTTGGATGCTCATACTTATTCTTTATTAAAATGCTACTCTTCCTTCTCAGTGTTCACTATAAATGAAGCTTTGTGTAGTTTGAGTTGAGTTATAAGTTTATTTATATAGAACAGTGTTGTATTCAATCTGAAACAGCAATACATTTATCATCCATATATTGTTTTAATTTGCTGAAATCTGAGAAGCTTGCAATTATACTAGTAGGCTGTAGCCTCTAGGCACATTGTGGTCACAACCTCTTGCTTGCATGTGTATTTTTGTTACAACCTTGCTCCCTTAAAGTTCATATATGATTCTATTGACGCCCTATTTTGAACACAATTATTTCATATGTTTTGGCAGGAAACATACCACTGTCTGCAAATTTTCTATATTCCTTAGGGGTGCTTAGTATACCTGTTGTGTTTCTTGTCATGTTTAGTTTTTCAATAACAATTTTTATATATGCAGACAAATCAAGTGGGCACAGTCACTGAGGCTATAGAGGTTGTGAAGCAGGCAAAGGATGCTCATTGGGGTGTGATGGTGTCACATAGGTCTGGAGATACCGAGGATTCTTTCATTGCTGACCTGGCTGTTGGTGCTGCAGCCGGACAGATCAAAGCCGGTGCCCCTTGCCGTGGAGAGTGTGTAACTAAATACAATCAGGTTTTTCTTTCTGTTGAATCCTTTATATTTCTACGTGAGTACGCAGCATAAGCACCACCATGGATACAGCTGATTTGTCGTAACCTTGCAACCTTGACTTTGCAGCTGCTTAGAATAGAGGAAGAACTTGGAAGTGAAGGCGTCTATGCAGGGGAGAATTGGAGAACTATAAGCACGAGCTAATCTGTGGTATCATTTAAGTTGCAGGGAGAATTGGAAATCTTGACCCACCTTCGTATGTCACTTAACTTTTCTTTGTTGTCTTGTCCAATTGTGTGTGCTCATCCTCAGCAAGGATATCGAAATAGGGTGGTGAAATGCACCATTTTGTACTAGATGATAGCATTGTTGTCGAACATATATATAGTGGATACAGTGGTGGGGTTTACATTTTTTTTGTGTTTTTTCAACTTGGATTTGTTTAATTTGTATATAGCATGGGTTATAAACATGAATACAGAACTTGAGAAGATGGTTTAAGAAATAGAAGTGAGTTAAATTCTAGTATAACTGGTCCTTATAGTTGGTGCTCTTCAAGGTTATGAAACTATTCGGTAGTGCTCACGTCTCTGGCTTGAACTACAGGTATGAACTAAACCATTTGCATGACTGCATACTTTTGTTTATTCAATCAACTTTGCCTAGATGAGATGAATGCCTAATAAGCTGGTCTACAAGCTCTATACAGTGGACAGTACCGTATGTTTATGGTTTAAGGCAGTCACCAACTCAGCATTGTTTTTCCAAAATCTTAGGGGTGTTTAGTTTTAACCTCAAAAAAAATTTATCTATCACATTCACATCGAATGTTTGGACACATGTATAAAATATTAAATGTCGCGATAACTTAGTGAGACATTTTTAAAGCCTAATTAGTCAATCATTTGATAATATTGTGTTATAGTAAACATGCGTTGATAATGGATTAATAGTTTTAATAAATTCGTCTCGTGGTTTCCTGACAGAATATGTAATTTGTTTTTTTATTAGTTTGTTTTAATAGACTAAATTAGTGTCGTAACATCCGAGGTGAGACTCCAATTTTTCACACTAAACACCCCTTTTGGAAATACTTTTGAATTAAACGGTGGAAATATCTGGTGCACAAAATAACAGGAGTGTATGGATGAACATATTCACAAAATCAATCTAGCCTTTTATGTTTATTCTGATTTCCGAGTGGCGCATGCAAACAACTTTAAAGACGTCAATTATACCATTCAGAGTAAGTATAATAAGATGATGTAAGTAGGTCGTATAATGTGCCACATATGGTTTATGTTGAGGCGGAGGAGAGACCAAGAGATGAAAGGAGAAAGTGAAACTAGCTGTAAACTTATGCTCGTGCTTCAAGAACCATTGTGAGAGCATGATAGGTCAGATAGTATATCAATACTCTACTATTATATGAGTGAACTATTAGAAGGATGTAAATGATATGACAACGAAATATAACTGTGTTCTGATTGCGTTTCTAATCTCACGGGCATTTCAGTTTCCAATGCTTCCATTTGCATCGAACATGCTCAAAGCATGAGGCACTCATGTCAGTGTGCTGTGCAGCCAGAAACAGGGATGTCTTGCAGTCAGCAGTTCTCTGCGCACAAGACCGTAGAACAAACTCGGCTAGTTGTAAGTGTAACCGTTAACCCTGCCTGAGACTGAGAGCTGCTTCACTTTCCCTTTCTGGGGGCAGGGTGGCTTTTCGACCTATATATACTCAGACAATAAAGTTCACTCAACCGAAAAGAACCTTTTAGTATGATCATATACCAAACCAGACTGCATAGTACCCAAGACAACAAAGCATCGTAGACAATAGATTGATCAATACGAGCAAGATACCCAATTTCATTACTTGGTGCACAACAATTTCAGTGAAGATTTCACTACTTGGTGCACAACAATTTCATTGAAAATGATAGCAATTCCATGGTTCACCGATGTGATCCAGCTAGCACAGCGGAGGATATCAAAATAGAGAAGTCCGGTATCCTCAGGGCATGGAATAACATATAGCATGCGGTTTTAAGTGAAAACAGGAGGCTTCCCAACTCTCGCCTTCAAACCCCAACTGTTGGAATGGCGCGATCAGGAGGAATCAGAGGCTGGTTGTTCGGGCTGTGCTTCAGCAGCGCGCTTGACCGACGCACACTTGATCAAGTGGTTGTAGCTTCCCTTCTCCTTGAAAAGTTGAGAGAAATGGTGTTTGCAGTAGAGGATGCCCTCCAATGCTGCATAGTTGGAAGGCGTAATCGCACAGCCCCCGTGGGAGCATTTGAAGCATGACTTATGGTAGGCCTTTTCTTCAACTGTTACCTGCCAAGTTTTTAACAGCCATGCATTAGAATCACTGTCCACATGTTTTGCTGGCTCAAGGAAAGCGATCAGAAAGAGTTTTGATGATTCAAGGCAATCAAGAAAGGATAATTAGACACATTAAGATGAACAAAGATATATTTTTAATGTTAAATGTAGCAAAATTTAGGTTGACAGCATGACCTGGTTAACATGACTAGAAGGGGAAAAATATTTGTTCAGTTGTGAAAGCCATTGAAACCCATAGGAATTAATCCTGGGATGTTCCATAGCAAATATTGACATTGATGAACTACTGAATTAGATACCGGAGTTTCACAAATTACATCCTAGAATTTTGAAAGGAATTAGTTAAAAGTAAAAAAAGGCATAATGGATCAAAATTACCTTCTCAAGAGGATATGCGGTTTTACCGCAAGTCGCACACTTGTCTTGTGTTCCTGAAAACATCCTTGCAGCTTTGCTGGGTGATCTGGTCTGGATAGCAGATTTTGGACAACATTGATCACTTCTCCATTTCAAGAATACAATGAGACAAAAAAAACTAACGCATACAGACTGGCACTCACCAGCTCAGGGGCCAACTTTTCCGGAGTAATCTTTGCGGCTGAAAGAAGTAAACCACGAGCACATGCATCGCTGCATCAGATCACAGGAACACAAAAACTTGTATTTTCATGTCAACGATTCGGTACTGCATGAAAACGTACGTGATTGTGATTGGAAGCTCTTGTTGTAACTCCCGGTCTCCTTGAACAGCTGCTCGAAATGGGCCTTGCAGTAGGGCACTCCTTCGAACGAGGAATAGTTGCTCAGCTATCAAAGGCGAAAAGGATGAAGACGGAGACTATCAGACCTTGCACAACTTCTTATTTTTGCCTAGACATACATCGACACGTCGTCCTAAATACTCCTAGAAGATTAAATAAGAGTTTTCATTTGCATCGATTTTCTACCCAATCCTCTCTGTTTTACCAAGTTAGCGAATGGGGACATGATCTCCTGCTCTTGGGGCATAGAATTTTTCTGATACTAGGAAACTCGCACCAGATCCGTTCGCCGCAGCAACTCGCAGATCTACTACCCGACGCTACATTGCATTGCCCTACAGATCCATCCACCTACCCATTACTAGAAGAGAAGATGGGCAAGGGAACGTACGGAGAGGGTAGACTTGCAGTGCTGGCACTTGAAGCAGGAGCGGTGGAAGGCGACGCCGTCGGTGGAGAGCTGGTCCATCGGGTACACCGTCTTGGTGCACACCTTGCACTTCTGCTGCGTCCCGCTAAACATCTTCTCCCGATCGCCGGCCAACCCAACCCCCCTCTCTCTCTCCCTCTGTCTGTCTGACGGCGGGTCGTGGCCGGCGAGATCTGAGCCCCCCGATCCAGCCTTGGTCTGCGCGCGCGCGTGGCGTGGGAAGAAGAATGAACACCTCCTCGCCCGCCCGCTGTCCCGATTGCCGCGTTTATATACGCAAGGGACGCGATTAAGCGATGGAATTATGACGCGCTCGTCTCCCCAGCTCGCTGCCCGCGCCTCACTTTTGCCGCGGCGGAAAGGAAAAGGCAGGCAACAAACAGGCGACGACGGGGGGATGTGGCCTGTGGGAACCGGATGATGGAGGGGCGCACAGCACAGCACAGCACAGCACAGTGCCGTGCTGCTGCTCATTAAACTAGTAAGCAATTATTACTACCACCATTAGTGCGCATTCGAGGAGGAAGCTCCGTGCACAGAATGCTCTGATGGTTCGGGTCACTGGTGGCGGGGCCACCAGAGGGTGGTACCCCACGTGTCGGCGAGTAAGGAGTTCCGCAGCTGCGGTGGGGGGTGACGGGGAAGAAGAAGTACGGGAGAAGCAAAAGCACTGGTCGCATGGGTGGAGTGGAGAGTGGGACCCAGGCGTCAGGATCTGTGGCGTGGCGCCGTGGCAGGCAGGAGACGAGATATTATTATTGCCCGGGCCCGGGCCGGGCAGGCGTGGTGCGGCCCACGTCGGCCAGCCTTTTCCCGGCTGCCTCGTCGGACTATCTATCCCCTCTTGTTTCTTCGTGATTGGCAGTTTGGGTTCGGCACTGGCTAGCTACAGCGCATTGCATGGCAGATTGGCAGGGCATTGGAGCATCTCGCGATTTTTCTCTCTCACTCGGCTTTTTTTTTCTCTCCTATTTTTATTGAGACCGAAAGGACGAGGCGTACGTACTGTATGCATTTTTGATACGCGCAGTACTGTCAGGGAGGGTGGTTGACAGTGGGACCGAGGGTCCGAGCGTCTAGTCGTTGTTGGGCCGGGCCGTCACGGCGGCGGCGGCAGGCGCCAGGGGCGTAGCCGCGTAGGCGAGGAGCAAGCGTGGCAGTGGACTGTGGACAGGTCTGGTCTATCTTAGCTTGGCAGACGATCGTATAGATTCGTTGTACAATCCATCTGTTGCACCTACTGTACAGCTCATTTTTCGTAACGTTTTGCTTTTACAATCATGGTTAGTGTACTTGCTAAATCATGCACGACCTTATAGTTGGTAATAATACAGTATAACCAGCTGGATGCCTAGATAAATGCCAAATTGCAGCTTCCTGTTCCGTTGCCAATTGCCATCACCGATCAAATATTCGCCATAATCTTGCATTTGGTTGGTGCGGTTTGGTTCGTTGACAAGGTTAGATGATAGAATGATAGATGGTGGTCTAATTTTTTTTTGAGGTGTTTAGACGGACCAGTGTGGATGGGATGATTCATACTAAGACTGGCTACAATGTTACCGATGCCGAAAGTTATCTACGTAGGACAACTCAGATCGATGCCAAAAGAAAACAGATAAGTGCAGTGTGAGCATCAGTGCTTTACTATACATGGGGCCCAAATATAAGCATGCATGCAGACTTTCCTCTCTCTTCGTAGTAGTCTTTCTCTCACTTGTGCGCGCATGCAATTAGGGATATACTATTTTAGTCATCCAAGCACCGGGGCAGCAACTTGAGCCAGCTCAACAAAATCTAAACTTGCACTGGTACCCACAATGGCTGGCACCGATGCTGAGACCTCCTCTATCCTCTTCAAGCACCGCAAAAACATAACATTGTGGCCAGTCTAAGAGAATTAGATAATACACCGCACGTTGTTATAAAATTTTTAAGCAAAAGTACTGAAAAAGTTATTCAAGGACGAATGTGAGTGGTGGACGTAGTTGAAATAAAGTTAGCTAGACCAAACCCAATTATAGTTGGTATGGGCAGATTCAAATGGTCGCACATACAACATATTCGTTAGTCTTACTAGAATACATGTCAATGTAGATGCTAGTGGGCTACATCTTTACTTGTCAAATGCGAATTTAGGAATGTGTACGTCTTGTCTCTCGTATGTATAAAAAATAAACATATTTTGATTTGATGTGAAAGTTTACAATATTTGACCTTTTCTTTTCAAAATTTTGATGAAAGCTATATTTAAAAAAGTAGAGAGTACTCCCTCCGTCCATAAAAACATGCAATTATGGGATCCGTGCCGGTCAAATTAACTCAAGTTTGACCAAGGTTATAATAAAAAGTATTAGTATTTATGTCATTAAATAAAATTATTATGAAAATATATTCAATTACTAATCTAATGGTATATTTTTTGTATCAAAAATATTAGTACTTTTTTTATATAATTTCGGTCAAAGTTTAAAATGTTTGACTCCTCGATAAGTGAGAATTGCATGTTTTGTTGGACGGAGGGAGTAGTGATTAAGGACATGTTTAGTTGGTGACGTAGTTTGCCACATCTAACCTTAAGCAAACTGTGACTACCATAAAACGTGTGATGAACAATGAAAGCACACTAACGGCAAAGTTTGACAAGAAATGAATCTAACCAAACAACTACCTAAAAAACTTGGAGGTTGTATAATTAACATATGGTGTGGTAAGTTATGGTTATAAACCAAATATATCCTAACTTGTAGGATGTAGCAGCATGCAGCAATGCTACTGCGGTAAAAGAAAATGACCAGCAAGAATAAAAGATGTTGAAGCGCACCTGTAATCGAAGTGAAACTTAGAGGGGGAAGGGAATAGATGCATTCCACATTCCCAGCCTCAACCCTGGAAGAAAAATGCCTCGCCTGTAGCTTGCCTGGGAGCTGTCTGGAGGTTGCAGACCCGGTGGGTTGCCTGCCCTAGGCATCTCAGGTCAGCTCCAGGCCTAGAAAAACGGCCGCCTAGCTGTTGCTCCTTCTTTGCCTGGATTAGTACTAGTCCAACCACCATCGATGTGATTGCTTTTGCTATTTAAATGTACTTGCATTACCTATTTAATAATTAAGGTAAACATACATTAGCTATTTTATTAAGACAAATATGTATCATTGCTGATTTAATTTGATATGAATAATTATTTATTTCTATTAATTAGCTTACTAATCTAAAATAAATCTAATTATTTACTAAATATAGTTAAAGATGTTTGATTAGAAACAATTCTCAATTTAATTTTACTGAGAAAACTAGATATTATGAATCTTTCTTTTATTAACATTTCAAGCACAAGTATCCTATATTTTATATTTCCTATTTTTCTCTTGAATTGATCACGTTCACGTACTGTGTGCAGTATAATTATAATTGTCTTTCTTTCTCTTGCGTTCTTTCCTCGTGGCGTTTTAAAAATAGCTAGAAAATCTGTTAACTTTACTTATAATTTTAAATATATTATTAATTGAGAAAATAAGTGGATGGTTTTATTTAACTATTTAATTATTTATGTAATTGTAATCATTATATGGTATAATAACTGAGAAAATAAAAACATTATAATTGTAATCATGTTTAAATATAGTATTATATATATTTTATTAGTCTTTAAATATAGTATTATATCTTTTATTAGTCTTTCCAGGCACAGGCTTCCAACCAAACGAACCATCTTCTAACTTGCCTGACCAGGCAGATTCTATCAATTTCTCAGGCAACTTTCAGGCAACACTTTTTGCCAGGCAAGTACTCCAGGCTTCCATCCAAACATGCCATAATATATATGACTCCGGCCAGCCATGCTTTCAACAAAGATGAGTGCTAAGCTCTAAAAAAAATAACACGATGAGTGCTAATAATTCGATATCAAGCATTACCCCTCAACCACAACTCCGACAGACGATCTATTATCCTGCCGGCCACCAACCGCAACCTGTCACCGAACAAATCTCGCTGGCAAATAGCATTGGGCCTTCAGTTCACGAAATTTTAGAGAAAAGTTCATGTAGCACTTTCGTTGTTATTTGACAAATTTTATCCAACGATGACCTAACTAGGCTCAAAAGATTCGTCTCGACATAAACAGACTAAAAGTACAATTATTTATTTTTTTATCTACATTTAATGCTTCATGCATGCGTCTAAAGATTCGATGTGGTGGATACTGTATAAAATTTTTGGGGAGATTTGGGGGAACTGGGCAGGGGGTACAGTACAAGTACTACATGACATGCGTCATCTTAGTTCAAAATCTGCTAACCCATAAAATTAAAATGTACATATGATTCTAAACTCAACTGTGAAACTGCTGTCGCAGCACCTCGATTTTTGCCAAGAAAACGAGAGAAAAATATGCCAAAATATGCACGAGCAAAGTATGCAAACGACATATATATATTTCCAAATTGATATTTTGATAACTGAACCAAGTCCATTGGTGGCTAAAAAAAGGGGCACAAGCACAGGTATAGAAACAAAAAAACAACAACAACGGTATGATGACGGGCACTAAAAAGTAGATAGTTCTGCAAGTATGTTACACTAGCAAATCATAATGGTTCCTCCCGCTGTATAATAGTCTTACTGGTGTCTTTTTCTTCCACTGCTTTGTGTTTTTGGTGAATTCCAAACCATATTCAGCTATCGGAATGAAGCCATTACCCTGACCATGGTACTGCAAACATGAATCACAGATGTGAGCCAAGCTGAATTACAGAACATAGTGCCAAGTTCAGCTTCTAGTATAGCCTATGAAAATATGTCAATAACATGCAGTTTCAGAGTAAACAAAAAGTAGTGCTTTAATCCAAATAGGATTTTCAAATTCGATGGTGGATTGAGTTTATACAGGGAAAAGTTCAAAGATAATTAAAGTAATTAAACATCAATTTAACTGTTAGCAAAAATACTTCCATATTTTACCATATTTTTGCTTAAAGATATCTGAAATGTGATGTTATATATTGCTATGAATTTATATAGATCATTTAGTCCTATGCCCGCTTTAACCTTTTCTTGGCTCTGCTGCAAATTCTTGGTGTTATTTTAATTTATTAGAATTATTTAACGGTATCACCCCACAATTCATCCCAGGGTAATGATGGTACTCAAATTCACCATGATCTGTACATTTGATTATTACTTCTTCACTTTCACAATAAAGGCAGGCCTACCAGAAATGGTCATTTCAATTTCAATTAAGTCACAACAATATTTACAGATCTGGACCAAAAAGATCCAGTAACTCTCTACGAATGCTATCCCAG
Source organism: Coix lacryma-jobi var. lacryma-jobi (assembly GCA_009763385.1). Classification (NCBI taxonomy): domain Eukaryota; kingdom Viridiplantae; phylum Streptophyta; class Magnoliopsida; order Poales; family Poaceae; genus Coix; species Coix lacryma-jobi. Next base: position 17,524,210 of record CM019823.1, on the reverse strand, counting down.
AACCAGAAGCTAGTAGAATTACCTCACGCTCTGGAATATAAATAATTATTGGCTGCCGACACAGTCTAGACAAAACCTGAAAGGAGAAAAATGTCATGCAAACAATATCTATAAGACAGACATATAATCCAACTTGACAGGCAGTAAGGTTAAGGCGCTAGCATTCTGCTCCATCTATTTTGGCTAGAATCTCCAGAAGTTCAACAAAAGTAGAATAAGAATGATGCATGAACTTTTCTATCATGTCAATCAGATTCAACATGGATCTAATCTGGTAAATAAACGATGACTGCACAAACTAAGAATTTCAAGTTTTTAGAACAATAAAAATATATACCAGGAATTCTGACTCTCCACCCCAGAAATCAGGCCGCCTTATCCTTTGGCAGTAGCTACAAAAAATATGAATAGCATCTTTAACTCAGTTCATGGTGTCAAAGCAAACTAGGAAGTTATAGGAGCCTAACCGTTTCAATGATTGTTCCACAGTAATTGCTATAACTGCTTCTTCGTACTCCTGCCGCTCTGTCTCGCTGTCGCATATAATTTCTTTCACTGCCATCCGTAAATCATCTAGGAAAATGGAGATTGATTTTAATTAATTAGAAGAATATCTTATCAACAATAAAATCTCATACAACGAAGATGCAGTAAACATGTGACAGATGGATATTCTCATGTTTATATGCAAGCTAAAGTTGCTTGCAGATTTTTTTCCTTTTTTTTTAAAAAAAAAACTTGTTTCCTCAAAAAAGAAGAGCACGATCTGCAATATATATGTTGTAAGACTAAAACAATGTCCAAAACTCCAAATCATGCCAGATATCTGGAATGTGGTGGGGCTTACTGTTAGTCTGTTGGTCTGGTAAATATGTCTAAATCGACATTGATTTTCCAGAAGTTTTTCCAATGAAAAGTCATGGTTGTAAGGTGGAAATGCTATATACTGCTACATCACAGAGTTTGTAAAAAAATATATATCTTTCCGTCTTTTCTTTTTTGAAAAGTGCCAATCAATGTATTGATAGAGAAGAGTTACAAAATACAGAAAACAAGGTTACAATGGAAACACATAACTCTTTCCTTCTTAATACAGTAACAAACAGTTCTCCTGCGTGTTCGAGGAAAAAAAAACTTGCTATAAGAATCTGTCCTTCACCAAGTCAAAGATAAGAACTGAAATTGAAGCTCTCAGTTGGCATCATAGACGGATATATGATGCTCAAATCTCATAAGAACAAATGACACTCTCATTCATGTTTCTTTTTAATCGACAAGGATACTAATTTTCTGATGTTTTGTTTCTGTCTTGTGAATGAGTTACGTGGATGTTAAAGTGGACGTACTATCTTATAACATGATTGTAAAGCTAGTTTCTTTAATTTAAACAAAAGGGCCAACAATTTCCATTTACATTTTTTTTTCACTCTGTGTTATTACATGTCCAGCTATTTCAATAACAACTTATCAAGTGCAAAAGTTTTAACAAGACATCAGGCCAAAAGTAAAGAGAAACAAAAACCAATAATGTGGAAATTGATCTATGTACAAGGCAATGTTTCAGTCTACCTGCATCTTGTACCTCCTCCCTTGGGGCCAAAGGAATCCCCTTATTTTTCGCCATTCCTTTAGCCTACAAGCAACACACCAGGTCTCCCTGTGATATGAATGTGCAGATATGCCAAAAACGCACTTGGAGAGGCTTTATTTTGTACTCCCTTCATCCAAAATTATAAGGCATTCCAAGAATCTTGAAGAGTCAAAGTTTTTTAACTTTGACCAAATTTATATAATAAGATAATAATATTTATGATACCAACTAAGTATAATTAGATTCTTTATTAGTTATATTTTCATAATATTCATATTTGATGTTATAAATCTTTGTGTTTCTCTTTATAATTTTGATCAAAGTTTTTCAACTTTGACTCTCCAAGATTCTTGAAATGTCTTATAATTTGAGATTGAGGGAGTAACTAAAGATAAAGAATCAAATGCTAAAGGTGCATTGTTCGAGAATAGTGAAGGCGCACAATCCATCCCAACGCACAGAAGGAGATTATGCTGCAACTTACCAACGCTCGAAACATGCACCGGCCATCGCCGGTGACCCTCTGAACCCCGTAATGCTCCACCTTGGTCAGCGCCGCCGACCACCCACCCCTCCTGCACCGAGAAGATCAGAACAAACAAGGTTTTGAAGCTTCACTCTGTTTCCCCTCCATTCCTCTAATGGATTCAGGTATGCAGATAGAGTCGAGGGAGAGATGACGCGGACGTACAGCGAGGGGGCAATCCTGGCGAAGCAGTGAAGTCGGGGCCAGACAGGGGGCGCGTGCGCGAGCGCAGAGTCGTCGAGGAGCTCGAACTTGGCCGTGCCGTCCCGGAGGCGCGCGAGAAGAGTGGCTACCACGACCAGCATCGAGTCAAAGTTACGCGCGGGAATCGAAAAACAAATGATGGATGGATACCGCCGAGATGAGGGGAGGGGAGCAAAGCCTTGAAGGGCGGAGATTAGAGGCACCAACCATTGGATGGCCGCGCCGCTGCCGCCATTCGGCTGCAGCCTGCGCACACTCCTTCCTCCGGAGTCCGGAACCAGCAGCGGAAGGTTGAAGAAGAGGCAAAGCGGACAAAGTGCGGCCTATTTTTCTTTCGGATAGAGATGGACGCCGCCGCTGCCCGCTGGGGTGAGCAAGTAAACGGGCCATGGGCCGTCTTTCGGACGCTGGGCTTTCGGCCTAGACGACGGCGGCCATCTATCCTCCAGCTCCAGGTCAGGAAGTGCATTTTTGTTTTTCTGCTCAAAAAAAAAGTGCATTTTTTTCTTTTTTGAGTTGAGACGGATACGGATGGCGTTTCCAGTACCAAACACCAAACCCAATTCTCTCACTAGTCAGCTTCCGGCAAAGCCAGCGCGAGCGACCTGCGCCTACCCACTCGAGATATTTTGCAACGCCTTCACAAGAGCCTTCACAAATATCTCGTTGGGGCGTTGGCCCCCGCGGCACGGCGCCATCGGGCCATCGCAGCGTCCCCTCTCGCGCGCGCGCGCGCCATTATAGCACGGCGCACGGCACGCCTTCGGCCTCCCATTCACTCACTGCCCTGAGGACGTCTAGCTAGCTAGCGACGTGACAGCGAGGAGGAAGAAAGGCAGCGGGGATCGACGGTATGTCTAGGCCCAACAGGAGCGACGCGCACCTCTCCGCCGAGGACGATGCGACGCTGGAGACCGAGGTGCGGGGGTACTACGACGAGGCGGCGCCCAAGCGCCACACCGAGCCCTCCCGCAGCGAGCACTCCGCCGTGTACGCCGACGCGCTCGTCCCGGACGCCGCCGGCAACACCCATCCGGAGCTCGACAGGTTCCAGGAGCTCGAAGCCCACACCGAGGTCTCTCCCTGTTTTTTTTTCTCTTTCTCGAACAACGCAGGCGTGTCATTTCATCGGTATTTCTTTCAGAGGTTGGTGTACGAGGGCGACAATGTCGGAGAGGAGTTCGTGGAGACGGAGTACTACAAGGACCTCGGCGGCGTCGGCAAGCAGCACCACACGGTTGCCACGGCCTTCTTTTCCACCTCCTGCTGACCAAGAACTGCTGCTTACTGCTACTAACTACGTAATAACCTGCGAATCTGTGCAAATACCGCGCGTGGGAGCAGACCGGAACGGGCTTCATCAAGATTGACCAAACTAAGGGCGCCTCGTTCAAATTGTCTGAAGACCCAAATGCAGAGGAGCGCCACGCTTCTTGCAAGGGAAACCCTGCTACCAATGAGTGGATCCCGTCAGCTGACACGGTAAGATTGGGGCACACACAGCTCCAGTTTATCGATCCTATGCAGTGTCGGCATCAGTGAGCGTTCCTCCACTTTTCATCGTTCGAGTGATATGGGTTCTACTCACAAACGCATCGTTACGTTAAGCAAGTAGCTGTTTGCGTTCTTTCAGGTGTACCTGGCGTCAGACAAACCGAGCAGAAGCGACAGCTGAGCAATTGTATATCTCCAGCCATGACAATTCAGACGAGTGCTGTGTCCACCATCAGAATAAGGAACCACACTGGTTGTCCACGGATCAAGGATGCCCGTATCTTTACTATTCTGCGTCGAAATTCTTTGTAACTTTTACTTGAAAAAAAAAGCGTGCTACGAGTTAGATTTCTGTGTTCTGGCTGTAAATGGCAAGGAATAAAGTTTTAATCACGGTTCAGCAGTCAATCGATTTCTGTGTTCTGATAATTCTAAGGCTCTAGAAACAATCAAACCTTCAAAATAAACTAGGTGGAAATTCTATGTCGTTTTGAAATTGCCTTCAACAACACCGAACAGAAAGATTAGACCAATCACCGAAAGCAAGAACATGGTATTTATTATAGAGCAGGTTGAAATGGTTATCGATACAGATATTACCACGAAGCAGGTACGAACTGCATGCCTGCTGGTAATCGATTGATTTAGACGAGCGTCGAGCTATCGAGGAGGATACGGATCAGTCCTGGTGCGCAGAGGCCGCCGCGGCGTCGGACGTCGGCCGGACGCGGAAGCGGGCGAGCTCGGCGTCGATACGGCCGGTGAGGATGAGCAGGAACATGCGGAGGTCGCAGAGGAAGGACCACACGGGGTGGCCGAACGTGGCGGGGCGGTTGCCCTCCACGAAGAAGTGGCTGTACCACGCCATGCCGTACCCGAGAACGGGCCCCGCGAGGAGGATCGCGGCGCGGCCAGTGGCGGCCGCGAGCACCGCGCAGGCGAGCGCGGCCAGCGTGCCGACGAAGTGCCACCGCCGCGTGGCCGGCTTGGAGTGCTGGCTCAGGTAGAAGCCCCAGAACTCCTCCATGCTCCCGAACTGCTGCTGCCTCGTCCCCGCCGCCTCGCCGCCGCTCCTCCCCATCTGTACGTCGCGGCTGCTGTCCCTGTCCCTTCCGCTCTGCGCTGCGCCTGCGCTGCTTCACAGGCAGCAGCGGTGCGTTGCCTTTGTGAGACGCCACCAACCTATTTGCTGCCCACTGCGCAGTCGCTGGCTCTCTCTCCTTTATCCTGATCCGGCTATTATTCTGATTTCTGATACAAGTCGCGATCCCGGAGTTCGGCATCGAGAGAGCATGCTGGGGACAGGCGAACCAAGAACAAGAAATGCTCCGTCTTGTGCAATGCCCGTTAAAACTCATGGGTACCGGCCGCACGACGCCATCGAGGAGACACGGACCCGACAAGGCGACATTTCCAAAGGCAAATGGGTAAATGGCCAGGAGCATGTCAAGTGACTTTTGGTCCAATCACGTTCTTTCTCCATCATCTACCGATGGTCCTGCGAAACATTGTAGCGCGAACTGGAAAAGTCGTTGGTGTGCGTACCACGACTTTTGGTCCAATCACGTTCTTTCTCCATCATCTACCGATGGTCCTGCAAAACATTGTAGCGCGAACTGGAAAAGTCGTTGGTGTGCGTACCACATATTTGACTCAATTTGCAGAAAATATGAGCAATATTTATATCTCCAAATAATTTTGTTAAAAAACTAGATGTAAAGATCTTTCCAATGATACTAATTACTTAGCATAAATATTAACATATTTTAATATATAATTGTTGGCAACTTTTTCTCGAGAAGCGAGAACGACACTTATTTAGGGACGGAGGGAGTAGACTAGATCGAATAGACGACCAGACAAGCAAGATTTTAGCATTATGTTGGTGCTGCCCGCCTGTCCCCGACTTCGGTACAAGTTTTAGCCTGATGATCTTTTACAAAACTACGGCTTTAGATCAACGATAGGGAAAAGGTAGAGTAACCAAACAATGTTGTAAGGTGAATTCACTATTGTATTGTATACTCCATGTATATCCGGAAACAATTATACACAAGATTAACAACACTACTTTACTACCAGAATCACACCATACACAAGACCAAAAAAATAGTGGTCAAGAGCGGGGAAATGATGCCTCTACAATTTGACTAAAATATATATTGCACAACATGAACTGGAGACGACGAAGTTGCCTTGAACACAGACAACAGCAAAATGGCAAAGATGAACGGTTAACCTCTGAAGTGTCCACCTTAGCAAAAAAAAAACAATAAATTGAATGAACTCGTGGTGTGGGTACAGACAAATCAACACATAAATCTTGCCCAGGAACAGCATTGCAGCATCATACGAACCCCAAGATGATTGGATATGACCTTCCACAAGGCCATGTGCCTATACGACGTTAGGGGCACAAGTTTATGCGAAGATCTCTCAGTAACATTCCAGCATGCCATTCTTAAGCTCATGAACTCCAAATAGCTTCCACAAGTGTGGGAAACGATACACATGCCTGTTATCATGAACTCACATACAGAACAGGAACCAGACCTGCCATCTTTCCATCCCTTCCAGGCCTCCTTTTTTTCACCTGGACACACAAAAATAATCACCAACTTTAAAATCTGCTCGTTTGAAATCAAAGACAGGTAAAATTTATGGTGAGATGGGAACTTACATAATACCAACCATCGACCTCGTATTCAATCTCCACTTCTTCTCCAGTGATTAAACTCAACTGAAAAACAATGCACATGAATAATGAATAAGTGTGTCAGAGTGCAAGCAGATTCAACCCAGATTGTCATCTAGAAGCTGGTGCCACACCAGGCCATGGTTCATTGGAACCCACAATTAACCATGGCATTGAGCCTAAACCCTAAAGACTGGCTTGATGGGTGAGGGTCCCCAAAAAAAACAATTTCCAATTTGGGACTGAACCTAACCAAGTGTTCTCTTGTTTGCATTCAAATTAAGAGTCTTCTTTGTCTTTTTTTGGAGATATTTGCCACTGAACTGGATTCTCAAGAGTAAAGACAGTGAATCACTTATAAACATCTTTTACCCCGGGGCCAAAGAAAGATTTCAGAACTAACACTCCATCAAGCTCTGAACATGGATCACTTCAGGAATTTATAAGACAAACAACAAAAAGGATTGCAACCCTCATACCTCATCATCACCGCCTGCTGTGAAGTCATACAAAGCTTTCCCAGACTGAGGGTTACCAGAACTCTTATCTTCATCCTCGTGGGATCCGAAACTTCGTCCTCCACGCCCTGCAAGGGGGTTTTCAAATGACTCCTTCCTCTGTAGTACTGACGTCGAATATGAGGGTGGTTCTTCACGTATCTGAAGCAAAGGCAAACCTATCAGGAACCATATCCATCCATTCTGTAAAATGGTTTAAAACTGTACTGTACAGTACAGTATCCGCTTTGTCTAAACTCAGACAACAATGTTAAGTAGATGTGTTTTCTAGCACTCCCTCCCCTCCACAACAACAAATGAAATGAACATAGCATAGATGTATACCGTTTGTTGTGAGACCCCATGACTTGATGGTTTTGAACTAAACAGTGATGGATAGTTCATGCCTCCAAAATGGGACGATATGGAGGTTTCAACAGAACCAGTTGATTCGGGAGAGGATCCACCAGAGTACCTACCATCATCTTCCTGCAATGAATGATTAGCCAAGCTTCACTATATGTACACATTTAGGAAGCATGTCGAGTAAACTGCAATGAGCATGTGTAGCAACACTTGCCTCTGCATCGTATGTTTCAAGAATTGTCTTAGCCCACATATCATCATAGCCGACTGATGGCCTTGAGTTCATGTATTCCTCATCATCCACATCAGGAGCATCGGTTCCAGCACCGGCAAGGAAGTCCTTTACCTACAATTCAATCAAAGAGTCCCAATGACAATGGCTAAGAAAATTGTCGCTCCTAAATTAAGCACATTCAATGAAGAAAAGGATAATTATCCAGAAATGACTAAGAAATGAAGTCATCTTCCTTTTCCATAAAAAAAGAAGAAGTCATTTTCCTAAAAAAAATAATAAGCCTCAAACAGGTAGAAAGCCGATACATAACAGTAGTGATTTACAAAACACAACAAAGAATCTTACTTTATCCACAGCTGGAGCGTTGTTTGCCCAAACATCGTCTTCCAAACCTGCCGCCCAGGCCATTGCCAGATCGGGATCAATCCCAGACTGGACGGTATTGGTCTCTTTATGTACTTCTTTGTTCTCATACATAAGATCAGATATTCCAGTGGCAACAGCAGGATCGCTTAGACCACCAGATGCACTTATGTTATGACGGTTGCGGTAGATCTCGATTAGTTTGGCACTGTCCATACAGTTGAACATACTTAATATCAAGAGACAGGATACTAACAAAATAATGCATCCCAGCAAAAGAAATAACAGGAGGCATCCGTTTATGCACAAGCGCACAGGAACTATTAGAAAAATGTTAATTCTTGTGATGGATTGCTTTAACATGCACGGTCAACTAGATACATTTAGATCAAACTAAGTAGGTACATTATACCTGCTTAGTTTGATTCAAATGTATCTAGTTGACTGTAAGAGGATTTTAGCTAGTTATTTCAGTAGAGCCTATTTTTTGGCATACTTACAACAGCATGGACCATAGCCTCTGGACAGTGAGGCACACCTAACTGAAAGTGATCCAGACTGATCAGGTTATATCTTTCATTTATTGTATGACACAAGGCTCTAGACATCATTTGTGACTGGCGAACCAAATAATTAGTTCTTAAAAAAATTTTACCAAGAAACTGATCCTAGCTCAGTTGGTGGGCGGTGTGGATGTACACCCCAACCAGGTTCAAGTCCTCTTTAACTCGAATGTGGGCACCTATTTCTTATTATTTACAATGCCGCCTAGTTCCTACTAGGTTGGTCAAGTTTTTCCTTAGGGGGCATTTGGATCCCTTCATTTTGGAGAAATTAGAATCCACTCGATAAACTAGGCTATTTGGTTTGGAATTTGACATTCCACCACTTTCTAAAGTTCACGTATAAACCTATCTCAAATTCATAGGATAAGAGAGAGAGATGGATTCTATAGATCACCATGCTACATTTCTACTTTGCAAGTTATAACACTCTCTTCAACTCACTCCCATACGGTAGAAATACAACACATGAGTATCTCTCATATAACCCACAATAATATACAAATATGATCCATATACAACCATATTAGCTTACTTAATATGTGTCTAAATTATGGTATGAATTCAATTCCAAGGATCCAAACAGACCTAGGCAATTTCAGCAACGAAGTAGATTTCAAGTCAACAACAATTTTATCTAGAAGATGACTGCCCTTTAATGATTACTCCGTTGGTTCCAAATTATAAGTCGCTTTGACTTTTTTTGGTACATCCATTTTGCTATGTATCTAGACATATATTATATCTAGATGCATAGCAAAATGGATGTACCAAAAAAGTCAAAGCGACTTATATGAAGAGAGTATAATAGTACATACCTGGTAGGACCAAGGGGCAAGTATTTAGCCCTTGGAACAAAACAGAATAAAGAAACAAAATCAAGAAGCCTCTCATGGGTTTCATAAAGTTTCTTAAGTTCCTCATCACTCCATTCCTGTTTGCTATTATCATGCTGCCGAATATCTCTGCAAAAATAAGACAGGAAAACAAAAGAATAAAAAAATGAGGCCACCTCAAGACTTATTATAGGGCAACCATGAGGAATTTTAGTGTCAAATATACCTGGCAAGATCATCTTGACCTCTATACATTTCATCTAGGACCTTAAGCATTGGGCTTATTAAAGATCCAAGACCAGTACCACTGGCACCTTGATTTTCCCCATTACTTAGCTGCAATTCTGAAAAGTTTGACTGCACACCCCCAAGAGCCAAAGCATGAAGAAATTCATATATTTGCAGTCTATAAGGTTCACCAGACCTTATTGCAATGGTAGTTAGGGCTTGGACAGCAGCAATGCGGATCTACAAGTTTAACAGTACAACCGAGAAAAAACAGAAAGGCATCAAATAAGATGTCATACTATCTCACCCCATATTGTCAAGTTTTTCTAAACAATAAGGAAAAGAAATTGTCCTTTGCAAACAGCCCTACCTCCCAGCTTCCACTAAATGCACACCTTTGAAGCCTTGTCAGAGCGCTAGCAAGTGTAGGATTACGGGAGCTTGCAGCAGCAACCATTTTATCAGCATCTAGCATCATTAGTGCAGTACCGGGCGGCGTTGCAGACTCCCAGGCATACTCAGATGCAGCATAATTAGCATTTTCTCCTAGAAACCAAACCTGATAGTTGATGGACCAAACATCAGTCGTTGTTTCAAAGTCAAAGCTCAATTTACAAATTAACGAAGTGGAAATTTTGTTCTTACAGCAGCTTGAACTAATCTTTGGAGTGCCATTGCAGATTTTGGATCAGAGGCAGATACCATATCAACAGAAGTGAGTCCAGACATTGAACCAGGCTGTGGTGGTGGCAGATCAAGAACTATAGTCACAGCTTCCAAGGCTGTATGTTTCCCATCTGGTCCTGCTCCTACAAGGCATGTCTGGAAAGGCAAATTTTGTTTTTTTTTCTATTATTGTTTGCATGGTCATTATAGTCTAGAAAAAAAAAAGTAAAACCACCGCCAAACCAACATAACATCAAATGTGTAAGAAACTAATGGTTATATGCGTATATGCAAATACATAAAAGCTTTGCATAATAGAATTGTAGATGGTTCAATGCTATTGAAACTGCTTCACGAAAAAAGGTCTATTGCTCTACCTTCCATAACAACTGTAGAACATCAGCATCAATCTTTCCAGGAACTTTAGTGGCAAAAATTCTTGCAATCTCAAGCAGAGTCACAGCCATATCAGGGGTTGCCTATCATGTAAAACAAACAGAATAATAAGTCAATCATGGAATCAGGCAAAGGGGCACATACTAATAAAATCAGAAGGATAAGCGCAAGAACCATTAAAAAAACAATGGGAGCATGAAAAGGAGCTAGAAAAAAATTACAAACCAGTTTCTGAAAAGAAATAAATCTTATATTCTGATAAAAAAAGCAACATAAAAAGGCACCATCATTTTAAAAACCATGTTACTTTTAATCATTAACTACTTAATGCCACTACAGGACAATTGAACCTGCTTCTAATCGTGTTCAAGAAAATATGCTTGCAATCTGAAATATGAGTTGACTATTTGAGGCACAAGCAGATAATAAACAAATTAAAATGGCAAAAATGAACAGTGTACTGAGAATAATGTCAACAAATTTAGCACTATATATATAGTATAAACACTGAAAGGGATCCAATACCTTGAACCTAGCATGTAAGGTTAGTAGGACATCATTCAGGAGAGAGGAAGGCCAGGCTGGGTCAGACAGCTCACATGCAATGATAGATTTTAGTTCTTCAAAAGATTCATGTGGATTTTGCATCCATATCAAAGCTTTGATGACCATTGCTCGAACATATACACACTCGCATGCTACTGTTGTCCGCACAACTTCCATCAGTGATGCTAATAATCCTGCTATTGTGTCCATTCCACCATGACCATTGGATAGCGGATTAGGCTTTCGGGTAGCTACATCATAAACATGGAAAAGTCATGTAGTTGCATTAAAAAGCATTGCATAGCCAACTCAGTGCGAAATTAAATGAAAGCTGTAGGATTTTAGTTAACACTAAGAGTACTTGAATGTGTAAACATATATTTAAAATCTATGATAACATCAGCATACCTTCAGCCATTGGATTCTCAAGATCAGAATCAAGAGATTCAACATCAAGACTGGCCCCCTCATCATATGCACCTAAAGAAAAAGCAGCTGCTCTACTTTTGCCCATTTCCTGAACTACTCTTGCAGCAGCATGTAAAACCGGACGAGAGAAGCTGCGGAATGAACTCTCCAATCTGAGAATAAGAAACAAATAATAAAGCATCCATGACCAGGGGCTGCATAAAGGAAACAGGAGAGATCAATCACTTGTGCAGACTTAAAAAGGTGCAACACACCTTCTCATTACAAGTTTGATGAGAGGCTGAGGGCGCCTTGCTTTTGAAGATTTTTCACTAGATTTTGACAGAACACCCTTTGATGCTACAGAGGGGGCCTCTGGCAATTTGAGAATTTCTCTAGTTAACCGAATCCATCCACCAGCTCTGTCCTCCGTGCTGCAAGATATGATGATAATATAATATACTTTGCATCATTAGCAACTTAGGCCCTGTTTGGATGCAAACAGTGCGTATTTTTGTTGTTTTAGAAATACCATGGTTTTCTGAAATACTTTGGTTTTGAAAACTATAAGGTGTTTGGATGTAACGATCTTTGTAGTTTTGAAAACCATGGTATTGTCATATTGCTAAAACTATAGTCTTTTTTGAAGGAGTTTTAGAAACTCCACTCTAGACCTTTTCTTTCTACACCGTGGTTTTGTACATCTCTTGTTCTAAAACTAAAGCTTCTCAAGACTACAACATCCAAATATGGACATAAGCTGTTGAACAACAGAACAATATGCTATGCCTGTGCATCATTGTACCTTTCTGTGTTGTCAACTTTTCCCAACACACAATTTATGGCCTCAAAACAGACCCTGTCACTGGGATCCAGAAGAAGTTGATAAAGGAGGGAACTGTACTGTGACTTTATGTCAGGCCTCTCTGCATAAATTGTATATGATCAGAACCGCAATTTGATGCATGCACCCTGATTTGTATCACAAATCACACATATAAATTCAGGTCAGGCACAAAACAATTCACTTACGATCTAATACACGTGCTCTGGATATTGAATGACACAACTTTGCAAGGTAAACCCTGGCAAGGACATCATGCAAATGAAGAATGTCCTGAAGAGCTCCTGTTTCAGTTTGGAACAATAATATATGATATTGTACACAAATAAGTACATCAAAATGAAAAGAAGAAACTCCAACATAACTGGATTTGACAAAAGAGGAAGGAATAAATTATATACAATCTAAGAAGGTAATGCCTTTTAGATAGAACTGGGAGAATCCACAGTAGAATTGGTCTCTGTAACCAGATATTACACAAAGTTATATACGATATTTTCCTGATATTATTTAGAGTTTGTAATACTTGAGACACTGCCAAGAAGATACATTGTCCCCTGCATGTTACTTATAATCGGGTAGGGCAATGAGTAAACATATTTAAAGGCATAGACGCATAGTTATGAAGGGCAGTAGGAACAGAGCCTAGCTCCGTTGATCGAGGGTGTAGATGTATGCCTAAACCACGTAAGTCCGAGTCCTCATTTGGGTGCTTGTTTTCTTCTTATAATATAATAAAGCCACCTAGTTCCTCCTACGTTGGTCCAGCTTTTCATTATGAAGAGCAGTTAGGATATTCACTTCTCCACAATACCAAAGTCATTGGTATATATGTATTTTGCATCAAAATCTTGATTCTTGTAACTCAAATCAAATGAAAACTAGAATTGTTTTGCTCAGAATTTTAAATAGAGTTTGTAGCAAACTAGTGACATAGTGTCAGTGTCAACACGTCAAAATATAGCCTATAGCTAATCTAAAGCTAGCTATTTAGAGGTTAGAACCTTGTTTCTCTTGCTTTCCCATGAAAAGTGTATTGTTTGAAACATTTGTCATGGACAGGATAAAGATATAAATTATTAGATGAAATCATTTTAGAACATGTTTGTGTTCAAATGATTAAAGACTAACAAAAAGATATTGAAGGAGAAGGAAGCATACCACCGGGTTGTGCACTTTTGCCTGCATAAGATGAAGCCATACATGAGATTATAAACCACATAAATGGAATGAAACAAGGCTAATCGCAAATTGAATAAATATAAAAAATATCAGGATCACAACTGAAGTCTACTGTTACATTTGGCTTGATAGTATTTACTGTTTTCAGTGCATGAAAGATCAACAATATTCTAAACCATAATGGCATATGTTCTTTCTGCATGTCAAAATAAAATAGACAATGTGAGCAATTGTTAGCAGTATATGAGGTAACTGACCCAATGCCATTGCAACAGAGTATGGATCTTTCGCAGCAATTTCAGATATTATTGACAATGCATGTCTGACTGCAACTGGGTCAGAAAATTCAATCCTGCAGTTGTATCAAGTGAAACGAGAAGAAAATGAATATGAAACAGTATGTTCATACATATGTAAATTTTTGCATACATGGATCAATTTTCATAGAACAGGTAGATGTTAGATCATACTTTTCATCCAAATAGATACGAGTACAGAAATATGAAATAAGAAGAAATGAATTAAAATCAGTAACTGGTTCAGAAGTCACGTCAATAATTGTTTTTCACATTTATAAAGAATCAAAGAAAAAAAACCATAAATGCTTCAATCCTTGTATTGAAAAGTTGAGAACTTGTAAAATAAACAAGGTCCAGAATACAAGGTGGTGAAATTAGTTTTACAAACACATTAAGTCCAGACTCACCCTTGCACAGCTCGGTGGAGGAACGCTTGATTACCAGGATCAAGTGGAAGCCTTCTCAGTGCACTTAGAGAAGCATATTGCAAATTACCACGTATGATAGACTGAAAATAAAATAAAGTGTAACAAGGTTGAATTCAGAACATAAGACTCGCAATTTTTAAGTCAAATAAACTAAGTCGGCCCATCATCTTAGATTCTTAGCCAGATAATAATGAGCTGCAAGTTTAAGTGTACTGTAGCAATTGGTGCTTTTTCAATGCTTATAATTAGCAAGATCGACAGTGGTAATATCCAGACACCTTAAGATAGTTCATACTATATACAGACAGGAGTACTTAGCAGCATCAAAACTAAATGCACATTCTTGAAACGAAACAGCACCTCCTTATCACCACCTTGCTTAGTAAAAATACCCTTCTTCCGTTTTTGTTTAGTATCTGCTACCTGAAAGTATCCAGAGATATCATGGAGAGAACACTGTCAACTTTACTGCCACAGACCAGGGAAACAGAAAAGAAGCTAAGAAAAATAGTTTAAAGATTAATGTAACTGTACAGAGAACAACTGAAATTATGGATGGCCAACCTTTTCCAAGATGCCAAACACAATTTCATTTAGCTTTTCCATCATCTCAGAACTGCTAGTGGAACAGGAGGTAAGGGCCTTCAGAGCGGCAAGTCTCCGCGCATGAACTTCAAAGGATCAGCATCCATAATTAAGAACAATGAGGATTGAGGAACAAGGCGACGTGATTCAACAAGGTAAAAGGGAAAGGAGTAAAACATTGATTGTTTTAGATTGGCCTAGAAACTTTGTCTTACTGAGCCTTTCATCATGACACTGAAATTCTTATTGCTCGCAACAAAGATGTTCAGATTTCAAATTGCAACTAAGGTATTTCATAAATTGATCGTATAGTTGATTTTCTTATGCAGGACTTGCCAGGAATATACGTTCTTATTATACTGCTTCAAAAAATCCAAGAGGAAACCAGTCCCCAACAAAAGAATAAGAAAATAGATAATGAGTTTGGTTTGAAAAAAGTAGGCAAGAAATGCCAGCACGTAACTTTGGTTCGATTAAGTGGCAAAAAGTACGATTAGAAATACATTTTTCATACTATAACTTTGATGTACACTGAGATAGTATAAAGGCATACACTCAACATCGTCACTGGAGGATTCCGCTGAAAGCTGATCAACTATTCTTGGTACAACATCTGCTCGTGTCACTCCCCCGACAGCATCAATGTCCGCTAGAGCATCCCAATTGGGTGTGGGTATGCCACCAGCAGCACTTAAACCCTGGGAACCATTATCTGACAGTATACGGGCCAGATAGTAGTATACGTAGCGCAGAACATTTCTGTCCTCACATTGCTGATGGAGCTGCAAACATTAATATCGAAGGTTATCATGACCATGGTCTATGCTAAGTATATGATTTCTATACAGAACATTTATTTAAGTACCTAATTTCTGTTCAAGACATGCAAAGGTGTGAATCAAGTTAACCAAAACTATAATTTAACATGTGCCGTTATGGTGCTATCCTAGCTGGCGCGAATCTGTGACTGACCTAAGTTCTACCTCCACAAATTAGCAACAAGCAGTCGAGCTTACCATGAGAAGAGATGGAGCCACCGAAGGATCCACAGAATTGTACACAGCGAGCTTGGGGAACACACTGTTTACAAGCTGCCTCTGGGAACTTTTCTACAAAAAGGCATACCACAAGAGCAGATAAAGTTAACAGATCCAAGCTAGCATCATGCAATTATAACCAAAGTACCAAACCGAAGCAGCAGCCGGACGAACCTGGTCGCACGTCGCGGCGAGCTCGTGGATGCTCCGGGCCAGCTGCGCGTAGGAGACGGGCTGCACGAGAAGCATGAACTACAGCATGAGACTGGAATGCGGATGGAGAGAGGATGGAAATGATGCGGCAGCGGGGAGAGGGGAGGGGACGCACCTTCTTCTTCCTGTTGCGCTGGGGCAGGACCTTGACGGGGTTAAGCGCCTTGGCAGCGGATATGGTATCGTTCTGGATCTGCGACAGCGTCCCCTTCTTCGACTTGCGATCCGCCGGCGGCGCCACGGGCTTCCCCAACAGGGAGCCGCCGACGCCGCCGACGCCAGAGGAGGACTGCTGCTGCGACGACGCCCCGGCGGTCGAGGTGGCCGACGGATCCGAGGTGATGAGATCCATCAGGGTCGTGCCCGACGAGTCCTGCCCGGAGGCCATGGTCGCGGAGCGAGGGGCTGCGCGAGTGGGAGATCTCCGGCGAGCAAGAGGCTTTGTCTGTCTGGTGGGACTTTTCGGGTCGGGTCGCACGGGGCAAGTGAGCCGAGAGACGGAGGGAGACGGCGTAGATTGCTGGATGCCTGGATCCAACCGCCAAGCTGGATGCCTGGATCCAACCGCCAAGTCGGGGTGGAGTTCGCGTATACTAGCAGTAGCAGCATCTCAATTCTCGAAAACCTTTATAAAAAAATCGCTCTCTCTTTTATCGCATTAGAGGCGAAATTCGGATAAAAATATATTTTACCAAAATGTTTAGTTTGCGACCAAAACTGATCACACCAAAGATTGGTTATATTATTATTATTTTTTTATAACTGTTTGGTTTACTCTACAACTAACACAACATATTTTCTAAGCACTTTTTTCTCACATGTTATATACTTATTTTCGTACTAAATATTTTGTCAAGAGTGTAACTTCGATTTTGTTCATTATACCTTTTTTTAGCACTTTTCCTATATTTCACGTGCCTGAAATTTTAGATGATTTCAGGCACCACTCTTATATCACCGACTAGTATGAGTAATTGTTATTTTTGTGATTTATTATTTGTCTTTGTGTCATTACATATTAATTTTTTGTCCTTGTCTTCATATAGAAATAATTGTGAATTGTTAATTATCTTTGTGCCAATACAAATTTTTTTTAAAAAATAGGTTTTTAGTTTTGTCTAAAGAGCTTTTTATTATCACTACTCAAAATTGCAGATCGCGCATACAATAATTGCAACGAACGAAACCTGCAATTTTAGTATAAAGTATATATAATAACCATCACCTGAAAGAAATCTAAATTTCAGACGACTGGATTTTAGCAAATCCTTTTTATAGCACTCACAGTTTATCGAAGGTTAGACGTGGCAAACTACGACCAACCAAATAGATTCTATGACTCCATGTTTGTATAAGAACAACATTGTATTGCTAGTTTCTCTATAAGATGTCTAGTGTGGCTCCTTCTGCTCTAGCGTCAAAACTGAGACACACCAAAACGAGCCCTTATATATGGTAACAGAAATTCCTCAAATCTAGAAATGGCTCCTCATCCCCATCCTCACACACAAAAAAAATCCCTATCCATGTTTTACGAAAACTTACGAAGAGGATTTGATCACACCTATCTCTTTGAGTGAAGAATAATCTCTATGGGGATTCTATCTTCGCATCGTTACATCTCAAAATAAAGATAGAATTTCACCAAAATTAACAATAATTTTAAGCACACGAGTCTAATCGGTGGACTACAATGTATGCATATAATCCAACCTTAACTTTAACATATACGTACAAAATTACACACTACACAACGATTACATTATAAATTCTAGCTATATTAGGTACACATTAAAAAAATATATGATGGGTTGCGAGCAACAGGGGCCAGAGATAGAGAATCGTGTCTTAAGACGCGGGGTGTTTTTCCCCATTTAAGATCTTCTTTAGTTCATATCCTGAAAAAATTATACTTATCGTAATATTTGGACACATGCATGGAGTATCGCACGAAAATTAAAAAATAACCAATTATACAAATTGCGATAATTTTGCAAAACAATTTTTTCAAGCCTAATTATTCTATAATTTGATAATATTATGTTATAGTAAACATGTGCTACTGATGGATTAATTAGTTTTAATAAATTTGACTCATGGGTTTTAGACAGAATATATAATTCGTTTTTCTTATTAGTTTATTTTTAATAGACTAAACTAATATCAGAACATTCCATGTAACACGTAAACGGACTAAACAAAGTCAAATCACTATTAAGAGTCCTTGTCTCCTAATAGAAGAACTCTTCACAAAGAATTGGAGACCAAGGCTCATCGACATCCATTTAGATTTTTAAGATAGGAATGTCTATATTTCTTCTTTGGTTGAGCAGATGATTCGTTTTTTTAATCTGATTGGATTGATTTAGAGAGATGAGGTGATATACATTTTCAATACTGTTACCGGCTGTTATCAACTGTCCATAATTTAGAACGGGTATATACAGTAAATTAAATAAAAATATATTATATGAATAGATTCTTATTATACACAAAAAAATTACTAGCTTTTTTTAATTTGGTTAAACTTATAAAATTTTGACTAATTGATAAAATAAGATTTTCATTTTCCAGAGAAAATAATAATTAAACATGCGAAATTCTTTTTATACCTCTGTTCAAGAAAGACTGCATTTCAAGTTATATTTTATTAATGTGTTTAACTAAAGAATTGACCATATTTATATATAGTGGAAATATTAATGCTTATAACATCAAATAATTAGTATAAAAATACATGTCATGAAAAATCTAATAATACTGATAATAATATTATAAATATTTATATTTTTTATTTATACTTAGTTAAGTATAAAATACTTTAATATATATGATACTAATATAGAATAGTATTCCTTTTAAGAATACTCCGTATTATAAAGGCCATGCGGAAAGGAAAAATGAATGGCGCGAAGTGTTTTTTTTTTTTTGCGACTTATGAATGGCTCGAAGCTGCGCCATCTGTGCGTGGTGCGTGTGGTGCGTGTGCCCAGCCCGATTCAACCGGATTTGAGAACAGTTTCGCGTCCGCCCCGATCCAGAACCTTCCCCTCCTCACCTGGCCCCGCCCAACCCCAACTTCCATTTATGCACAGGCGCACCCAGGAAACAGAAAGAAAAGGCCCAGGATTGCGTGACCAACTCGAGACGCAACTACGCAAGAGAAGGATCGAGACGAGGCGGCGGCTTCCCGGGGGCAGGATCGTCGCGGCCAGGAAAGGTAGCGTCCCCGATTTTCTTTCGTGTTCTAATCTATCAGGCGTTAAAATGATAGTCGCACGGCCCGAGATTGTGACAGCGAGGAAAAATTATCTGTTTTTTCGGTTTTATTCTGTTGGTTATGTAGCGCATGTCTGATATGATGGTTTCAAACGCCACCGAAACTTTTACTCTTAGGGTACGTTTTGATTCCTTTATTTTGGAATAATTGGAATCCACTCAATAGACTAGGGTACTTAGCTTGAATTTGAGATTTCATCACTTTACAAAGTTTATATGTAAGTCTATCTTAAATTCATAGGGTTGGAGAGAGAAATGGACTCTAAAGTCATAGGGTTGGAGAGAGAAATGGACTTCATAGATCACTCTACTATATTTTTTTTGCAACTTATAACACTCTCTTCAACTCACTTCCCTACATTAAAAAGGCAACACATGAGTATCTCTCGTATAGTCAACAACAATATACAAATATAATCTATATACAACCATATTTTAGTTTAATTAATATATGTATAAATTATGATTTTTTAAAATTAATTCAATTCCAAGAATCCAAACGGGCTCTTTGTTTAGGAACACCTGAACGAAGGTTTACAACATTAGAACCATGGTCTGCCATCCTATAATCGTGATGATGCCATTATGAGTAAAAATTATTGGCTTATCTATGAGGTAGCAGTAGAATTAGTGTTGGAGATCAGTTGATCTCATTTTGATGTTTGACCGAGTTGAAGATGTACTCGATTTATGAGATGATGGAAGAAATTGAACTTAACACGTGCATCGGTTTTTTTATGTTAAACTTGTGTTTGGAGGACCAAATTAAATTTTGAAGCGCTAGCTATAGATTTTCAGAAAGGTGTTTAATTGGCCTACATCAAACATTATGGTATTTTCCTAACAATTGGATTATTCAATATTGAAAGGAATTGTCACACGAATAAACTTTATCTTAAAACAAAAATAAAAGATGTAACAGTAACAGGGACAAACTCTGGATGTTAGGGTTGCAACGTATGGTGCACCTTCGGATGGGAATGAACTCTATATGTTACGGTTGCAATGTATGGTGCACTTCCCGGACAAAAGTTATGTGGGAAAAGGGGATTAAAAGGGAAGAACAAATTTCCTTCAGAAGAGATAGAGATGGAAAGGATGGTTATAATTTATTGCTTATCAGTTGACTCGTGATACATCTAGCATGAGAAAAAATAATAATTATAAATACCTATGTTAATATATTATGCAAGTTCTGTGACAAATTGACAAATTTGAATTCTTCCTGTAAGCTGTTCACTTTCTTGTGCAATATGTTATGCAGTTACAGCGTGTTTCAGAAGTTCATTCAGTTTTATTTTAGATATGTTCACAAAGTCATCATCTATTGGGCTGTATTGAATTTTTGTTGTTTATTTTAGATATGTTCACAAAGTCATCATCTATTCGGCTGTATTGAATGCTTGTTGTGGGTGTTAATATATTTATCTCTTTGTCTTGCAGATGTCTTACTCAAGAGGATCAAGGTAGGCACTATTTTAAAACCTTGAACAGCCTACTATCTAAAATCTTGATCCTTGTTTCGATTTGTCTTCAAGTGATCTTGCTCGGTGTTGTGATAGTTTCTTTTTAAGTGAAAGGTATGGATCTCACTCACCTTACTTGAGAAGCTTCTATTCAAGGTACAGAAGTCGCTCTAGGTATGCCCTTTATCCTTGGGCCAGTTAATGTGTTTTTGCCAATGTCATATGTTTAAGGTTTAGACTCAAATATCCATGTTGCTTGTAACCCGAGGAGTATTTGATATTCGTATAATTTATTTAGGAGTGTGGACTCAAGCGATGCTGAAAACCCTGGGAACAATCTGTACGTGACTGGTTTGTCAGTTCGTGTAACGGATCGAGATCTGGAGAAGCACTTTTCCACCAAGGGAGAGGTAACCTTTACAGAAAATATCTTCACCTTTAAAGTGTCATTTCTGAGAAATTCCCATATAATTGTTGAACAATTCCCTTGGCTTACTGATTGTGCTATAGGTGATTGATGCAAGCATTATGCATGATCGTTGGACAAGGGAATCACGGGGGTTTGGTTTTGTTACCATGGCTACTGCTAAGGAGGCAGATCGCTGCATCAAATATCTGGACCGTTCTGTGTTGGAAGGCCGGGTCATAACTGTTGAGAAGGTAAAATCATAAGATTGCGAACATCTGAACTTCCTTATTTAACTTCGCTACTGAATGATATTTATATCATTGATTAGTACTCTACACTGAACATTTTAGTGTTCTTCTGTCCATTGAAGATTTTGTTGACAGCAACAGGATAGATGTTGGTAGCTGCTCTGCAACAAACTGATACAACCTAACACCAAACCATGCCACCTCAGCCAAGGGTTGTATGCCCTACATTGTATAATATTTTTCTGTGTTTATTCAGATTGTAGATAACTGCTCTCTTGCTTTTGGTATCAAAGACACTTGCTTATCTGGTCCCCTATTACACAGGCAAAGAGAAGACGAGGTAGAACCCCAACGCCTGGGAAGTATCTTGGCACCAAATCATCACGTGGTAAGTGTTTTCATGAACTAATCACCTATGATCATTGGATGTCTTTGTCCCATTTCCTCCCAGAGATATAAGCACTGTAAATTTCTCTTGATATAACCTGTTATAATTTTTGTTACATGATGACATCAGGACAGAGGTACTCCACAAGCTACTCACCTGTTAGAAGGGACCGTTACAGTTCCCGCTACTCCCCTGATCGGAGGGACCGTTACAGTTCCCGCTACTCCCATGATCGGAGGGACCGTTACAGTTCCCACTACTCGCCTGATCGTGACCTGTCTTATTCTCCTTATGGTAGAGACAGGTCATACTCTCCATATGACAGAAGGCGATCATACTCTCCCTACGACAGGCATGGATCATATTCTCCCTACGATCGGCGTAGATCATACTCACCTTACTACAGCAGCCGGTATCGTTCAAGGTCCCCATACTGCTACAGAAGACAGAGGTCACCTTCTGTTTCGCCATACTACAGCCGGCGCCGTCCTAGATCTGTCTCCAAGGCACCCAGTGCTTCTCCAAGGGCCAGAGCGCGGAGCTATTCCTGCAGTTTATCACCGCAGAGAAGCGACTCGCGCAGCCATTCCCCAGAATCGGAGAGATC
The DNA here is from genome assembly GCA_009763385.1 of Coix lacryma-jobi var. lacryma-jobi. Lineage (NCBI taxonomy): Eukaryota > Viridiplantae > Streptophyta > Magnoliopsida > Poales > Poaceae > Coix > Coix lacryma-jobi. The sequence continues at coordinate 17,501,611 of CM019823.1, read as the reverse complement.
AACAAGCTATTCTCCTAAGAAAGGGAGTATAAGGGAACCCTCACGTAGCAGATACTCTGGCAAGAGGCGTCATTCAAGGGAAAGCTACTCTCATAGCCGCAGTTCGTACTCCAGGTCTGTGTCTAGAGAGCGCTCAGCTTGATCTGCGAGGTGTATCGTCCCAGGATGTTATAAGATATGCCTTGTATCTGTATTTGTCAGAACTGATGTATCTTCAAGGTCATGACTCTGGCTTCATGAACATGAGAACAGCGTGGATGTGTGCATTGTACTATATTATTTTCATTCTGTATAAGACTGATACATTTATGATGCTATCTTGCTATTGTTGGTTCTTTCTTGGTAATTTAGTTACTATATAGATCTGGCGATATGTGGGGTCATGCAGTTAGGAAAGAAATCCCCTAGCCTCTGCCATGCATATTTTCTTCCTTGGCTAGTAAAAGAGCATCCTGCGAATCTGGTGACCATACATTGAACAGACACCTATTCCAGTAACTCCATGTATCCATGCCCCTAGAGTGACGATGGAGCTCAGCTCTTTCAGCACTTGGCCATTGAACATGCCGTTGATCCTTAGCCACCTAGCAAGCATCAAAGGAAGTTTCTTCAAGTAGAGTGTAGAGATAGGACGTCATTGTGCAGCAGGTGAAACCGCAATTCCGTAGTAAAAATGCAGGAAACGAGCAGGCGAGTGAAAGTGCATGAAACGAGCAGTCCAACATCTTGTGATGCACATGAACCACGAGCCACATAAAAAACAACACTTGCCCGGGGCCCAGCTTTTCCATTTACGTGGAATCCACGGCCCAAATTGTACTCTGATTTGGGGTGGTAAAGGGTCCTCTAATTTACCCTACCAAATTTAAGGATCGAACTCAGTAAGGGTCAGACCATAATATTATATAATTTTGAACTAAAATTAGAAAGAGTCAAGTTGGATTGTGAATGGAGGATAAGGACCATGATCCATTATCACCCCTATCCAGAGGAGAGACGCCAAACGTGAGTGTCTTCCACTTCAGGTTTGCAATGTCACTTGAGCAATGAGATCCCATAATTAAAAAGAAACAGTGATAAAATACACAATATATTTGTTTACTCTTCACTTAAACACCAAAGCATGAACCGGGGGAGCAAGAAAGCAAGATCAATGATTCTTTGTCCATGTAAACATCAAGATATGTTGGTTCTTTGCCTCCTTGTTGAACTCATCTTACTCCCTCTATTTTAAATTATAGGTTATTTTGTTTTTTTTTCCAAATACATAGTTTTAGATGTACACTATGGCTAGACATAACATAACCATTATTTAAAACTTTTATCTAGAAAAAAAAATAAAATGGTAATTTGGGAAGAGGGGGGGGGGGGGGGGGGGGCATTTGGTTACCTGCCTAAGTCTGGACCAAAAATGGTTCATTGATCCACCAGAGCTCCATCTGCACCTGCGCGCGTTCCTTGCTATGTGCATGCTGAACGGAATGCCGCAACGTAGCATCAACACGTGAAATGCCATGATCTCTGGCTCCAGGCCACGCTGTTAGAGAATAGGGATTGTCCAATGGTGGGGTCCATATTGTTCCATGGGTCGACATGGACAATTCAGTGACGGAGCTGGTCTATTTTCATGTCTAGTGTCATCGTCAATCAATTATCACAATTATCAAAGCGTGTATACCATCCGCATTAGATCAAAATAAACCCACATGTCGTCTTCATTGTGCAGCTCCACAAAAACCGACCTAATCAATTAATCATCCATTGAATTTTTAGATCGGGGAGTGTTTAACATTAACATAGAACTTGCATTCGAGAATGCGCAATTTACCGCGGCTCAGGTGAGTATCTTGTTGGCTTTCTGCCAACAGGCGTAGGCGACGCCTGACGGCCGCGATCCTGCGGGGCCCTGCAGAGACTGCAAGGCTGCCCCGCGAGACCACGACGTGGTGACGGCGAGACGCAGGTCGCCGGCTTGCCGCTCGCCCGCTCGGCGCGGATGTTGCCAGGCGGGCCACCCGTGCGGCGCGCCTGCGAGGCTCCGACCCCGGAGCGTGGACAGCCCCCTTGGCCCCTGATAGTGTCTCCCCCCTGAAACATTTCATGTGATGTACTGATGTGACACTGATAGATGCACGATTCCAAGATCTGCAGATTCCAGATCAGACGTGGAGCAAAATGGTCCAGTACGACTCACCGCCACCAGAGAAGACCAATAAGAACTGTATGCCAGACTCCCGAGCAGCAAGGAAAACCCATATTGTGGGTGATATAAACATTATTCATCGAGTCACAGCAAGTCAGAGATTAACTAATTGACATAATTGTTCAATAAAGCAATACAACAGCATATGAAACGAAAATTGATAATATACACTAAACAAGGGTAAATTATTACAAAATTGTTTCTCCAAAACTATTCAAAATGGTAAAGTTTACATGTCCATACTGGACAGCTAGGCCAGGACTTATGAGCCGGCTGATAAGCTGAAACAGCTGATTTGCTCTGAGAGGAAAATACTGTTCCACAACTGATTTGTACGGATTAAAGCCGGCTTGTAGCTCAAGCGAACAGAGCTGATCCTTAAGTGCTGCCTTCAGGTATTCATGATTGTTCTCAGCTAGCCTTAGTTCAGAGCTGGCTGTCCTGCTAAATCTTAGCTTTGGGGTTCTGTGCAATGGAACCTCTGCCTGTCTTCATCAATTGGTAGAACAGGAACCATTGGCTTCACAGATAATGGGAGCAATGGAACTTAGTACCAGTCTGGCAAAATGCAAGTATCTACGCTCAAAACGTCGGGTAAAGTGGAGTTACCGATGGAGGACAATCTGTCCTCCTTCCAGCAAGGGAGTAGTACGCCAGAATCTGTTTCTTATGCTCTGGGCAAGGTTCATCTTCACCTGGAACAATATACTCAATGTTCCAGAAGGGGCGTACCATTGCCATAAGATCAGTTCCAGTTGGAGATGACCTGAATCCTTGCACCCACAGATACCTCAGTGACTTAAGCTCTAGTGCAGCCATAGCTAAAGCATGCTCACTAAAGAAACAACCCCTCAGCTCCAGTTTTTGCAAGCTTGGGCAGCCTTTTGATAGTTGTATAATTCCATTATCAGATTCACCAACATTACCAAGCAACATATAACGAATGCTCTTGCTAGATTCTCCAACATAGCCAAGACCAACATCAGATAGGGCCCCAGGTCTCACATAAAATGCAAACCTCCGGAGTTTGGTGCAACCTCTAAGCAAAGCACGAACACCATTGTCCAGTGGCAATTCAGTTATATGGGCTTCTCTATCAAGAAGGACAAGGCGGAAATCATTAAGATTTCTGCTGCATGTACCAACCGCCTCTAGAGCTGCATTTGTAATGTCTGATACATGTATTGCCCAGTATGTCAACTCAGGGCAGCCTTGGGCTATAGCCATCAACCCAACTTGTGAAATCCTACCTTGTTCATCCTCAAGAGCTCCTTGCTCATCATCTCCTCTCTCTACTCTTAGCCTCTGCAATTTCTTGCAGGTCTGTGCAACAACTTGTAGTCCACGATCCCCTATGACATCCCTCACCTGTTTTTTCCAACAGAAAAAAAGAATATCAATGCAGTTTGCAACTTACAAAACAGGAAAGACAACGGCATCTACAAGAATGTTCCAAAATACCTCTAAGGTTTCCAGATTGGGGCAGCGCTGAACTATCTGACAGTGTTCCTCTGTGGAAAGGAATGTAAACTGAAGGTCTAACTTCTTAAGTGCAGCAGCATATGGAAACAGTATCTGCATCTCATTTGTTCCCATGTAGAGCAAACTCAAGCGGTGCAGTGAAGGAGGAAAATAGTAGTTCTCATAATTTCTACTTGCGACAGGTTGACCCTGGTCTTCAAAGGAACCACCAGCAAACTCTTGTAGTGTTTGTGCAGTTCGGAATAAATTAACCAGATCAGGCATGAAACATTCACTAATCTTCAGAGTTTTCAGCCTTTGACAGTTGCGCACAAGGAGGATAAGATACTCTGGGGATGCCGTGAGATCTGTCAGATAGAAATTCAGTGTCTCAAGAACAGAATTGCTCGTTGCAAGCTCACGGATCCATTCATCATTTTCTTTCTCGTCAATTGTGCTTTCTTCCAGGAAAAGTGTTTCCAGTTTCCTGCACGTGACAAGAGACATGGCAGGGTAAATGCAGAGCCCAAATCTAGAATGTGGGTTCTCCTAATAAAACGCACAACCCTCATGACATGGTCTATTTCTATCACACTTAAGCTCCACCTAGAAAAGATGTGAAATATAGAAAGCCATAACAAATGGAATTGAAAGTTCATCATTGCCTAATTCCTGCTGCAAAGCTAGAATTATCTAGCAGTGATTCATTGATGTTTATAATCATAAACAAGGCACACATTAAATGAACCGTTTCCCTTTTCTTGGGACGGAAAAGAACGTTATCCACCCACTGACCCACCCTTCAGGAAACATCCCATCATAAATCCGTGATCTAATTAAACCTTAAATTACTTACGTACTTTTGAGAAGAATAACAGGAAACCTAGATGAGCCTTAGGAATTAGTTAATTGCAGAAGGAGAGAAGGGATTTTTACCTGCAGGATCGGGCGATGAGTGCGATGGAGGCCGTGGAGAAGCCGGAGCAGCGGTCGAGCTTCAGCGCGATGAGCATGTGCGCCTTGGCGCGGACGAGGATGTTGATATCTTCGTTGGTCACTATCATCCTGCGCAGGTGGAGCTTCTTGAGAAAGTGGAAGGTGGCCGAGAGCTGTTGGATCCACGGCGACGCAGACCCGCCCCAGTCGTCGGAGATGAGGTTGAACATGGCCGCGCGGGGCTTTGCTTTGAGCTTTAGTGACTCCAGGCACGGGAAGCGTCGGAACAGGCGCTCGGGTGTTGTAGAGTAGGCCATGGCCACGGTGACGTGCTTGCGGCTGAGCGCGTCGACGCGGCACCAGTGGCGGCACACCAGCGAGATGGCGTCGCGGTCCCAGGGGTCCTCCACGTACCCCATCACTAGCCCCAGCGCCGTGTCCGGGATCCCAAAGCTCAGCACCCGCCCCAGCCGCCGCTCCCCGCCCTCGGCCTCGCCGCCCATCGTGCCAGCCGAACCGGCAACCGATTGCCGCCACCCGATCTGTTTACCTCCTCGCCCTCTCTTGCTGCGGCCAGCGGATTTGCACGGGGGGTGGAGCCGGGGTGTGGTGGACGGGAGGAGGAAGGGGAAAGGGAGGGTTGGGGAATTTACGGGTTCCGGTCGGGGCGAGGTAGACGGTGGAACCTTTTCTCCGGGCGGTGTGCGGCTGCGCGAGGGGAGCGGCCACCCGCTGCCCGCTGGGCAGTGAATGTCCAGCAATAGGCGACGGCGCGACGCAACCGCACCCTGACAAGTGGGGCTTGGGGCCATGGATTTTTTTTTTTTCTTCTCATCCGCTGGCTTCAACAACTTATTTACAACAAGTTTTGATTATTTTAAAAAGAAAATAAGTTAACATACGACTCAAAAGCCGCCTGATAGATCGAACGAACGGTGTCATATATGTACCATCTAAAAATAGGTAGTGAATACTGATGATGTCATAAACTTAAGTTAGCATAATCTGTGATGTTGTTTGAAGAAGTAATATAACATGCTTAGTTTGTGTCATGAGTATTACTACCGTTGAATAGCTCCATAGTTTATCTAAGTTAGGATGCAGATAATTAAACCATATTCAGAAAGTCTCTTATTTTAGGCTTTGTTCGTTTGAGTTGGAAGTCGGTTTTAATTCTATAAATGAGTCATGGAATAGTATTTTTCTCTCACAACAAATTAATCGTACTCCCTCTGTATAGAAAAAGAAAGTTTTTGGACAATGACACAGTCTCCAATATATAACTTTGACTCCTTATTTTTATAAAAAATATTTATTGGAAAATGATATATGTATATTTTTATGAAAATATTTGTTAATACAAATCTATTCATATAGCTTTTGCATTTTAAAATAACTTAAAAGTTATTCATGATTTATATTCCCAATGTTTGACCAAAACCTTATCCAAAACGACTTCCTTTTTCTATACGGAGGGAGTACAAATAAGCGAAAGCCGCTTGAAGTCCTGTAGAACAGAGCCTTACTTACAACGTAGAGCTGTGTCACGAGAGCGGTCACAACCCTATTGCAGAGAGATGAATGATGCCACATGGATAAAATAAATAGGTAGCAAAAAGATGAAATCAAGCGCAAGGATAGTATTTAGTAGTGTGTCATTGCTATGAGTTGCAGAATTCAAGTATCGTATTAGTTGGCATCTTTTATTTTCAACTTCAAAAGGAAGTCACTAAAAGTAAAAAGAAAAGGAAAATAAGTCTATGTCATCTGGAGAATACTTAAATGGTAACTAGTTGGTTTCTCTTTTAGGTGGTGTGCGAATGGATTGACATAATAAATCCACCGATGAATGAGATTGTCAGCACCATATTTGTTTGTTTCGTAACATTAATCTATCAGGAGCATGTTAATAGTGGGTTATTGTAATGAACATGGTCCCTAAGCCATGTATTTGTAGTGTTGTGGTTGAGTGGCAATATAGTCACCAGAACTAACACGTTTATAAAAAATGACATATGTAGGGGTTATTAGGTCCAAGATGCATTTAATATGTTGTGGCATCGTTCCACATAAAAGCTACTCTACTTATATGGCTACATCAATCTAATCCAATCGACATACGGAGTACGCACAGAAGGATTGGTGTAGCCAAACAAACTCTTAAGACAGAGGATGCTACATCAAAGTGATCAGACTTTAAACGCACGGTGTTACACATGACAATGGTTGGAAGCATACAATTTTTTTTAATAACTAGACTATTTTTGTCATAATGGACGGGTGCCTGACACTGTATACAGAGCTAAATAGAAACCAATAGTATGCACTTGTGTCCTTGTAATTCTTCGAATTTGAAAGTATGAATGTTCGTGTAAGGTCTTGTTTGAATCCGTTATAGTTGCTAATAATCCGTAGTTAATACTGACTGCTATTAGCTAGTTTGGTCTAACTAATGAAATCACTGTTAGTTAGGTATTCAACTAACAAATAGTTAGAACTGTTTAAATCTAAGGAACTAGTTATTAGTAACTAACTACTATCTCTAGGGATCAAACAAGGTCTAAATCTAAAGCGAAACGTAATGCATTGAATGTGCAGCCTTTGTTATGTTTTTTGGAGTATTTAGGTGCATATAAAGACATACAATTACCAACTTGAGTTGTGCTGCCTTTTCTTTTGAATGATAGCTCGAAGCTACTAAGAGAAATGGTATTGTGTGCCACCAGTGTATCACAAATTCACAAATGCGCCTAGCTTTGTCCAGACTATTGGTTGCACAACGAGATTATTGATTCCCAAACCTTTGGGAAAAAAATATGTATTACGGTCCTTAAAATGCAGAGCATTCACGAAACATAGTTTGAGTACCGCGTATACGGAGTACTCTATAACACAATTTAAAAGTTCAAACATTACACATCTCCCTATATTACATATATATAAATTGCCAATGCAAGGAACGTACCGGGAACCGGAAGCTAGCAACAGACAAGGCAACAGGAGCGCTAGGCGTTGGAGGAGGATGGCTTCATCGAGATAAACAACTGAACTCACAAGCCAGGCGATGCCAGCATTGTTAGACTATTAGCGACGACCTGCCGGCCCATCAAATTTTCTGTCGGTATTTCGATCCATGCACACAAGAGTTTAGAAGGATTCTAAAAAAACAAGAGTTTAGAAGGACGACGATGACATCAAACAAGAGATCGAATAACCGCTACTACTTTCTGGGAGGAGGGGATTAAAGAACACGAATTACTTGTTGGAGCGGAAGGAAGCAACAATGGGCTTGGCACATGCACCGGCCGATCGACGATTTCCCGGCCGGCCACGCGTCGTCGTCGATCAGCTGCTGGTTGGCTCGTCGCAGCCTCGAACTAGAGAGGAAAAAGTTGAGCACGGCCCTCCAGCGGCCGCGTGCTCGGCCATCTGGTCCGGCGAGCCGGTGGCCGCCTGGGGATCCGAGGAGTCCATCGGTCGATCGACGACGTTGGCCGCTGCTCCATCATGGCTAAATGCGGAGAACCGGAAGCATCAAAATAGGTGGGGGCAGTCGCATGAGCGAGCACGTTTTTGTCGTCCTCCTCTTTTGCACTCGGCAGCGCGCGGTCCAGGGACGCCCAGAGGCGAGAGTGCTTTGCGGGCGGACGCATCATGCCGCACGTTCTTCTTAACCGCGGCTGGTGGTCATGCCGCACGACCGCAGAGGCAGAGCTCGGACCTCGGAGTGCCCAGGAAGAGCGGGCGGTGGTTTCCGTCTCGTTTTCTTTGTGCCAGAGTTCGCTGAGACCGCGCGTGGTTTTTGTTGTGGCTGAAAACAGAACCAGCTCCGTTACTTTCTCATACGACGTTCATGCGTGATGCGTGGTGTTTTTGTTGTGCACGGTCCGACGGTGAGTACGGGTCGTTTCGGTCAAGGTGACCTCATTTAGCAAATTTCTATTTTATGTAGTTAAAAATAATGGCAGCTGGTTTTTGCAACATTTCAAATGTGCCATATTGCTACTGCCACTAGTTCGGCAAAACACACCACAACCACTGAAATATTATTAAAAATGGTCTTGCCAATTTGAAAGCAGCTTCATGTTCTTTGGATCATAGCTAGATTATCATAATCTAGACTGTATATTGTGGGGTCATTATAATAAGGATTTTGGAGTATAACATTTAAAATGTTTGGATCTCTAGATTATTGTGGTTGGTTAAAGTGAGAAACTTTTATCTTACCCTTTAGAAGATGACCGGAAAGAAAACAGAAAGTTGGGGAAAGAGGGCAAATTGGGCTTTCAGCACTTATAATCTACCAAAATCATGCCTTAGGATTATGGATCAGGATCGTGTGATTATAATAATAATATGTAATATAACCAATCTTGTTTTATCATAATTTGATTGTATTGTATAACCTGATCATTATAATCATATGGTATCCAAACATTACCTAAAATTAACTTGCTACCTATTAGATGCCCTTGAAATTGAAATTAATGTACCCCATCGGATCACAATTAGACCCTATTTGTGGATCCATCACTATCATAATAAGATACAATAACCTAATTGAGATCTATAAATAGACTAGATTTGTCGGTGGTACAAAAAAAGGGGTACCCCCAATCAACGCGAACACACGAGCACTCAATCTCCGTCTCGCCCGAGCCCTCCCAGCCAGGCCTCGGGCGAACGCCCCATCTCCGTCTCGCCCTGAGCCAGGCCTCGGGCGAGCACGATCGCTCTCCGTCTCGCCCGAGCCCTCCAGGCCTCGGGCGAGCATGCCCCTACACCTCGAGCCTTAACGCACGGGCCTCGAGCGGTACAGACAGTCGTACCAGCCCCATACCACGCATTTAATGCCTTCACCTACTCCGGTCATGTCCACTGGTGCACAGCACGTACCACAGTAACTCGGTGTAAAGGTCAAGTCTCGTTTTCACCACAAGCATGGGCAAAAGGGCATCAGTACAGCACTGTTCGGCCATACCATGCACTGTAACACCTCGAGGCCGGCTCCGTGCCCGTTGAGCCCCTGCGAACGCCACCTCGAGGCCGGCTCTGCGCCCCTCGTGCCCCCGTGGCACCACCTCGAGGCCGGCCCCGCGCCCCTCGAGCCCTGACAAGCTCTCTCACTCTTGGAAGACAGGTACTCCAAGACCTGGAGGGACCCCGCTACGTCCTGTACAAGCCGGAATGGGCGCTGTACGGCTTCCACTCCGCCACGCCTCCGTGACCGCGCCCGAGGTGGAGGCCACGCTTCAAGGACGCCTCTACAGCAACGTCCACGTTGGCTACAGCAGCCTCGACAAGACAGAGTTCCTACCCTCCGCCATACCGAGCGCTATACATGTCCATCCTGTAAGCCCTGGCCTCCTCTTGTTCTATAAAAGGGGACGCCAGGACCCTTCACCAGGGAGAAAGAGGGAGAGAGACGGACAAACACGTTAGAGCGCCTTACACCCATACACTTAAGTCCGGACCCCGGTCCACGCTCACCAAGCTTGTATTCGCCCCTGTACAAGCACTTAGGTGCAAGTAATACAAGAACATCCCCCGCTGGACGTAGGGCCTTCTTTGCCCGAACCAGGATAAATCCTTGTGTCCTCTTGCATCACCATCCAGGAAGAGAAGCACGCGATCATATTACTCGTTGGTGTGATACCCCCGGGTACGAAACACTGACAGTTGGCGCGCCAGGTAGGGGTGCGCGTGTCCAAGACATTTTCTCGCTATCTCCTGGATGGCTTCTTCGACTCCTTCGTTCTCTGCCGGTGCCGTCGTGTGGTTCGGGAACCTTGAGTCCCTAGCCGCCGGCAACGGCAACGAGCTGACCCCGCTCTCCACGGAGGGCCCGAGCGGAAGGCGTGTCACACCACCCCGCGCGGGGGGCATGACGCGTCGTCTGCACCACCACGCGTCGCCACTTCGCGAGCGGCGTCGTGGTCACCATTGTCGCCAGGCACAGGCGGTGCCGGCGGCGTACGCCCACTTCCCCGCGGCTGGCGCAGAATCCCCGAGGGGAGACCTGCCCGGCACGCGGCCGACGACCTCCAGGGCACGGGCGCGCTCCCCCAGCAAGTTCACGTCCGTCACACGTGCGGACCGGCACGTCTGGTATCCCACCAGGGAGTGCTTCCAGCTCGAGGGGGTGGTGAGCGAGGCCGAGGACGACGACGATGACGACGTCAGGCCAACGCTCAACCTCGGAGCGCCCAACGACGTGGCTACGGCGGGCGGTTCGCGCGTTCAGGCAAGAAGCAAATCCTCGGCCTCGGTTGCACCGCCTCAACACGACGACAGCAGGACGGCGCAACTCGCACAGGTGCGGGAGTGTGGGGATATGGACCCAGGTGTCCTCACAGTAATACTTGGGCTGTTTTATGAAGACCGGCCCAACTAGATGTGAAGGATCATGGCGTCAAGGGCCAGCTGGTCGGGCAGGCGACTCAGTTGGTTGGATGACGGTGTGGAAGTCTTCACCGACAAGGAATCATAGTCGATTAGGAAATACATCGTGACATGGGATTGTAATCGACTAGGTTTCCTTGTTCCATCAAGAGATCCGATCTACTAGAATCTGTAACCCTACTCACCGTGACTATATAAGGTGAGCAGGGACCCCCTCTCAAAAACACGTTCATCAAGATACAGAATAGACAGATCGACACAGGACGTAGGGTATTACGCTAAACTTGGCGGCCCGAACCTGGATAAACTCCCGTGTTCATCTAGTTTCGTCTTTGTGTCACGTCTGGATCGTCGTTCCACACGCCTTCCCCGCTAATCTACCACCTTGGGCATACCCCTAGGTGGGCTATCGACCATATTCCGTCGACAGCTGGCGCCCACCGTGGGGAGTGTGTGTGCGGACGTCATGACGACTCAGGCGGTTTCTTTTCCGGCTTCTATGGATCTCCCGGCCGGCCTGGCAATCACCGTCGGGTCCTTCTCGTGGATCACCGGAGATGGCCCAGCGATCGGGAGCATAGAGACACCCCAAGCACTTCTGCCAGCTGAAACCCCGACGTCAAGATCGGAGCCCCCGAGCAGGACTGTGCTTTCCCGTTACCGAGGGCGGCGCCTCGACAACTCTGACTTGATCGGATCTATCGATCGAGTCACGGCAGGCACCGCTGAAACCCTTGCTCTAGCGGATTCGATCGGAGATCGTTCGCCTGAGCACGACGAAGGAGAGTGGCTTCAACCTCGACGACCGGCCCGTGCCAAGAGACACGCACAGCTTCAGACCGGCCTTGCCATCACCTCCACCCCTACAGGTCGCTCCGTCACGTTTAACCCTCCTCGGGAGCCTGATCCGAGCTGGGTAAAACGCAACTTTTTCGCTCCTACCCTCCCTCACGGGCTCGATGACGCGGCTTCATCCTATGAAAAGAAGATTACGGGGCTATTGCAAGATAAAACCAAGGGTCGGTGTACTCCTGAGGAGCAACCGCTAAAGTCCAAGCCGTCTGGCGCCACTGCATGCATGGCAATCGTAACTTCCTTGACGACCACCGCTTCAGCCTCAAGCGCCGGGTCGACCAGATCCAATTCGACTGGTCGGACGCCGGATTACCCCCCAGGCTTCGGGCCTCTACCACGCTATGGGGGCTCGATTTTCGCTGTGAGCCATGACGAACCACCGGTTGACGGCGAGACAGATGAAGCCAAAACCCAGCGTATGGCCAGGAACGCCGACAGAGCTGCTCGGAGAGCAGCTGAAGCAACTACAGCTGCAGGCAATCGCCCACAACGCAATCTAAATGACGCGTTTGATATGTGCGGCAATCATCAAGTACACCGAACACCGCAAGCCAACCTGGCCATGGCCATGAACCTGGTCGAGAACCTCCCAGCCACACCTCAGCTCGAGCAGCTCGGAGCTTACCTCAAAGCATCCCTGGTCCAAGTTCAAGACCAGGTTGCGGGACCCTCTGGAGCTGCCCCAACCGGATCTCGGAGGAGTTTCAGAGGACCAGACCCGCACCCAGAGTCCAGCAGCAATCAGGACCAGCGCGATAACCGCGAAAGACGTCAAGACCGCCGACCTGACCAGCACGCCAGGAGCAATCCAGACGCTGAACCTCGAGATCTACGCGAACATATCAACGAAAGGACCGACTTGCGCAATCATATTGAAGGCTCCAAGGACACAAGGTTACGGCAGGAGATGGAAAGGCGCAACAGATGGGATCGCGAGCACGGTCTGCTAGATCAAACACTTACCGGTCCCAGACAGTTCACCAAAAGGCTCAGATCTGTTATCTGGCCAAAAGGGTTCAAGATCCACGACCTGAGGTCGTATGACGGGAAGGCAGACCCCCGCCAGTGGATCATGCTATATGAGACTGCGGTCCGAGCAGCCGGAGGAGGAGGAGATGTTATGGCTAACTACCTGCCTGTTGTTCTCAACCAAGCAGCAAGCCAGTGGCTTCTGAGTCTCCCATCTGACTCTATCGACAGCTGGTACGACTTGAAAAAGGCATTTATATCTAACTTCAAGGCTACCTGCCAGCAGCCCGCAAGCAAATATGATCTTGAGCGCGTCAGAGACCGCCCGGGTGAACTCTTGCGAGATTATATCCGCCGATTTTCCGACGCCCGCATCCGGGTGGCTAATGTCACGAATGACGAATCCATCTCGGCTTTTATAAGAGGATTACACCATCACGAAGGGCTGAGAAATAAGCTGCTCCGAAAAGAGCCGCGGACAGTTGAGGACCTCCTTAACATAGCCCAGAGCTGGGCACGAGCAGAAGAATATAATACACAGCTCGCCGACGACCGCCGGGAGCCTAGATCCAGGCACGACGACCGTCAACGCAACGACTACCGCAGTGATCGGCACGACGAACCCCGCGACGATCGCCGTGAAAGGTTTAGGGATAATCGCCGCCCTAACCGAAGGTACGACGGCCGCGATGACAGACGAAGGCAGTCAAATCCCGGCCAAGCACCAGGCAATGAGGTTAATAACACTAAGACAGGAGGCAAGCGTAATTACGACTCAGCATACTCGAAAATCCTGAAGCAGGATTGCCCGGCACACCCAGGTGTAGGACACACCATGGAGGAATGCAGAGGGTTCAAAGCTATATTCCGCAACAGCTCGAAGAAGCAGCGTTCCGACGCTGAAGACGGACCCTCTAGCAGACGCGAGGGCAAAGACCACCAAGAGAATCATGAGGACGACCAGGAGACAGGAAGAAATCCAAAGCACGGTGGCTTCAGAGAAGCCGAAAAGTCCGTGCGTACCATATTCGGCGGCAAGCCTATCCTGGCTGATAAAAGAGTTCGCAAGCTAGTCGAGCGAGCGGTCTACTCCGTCGGCCGAATGGACGAAAGAATCTCCGACCCCAGCTATTTGCCCTGGTCCCATCAAGAGATTTCGTTCAGCAGAGCTGATCAATGGGCCAGGGTCCCTGAACCTGGTCGCTTCCCGCTCGTCGTCGATCCGACCATCGATGGAGTACGATTCGAGAAAGTACTGATCGACGGAGGCAGCGCTCTAGACATAATATTCAAGCACGCCTTACCAGAGCTCGGTATCAACATAGGGGATTTGGAACCTTACGACGCCCCCTTTTGGGGTATCCTGCCGTCCCAAGCCTCTCAGCCTTTGGGCCAAATCACCCTACCAGTCCAGTTCGGGACAAAAGAGCGCCATCGCATTTGCTACATCAACTTCATCGTAGCAGACTTCGAAGGGTCATACCACGCATTGTTAGGCCGGCCTGCCCTTACCAAGTTCATGGCAATCCCACATTACACCTACCTCTTGCTAAAAATGCCATCTGAGAATGGCGTTTTAAGCATCAGGGGGAGCATCTCCACGGCATACGAATGTGAAAAGGAAAGCTTCGCGACAGCTCAAGCCCATGACCTGTCCATCCGCATGGAGGAAACTCGCGTGGATGCGGTGAAGGTGTCTCCAGAGGAGCAGTCTATCCCGGTCAAGGAAGCCAAACGCGCCGCGACCAGGAGCAAGGACTTCAAGGAAGTGGAGCTGGTCGAAGGGGACGGCAGCAAGACAGCGCGAATCGGGCTCGACCTCGATCCCAAATAGGAAAGCGCGCTCGTCAGCTTTCTGAGGGACAACGTAAGCGTCTTCGCGTGGAAACCCGCGGACATGCCCGGCGTACCCCGGGAGCTGGTCGAGCACTCCTTGGACGTTTCGAAGACCGCCAAACCAATCAAACAGAAGCTACGACGGTTCGCTCGTGACAAGAAGGAGGCCATTAGGGTAGAAATCACACGGCTGTTAGCTGCCGGTTTCATAAAAGAAGTGTATCATCCGGAGTGGCTTGCCAACCCGGTTTTAGTTCAAAAGAAGAATAAAGAGTGGAGAATGTGCGTTGATTATACCGATCTCAACAAACACTGCCCTAAGGACTCCTTCGCTTTACCTCGCATTGACGAGCTCGTTGACTCTACGGCGGGATGCGAGCTCTTGTCTTTCCTAGATTGCTATTCTGGGTACCATCAAATTTCTCTGAGAGAAGAGGATCAGCCCAAAACTTCGTTTATCACACCCTTCGGCACTTATTGTTATACCACGATGTCGTTTGGGCTCAAAAACGCTGGGGCCACTTACCAAAGGGCAATACAGAAGTGCCTTGCCGAAGAAATCCGAGCAGAGCTCGTGGCTGCCTATGTGGACGACATCGTCGTAAAAACAAAGTCGGCTCATACTCTGGTCGGCGACCTGCGCGCCACCTTTTCAGCCCTCAACAGGTTCCGATGGAAACTTAACCCTAAAAAGTGTACCTTTGGGGTACCCTCCGGCATCCTGTTAGGGAATATAGTAAGCAAAGACGGCCTACGGCCAAACCCCGAAAAAGTACAAGCCGTCCTAAGGATGAAATCTCCAAAGTGCGTAAAAGACGTCCAGAAGTTAACTGGGTGCATGGCAGCCCTAAGTCGTTACATATCACGACTCGGAGACAAAGGCCTACCATTCTTCAAACTGCTCAAAGCTTCTGAGAAGTTCGAGTGGTCCGAGGACGCTGAGACCGCCTTTCAAGACCTCAAACAACTCCTGACAACGCCACCATTATTGGCTGCACCAAGGGATGGCGAAACCCTATTGATATACATCGCGGCCACTGACCGGGTCGTAAGTACCGTCGTGGTTGTAGAGCGAGAGGAGGAAGGGCATGCATACAAGATTCAGCGCCCGGTATATTATATTAGTGAAGTACTCAACGACTCCAAATCAAGATACCCCCAGGTACAAAAGCTGCTATATGCGATACTAATCACATCTCGTAAACTACGGCACTATTTTGATTATTATTCCATTGCGGTGGTTACTGAGTACCCGCTCGGAGATATTCTACGCAATAAGGACGCAAATGGCCGTATTATCAAATGGGCCTTGGAGCTAGCCCCGTTTTCTCTCGAATTTCGCAGCCGAACATCCATTAAATCTCAGGCGCTCGTCGATTTCGTCGTTGAATGGACCGACATGACAACACCCATACCTCCGACCAGCACCGAGCACTGGACAATGTACTTTGACGGGTCTTTGAACCTTGAAGGAGCAGGAGCAGGCATACACTTCGTATCACCTTCTGGAGATAAGCTGAGCTATGTCCTCCGGATACATTTCAAAGCGTCTAATAATGCAGCCGAGTATGAAGCTTGCCTCCATGGCCTCCGGATTGCAGTCGAGTTGGGAGTCAAAAGGCTAGAGGTTTTTGGCGATTCCGCCCTAGTCATAAACCAAGTCAACAAGGATTGGGACGCCACCAGCGAAAAGATGGACGCCTACGTTGCCGAGATAAGAAAACTAGAAGGAAAATTCTATGGTCTACAGTTTCAGTACGTAGTACGCGCCGACAACCAGGCAGCAGATGCACTTTCCAAACTCGGTTCGACCAGGTCGCAAACCCCTCATGGTGTCTTTGTCCAGGACCTGGTCAAACCGTCCATCGAGCAAGATTCCGCAGGGGCCGCCGACCAGTCCCAAAGCACCCAGACTGTCGCTTCCGTACAATTGCCAGGCAATGATTGGAGGGATCAGTTCATAAGATACCTCGCTAGCGCGGACATTCCCCAAGACAAGATCGAAGCCGAGCGCCTTATTCGACGCAGCAAGCAGTATCTCTTAGTAGACGGAAAGCTGATGCGCAAAAACGCTAAAGAGGAGCTGTTGTTAAAATGCGTTTCCCAAGAAGAAGGCATCCGAATTCTGGGGGACATACATGCAGGCATATGTGGTAACCACGCAGCCTCCCGAACCCTGGTCGGGAAGGCGTTCCGAGCAGGTTTTTACTGGCCTTCAGCGGTGGCTGACGCAGAAAAGCTAGTCAAATACTGTGAAGGGTGTCAATTTTTCGCCAAACAGATCCGTGTCCCAGCTCACGACCTACAAGCCATACCAGCCTCCTGGCCTTTCTCATGCTGGGGACTGGACATGATTGGGCCGTTCAAGACAGCACCCGGAGGGTTCAAGTACGTCTACGTCATGATCGATAAGTTCTCCAAATGGATAGAGTACAAGCCTTTGGTCACACCCACGGCCCAAAAAGCAGCCGAGCTGCTAAACGACATCATCCATCGATTCGGCCTACCTAATTGCATAATTACCGACCTGGGCTCCACCTTCACCGGCTCAGATTTCTGGGACTTTTGTGAAGAGAGGAGTATAATCGTCAAGTACGTCTCCGTTGCTCACCCAAGGGCTAATGGGCAGGTTGAAAGAGCAAATGGCATGATACTCGACGCACTAAAAAAGAGGTTGTATAGAGCCCACGACCAGGATCAGAAGGCTGGTAGATGGTTAAAAGAGTTACCATCCGTCGTTTGGGGGCTTCGAACACAACCAAGCAGAAGCACAGGCACGTCACCTTACTACATGGTGTTCGGCGCCGAAGCAGTCTTGCCGGCTGATATAGCGTTTAGATCGCCAAGGGTGGAGCGGCACAACCAGGAAATGTCCGACCAGGCCAGAGAGCTCGAAGTCAACTGCATCGAGGAACGAAGACTGGATTCATGCATCCGAACAGCCAAATACGTTGAAAGCCTACGCCGATACTTCAATAGGAATGTTAAAGAACGGTTCTTCGCCGTTGGGGATCTGGTCTTGAGGCGCATCCAAAACACTGCCGGGTTGCACAAACTATCTTCTCATTGGGAAGGCCCTTATATCGTGAAGCAGGTCACACGACCTACATCATACAGGCTCACTGACCTAAGCGGGACTGATGTCCCTAACTCATGGCATATCGACCAGCTACGACGTTTTTTCGCATAATTTTGCAGAGTTAAACAATATGTACTCGGCCCTGTATTTTTATGGAATATTATGAATAAGGCATCGTCGTTTTTCGCCCAAATTACCCACTGCATTGCAAATTTGGGATATAAGATCAAGTTCATACATGTTCAATTAACAATTTACAAGAGCGGACATAAAAGTTTCATGGTCCTATGGAGCGCTGGACTCTCCGGGTTCCCCAAGCAGGTCCAAGTCTTTCACGAGTACAGCAGACGTCTCCCGAGCCCCCTCGATCAGCTCCGACGCCTGAGCCTCCGACGTATTTCGAGGAAAGCCAGCTTCCAGCCTCTTTATGTCTACGCCCGGGTAATGGGCCCGGGTAAGGGCTAGCACGTATGCACCAACCTGTTCGCCGGCATCCACCGTGAAATTCTTCACCGCAGACCACAATCCGGCACACTGGTCGACCACGTTATCCGGACGGAGTACCCGGCTGCTAGATCCATATACGACATCAATCACTGGCTTGATCCCTCGCAACATGGATTGGCAGCGCCCTTCCCAGGTCTTCTTATCTTGACAAACCAGAGCAATTTGGTTTTGCCAACCTCGGCGTCGCTCTGCAACCAAACAAGTCGTAACATATTACGACCGACCAAGAAAACAACATATGCAAAGTTGAAAAATCCCAGTAGCTACCTTCGAGTTCCTTCTCCAGCTCATCTGCCCGCGCTTTCTGCTGAATAGCCGCAGCCTCGCCTTCTTGCGCTTTGAGCTCCGCTATGGCAACTTGCGAAGCCAGCTCTGTGGCAGACAACGTGTTATTGCGCAATCAAGAGTAAAGAGGGAAAGGCTTTGACAGATCGTTACCCTGGTTTTCAAGTCGAAGTTGCGTCAGCTCGGACGTTTGTTTTCCGACAGCCTCGCGCAATCTGGCCTCGACCTGCCGAGCTCTGTCCAGGTCGGCCTGATACTGTGAGCATGACTCTTCAAGCTTCACCTTAGCATCAAGCAAAGGACCGACGGACTCGAAACACTTTCGTCGCTCCTCGGACAGGTCGGATATCCCCTGTAAATTAACGCGAGCATTAGACTCTTCGGACCAAGCTTTAAAGCCCTACAAAGCAGTTACCTGGGCATATTTATGGAGCTCGCCAAGCAGCCGGTTAAAATTCTTCATTGGACGGCTGTCGGTGTTCTCTTCGTGGAACACCCACTCACCCGCCCGATGACGCGCCACCTTAACCACTCGATCCGGAGATTTCGGGGGACGCATAACTTCGATGACCTCGTCCTCAGACGTCTCAGGCACCTGGTCCTCGCACACCTCGGGTGCCTCCTCATTCGGTAGGGGGGCTGAAGCAAGCCCCATCGCGTTCAGAGGAGGAGGCGGGGCATCTGGAGGCGCTTGTGTAGTTCCGGCAGACTCCCGACCACTGTTCATATCAGCATCGGGTGCCTCCGTGGTTGCTTGACCATCCATCGACCCCCCAGCTCCTGTTTCTTCTTCCGGGAACACCACGGGTTCCGGAACACCGGTCGCCCCGGCAACAGAGTTGCCGCCAGTCACCTCAACATCGGTAACAGGGTCGCTACAACAAATGAAAGACAGCATCAGAACTTTTTTGGTGGACCACACACCAACGATAAAGGTGGTCAGGCATTTACAGGTTGCTAACGCGGAGCCCGCCTCTAAGTTTCAGCTTCCTTGGCCTTGGTGAGGTTTGTGCGCCCGAGGCTGCCTCCTCAACTCGGACCCGCTTGGGCACGGGCGCTTCCTCCTCGTCGTCGTCTTCCCAGTCGCGACCAGAGCTGGTCGGGTTAGGAACCGCGCCGCCTGGTATCCTAACAGGGCTTTCGGTTGGCGCTGACAACCCAGCGGCTGCTCTTCGCCCGGAGGGCGCGCGTTTTCCCGTAGCCCTCGCAGTCGATGAGGCCTCTTCATCTACAGACCTCTTATTTTTCTTCGCCGCTCCAGTTGACTGCTCGTCTGATTGGGGGCGCCGCAGTGGCCTGGTCGTGCCACCTTTGTCAGGATCCCCAGGCCACTCCTTTGTCGGCACGCCCGAAACATACACAGCAGAGCGGTCCTGCAAACAAACCAAGGCCAGTGTCGCTAAAACATGGTTGGTCAAACACTTCGCATTAACTTCTGAAGGAGACTTACGTCTTTAACAGGATTTGCCAAACTAAATGGCTGGGTAATCTTCGCCGGTTTCTTCCACACGCCAAATTGAAGTACCGCGTGAACACGCCTCTCAACTTCATTCTTCCCCAAGTCTTCGGCATGCTCACGGGTCAGATCAGGCTGACCTGCATACTCATAGCCAGGGTGCACTCTATCTTTACACGGTTGCACCCGTCGATATATGAAGTTTGCTGTGATTTGAATCCCATCGACGCTTATCCCTTTCAGCAAATTGAGAATCTCCCGGACTTGCTCCATGTCACCTGATGATGGTTTTTCTGACCAGGTCCAGTTTGACTCAACTAATTTCCCTATGTCACAGCAGACAGGTGGAGTCTGGCATTGGGCTATGTAGAACCACTTCTCTGCCCAGCCACTGACATTGCTTTGAAGAGGTACGTTAATGTATTCTGACGCCATCCCCTCCCGCAACAGAAGATACACACTGCCCGCAATACGGGATCCGCGGTTATTCTTTTTCAATTGGAAGAAATGGCGAAACAAATTGAAGTGTGGCTGAATCCCGAGGTAAGCCTCACATAGGTGGATGAAAACAGAGATTGATAAAATGGAATTTGGTCCAAGATTGCAGAGACCAATTCCCCAGAAATCGAGCAGGCATCGCAAAAACGAATGGCACGGCAAACCAAATCCACGGACAAAATAATCTTCAAAAACAACGAGCTCACCAACATTGGGTTGGGGATAGCGCTCACCATTGGGCGCCCTCCATCCCCCAGTGACTTTATCCGGCAGCAGGCCAGCAGCGACGAGGCGGCTGACGCTTTCCTCGGTACTTCTCGACGCCGCCCATTCCTTGTCCAACTGCACCGCCTCCCCCGTCGCGTTTTTCTTTGTCCGGGGCGCCATCTATTCCGTCGATGAAAATGAAGGAGCGGCGGGAAGGTGAGCCCTCTCTAATCTAGGGCTACAGTATTCAGCTCGCCGGAGAAGATGGAAATGTGAATGGCAATGGTTAGGGTTCGACCCGGCGGCGCGTGTTTTTACCGCGTGACCTCTCGGTTTTTTCCGTGTAAAAAGGGATTTTTCTTTTCCCTGTTTCACTTACACGGCCCGCTTCGTCGGCCCAACAGTCAAACCGGCCTTTAGCCGCGTTGGCTTCACGACCAGCTCCTCCAGTTAAAACTGGGGACTGGTCGGCTACTACGCCAGCCTCCTCAGCAAAGCTGGGGACTGGTCAGATGACCAGTTACAGGCACACACGTGGCAGAGCCGCGTTGGCTTCACGACCAGCTCCTCCAGTTAAAACTGGGGACTGGTCGGCTCATACGCCAGCCTTCTCAGCAAAGCTGGGGACTGGTCAGATGACCAGTTACAGGCACACACGTGGCAGAGCCGCGTTGGCTTCACGACCAGCTCCTCCAGTTAAACTGGGGACTGGTCGGCTACTACGCCAGCCTTCTCAGCAAAGCTGGGGATTGGTCAGATGACCAGTTACAGGCACACACGTGGCAGAGCCGCGTTGGCTTCACGACCAGCTCCTCCAGTTAAAACTGGGGACTGGTCGGCTCATACGCCAGCCTTCTCAGCAAAGCTGGGGACTGGTCAGATGACCAGTTACAGGCACACACGTAGCAGAGCCGCGTTGGCTTCACGACCAGCTCCTCCAGTTAAACTGGGGACTGGTCGGCTACTACGCCAGCCTTCTCAGCAAAGCTGGGGATTGGTCAGATGACCAGTTACAGGCACACACGTGGCAGAGCCGCGTTGGCTTCACGACCAGCTCCTCCAATTAAACTGGGGACTGGTCGGCTACTACGCCAGCCTTCTCAGCAAAGCTGGGGACTGGTCAGATGACCAGTTACAGGCACACACGTGGCAGAGCCGCGTTGGCTTCACGACCAGCTCCTCCAGTTAAACTGGGGACTGGTCGGCTCATACGCCAGCCTTCTCAGCAAAGCTGGGGACTGGTCAGATGACCAGTTACAGGCACACACGTGGCAGAGCCGCGTTGGCTTCACGACCAGCTCCTCCAGTTAAACTGGGGACTGGTCGGCTACTACGCCAGCCTTCTCAGCAAAGCTGGGGATTGGTCAGATGACCAGTTACAGGCACACACGTGGCAGAGCCGCGTTGGCTTCACGACCAGCTCCTCCAGTTAAACTGGGGACTGGTCGGCTACTACGCCAGCCTTCTCAGCAAAGCTGGGGACTGGTCAGATGACCAGTTACAGGCACACACGTGGCAGAGCCGCGTTGGCTTCACGACCAGCTCCTCCAGTTAAACTGGGGACTGGTCGGCTACTACGCCAGCCTTCTCAGCAAAGCTGGGGACTGGTCAGATGACCAGTTACAGGCACACACGTGGCAGAGCCGCGTTGGCTTCACGACCAGCTCCTCCAGTTAAACTGGGGACTGGTCGGCTACTACGCCAGCCTTCTCAGCAAAGCTGGGGACTGGTCAGATGACCAGTTACAGGCAAACACGTGGCAGAGCCGCGTTGACTTCACGACCAGCTCCTCCAGTCAAACTGGGGACTGGTCGGCCACTACGCCAGCTTCGTCTGGGCACTTTGTCTACCTCACAAAAACAAGATACTCGAAGATATAGTCATCTTCAATACAGATCCTATAGCAAGACTATGGAAGAGCATATGGGCACGAGGGTGTACTCTCTTTGCCTGTCTAACAGGGTATTTATAGCCGTTTTCCTCTGGTTCATGGACATGGTCTATGAATAAAAGTAACTGCAGGATTAATAATACAGCTAATGAGCTGTGCTCCATGTGACGACCGATGTCAGAGTTGGATTCGATTTTACAAAGCATAACGACAAAGCCGGCAGTACTAAAAGGTATTGGAAGGCTGACATCTTGTGTCACGAGTACAACAGGAAAAAGGCAGTCGAATAAAGCAGTACACGGCGGATGATTTCGAATTGTGTGGTTATTTCTTCATGGCTTTATGATTAATTTTCTGACCTTGGCATCACATGACAGAGTCATCTATTGCCAAGCTCGGGGACTACCGTGTATACATGGCGCTAGGTCGCGCATGTATATTTTTCGGAACTTGGCATCACATGACAGAGTCATCTGTTGTCAAGTTCGGGGACTAAGTGGGCACACTTCACCTGATCGGTGAGTATGCAGGAAAGATGTTGCTATTATATTACCATAAAAGTGGGCACACTTCACCAAACTCCTAGAAGTCGTTCTTTCTTTTTTAAGAGCACATCATATCTTGCGGGTTCATGACATTCTAGATTGCAACCTGGTCGGAGATCAGGAATTCGAGAAAAGTTGTTTCAAGAACACCTCAAGGACTCTTCACCGCTTTAAGATTCAATGTGCTCGGGGACTAGCTGTGGGGATATGGACCCAGGTGTCCTCACAGTAATACTTGGGCTGTTTTATGAAGACCGGCCCAACTAGATGTGAAGGATCATGGCGTCAAGGGCCAGCTAGTCGGGCAGGCGACTCAGTTGGTTGGATGACGGTGTGGAAGTCTTCACCGACAAGGAATCATAGTCGATTAGGAAATACATCGTGACATGGGATTGTAATCGACTAGGTTTCCTTGTTCCATCAAGAGATCCGATCTACTAGAATCTGTAACCCTACTCACCGTGACTATATAAGGTGAGCAGGGACCCCCTCTCAAAAACACGTTCATCAAGATACAGAATAGACAGATCGACACAGGACGTAGGGTATTACGCTAAACTTGGCGGCCCGAACCTGGATAAACTCCCGTGTTCATCTAGTTTCGTCTTTGTGTCACGTCTGGATCGTCGTTCCACACGCCTTCCCCGCTAATCTACCACCTTGGGCATACCCCTAGGTGGGCTATCGACCATATTCCGTCGACAGGGAGGCAGTCACCAAGACCGAGGAGGAACGACAACGCCTGTTGCAGCTCCAGCAAACTCTGATGCAGGAACCACCCCAGCCTCGAGGAACCGGAGCTCGAGGTCGGGCTCGAGATGCCCACCGATGGACCCTCGGGGACGGGGCGCCAGCACGCCCCGAGGTGTGCCTCCCGCGAGCCGGGCAAAACGTGGTGGCGGCCGCAATGCTGCTCCGCGATCTGCCCGCCGTCTCCAACCCCAACGCCAGACGCATGCTTGGGGAAGTAAAGAGCCTCCTCGAAACGGCCGCTGTGCAGATAGCCGAGAGCTCGGCCTCGCGCCAGCGCAGGGCAGCCTCGGAGAAGCCAGCAGACGCACCCCGCAGCAAGCACGAGACGTCGGTCCGCCAGCCGGACGCCCCTCAAGCCAGACTAGCCCAAAAGCGGGTCGCGGACAGCCGGCAAACCCTCGAGCCCCCGGGCCCCAGGGTCTTCAGCCGAGCCATCCGCAGCTCGACCCTCCCCGACCGCTTTCGACCACCGACCAACGTCGTAAAGTATGACGGGGAGGTCGAGCCTGTGACGGAACGACCCTAATCCTATGGCCCACGTGTCCCTGTCAACCTCTGACAGCCGAACCCATGTTCCATGTGATTAAGACCTGTTCGCCACCGGGCTACATCAGCGCCCAATGTCCGCAGGATCATCTCACAATTCGGTTACAGCATTGCATACTTTTACAAATAACATCGGAATAAAGAGCGGAAGACTTAAATAACATTAGTTTTACAAACTGAGGTTTCAAATGAGGTAAGGAGTACGATTATTACAGACCATTGTTCGGGAAATTCAAAGTAGACAACGTAGCGGAAACATTAACATAACGATACATGTAACACCCAGCCCGAGGGTGCACATTTACTCATCGGCCTCATCGGCCTCTTCCTGGATGAAGGTCACGCAACAGGGTGCGAGACACATCGGGGTTTCAGGCATACCTGCAACATGGGTAACAAACCCTGAGTACTGGGGTACTCAACAAGACTTACCCGACTAAAGAAAAAGGGAGAAGACTCAGGAATGAGAGGCTTAGGGTAGTCAAGGTAAGGCTTAAGCAAGATCAAGTATTTTGCAGAAAAGCATTTTTGTAAACCTTATTTTATTTTTGAAAGATTCAGTATTTCTCAATTCTTCATCATTCATGATTCATTTTACATTTCAAAACATTCCTAGTTGAGAACCACTCTCCGTTGACAGTCAGTGGACCAAGTCTCCATAACCGAGGAGCAACGTTAATCCGGATAAATAATACTCAGCTGAGGATCCCTATCCACACTGCATATGTAGCACCCAAGCTTGCATATGCCAACTCGTCTACCACGATTCCTCCAAGATTGGGCCCGGTCCTACGCCACCCGGAAGTACAGTACACCACTCCAATTTTCCGCCAGCGACAAGTACCTCGGGACTCTAACCCAAGAGTACAGGTCCTGACACGTGGGTACATGCTACTTCCGCCATCTCTCCACTCCCAGTGCGCGGTTGTCGGTCCAATAAAGGATTCCTCGGAGCCAGAGCTTTCCGTAGTATGTGAATAGTTACAAGTCTTGACCAGCAGGCCCCCATACGGATGGTCCCTAATTTTCCAGCCAGAACTATACCTTGGTCATATCTCACCCAAGCGTAATAGTGCTGTCAGTTTTTCAACCATGTCCCGGTCGGTGTCAACTGTTGAGTCCCGGACTACAACATGACGGCACCGTACGCTCGGACAACCTCTCCTCGCTATTAACTAGGTACGGATCAGATACCTAGCGAACAGCCGGGGAGTAAGACCAAAATTCCCATAAACATTCCTTAAGTGATCACACTTTTAAAAATTGGCATTTTATTGCAAAGTCTAATTCAAAAAGCATTGCTAAGCATTTTTCAAATACTTTTGAAAAGCAGGTATCGGGTGTATCAGTGGTCAAGGTGGATAGTGCATCAATTAGGATAGCACACAACTCCTATAAACCTAATGCAATAATTTAACTCAAAAGCATTTAAGGAAATCATTTTATAAAATTCAAGGAAAGGGTTAAATGCACCGGGGCTTGCCTTGAAGAGCAAAGAGAGCAGACTCGGGGTAGGTATAGGTGTTGGAGCTCGGGGTCGCCTCGGGAGTTGGTTCGTCAACAGCGGCCTCGACTCTGGTACCTTCTTCGTCAACTATACGGATGCAATGATGAATGCTCATGAGAATGATGATATGGACTTATGGTGCAAGACAATTCCACTGAATCTAGATTACTCTTAGGCAAGGCATAATCGAAATCTAGGTTGAGCATAAAAGATAACCATTTCTTTCTTAAGCATTATTGATGTTAGGCCTTATTATAATTATCCTAAGTATTAACCAAACATATCATCACAGACATCATAGACCAAAGGGTAGGGGTCTATGAACATCAATCAATCCAAAGATCACATCATTAAACACTTATTACCAACCCTAATCCATCTTTTCTATTTTTCTTATTTTATTTAAAAGGTCATTTTATGAAGTTGCTCCAAAAATTACCAAATTAATCACATAAGTTCATTAAGGCATAAACAGATGGCAAAACAAATTTCATAATTTTTGGAGGTCATTAAGATGCTCAAATAAATCTAAACATTTAATTAACAAAAGGCACTATTCCTTAATTAAAATAAATGCTCAAAAATCAACTTGCTCCAAAAGACTTCAAAATTTTACCAGAGGTTCAGCATGTTATAACAAGGTCTCAAAAATTTATTTCAAGATTTTTGGAGTTATAGATCACTCTCCAAAAATACCAAAACCTTCATTTTTCAATTAAAAGGGGAATTTTACATTTTCAAATTCTTGCAGAAAAGTCAAGTTTCATATTTTTATAAAATACTACACAGTGCAAGGAGCATACCATAATTTTCTCAGCATTTAAGGAACAACAGATTAATTCACACAAAAAAAAGAAAACAGAACACTATTCACAACTCTCAGAAAAAGAAAAGAGCACTGTGCTCCTTCTATGAAGGGCTCGGGCGAAACGGGCTCGGGCGAGTCGGAAAGTGAGTGCTCCGTCCGAGGCCTGGCCCGGAGGCTCGGGCGAAACGGACTCGGGCGAGATGGAAGGCTCGGGCGAGACGGAAAAGCAAGCGTCCGTCCGAGGCCTAGCTCGACGAAGCGGAGGGTGCACGAGTTCGCTCGAGGCCTGGCTCGAGCGAAGTGGTGAGGGTCTGTCCGCCCGAGGCTCGGGCTCGGGCGAGACGGAGTGGAAGCAGAGGCCGGAGGCCTCGGGTGCTTACCACGGATCGGAGGCAGGGCTCGAGGGTGTGGCTCGGCACGTGCTCGAGGGTGAGGCTCGAGGAAGGAGGCTCGACACGTGCTCGAGGGGCGGTGGTTCGGTGGAGCTCCTTCGGCGGCGAGCGGCGAGCGGCGCTCCGGCGACCCTGCGCAACACACGAGACCGCAAGGGCCTGGTCAGAGTCGCACGGAACCAAGGAACACGACACGGGGGTCGGTGAGGGATGATCATGGCCGGAGACGGCGAATTTCACGAACCCGAGCTCGCCGGGTTTCTGCCGGAGATGGGAACGGCGAGCTTACGCCGGGCGATTGAGGGCGGTAGAGATGAAATTGAAGGGTGGGAAAGCTTCACGAGCTCAAGGCGGAGCTTCTGAGCTAGGTGGTGGAGCGGCGGAGGCACTGGACTGGCCTGGCCACGGTGGCGGAGATGAGTGAGGAGCTCGGGGCTCCGGCGGGCTTATATAGCCGCGGCCAGAGGCCGGTAGAGAGCACGAGGGTGGGTGGATAAGCTCGGCGGGAGCGTGCGCACTCGATTGCGCTAAGGCGGAGGTGCTGTCGTGCAGCCGGGGCTCGGGCGCAGGCAGCGCCGGCAATGGCCACGCGGCGGTGGCGAGCAGAGCACTGTAGGGACCGAGAGCGAGGGTCAGCGCTCGCGTGCGGGCGCGGAGGGAACAGGGAGACAGCGGCGGCAGGATAAGGGCGCGTGGGGAGCAGCCGTATGCGCTGCAGGCGCAGCGCCGGCGCCATGGCCGGGCCCCCCCCCTCCCCCTGGCTCTACGGGAAGAAGAACAGTGTAGGGGCTAGGGTTTGACTTTTGGCCAGTATCTGTATTTTACGAAAATCTCCCAAAATTTGAACTGTGCGATAAAAACTCAAAATACCAAAGTTGCTCAGAAAAATGAGATCTACAACTTTGTCAATATGAACATTTTCAAATTCCAAATAGTTTTTGAACTATATTCAAAAACAGAAAAGGGGACACTTTTCAAATTTGATTCAAATCAAAATTACTTTGGATTTCAAACTGAAACTTGAAAATTTGTAAATACCAAAGTTGTTCCTCTCGATCAGATTCACAACTTTGCTTTTTGAACCAACTCAAAATTTTGACTTTTGAAAAAGTTATAAAAAAGGGAATAAATCCAGGATTTGGGATTTAGGGTTTTGCAAAAGGGAAAATCAAATCAAATCTGATTTTTGAACTTTGATCAATGCAGCAAACATCAGGGCACTAAATTTGAACAAGAATTAAATATAACTAGGCACAGAGGTGAAATTACCATTTTGCCCTTATAGAGAGAATTGGGCTTTTAGGGTTTTTGAAAAGGGAATCAAGGCATAGCAATTAGGCAAATCAAATGCATCACAGGAAATGATTAATGCTTAAGATGATGACATGTCAAGTTAATTACATTTAAACACCAGGGGTGTTACAGAGCCCAAGCTCTGGCTCTCAGACTTCCGCCTAGGCTGCCAACTGGGCGGAACGAAGGGCGACGACCGTGTGATCATACGCCAACTCCCACTTTACCTCTCGGACACCGCCCGCCGGTGGCTCGAGGGGCTCCCGCCGGATCAGATCCATGACTGGGCCGACCTAGTCAGGGTCTTCGACAGGAATTTCAAGGGGACTTGTGCGCGCCCAGGCAACTCCTGGGATCTGCGACGTTGCAGGCAGGCAGCGGACGAACCCCTCCGCGACTTCGCTCGGCGGTTCTCGAAGCAGCGCCTCGAGCTCCCTCACATGCCTGATGAGGAGGTCATCTCAGCGTTCCTCGCAGGCACGACGTGCCAAAAGCTGGTCCACGAGTTAGGGCGCTACCGTCCCAGGACGATCGAAGACTTGATGGATCAGGTCACCAGCTTCGCCTCCGGCAACGAGGCAGTGGGGGCCTTCTTTGGCCACTCCGCGGGCCAAGGCGAAGGACAGAAGGCAAGGCGCGACGACGAGGACGACGACGACGAAGAAGTGCGCGAGGGCGCCCGCCGCAGACGAGCTGGCTAAGTTGGCACCCACGCACGACGCCGCCCCTCGAGCCGGACGTGGGAGTTCGACTTCGACGTCACTCCTCGGGCTGGGCTCGGGGGCTCGACCTTCGACGCCCCACCTCGAGCCGGACTCGGGGGCTCGACGTCCCTTCGACGCCCCACCTCGAGCCGAACTCGGGGGCCCGACGCCCCTTCGACGCCCCACCTCGAGCCCGACTCGGGGGCTCGACGTCCCTTCGACGCCCCACCTCGAGCCGGACTCGGGGGCTCGACGTCCCTTCGACGCCCCTCCTCGAGCTGGACTCGGGGGCTCGACGTCCCTTCGACGCCCCCCCTCGAGCCGGACTCGGAGGCTCGACCTTCGACGCCCCACCTCGAGCCGGACTCGGAGGCTCGACCTTCGACGCCCCTCCTCGAACCGGACTCGGGGGCTCGGCCTTCGACCTTCAGCGCTGCCCCACGAAAACAACCCCGAGCCCGACTCCAGCTCGGAGCGTCGAACAGCTACGTCGTTTTCTATCCCTAAAGCCTCGAGGCTTCGTTCATTTCTCGTATTTTGTGCACACGTTGCATCTTGAATGAATAAAAGTTCATTTCCAAGTTCTTTATTTCGTTCAAATCAAAGGTAGCCTCGACCCTGCCTTACTCAGGGACGAGCCTCCCTCGGGGCCTGTCAGCGGGCGTCCCCCCTCAGACTCCGGAAAAAGCACGCCTTTCTTTTCAAAAATTCGACCCTCATCTCAATTCGCACCTCGAGCGCACTAGCAACGTCTAAGTCCCTAAAATGCCTCGAGCCTCCAAGAGTCGGGGGGCGTCGACGTAGACGACCACCTACGCCCCAGGGCTACGGTACCCTACCTACGCCTCACCTCGAGGAACTCGCGACGCATGTCGAAGGAAAACAGACTAAGCCAGTAAAAGCTTGAGCTCGCGACGAAGAGAGATGATCGAATAAATTTGAAAAGAAAACAGCTTCATTAAATAAATAAGTCATACGCGTATGTCTGGCCTCGACGGCCCATAAGTTTTGACACGAATTTTTACAAGGGCCTCGACACCCAAACTTGGCACGCAGGCTGCGGTCTGGTACTCCTCCCCAGGATCTTCTGCCGCACGCTCAGCCTTGACGTCCGAGCCAGAAGGAGGGAGGGCCCCTACACCGCCGTCCGCATCAGGAGGCAGCATGTCCTCCTCGACATACCGGCGCCGTCTCCAGATGGCAAAAAAGGTAACCGAATACCTTTAATGTGCCTATCTAACCTCGTCTCAAGCCGGTTGACAGGTACCCCCAGCGATTCCGCATTCGCTCAACTACCGGGGCCCTCCGCGGCCACCGCTCCGACCTCCTGACCGTCGTCTTGGTGCCACGAACTCCACTCCCGACGAAGGCTTCTTCACAAAGGTAAAAACGGGCCCCGGCCCTAAGTCTCGAAGCAGCGAAGGCTGGCCCTCGAAAAGGGTTCGACAGCCGGCTTCGAGCACCCGAGTCAGGGACATCAAGGGGCGCCACTCACGGCATTACTCGAGGGCCGAGCCCTCGAGGCCCCTCACGTGTATCCAAGGCGGGGAGCTCGACGTGCAGTGAGATCCCCTCGGAGGGAGGCATCGAGCCACCGGGTCCTATCGAATGGACCCGGCACTCCTGCAGACTGAGCACCCATGCTTTATGAGACCGCCTCCGGGCCACAGTTGACCCCTATCGAACGGGGCACGAGCTCTCACTTGGATTCCCCCGTTACCAGCTCACCGGGAACCTCGATACTCGCCCGATCCGTTCGTGGTAGTACGAGGCATCCCACCCCGCATCCTTTCGAAAGGGTTCAGCGGGATGACAAGCCAGGGTAGCTGGCGTACCGGATAGCTAGCCGGACGGTCGGCTCAGCCTGGCACCCCTCGACGAAAGAGGGTTAAATAACTCGAGCAGTTGCGACTGATCTTTTTCCTTTGTGTGAGCATGAGATTTTCAGGCTTCGGACGAACGCCCCTCCGAGCCAGGCCTCGGGCGGAGTTTCCCACGACAAAGAAGAAAGGCGCGCCTAGCGGGCAGAAGGTTTCCCAGCGACGGAGGTTTCTTCAAAAGGATCCAAAACTCGGGGACTCGACACTCGCAAAAAGCCCACGAGGGAGTTCCAACCACTCTCCCGTGGCCTCGGGGCTACACCCACGGGTGTCGCTCGCGCGACACCCATAGAATCAACACGGCTAAACCCCCCTTTAAAACCAACACAGTCAAAGTCCTCAAAACCCAGGTCAACTAGCCCTTGCTCGAGTGCAAGCACTCAAACAAGTGCTCGGGGGCTACTGTCGGTGGTACAAAAAAGGGGTACCCCCAATCAACGCGAACACACGAGCACTCAATCTCCGTCTCGCCCGAGCCCTCCCAGCCAGGCCTCGGGCGAACGCCCCATCTCCGTCTCGCCCGAGCCCTCCCAGCCAGGCCTCGGGCGAACGCTCTATCTCCGTCTCGCCCGAGCCCTCCCAGCCAGGCCTCGGGCGAACGCTCCATCTCCGTCTCGCCCGAGCCCTCCCAGCCAGGCCTCGGGCGAACGCTCTATCTCCGTCTCGCCCAAGCCCTCCCAGCCAGGCCTCGGGCGAACGCTCTATCTCCGTCTCGCCCGAGCCCTCCCAGCCAGGCCTCGGGCGAACGCTCTATCTCCGTCTCGCCCGAGCCCTCCCAGCCAGGCCTCGGGCGAACGCTCTATCTCCGTCTCGCCCGAGCCCTCCCGAACGCTCTATCTCCGTCTCGCCCGAGCCCTCCCAGCCAGGCCTCGGGCGAACGCTCTATCTCCGTCTCGCCCGAGCCCTCCCAGCCAGGCCTCGGGCGAACGCTCTATCTCCGTCTCGCCCGAGCCCTCTGAGCTAGGCCTCGGGCGAGCACGATCGCTCTCCGTCTCGCCCGAGCCCTCCAGGCCTCGGGCGAGCATGCCCCTACACCTCGAGCCTTAACGCACGGGCCTCGAGCGGTACAGACAGCCGTACCAGCCCCATACCACGCATTTAATGCCTTCACCTACTCCGGTCATGTCCACTGGTGCACAGCACGTACCATAGTAACTCGGTGTAAAGGTCAAGTCTCGTTTTCACCACAAGCATGGGCAAAAGGGCACCAGTACAGCACTGTTCGGCCATACCATGCACTGTAACACCTCGAGGCTGGCTCCGTGCCCGTTGAGCCCCTGCGAACGCCACCTCGAGGCCGGCTCTGCGCCCCTCGTGCCCCTGTGGCACCACCTCGAGGCCGGCCCCGCGCCCCTCGAGCCCTGACAAGCTCTCTCACTTTTGGAAGACAGGTACTCCAAGACCTGGAGGGACCCCGCTACGTCCTGTACAAGCCAGAATGGGCGTTGTACGGCTTCCACTCCGCCACGCCTCCGTGACCGCGCCCGGAGTGGAGGCCACGCTTCAAGGACGCCTCTACAGCAACGCCCACGTTGGCTACAGCAGCCTCGACAAGACAGAGTTCCTACCCTCCGCCATACCGAGCGCTATACATGTCCATCCTGTAAGCCCTGACCTCCTCTTGTTCTATAAAAGGGGACGCCAGGGCCCTTCACCAGGGAGAAAGAGGGAGAGAGACGGACAAACACGTTAGAGCGCCTTACACCCATACACTTAAGTCCGGACCCCGGTCCACGCTCACCAAGCTTGTATTCGCCCCTGTACAAGCACTTAGGTGCAAGTAATACAAGAACATCCCCCCGCTGGACGTAGGGCCTTCTTTGCCCGAACCAGGATAAATCCTTGTGTCCTCTTGCATCACCATCCAGGAAGAGAAGCACGCGATCATATTACTCGTTGGTGTGATACCCCCGGGTACGAAACACCGACAAGATTATAGGTTAGTTTGTTGTAATCAAAACCTCAAGATAATACTATAATCTAGTTGAGACCTGTCTTTTAATGATTATAGGTATTTAACTCTATTTATCACTTTAACCAACAATAATAAAGATCCAAATGGTAATAACAGAATTTAGTTAGCTTTTGCTTTGCCATTAGAGTTTGCCATTGGTAGCGACGAGGGTAGTACTAATTATTACTCCCTTTATCCATAAATAAATAGATCCTAGAGTTGTTCTAAGTCGAATTTTTAAAACTTTAACCGATTTAGAAAAAAGACGTCAAAATTTATGGTATCAAATTAGCATTACTAGATATATCATAAAATATATTTCCATAGTATGTTTATTAAGTTGGTCAAGCTTTTAAATTTTGATTGACACAGATTTCAGGAATCAATTTATTCAGAGACAGAGAGAGTAATTAGCAACAACAAAGAAAAATATATGGAGACAAATGGATAAAATCTGTTTTAACTTACTCCCCACCTCATGGTTCAGTTTATAAGGCATTTTTGTTTAGGTCGAGTCAAATTTTATAATTTTTGACCAATAATTTGGGTAGCAATTTTGACTATTGTAATGCAAGTTTGATGCTACCAGATTTGCAGTCAAATATACTATCAAATATTTATAAGTTTATAATCATAAATAATAATTTAAACAAATAAATAATTTAAAAACTAATTTAGGAAAACACACATACCATGTTAAAAGTGCGTCTGATAAACGGGGCAGGGGGCAAACGAAATATACTCTGTATATTGAAGAGGAAAGTCTATGACAAGGTGTCCAAGTGAGTCTTCAATGAAAAATCCTGTCTAGATGCTTTGTAACAGAACTCAGGGTAGCTGCAATGGCTAGCTCATAAGCTGGCTCTTAGAATTTTTGTTATATTTCAATAGAAGGAAAAGAAGAGTTAATTCTTGCTCAAAAAGTAAGCTCATAATGTAATGTGAATCTAATCATATTATGAGCTATTGATAAGAATTAGTATTATTAAAGATGTTGACTTAGAGCTACTAACCAGCTCGTACCACTACGGATTTGACCCGCGATCCGGAACAAACAACCATCGGTCGGGAACCGACGCACAATCTTTCTAGACGGACGGTCACGCACTCACGCTAATCTCCTGATGCCCGGCCCGGGTGACGAATTCACACCGGCGAGCGGCGAGCAGGCAAATCTAGGGGCAAGTGGCAGTTTGGCAGAACCCGCACGGGCACGCCAGACGTGCGTGGCGCTGGCGTGGGCGCGACCGCGCGAGGGAAGGCTTTCCAAGCGGTTGGCGTGCCGGCGGGCGACGGCGCCAGCCGCCAGGCACGGGAAACGCCGAAACGGCGTCGAAGCTCGAAAGGGACATCGGGGTCGGGGGGCAGACCGCAGACGGGGTCCGGGGTGGGGGTGGGGGTGGGGGTGGGGGTACGGCTTTCGCCGAAAGGCTACGCGCGGGCGCACTTTCCAGGCAGGCCACTACGGGCGGCACGTCACATGGCTCATGGCTAGCGGGTGCGTGCGGGTGGTGGGTGGGCGGCGGGGGGGATCGGCGCGGGGGCGTCCGCGAACCCGAAACAGGAAGCTTTCCGGAACAAGGCCGGACAGGATAGGATAGCATCGCCGCGGCCCGTCGCTGTCGCATCGTTATAAACTAGTAACACAGGATAGAGATGGCACGGAGCCTTGTGTTTGCCGGTAACATCCGTCACCAGAATACCAGATCGTGCCCTTGGATCGTCTAAGCCTACCGATAGCTTTGCCCTTGGATCGTTAAAGTTTTCCTTGCGAGTTTGCCGAAGCCAAGAAATGAGTGTCGACTCTACTAGTATATCATAGGAGTTGTACGCTCTCAGCCCATATTAAAATCTATGACTGCGGAGAATTGGCGTTCATCCGTGCACCTTGTCACCCCGCGATCAGCCGCATGTCGTTTACGTGCAGGTGGCACCAGATGACGCCTTGCACCTCCTTAACGCAGTAGGGGGCAGGTGGGCGCTGCTCGGTGCACTGTTGCGTGGAGATAGAGGCACCAGAGAGGGTGGTTGCATACATAGCCTTCACGCTGTAAGAGCACTCACAATGCAGACTCTATCATATAGTCTAAACCTATTTATTACACTTCTATTTATTGTATTTTGCTGATGTGGCAGTGTAGTTATTGAAGAGAGAGGAAGAAAAAATAAGACTCCAAGTCTTATTTAGACTCCAAGTATAGATGTGCAACCGGGTCGCCCGGCCCGGCACGGCACCGGCCCGGTCTAGGGTCGGGCCACCTAAGGCACGGTGGGCCGCCGGGCCGTGCCGAAGCAGGCCACCGGGCCGCGCTGTCGGCCCAGGCACGGCCTGGTCGGGCCACGGGCCGGCCCAAAGGCCCGCGGGCCCACCGGGCCCAATAGGCCCGCAGTGAAATTAATACATATATTTGCATTTATAAATATATTTTTATATTTATTTATATATATATATTTATATATATTTACATATTTATTTCTATTTTTATATATACCGGGCCGGGCCGTGCCGGCCCGCGGGCCGAGGGTGCGGCCCAGACACGGCCTGCTGCGGGCTTCGTGCTGGCCCGGGCCCGGTAGCTACCGTGCTTGGGCCGGGCCGAATCATCGTGCTTTGGGCCGTGCCTTCGGCCCACGGGCTGCATGCTCATCTTTAACTCCAAGTCTATTATAGATTTGAGGTAATAAATGGACTTAGACTCTAAGTAGAATCTACATTGTGAGTGCCCTGAGTCACTACCTGGTAGGCCTCAGTTGGCTGTTCGCATCGTCGCCTCCCTTCACTGCTCTAGCACCACCCTTTTCTTCTCAATCACATTATCAGCGGACTAATAAGAATTCAATGGTTTGCAGGCTGCTGAATCACTATTTTATTTGACCATTATCTTGGCAGTTTGATTTGTTAGAAGTGTTAAGCTCTACTTCACCAAACTGTATCCTTTCATATCGTGCATTATATATTGCGTTACCTTAGATTTGTTCTTTCCAAGATAAAAGCTAATTGTTTAGCATATTCTCAGTTCTTGAACATATCCTTTATATATAAAGGTGTGATGAATAGCCACTAGCCAGTAGGTGGAAATACTATTGATAGACCAAAATTTTGTGTTGGTCATTTACACGACCTAATAATTGCCTACTTATTAGATTCATATGTTTATACTGTACTCTTAATTCTCACCAGTCATATATAACTCTTAGGTTTAAGAATGTTGTAGTTGTAATATTGAATTAAAAAAATAGTCCATTTTGATGTAGGATAACATGCAACCGGTACGTGTATATATATGCACACATCTTATGATTGCTAATCCAACTCTGATCTCTACTAACACAGCCTATGTAATACTTTATCTGATCTATTTTATCTGGTGCACACGTATACCAAGATTTAATCTTTTTAAACTTTAACTAACAATTTTAAATTGTTATAAAAAAACATCATCTAATTAAATTTGTAAGGAATTATATTATCCAATGATTATAAATTTAACAGCATAAATAATATAGTATAAAACAAATAAATTATTAAAGTGTAATCTAGAAGACCGTATTATTCTATATTATTCTATATAAAATAGACTAGAAATATCATCTATATAAAATAGACTAGAAATATCATGTAAGCTGGCGCAGCGAAGCGCGCTTAGCAACCTAGTAAGTCATATTAGTGGGAAGTGTCCGTGACCTGCTTTGGCGTGTTATTACAAACAAATTAATTCTCTTCTTAATGAAACACATGTCAACGGACATGTTCTCGAGAAATAGATAACTGACCGTTGGTACTATGTTCATCAAGTTATCTAGATGCTTGAGAGGGTGATTATCGACTCTGTTCGCTTAAGTTATAATAAATCTGCTTTAATTCGTATAAATAAGTTGTGCAATAGTATTTTTCTCATGACCAATCCGTTGTTTCAGCTTATCAACCAACTTATAAATCCTCTCGGTCTTAGTAGCAGTAAACGGTTCCTTTCGAAGAGAAAGAAGGTCAAGAAAGACAATGCGCAGCAAAAGAATAAACAATTAAACAATTATAATCGAAACAAATTGGAGCCAATCAATCGCGCAAACTTTCTGCATGGCCACTTCCCAGATAATGGGAAGAAATACAGTGGCCAGGTCCCACTTTCATGACTCGCAAGCTTTTCGTCCATAGTGGACTAGTAGTATTAAACGGACGTTATTGCTTATATTCCAGCAAAAGCTGTGAAAAATTATAAAGTATGCTGGCAAAACCTAGATAAGAACATCCTCTTTTCTGGTGAGGAGTCTGGTGGACCGTTGTGCCAGTCATAATCTCACATACGACTTGTTAAACCGAAGCAATAATTTAGATGCCCCTAGTTGAAAGCAGCACACAAGGGAAAAGCTTCAAGTTAGACCGATCAATAGCAACAGCTGAGAGAACTGACCGATAAAAGATAAATCTACCAAAAATTGCAACCGAAAACGACTAATGCAATCAGGACTGAAATTTGGCCACAGACATTCTGCACAGAACCTGCTTAGATGGGCTTAAAATAGGATTGCCACCAGATAGTCCTTTTATCCCAGTTTCTGGTTCCACATATAGAGCGCATCATATTTTTTTTTATAACTGACCCCATCAAAATTTGTTTCTTCATTTGCAGCACTAAAGCCCAAGTCATGTGCGACCGGGAATGAGCAAGAGAGCCCATCAATATTTGTTTCTTCATTTGCAGCCCAAGTTAGTCATGTGACCGGGCATGAGCAAGAGCAAAGTCTAGCATGGGACCAGGACTATGGGAGTAGTTCCCAGGCATATTCCTAGCCTGATTGGGACAAGTGGATTTCAGCTTTCAGGCTCCATATACAAGTGGAGCTAGGGCAAGCCTAGCATGCACTACGCAAGGTTTCATTCCATAGTGTAAACAATGCAGCCATTCGTCCAGATAGGCTTATAGAACCAAACTCATGCACACCTTGCAAAAGACTTTATCACAGCACAAATTAAAAGTCAGCAATCAAGCACATAACCGTCAGTTGCAAGGACAATTGTCCACTGTTGTTCACCATTGCAGCGTAGATGGAAAAACACTTCATATGCAGTGGTTGACACCTGATAATGTATTTGAAAACACATACTTATGTGAAGTTTGAAAATCTAATATACTGCTTTGGTAAGAGAACAATATCAACTTACAATAAAAGCAGACAAAAGGCTTCCTCGTTAGGAAAGAATTCCCAACATCATTCTCACCTGAGGGTAACATAACAAATAAGAACCAATGAATCTACAATTCCCAGCTAGGAACTGTTGTCTGCCTCGCCCTCTTCAGTTGCATCTGAGAATTACATAAAAGAAGGTTCTGAGAAGTTTGCAAAATATCATAACTTTATAGAAGAGTAGCAGGAAAATTGCATCCTTCTGAACAAATGAAATAATTGATTAGGTAATGTTAGTATAATTGAAAGAAGTGAACACACTTATTTATGAAGATTTCATCATTATAGCCCCTTATTCTACTAGTGTTAAAGAAAAAAACCATTGTTTTACTGACCCCAGCGTATTCCTTACTCCCCTCTTTCCTGGGCTGAGATCTAAATTTTCAATTAAACTGCAGCTTTAGTCTACAATATTTGACACCAGCGGATGGAATAATTGTCTATTTGATTCTGGAACTATCCATAAGAGTTGATTCTGAAAATAAACTGATGTTTGTCTACTACAGAAGCTACTATTCTGTAAAGTGCAGTATTAAAAATAGATATGATAGACCTATGCAGTATTAAGAGAAGGGTTTCATATCTGTCTTAGGTTTATTTAAGATTTTTTTTCTGTTTCTTTACTTTGATGTTTTGCTTTACCCACCCTTTGGTAGGACCTTTAACATCGAAGATGGCACATCCATGGAATAAACATTCAGATCATAATTCAGCTTTAAGATATTATAACACGATAATATCAGTTGGTTCCACTGTTACAGACACCTATAAACCCCTCCATGATCTCCATCTTAGGTGCAATGTACTCAGTTTTTACATGATCTTATGAAAATGCATTTTCAAAAACATTGGAAAATAAAATGAGAAATAAGGTAAGATGTACATTTAACATAGTCCTGTACAAAACCGATATTCAAACCCCATGCCTTGGCCCTTGAGTAGCATGCACTCTCAGTGTTCCAGTGACCATGATTAATTGATTATCTTTCCATTACATCTTTGTGCTATTAAAACCTCATGCTATGACAGCATAAACTATTAGGGATTGTTTCATCTCAATTCACGTGAGTTGGAGTGGATTGGGATGGAAATTAGTAATTTTTCCACCCCAATACTTGTGGATGAATTGAGGATTTGAGGTAGATACAAATGCATCCAAACAAGAGCTTAATAGAAACTGTAGTTTAGGCAATTCAATATTACATTGTAGATAGAACGTTAATGCCTCAAATAATGGTGATCCAATTCAATCGGCATTACTGCTTTGTAGCACTACAATTTGCTATTCTCCTTCAACGTGTTTAGACATGTACTAACTGAAGGATAGCAGTTACAAGCAGAGAGCCCATATATGCCCAGCACAGGAATGATCAAGCAGCGCACAGCAATCAGCACAGCAACAAGTTACTGTGTAGCTATGTACCTGGAGCAGCTTCTGCTGTGGTGCCTTCTTCTGCTTGCTCGACCGGTTCCTCTTCGCCATCACCCTCATCATCAGTATAGTAGTCATCAGAAACGCTGGCTCCGTACCTGGAGTTGAGGTAGTCGACAGCAGCAGGAGTAAAGAAGAGCTTGCGGGCGTCGAGTATGTCGTACAGGTTGAGCGTCCTGGGTGTGAGCATCTTGAGGGAACCGATGTTCCTGCCACTGAGCCGCACATTGTCGTCGAACTCCGTGGCAAAGAACATGGCTTTCTGCTTCGGGTCGA
The DNA here is from genome assembly GCA_009763385.1 of Coix lacryma-jobi var. lacryma-jobi. Lineage (NCBI taxonomy): Eukaryota > Viridiplantae > Streptophyta > Magnoliopsida > Poales > Poaceae > Coix > Coix lacryma-jobi. The sequence goes on along the minus strand of CM019823.1, from coordinate 17,461,749 downwards.
GCCCCCACCGCTGCAAAGCGGACACAAAGTCCCTGGTCTTGGGCCCCGACGCGAAGGCCTCGTCGAACTCCTCGACGACGAAGGCGTCCTGTGCCGCGCTGGCGAGGGCAGTGGAGATGGCAAGGCGCTTCTCCTTGCGGTTGATCTTGATGGACCAGTCGCGGGGCTTGGGGCCGAACACGACGCCACCGCCGGGCCGAAGCGGGGTGCGCTGTGACCCGCGCCGCGCCTTCCCGGTCTTCTTCTGCTGGTAGGGCTTCTTCCCTCCACCGCGGACCTCGCCGCGGGTGAGCGTGGAGGCCGTGCCCCGGCGCGCGTTCTGTCGGTCGGTGATGATAGCGCGGTGCACGACAGCGCGCGCGGTGGAGGGCGGCGCGGACTTGAGGTCGAGGGTTACCTCCCCGACCTTCTCTCCGGTGAATGAGAGCACGGGGAGGGTAGCCGCCTCGGCGCGCAACGCGCGGAGGACAGAGACAGCCGCCTTCGTCCTCACGGCGGCATGCGGAGCGGCGGCGGCGGAGGGGGGTGGGAGGAAGGAGGTGGATGAGGAAGAGAGGAAGGGGGAGGAGGACGATGAGAGCGAGAGGAGGAGAGGCGAGGCTACGGCGGCGGCTGGCATTGTGCCTCGCGCTGCGCTAGGTACGGGGAGGGGAGGGGAGGGGAGGGGACGATGACTCTGTCCCTGCAGCAGCAGCTTCTATCTCTTTATCCACCCATCCGACCACTCCCCAAATTCACAACTTCCCAAGGCCACCACAAGCCACTACGCACGCACTGCTCTCAGGCTCAGCCACATGGCCGCGACTCGCGCCAAGTGCCGCATAGTCGCTCCTTTCAGGTTTTATTACAAACTAGGTAGCTTGCCCGTACGTTGCTACGGGATAACAAAACTTTTATACTGAAAACACACAAATCGCATGATAAGATAACATAGAGCCACTCAACATCATCAGAAAACGGGATAACAAAACTTTTATACTAAAAACACACAGATCGAAACACACAGATCGCATGATAAGATAACATAGTCACTCAACGTTATCATATGATAAGATAACGTAGAGTCACTCAACGTCATCGGAAATGGGTAGCTCTATATATCATCATTGGATGGTAAACAAACAAATGAATGCTTTGTACCACAAAACTAATGTCACCTACAAATAGACTCAAACTAACAAGCAGCTACTCGTATTTAAGAATTGACTAATTTAATGGTGGCACATGCTAGCCCTACGATAGTGTCAAAAATAAATAAACCATAAAGCTAAAATAAACCATGCTTCCATCATGAAACAACCGATTGCCGAATGTCATGCAAACGTAGATTTTTTTGTCAAACATACATCATATTGTATACTGAATTACAAGTGTTATATCTAACAAGAAAAGTGATAAGAGAAACCTCACAATGCCCAAAGTTCATATAGATAAGCTACTCCAGCCAACAAAAACCTCCAACCTTCTTCAATGGTTTGATGCGATGACAGAAACCGTGACCAATTTCTATGACTCATAAAGAAATTAAGTTAAAGTGCTAGAAGTTATAAATGCTCCATTTGACCAAATATCATTAACCAACAAGAAATTAAGTTAAATTGTCCATAGCAAATCCAAAGTATACTTGGCTATGATTACATCAAATTGATCTATGTTGTTTTCTTTTGTCTAAATTAATAAGTCAAATCAATAGCCACATTATTCACAATGATTAATACATGTGACCTAGCTTGGATGTAAAGTATTTTTTAAGTATTGAAGAAATAGTTTGGTTAAATAAAAATTCATTTGTTTTTAAAAAGATACTCAATGTTTTTCTTGCCACGACTAATTATCATATATGACATTCAAAATTCAGTCTTCATTTTAGAAAGCAAAGGTGCACTCTGAAAAGACTATGCAGAAAAAAATGACTTAAGATTAAGAAGGTTAGTTTGTCCCTCAAGCAATCAAGCTCAACCATGACTGGGGCATTCATGCTGAAAAAGATTAACAAGATTAACGATCAATATTAGGTTGGAAGATAACATGCTCAATTCTCTGAAGTATTAACTTTATCTGCAGGATGCGTGCATATTCATGAACTCTGTAAGGTGTCTAGAGACTTACACACGCATGGTGAAGAAGGCGCCCTAGGGTTGTGCTAGTACCGGCGCCCTAGGGTTGTGCTAGTACCTGGGGAATGATGGATCTAGCACCAGAACATCACTTGCCCTGTACCCACGACCCAATTTGGTAGTGCGCCCACCTAGCACGTGCTCAGTGCCAACATCTCCTCTACGTCACCACCATCTTCAGAGAACAATGCATAAATAAAATGGGTAAACACACGTCAAATAGTTCCATTAGGAAATTCAAAAATCATCGTTAGTCAAAATTCGTCATTCTTTTCCTTGCTTGCCTGCATCATATTGTTAAAAAAGAGATCAGCAAACATCCACATTCTGAATAGTCAGTAAACCAGAGCTTCGACACCACTAAAAGGACCTTAATGTTCATAGACTCAATGCTGCTTTCCCGAAGAAACAGAAATATATACAATAATTAGATATGAAATAATATACCATATTCAACAATCATGTTATTTATCTGGCTCAAATACAGTGGAAGATAAAGTATCAAACAGTGGAATACTGAAAACTACTTTTGCTCGGGAGATTACAATAACTTTGTTTTCAATGGAAACAAGACATGGTGCTATATGTTACCTCTTCTATGAGAGCTCAGAAACAATCATCATAGGCATCAAAAGTTCCTTCAAATATCATGAAAGCTAGCAGGTCATTCATTTACCTGATATAGTTATTGACAATTTGCTTGGTGTGAACAAAAAAATAGAAACGTCTCACAGTATGGCCTAGAATATGTTTTCTTTTCTCCAAGTCCAGCACCACCATCCACCGCCAACCTCCATCCTCTCAAAAGGTACCATGTTTGTAGCATCCCTTGTCATCAATTTCAAAAATTCAATTTAGCATAATACAAAAGAATGGAAGTACTATCATAAAAACTATAACCTGCAATATCATGATTTTTTAAATACATGGCAAACAATCATGGAGAAACATAAGCCAGCAAGCAAAGAAAATTAGCTAAACATACAATCATTTAAACTAAGAGAGTACCTTAATTAACAGAAGGTGACAACTTGCTGTTGGTAACCTCTCAAAAACAAGTCTTTTTGCAGCATCTCTCAGCCTCTCGTAGTCCTCTTTGACATTAAATTGATATATGACAACATCTCTTAGCCTATCTTAGCATATGTTAGAATGAACATCATGGAAATTTTTGGTCTTCACACAAGGCTATCAAAACACGTGTAAAATTGAAAAGTCAATTTTTAGTCTTGTGTCACTGGACCAGGGTACTTGTGCCTCATTCACCAAGATAATCTTCACCTCGTTTGCCTCTTCTTTGACATCTATAGATCCTGCATCCTAGAATTAAAACAACCAATAAGTTGCCGAAGAAGAAAGGTAGGTATCAATTGCAAAGAAGCTGTAAAAAATTGATAACATTTTGTGAAAGTAGCTCCTATCGATAACTGTAGTGGCATCGTTGTGCTCATCGATGGATTCCAACAGAAGATAACCATATGTACAGTCCGCTAGCTTTCATGATATGTACAACTGAAAGGAGGATGCTTCAAGATCAATGAAAGACGTTATTAAAATCCATAACTGAAAGGAGAATACATTTTCACTGGATAACAACTTTCTGAAATAAAGCTAATTGGATGACAGAAATGGGCAGCCATATAGGTAGATCAACATATTGTGGTTTAGAATAGGTTGGATAATAGTTTTTTTTTTTTGCAATAAACTGGATGATAGAAATAGACAACCATATAGGTAGATCAACATTGCACAAATAAGCAATTCAGTTAGAAATATAATTGCATGGCTCAGAAAGACCTTAACATTGATTTGATAATATAGCCCAACTGAAACTTACGTAAAAAGTCTACACCTTGCTTTCTCAGTTATCCAGAATTTTAAAAATTAGCATAAATTGAATTATTAGACTTACAATATTTTATCCAAATTGGATTAAGGTACATTGAAAATGCAAAGTGCTTCTTACAATTCAGACCTTCCATTAGAACTAATTGGTCATTCCTAGGTTTGTAGGCTCCAAGTATCAGAATGCTTTCCAGACAGGAATCATTGAAAAAAATAAAGTGAAATATTTTTAAATATATCTATGCATAGTGCTTACAGTTTTTAACAAAATAATTCTGCAATGTTACGTCGCCTTAAAAGTACTGTACATATGTCAATTAAGAGTAAGTTGATCTGAATTACCAGGTGATGCTCATTTAGAATTAAAATGAGTTTAAAATAAAATTAAATTTTCCAGTACCTTTTACCGAAAATTTCATAGTGACTCTACCAGCTCCAATCTGTTGTGCTCTGCCATTCATTTAGTCCATATCTATTTGATTCCATGCCAGCCAAGCACCAGCAGCTCCGCAGAGTCCAATCAGGCTTCATCCATGCAAGCATGTTCTTCCTACGGAAGCAGCAATTAATTAGTATAAGACACCACGACAACAAATCAAAAGAAAAATGGATGAATAGAAAACCAACATATTGGATTAGATTTTCGTCCATGAAGAAATCAACTATACCAAGCAGACGGATCTAGGAGCTACGGTGAGTTTGGGAGGGAGAATGGACCTGAATCTAGATTGCTCGTGCAGTCAGGCCGGAGATTGGCAAAGTAGATGACACTAAGGAGTAGATCAGGAAGAATTGTAGAATGGATTTGACAATAAGGAACTGGAATTTACCAGGGTTCAAAGCATCAAGTAGAGTGCACGATGTGTCCTGGTTGTGGTGGCTGGCATGGTGTGGCGCCCTGTCTATGCCGGACGTCGCTATGAGATTGTTGGTGCCCAGTTGCCGGCTTGCTGGGTAGATGCGAACCAGCACCACTGCGGAGATCGATGTCACGCATGAGCTCATTGATGTGGTAGCCGCGGACGCCGCAGCCGACGTCGAGGAGACGGAGGCCCGCCCTAGCGCAGAGAGAGTCGGGGTGCTGGTTCATTGAAGACGGGGAGACGGAGGCCGTTGAAGCGGGGGCCGTCCGAGGCGCGGGCGGGGCGGGGACCGGGGTGCCGGCGGGGGTCGGCCGAGACAGGGGCGGTGGCCGCCGGGGCGGGGCGCGCAGGGATCGGGGCAGCGGCCGCCGGGGAAGGGCACGCGAATAGATTTGAGGAGAATGAGGAAGGAGAAGGAGACGTGCGAGGGGGGAGATGACGTGCGTTGGCGATCGCAGCGGACAGAGCGAAAGTGAGGCGAACCCGCACCAAAATGGTGTCCACTCTTTAGTCTTTTTAGTTGTGAGAGATTTTCCCACACAAAAAAATCCTACAGATATGAAAGGCGATACTAATAAATCCAAAAAACAGATAATACGTATTAGCCGCGTTCAGAAGGGCCTGTTCAACAGGACTTACAGCTAATGTACATGACGACTGATAAGTTCAGTTCAAGCGAACAGGGCAGATGCGCTTTGCTGAAACTGGTTGACACGAGACGGTCAGGGGACGACGAAACCGTCCCTCTGCAGCTAAGCCAGCTGCAACTGTAGACTCAACTGCAGGTGCCCAATGCTTTCAGCACAGCTGGGTGATAAATAAAGAGTAAAGAGGAATAATCAGACGATCTACTTTCCCTTGGCTTCCTGATGATAACCAACTGCATGCGTCCCCTTGCCGACAAGGCTACAACCAAGTTGATGTAGGTCAAGAAACCTGAACGGATGATTGAGGATTGCATTCTCATAATAGTTGTTTTTTTTTCAGATATTCTGCCACCCTTGCACAAACCATAAGGTAAAAAAGCAAGTCAGGAAATCATAAGTTCAGAACAGATGGCCGAAAGTTCAACTTATCATGCTTATTTATTTCCTTCTGTTTCAATATTCCAGGATACATTTTACATAAATGATACAAATAATCTATCCAACATATTGGCTATTGTGTAACCTACAGTTCATATCGCCAAAGCAGAGGCGAGCTCTATAGCTTGTCGACTTTGTTTTGCGGTTTATGTGAATAATAATAATGGCTTCTTAGGAAGATATACTAACGCTTGTGATGGCTGTAGGTCATCTTGATGGCTTTGATGGTAGTTTCTTAACCAGACTAGTGTTACCGGTCACCAATAGTCGAGCACCCTTCACCAGCTCCTCCTTAATCATAAAAAGCAAAGCAGAAGCAAAAACACTTTGCACAATTTTTGTGCCCATTCCTTTATACATCCCTGTCAGACCTTCATATTGTACCATCTTTGTGAGCGCATCAAATGTACCTGAGCACAAGAACTGGCACATTAAGAACTTCTATACCTTGGTCAGTAACAGCAAGAAATGGTGTGGCAAGTTAAATATTATTCAATAGCAAGCCAGTAACAGCAAGAAATGTGACCTGATTAAAGAAAGATGAAAAGTAGAGAACTACCATACCTTTGTAGCGATGCCTCTTGTCATCGTTAATCATTTGCTTCACCTGAAGTCTTGCCTGCAGGGGAAAAAAACTCAATTTGGAATATGCACTCAAATATGCAAGTGGACAGTTGTGGTTATCACCAATCCACTAATTAATCACCTTAACAACTAGAAGGGGATATGTAACAACTGTTGCACCAAGTTTCGCAACGGCACCAAGAAGAAAAATCTGAATAAGAATGTTTGCAATGTGAAGTTAAGAGATTTATCATAAATCATAGGAATACGACAGTATAGATGAGCAGATGACAGTGCCAAACTGTCTCCAACATCTTGAGTCAAACATATAGCAACCAATACGTGTCCCAGATAAACAGGCTTCAAAGTCACTTTTTACAATAGGTTCTATGCAACATGGTATTTGTCATAACTCATAATAAATCACTTGAGGCAATTCCTACCACTGGAAAACAAAAGCTTACTTCAAGAGCAGTCAGACCATCAGCTCCCTTAAAATTAGAGGCCCGTCTCTTCTTCAGTTTCTTCAGAAGAGTCTCATATAGCATGAACTGAATTGCAGGATTGCTAACCTAGAAGCAGATAAAATTGTAAAATAGCACCACTATATGACTAAGAAGCAACAGAAAAGGCGAACAATGGTGACTTACCATGATAAGAGCCGGAATTACCCCTTTCCAGAAGCCCAGAACTCCAGCTTCTTTGTGCAGTTCCTGAAACTGGAGTTAAATCTAGTCAGACATCCAACAACAAAACCTTTTAGGCACAAGCAAGTTGGGGCATGCTAGAATTGAAATCTAAAATCGCACCAACATAACAGGAAAAGAAAGAGAAAACAACATACAATATACAACCTCGGCTTGAAGATAGAAGCTGTATTTTGTTTCGGAGGCCTTTGGCTAATAATTTATTTATTAAAACGTAATTTCAAAACTGACGTCAATAGATTCGTATTGAAATCACTCTCTTTTTTATGATTATGATTTTGTATCGCAAGACATTAATAGAGTAGTTGTGGTTAAAGTCTTGCTCTAAACAAATGAAAACTTTTAACAGCGCCTAAAGTATTATTAAGTCATAAATAATAGCTGTTTTTCGAGAAAAAAGTCATCAATAATAGTGATATTATTAGGGGATCTAAAGTATGTTCATGGTTCGGGCCCTTGAATAGCTGATCTCCACATGCCTATGAGCCTATCCAAGGACAATTCTCTAGGTATATTCCACCCTTTCAAGTCCCTTTTTACTGCCTCCTCGCATGTCAAATTCACCCAACCTTACCTCTCCTTACATCAGTGTCACGCCTTAGGATTCAACCATGCAACAGCGCCACCGAGATCTCCTTTAGATCACACTACACTTAGTCTTCTAAACTAATGTTATTTCTCCTGTTCCCCAGCACTTATCGCAGCATGGTTCTCTAGATGTCCATCCATCCTCAATGCAAAAAGAAATCATTTGTGTTTTGATTGATCATTGCCTGGTTCTAGTAAGTATTGTGTCTGCTGTTTTCAAAATCAAAGAGGTTTTGACTTTTTTTGAGTTTCACATTTGCATTGTCTTGTCAAAGCAGAGTTCAGAATATACCCCCCCCCCAACCACACACACACACACACCCCACCCCCACCCCCTCCTGAATTTAGTACAACATAATTTATTTGTAGAGTTGCAATTCAAGCCACTTTGTTCCAATCAGCTCAAGCAAGGTGCATGCAATACTAGCACTAGCAGTGAGTATAGCATCAAATACAGTACTGCTTTTAAGAAAAATCAAGTGGTTGTCTAGTGCTTCTTCCTGTTCAACTAGGTAACCATCGCAAATTAGGGGAGAAACCCTATGAAAAAGAGGCTGATATCCTACCAAATTCACAACATTGCCAATTTCTACCAACCATGCATGCCAATTGACAGCATAGAAAGAGCAACTAACGAGGACAAGCATACACAATGATATTCATCCTAGTGTAGGAGCAAAACCTAAAATCAAATCTTCGGGATAGAAACTAAAGAGAAGGATACTTAATTGCAATCCGTCTAGAAATGGGGAATGGGCATTGACTTTCTGATACAATTAACTACACAAAGTTATAAAGATTGCCCCAATGTAGTTAATATAAGACGTTAATTATGAATAGAGTATCTCTTCCTACAAGAGAAACTTGGAGAGTTGTACTTACAACATCAATTGTTTTGTATGGAGTGTTTTCAGCTGTAGCATCTCCAAGGGGCTTGTCAAGAGCACTAGTCAAACCCTGAGGACTTTGCTGTTTGTTTGCCTTTCTGTGAGTCTGCAAACAGAATGAAATATCAATACTCAAATGTGCTGCCAGATGATTTCCAGTTCTGCACTTAAAGTGGCTAGCAGAGAAGAAAGATATCCTCACTTGCATTCTTGTAACAACAACCCAAATCGGGTTTGTGATCAGTACATTGACGCAGCTGCAAAAGGACGAGACAAATTAGGCAGCAGGAGCACATAAAATCGATAAGATCAAAAGTGATAGCAACTCTCTCCAGTCTCCAGGAATAGACAATGCACTGCTTTCTAGTAGTCAACAGAAGGTGCTCAGCTACATTCCAATTACCCAGACAACGCAGCGACAGTTAGAGACTGGAGCATCCCGACAGACCCATCGCCTAGCCCTCTCCTGGATCGCTCAAGGGCCTTTGCCTCGGCCCTGTTCCGGAATATTTGGTAGAAGTAGTAGTAGACACCCTGACAGTTACAGGATAAGCAACGATTCAGAAGCATCTCAACCTTCACAAAGTGAAGAACGAAGCTGGCAAATGAACCAACCTGGGAGGCCGCGGTGCCGACGAGCGAGGGCATGAGCCCGCCGTACAGGCGCTCCCACCCCTCATTCTTCACAACCTACCACAGCAGAGGAAAATAAATTCAGAGATGGGCGGACAGCATTAGACCCGGAACAGACTAGATCACTCAAAAATTCAGGCGAGGAAGGGGAAAGAGCAAGGAGGCGGACCAGGTACAACTGTCGAGCGGCACCGTCCTTGAACGCCGGCTTGGAGGGGTCGCGCTCCGTCTGCTGCCGCGCGTTCACCTGCGCCAAGGAAAATCTCAAAATTTCAGCGACCGAGAAATCCAGGGCTAAGGTCGGCAGCGAGGCGTCAAGCCACGTACGGTCTGCAGCGGGTAGGTAAGGAGCTGGGCGATAATCCCGCCGCCGGCGCCGGCGAGGCCGTTGATCAGCGCGTCTGACATCTCCCCCTTCTCGTACTATCCAATCCCGTCCCCACTTCTCTTCCCCGCCTCACCGGCCGGCGGATCGCAGCGGCGAGCCGAGCAAAACTGGACTCCGCGCCGCCCCCACAACGGGTTGCTTCCGCCGCCTGCTTCTCGGTCTCCTTGGATTGTGGGAGACGGAAGCGAGAGGGCGGGGCGTGGGCGTGGCGGAGTGGACTCGACTCGGCTCGGCTCGGCTCGGCTCGGCTCGGCGCGCCCACCGGTCCCGTCTCCGGTGTTTTTTTTTTCTTTTCGTTAGAGTTCAGAAAGAAGACAGCGGCAGCTTTGCCGTGTTGTGTGCCTTTGCTCTGTGATCCCCGCACGGCACACCAGCCTGTTTTTTAAACCCCAGTTCGCAGTTCGCACGCGTTTTTAATGGTTTTGTCTAGGGGAAGTATGCTATGTAAACTATGTAAACTATGTAAAGTAAAGTATGCAAACTTTAATCAAGACTACAAGAATCTAATCTGATAGCTGATAATTTTAGCACTTAAATCTCCCATATAAACTAGACTCATGTACAAACTATACAAACTTTAATTAAGATCATAAGAATCTAATTCGATAGCTGATAATTTTAGCACTCAAATCTCTCCACTCATCATATCCGGCTGTTGCAAAATACCTCCATAAATGAAAGGCTTTGAGTGCTAAAATTACCAGCCATCAGATTAGATTCTTATGGGTTTTAATTAGAGTTTACGTAGTTTGCGCTTCCCTCTGTCTAGACTTTCAACCACCAAAGTAAGCTTATACCAAAGTACAGTATTTTTAACCTCTGTAAAATGTCACCTTTTTTGGTTTTGGTTTCGGGTGGGAGGAATTGGAGAAATACTCCGTATCTCACCGCTTGACACGTTGCGGAGAAAGCGCAGTCCATACGTTTCACGGCGGGCGACCGGACAGCGATAGAGTACTACTAGTTTAACATGCGCGCGTCGCTGCGCCGCTTCTTTTTGTTGAAAAATAAATTGGAAGACGCCGTTGTTACGTTTATGTCATGCGTTAGTTTTAAGTGGTAAAAATTTTGAATGTTATATCAGATGTTAGATGTTAAAAAAACAAAATACAGAATCCGTCTATAAATCGCAAAATGAATTTTTTTAAGACTAATTAATCCATCATTAGCATATGAGTTACTGTAGCACTTTAGTGTCAAATCATAGACCACTTAGGCTTAAAATATTTGTCTCACAAATTACATACAAACTGTGTAATTAGTTATTTTTTTTTGCTCTATATTCAGTACTTCATACATGTGTCCAAAGATTCGATGTGACAGAGTATAAAGTTTTTGGTTTGGAACTAAACATGGTCAGGGCATATTTAGTTCAACAGTGTAAAATTTTTGAATGTCACATCGAATATTGCGTTGGGTATTGCATGAGGTGTTCGAGTACTAATAAAAAAATAAATTATAGAATTCATCCGTAAATCGCGAGATGAATTTTTAAACCTAATTAATCCATCATTAGCACATGTGTTAGTATAGCACTTTAGTGTCAAATCATGGACTAATTAGGTTTTAAAGATTCATCTTGCAAATTACATGTAGACTGTGTAATTAGTTATTTTTAATCTATATTTAGTACTTGATGTATGTGTCCAAAGATTCGATATGATAGGTGTAAAGTTTTTTATTTTGCAACTAAACATAGCCTAAGACCTTGTATAGTTAGAGCATGAAATTTTTTTAAGTGTCACATCAGATGTTCCGGCACTCATTTAGTCTATTAAAAATAAACTAATAAAAAATAAGTGAGACAATATTATGTGTGGGAACCACCAGATGAATTTATTAAGACTAATTAATTCGTCATTAGCATATATTTAATATAGCACAACATTATCAAAATATAAACTTATTAGGCTTAAAAAATTATCTCGCAAATTACACGCAATCTATGTAATTAGTTTTTTAGTCTATATTTAGTATTTCATGCATGTGTCTAAACATTGAATATGTTGAGTAAAAAGTTTTTGCGCTGGGAATTAAATAAGGTCTTAGTTATGGTTTGTCACGCAAACATGAAGAAGGCAGGCAGCCACGCGTCGAGAAGACACAATCATGAGATGGTAGAGACAGGTAGGAGCAGCATAGAATTGAAACCACGTAACCGTTGAAGAAGCCAGCCTAAAGAAGCTGTTCCGAAACAGATGCACCGGAAGACCGTCAATCATCCCACGCGTAGAGATTCTAATATATATTATTATTGGACGTGCTACTATCACACCGTTTTTTAAATAGAAAAATATGCCTGCAAAAATAAAGGAAAAATAGAAAAAACAGTAAAAGAAAAGGAAAAAATAAAGAAAAAAAATACGCTACAGTAACCTGCCCCGCGGGAAGGCCTATGCAGTCGTTGACTCGTGGTGGCTGCTATTAGGCCCTGGAGGCCGGAACCGGAATATGTTGTTCACTGGTAGGGCTAATCTTATAGGAGTTTAATGAGTTATATATATATTAAATATATTAATATAGGGCATGTTTAGTTGGTAGAAATTTTGATGTAAAGTTCGTGTAGCACTTTCGTTGTTATTTGATTAACTTTGTCTAAATATAGACTATCTAGACTCAAAAGATTCGTCTCGACATTTATAAACAAAATGTGCAATTAATTATTTTTTATCTATATTTAATACTTCATGCATGCATCTAAAGATTCGATGTGATAGAGAATCTTGTAATTTTTTGGAATCTAAACATGCCTATAATATTGTATCAGTAAAAAGAGAGGTGATAAAAATTTTATGTGAGTAGAGATAGTTTCATGAGGGCAAACTAAATGGTAAGTTTTATTGAGTTGTCATATAAAATAAAATGAAACTGGAATAAAACTCTCTGTTGAGAATGGGAATTTCGTTCAAGTTAATTTCACGGGCAATAAATTCTATGACTCATAAAGACTTGGTATTCGTGTCAAAACTCTTTTTTTTCTCTCTTTTACCGTCATGTCTAAAACACACTTATGTGGCAGTATATTTAATACTAATAAAACTTAGATGAAACTTTCACTGAGTTTAGACTGGGGATGAAACTTTTTTGCATTGTTTCTAAAATATGAGTAGATAGAAAAATTGAGATATGAAACTTTTGAAGATGGTCTAATAACTATGACTTGTTCCGAACCGCACCTGCAAATTTGCAAATAGCCTCAGTTATCCTACGAATCACAAATAGCCTCTTGTACAAACCAGCTTTATCGAATCCGATGGTTGGTTATTTTAACACTTAAACTTCTCCACTCATCTCATCCTAATCCAAACAGACGTAGGTACAGTGGGGGTTTAAGTGCTAAAATAACTCATCTTCACATCTAGCCATCGGATTAGATTCCTGTGATCGTAATTAGAGTTTCTATAGTTTACACAAAAGACTGATTTTCATAGTATATGTTCCCGGTTTTCATAGCATACGTTCTCTTTAAAGTTTTATTAATCAAGGACTGAAAACGTGAAACGATGGTGAAAAACATAAAAATGAAAAAAGGGGTGTGTATTCTTCTTTCTCTTGCTCGTTCACTTTTCTTCAATGTGCTCCTGTCACCTAGTTTGCTCGGTTCCAATGGTGTCTTCGTCGCCTATGCCATTTCCCTATACCTGCAACAACCTCTACCTCAAACTTCTCCAGACCTAGGATGACCTCTCACACCTTGACTATCTTTCGACGTCGACGATATACCACAACCTTCGCTGCTACTGGCACACTAATCCCAACCTCCACATCTTCCTTCTTCTCCTCCTCCGTCTTTCCTCACTGTCTACACCATCCTGCAAGCTTTTCCTAACGGAAAGCAGAGACACGAACATTCCTACTTCTTAATGTCAGTGAGGTTTCACTTTTAGTTACTCCGTCTACTGAAGAATATCATTCTAACATAATAATAAGTTAAAATATCTTGAAATTAACTAACTATATATAAAAAATATCAACTGATATAGAATAAGTATTATTAGGTTTATATGCCATATATTTTATAGCATATTTATTTAATGTTATGTAATATTATTTTTTATCTGTATATTGGATTAAACTTTAGAACTTTAATAAAAAATGCACGTAAACTTTATATTTGTATTGTGGTCGTAGCTGCAGCTGTGCAGTCATCTAATAGCAACGGTGCACAGGACATACAACCAGTCGTCATTTCAGCAACAGTACATGTAGGAACATTTAGAGAAGGGTATATTTGGAATGGAGGAAAAGAAAATAGAGGAATAAAAAGAAACACAAGAAAGAGATAGAGATGTATTGGAAAAATAAAGAATTGAAAAAATACAGTAAATATACGGAGAAGGGTGTTTAGAATGCAGGAACGACAACATAGGAATTTTACAAAACAAAAAAGATAAAAGGTTGTTTAATATCATGATTTACTATATCAACTACTCTCTCTATCCCAAATTATAAGACATTCCAAGAATCTTGGAGAGTTAAAGTTTTTCAACTTTGACCAAATTTATATAATAAGATAATAATATTTATGATATCAACTAAGTGCAATTAGATTCTCCATTAGTTATATTTCTATAATATGTATATTTGATGGTATAAATCTTTATATTTTTCTCTATAATTTTCGTCAAAGCTGAAAAACTTTGACTGTCCACGATTCTTATTCGTCTCCTGCCACTCTCGTGAACACAGTCTATGGATAAGACTGTCTCCAACAATACACTTTAAACCTATATTTACGTGTCCAACCGTGTTTTGATGAGTACCAAAAATATACTCGAACTCCAACCGTGTTTTGAGACACTCATTTTGCCTATTGAACAAACCGAACCCAAAAAAAAGCGTCGTCAAAAACGACTAGGCAAATCGCCGGCGCTCCTCCCCCACAGGCGCTGCTCCTCCACCAGCGGCGTTGCTCCCACCGGCGCTCCTTCCCCACCGGCGTTGCTCCCCCACCGGTGCGCGTGAGCCCCCTCCCCCGACCACCGGCGCGCAACTCCTTTCCCTCCCCTGCCCGGTCACCAGCAGGAACGGCGCGGCGAGGCGGCGGACGACGAGGCGAGGCGGGGAAGACGACTGCGCGGCGAGGCAAGCGGGGAAGACGACAGCGCGGCGAGGCAAGCGGGGAAGACGACAGCGCGTCGAGTTGAACCCGTGAAGGAGGGACGGCGGGGAGGGAGGCCCGGTGCTCGGTGGGGAGGCCCGGTGCTCGGTGGGGAGGTGCTCGACGGGGAGGAAGAAGGAGATGTGGCCACTCGTTGGAACGGGAAGCCGCTTCCTCCATTCCAAACGCGTGTGACATCAGCCAAATAGAGGAATACGGTTCCTTTGAAATTCCTTTGAGAATCCTTCATTTCAAACAGGTCCTTAAAATAGAAGCGAACAGCACAAACATCGTTGCAACTGCGGGCTGCGGCGGCGCAGACAAAACGAGCAGGCGGGCAGGCGGAGACGCGGAGTGGGGTTTCAGGGTTTGCCCCTGCGTGGCAGCGACCCAGCCCCATCGAGGCATCGAAGAATGGACCTGGGAGCCAAATCGGAAGCAAAGCAAGGTGACGCGGGATCTGGCTCGGGAGCAGGCGGCGGCGGCGGCGGCGGCGGCAGCATCAAGGTGTATCATGAGAGGCAGAGGCTGCAATTCTGTCTCCTCCATGCTCTCAACAACCTTATGCAGGTACAGTAGATCCTATCTCTTTCTAGTTTCTACCGTTATCTGTATCCCTTTGACTTCATGCTCATGTTCTATTAGCGCGCTGTGCTTATTACTTCCTGTAGGCTTTGTTTGGATGGATATGGATATGTATCCACCTGAATCCAGGTGTGTTGGAGAGTTAAAATTTCACCCCAACCCACTCCAACACATATGATTAAGGTGGTACACATGCATCCAAACAAGGCCTCAGATGTCCTTTGATCCCTGCATATCCTCTTTAGTTCCAAATTGCCCCTGGTTACTATCGATTTCCAGAAAGGAACTGATTGAGTTGCTTGTTAGTAGTTGGGCGTTGTGTTCCACTCCACTTGTTTATCTCATATAGGGATTGAATCGAATCCACAGCTGGTCTCCCAGCATGTTTATCATGCTATTTGGACACATTTATGTGGGGTACTGCTCATCCGTTTTGCACACTTCTTTTCCACCCGTTGAATAAAGTCTGGCGAGATTTGCTTGTGAAACATGAATTTATATAAGCTCGGGAGAAACGGATCATGTAGACTCCATTAACTCTATTGGTTATGTGTTAAATTGCAAAGTCCTTCAGAGATTATGTAGGCTGGATTACTGCAAAAGCATGGACACGTCACGATTCACAAAAGTATATAAAAAAAAGTCAGAGCTCACGAAGATTTCACCTGCTAGCTGGGACTCAAATGTTCTTCTAAAAAGAAAAAAAAATATTATTATGATTTATGTGCATACAGATGGTTTTGCTCTTTCGCTTATATCAATATATATGTTATGAGATCACTAATTCTGAAAACGGCAATCCATTTTTTTATGTACTATCTTTGTTACTTCGGTGTGCCATATTTATATCTAACTTCTGTAGGCTAAGTGTGCCAGTTATCTTTTCTGTGGTTCAGGAAAAGGAATGTTTCACCCGTGTTGAGTTGGACGGGATCGCTGGAAAACTTGTTCTGAAGGATCCAAACAAGGGCCAATGGACTCTATCATTCATTTTTAAACCTCACCACAATGTTCTAACTGGGAACTATGATGTAAATGTTCTCATCACTGCATTGGAAGCTAAAAAGAAGAAGGTGGTTTGGCATGATCGTCGGAAAGGGGCATCATCAATCGATCTGAATGCAGAAGCATTGGTAGGCCTGATGATCAATGTACCTATCAGGAGGTTCAGAGGGCTCTGGACTGGCAGGCATTGGGTGGCAATTCGAAGCATTGATGGCATCTGGTTTAATTTGGACAGTGATCTTTCTGAACCCAAGGAGTTTAAGGACAAAGAAAACGTGATTGGGTACCTTGACAGTGTGCTCAGTCAAGGTGGAGAACTCATGGTCGTGCTGCAAGATGAATAACCTAGTGCCCTGAATCTCAAAAGGCTACCAAAATAGCCTCTTCTATGTGGCTTGCCCATACTTTTGAGTTGTCATCTCAATGAGATCACAGGGATCCACAGCAGGAATTTCCTAAACCTTGCTGTTTAATTGCTGATCATAATGGAAAGATTAGCAAATGGAAGGTTTAGTGTGCAACATATACACTTCATGTGTTTCTGCTGACCTTTGATTTATTGTTGTGCCCATCTCTGTCATATACTGGATTGCCAACCAGGTGTCTGCAGTAGGTAGAACATTAGCTTGCTAAATGATGAAAATAGCGAACTTCGATTCTCAGCAAGAAAATGTTACTGTGGAACTGTACAGAACTAATGGGGAGGTTGGTTCTGTTGTAGCTATATGTTGGAGAAACAAAGTTGTCCTGGCATGCTCCTAGAATTTGTCAGTTCGTTTGTAAGTACTATTGGATATCAAGATATGTAACATTATATGTTTTCAAAACAAATGTAACAGTATCTATAGTCTATACTACTAGTTGATAGCCCTGGCATTGTTGTTTAATGCCATCATATTGAGTTAGGAAGGTGATGCTATTGAGCTTTGTTATGGTGATGCTGTGGTGATTAATTACTTTCTTTCCTCACCCTTGCACCACACTCATGCAATGAAGGAAATGGTGTAGTTTTACTGTGTTCTTCCAAATTTAAACTGCAGACTCAAATGTGAGAGGAAACAAGAGAAGTAATTTGCTATCAATAGTAAGATTTTTTTTGTACCTTTTCCTTGCAAAAAACTGACCTACAAAACTACTGTTACTCTTTCAATAAAAACAAATAAACTGTAGCTTCAAACATCACACATAATTACTCCCTCTCCCTCCATCGAGTGCCATTCTCATCTTCCTAGAATTCAAATATTTAGATCGCCGCCCCGGTGATCTAGACGAGCAACGCCGGCGACCACTCCGGTTTCCGGCGCCCACGCCACGCCCACCGACCTCCAGTCGGCGGCGGCCACCACCATATCGACGGTTAGCCGGTGCAGGCGCCGTCGACCATTTCGTCCCCTAGGGTTTCGCCGCTTAGGTGCCTAGGTCGGGTTTGTTTTTGCGAGTTTGCAGTGCTGTGCTTTCGTCGCTTGTGTGCCCTCGATTCTGAACGATGTCGTCGTCGCGAGGTGGCTCGAAGGGGGATGGGGAAGACGCCCGAAACCCAAATGTCGCTGACCTTCTCCGTCGCCTTAATCTGACGGAGGAGGAGGAGGCCGTTGTTGAATTCAGTGATGGAGAGGATGAGGTGGATGTGGAGCCAATGTGGGCGCTGGTAGGGAAAGTCCTATCTCCTGCACTGGTGAATGTGAACTCGGTGCGTTCGGCGCTGAAGCCGGCATGGGGAAATCCGATGGGCCTCAAGTTTAGGTCGATCGGCGAGAAGGGGGACAATTTGTTCGTGGCGGAGTTTGGTACCCAGGGTGATTTGGAGAGGGTGCTCTCAAAGTCGCCATGGCTGTTTGGAAGGTATGCTGTGTTGCTGAAAAACTACGATGAGAGGTTGAGTGCCTCGGAGATTGTGTTTGATCAGCTGGAGCTCTGGGTTCGTATCCTCAACCTGCCTCTGGGGTGGATGAATCAATCGAGAGGTTCCAGAATCATGGGGATGGTTGGCCGAGTGGTTAAGATGGATGTTGATGCCGATGGGAAGGCGAGTGGGGCTTTTCTGCGTGCTCGTGTGGCTGTGGAGATTGATAAGCCCTTGAGGCGTGGAATTTTCCTCCGTGTTAATAAGCAGGAAGAACCGCGTTGGTTTCAGGTACAATACGAGAGACTGTCGTTCTACTGCTATGCATGTGGAGTGATTGGGCACTCGGAGTTGGACTGCGTATCACCGGTGGAGAGGAATGAGTTGGGCAAGCTCCCGTACGATGTACCTCTCAGGGCGCCGGAGGAAAAAAGAAGAAGGTTGCAGTCCTTTGTAGAAGCGGCGTCGGAGTCGCTGGGGAGTGGGGCTTCTTCGGCGAATCAATCTCAAAAATCTCATCAGAGATCAGGGGGTTCGAGATCGGAGGAGAAGTCCTTTCAGGGGGATAGTTTCGTGGGGGAGTCTGAAGAAGTTCAGTCACCGCTAAAAGAGAAGGATTTGGGACTCTCCCACGGGAAGGGGGGTGCCTCTAAAGCAAGTAGAAGTCTGAACTTGCAGGGTGATGCGCAGGGCGGTACCTTTCCTCGTAAGAGGAAATCGAAGGGTACAGGTCTCGGATCGCAAGTTCCAGACCTGAACGTGATGGTGGAGGGTCCGAGAGCCATTGTGCCGTCGGGTTTGGTTCATTCTCGAGTTAACCAAATCGATGTTAATGTGGACTCCCAGGACTCGGGGGGAAGCAGCATGATCGAGACTCTGAAAAAGCAGAAGAGGGGATACACTCAAAATGCAAGATCGGCGGCGGTTGCTCCGGGCAGCCCCCGCCGGGCACAATGAATCTCCTAAGCGTGAACTGTCGGGGCTGTGGGCGGCCCGAGGCAGTTCAGGAGCTCTGCCGGCTGGTGGAGGATAAAAGGCCCATGGTGGTGTTTTTGATGGAAACTCGTATGGGGGTGGAGAAAGCTCTTGAGTTAAAACGTAGTCTTGGCTTTGCTAATGCCATCATCGTTAATTCAGAAGGTTTGAGTGGTGGGCTCATGCTGCTATGGAGGCACGAGGTGGTGGTTGCGGAGGTGAGCAAGTCCAGGTCACACATCGACGTCTTCCTGTCGTGTGACAGACTGAGAATCTCCCATTGGCGTTTAACGGGTTTCTACGGGGAACCTAGAAGAGAAAGAAGGAAGGAGAGTTGGTACCTGTTGAGATTTCTGAGGGCGCAATCGGATTTACCATGGTTGTGCCTAGGAGATTTTAACAAGGTATTGTCGGGCGGTGAACAGTATGGTGCAAATGAGAGGGAGCAGTGGCAGGTAGCTGCGTTTCAGGATGTTGTGAGTGATTGCCGGTTTGTGGACCTGGGTTTTCATGGTCTTCCATACACCTGGGACAACCGGCAGGAGGGAGTGCGTAATGTCAAGGTCCGACTGGACCGGGCTTTGGGTGATGATAAGTTCATGGCAGTGCTAGGTGACTCTGAAGTTTTTCATTTGCCGCTTGCCGAATCGGACCACTGCGGCCTATTGGTGGAAGTGAAGCAGCGGATGGTTACTCAAAGGCGTTCAAGGAGGAAGCCTAAACCATTCCGCTATGAAAGTATGTGGCGTCTGCATGAGGAGTATATGGACTTTATAAATCGTGTTTGGGACCCAGGGGATGGTGCTCGAGACCTGCAGAATGCTGCCAGGTCGTTGTTGTCGTTACAATCGTCTCTGAAACAATGGGACAGGGAGGTGTTCGGCTCGGTTAAAAATCAAATCAGAGAGTTGAGAAAAGAGTTGGAATCCGAGAGAAGCCATACCCTTTATCGAGGTCCAACGGTAAAGGAGAAAGAGGTGATGCAGAAGCTCTCGGACGTTCTTCAAAGGGAAGAAGTGATGGAGCGACAGCGGTCAAGAATTGCTTGGCTACGTGAAGGTGATCGTAACACAGCCTTTTTTCAAGCTAAGGCAAAGGCTCAGAGTCGCACAAATAGGATTTCGGCGATCAAGGCAGCCGACGGGCGGCTGGTTACTGATCAGGAGGAACTGGAACAGTTGGCGAAGGGGTTCTATGAGCAACTGTTTGCGGCACAAGAGAATCTCCAGCCTGAACTAGTCTGCAATCTTGTTCCAAGAAAAATTACCGAGGAGATGAGGGAAATCCTTGAAAGACCGTTCACAGAGTTGGAAGTGGAGACTGCTCTATTTCAGATGGCTCCGAACAAGGCGCCAGGGATGGATGGTTTCAATGCTGGTTTCTTTCAAACGCACTGGGCCTTGGTGAAAGGCTGTGTAGTGAGTGCGGTTCTGGGCTTCTTGAACGGCGGGGAGCTGCCGGCGGAGGTCAACAGAACTTTGCTGGTACTTATTCCGAAGGTGAGTAATCCCCAAGAGTTTACTCAATACCGGCCCATCTCACTTTGTAATGTTTTATATAAAATCTGTTCCAAAACTATGGCAAATCGATTGCGGGTGTTTCTGGATGAGGTAATCTCAGAAGAGCAAAGTGCTTTTGTGCCTGGGCGGTTAATTACAGATAATGTTTTGATTGCTTATGAATGTGTGCACTATTTGAGAAATAAAAAGGGGAAGACAGGTGGGTGTGCAATTAAGCTTGACATGGCAAAAGCGTATGATCGCGTCGAATGGAGGTATCTAGAAAAGATCCTGCTTGCTTTGGGTTTTCCGGAGTCGTGGTGCTCTCTGATTATGAAGTGTGTTTCTTCTGTATCTTTCTCGGTGAGGGTGAATGGCTTCTATTCAGAGAGCTTTGTGCCGACTAGGGGAATTAGACAAGGAGACCCAATATCTCCCTACCTCTTCCTGCTCTGCTCGGAGGGTCTATATTGTATGCTAAAGAACATTGGTCCCCAATTTATCTCCAAAGGCATTCGGGTCAGTAGGGCAGCTCCCTGGGTTTCACATCTGATGTTTGCTGATGACTGCATTATTTTTTCACAAGCTTCTAAGAGAGGTGCCGACCGAGTTGCAGAGATTTTGGAGAATTATAATAGGGGCTCTGGACAACTAGTAAACAAAGCAAAGTCGGCTATTTATTTTAGCCCAACTTGTCAACAAGATTGCAGGGAAGAAGTCCACCGGAGTTTGCAAATTCCTAATGAGGCCTTGGGAGAGCGGTATCTGGGGCTGCCGACAGCTGCAGGTAGGGATGCTGCTAATGTTTTTCAGTATATTCCGGCGAGGGTGAGAAGTTTTATTGGGGGATGGTCGGAGAAGAATTTAAGTTGTGCTGCTAGAGAGGTACTGCTGAAAGCTAATGCTCAGGCAGTTCCAACTTACCCGATGTCTTGTTTTAAGCTCTCGCCGGTGATTTGTAAGAAACTGACTTCGGCCGTGTCAAGTTACTGGTGGGGCAGCAGCTTGGATAACCACAAAATTCATTGGGTCCGATGGGAGAAACTGACGAGGCCGAAGTACCAAGGAGGAATGGGTTTTAGAGACTTTGGCTTGTTCAACCAAGCGATGCTGGGGAAGCAAGGCTGGCGTTTAGTGATGAGGCCGGATTCGTTGTGTGCTAGGGTCATGAAAGGAAAATATTATCCGAGTTCTGATTTCCTTTCAGCGACTAAAAAGAAACGAAGTTCGGCGACTTGGAGAGCTATTTTACATGGGAGGGATGTCCTGAAACGTGGTCTGATTTTCCGCATTGGCCCGGGTGATGTTGACGCTTGGCAGGAGAATTGGATAGCGGGGGTTAAGTCCTTTAAACCCTTGGTCAGACGCACAACGGCCACTGCTGAAAAGGTCCGTGATCTCTTTTTTCCTGGAACTCGTATCTGGAATGTTGAAGCTGTGAAGAAATCCTTTATTTCTTTGGATGCTAACGAGGTCTTGAAAATAAAACCAAGTGCTCGATTAGATGAGGATGTATTGGCATGGGGATTGGAGAGGCATGGGAATTACTCTGTTCGTTCCGCCTATAGGTTGCTGAAGGACGATCAAAGGGCGCGGGCAATGGAGTCTTTAGAGGAAACATCAGCATCAGATGATGAGGCTTCATGGGCGGCACTCTGGAAACTCAACGTACCCCCTAAAATTCGTGTCTTCTGGTGGAGGGTGCTGCATGGAGCTTTGCCAACAAAATCGGAACTCAGGAGGAGACATGTGGCGGAGGAAAGTTTCTGCGAGATTTGTGGAGACCCAGATGAATCGATGTATCACATATTTTTTAGCTGTCCGTTTGCAAAGAGATTCTGGGGGGAAGTGAAGACCTTGATGGGGGTGGCTATTCCTGAGCTACACCCCTGCTCGTGGATGACAGATGTGCTGAACCGGAACACTTGCTCGCTGGCTGCTGCTACAAATATTATCAGTGGCGCTTGGGTACTATGGTTCAGCAGGAATGGGCGAATGAAGGGTCGGAGGATCTGGGAACCAGGAGCGATGGCGAGGTATATTTCCTCATTGCTAGAAGAGCTGACATCGCTGAAGCCAACGCCCAATCGAGGCAAAGAAACTGAGCTGTGCAAGTGGACGAGGCCGGATGAAGGGTGGGTTAAGGTGAACACCGACGCTGCGTTTGATCAGTCAGCTTTCACAGGCAGTGCGGGAGTGGTTATTAGAGATCACCAGGGGCTGGTCTTATCTGCTGAAGCACGTTGGCTCGAGGATGTCCAGGACGCGTTGATGGCCGAAGCGTTGGCAGCAAAGGAAGGAATGGAGCTAGCTTTGGAAAATGGCTTCAGCCATGTTATTCTGGAGACGGATTCTCAGACTTTGGTCGCCTTGCTGCAGGGACATGGTGCGAGATCGATTATCGGTGGGGTATGTTATGACATTGCAGAGTTAGGCAGGTCTTTTGTTGATTACAAAGTGAGATGGGTGAGTAGGAGGGCTAACTCCGTGGCACACTGTTGCGCTAGTATGGTGTCGGCCATGGATCGCTCTCATTTCTGGCTTGACTATATCCCTGAATAGCTTGTGGATTTAGCGGCCAATGATTGTAATCCCGTCGTGTTTTAATGAATGTTCTGCAATGCTAAAAAAAAAGAATTCAAATATTTACGTAACTTTAATAAAAATATAAGATAATATTAATATTTATAATACATAATTAGTATTATTAGATAAATCACTGAACATATTTTAGTAACAAACTTATTTAAAAATATAAATATTACTTTAAAAAAAACATAGTCAAATTTAAGAAAGTTTGATAAACAAACGTCGTGTAAGGACACTTTCGGATGGAGGGAGTATAGTGTACTTCACGACTATTCGTGTCCATCAGTGAGTATAGCATAACTACTATTCGTGTCTATCTTTCGTAAAAAAAAAGTTGGTCCTATTCATTTGAATTTATCAATCATACTATGACTTATTTTCTCTGTTCTATCTCACAGAACATTATTAAAACAACTGAAATCAGTTGTAATCAGCAGAACAGCACCATTATTCGTGTCCATCCGGTGCCTCAGCGAGCCGGGTTGCGCTGTTATACTTACACCAGTTGAATTGCACTTGATTTATTGGCACCCGAGCGTCGCACATAATTCAGTATTGAAGCCACTGACAGCAACAAGCCTCTACACTGCACATGCGACAAGTATTTCGTAATTATTGGAGGATTTGTGTCAAACCTTCTGAGTTAGCAGATCGGCAATCTTAAGTGCTCTCTAATGTACATGAATTGCATACAAGCCGTAGTCAGTCAAACTGTAGACATTTCAATGCAGCTAGCCACACAAACTCGCAAGCTGTTTGGGTACAATGTACAAATTCTTTGGTTATAACAGCAACTAGTTGGAGAGGGCAGCGACAGAAGAATCCGGAACAAGGAAGCCTAGTTAGTTTTGCCCATCTTCTTCCGCCAGTATGATATTGCAGTGCTGTAGTGCTCATTGCGGATTTTCTTCGAGGCTGCTCTCCAGTCACACTTCTCCATCTCTTCCCTGGCAGCCTTTCCAATGGCTTCTCTGAGATCTTTTGAATTGAGGAGCTGCTCTATCTTCCTCACACACTCATCGAGATCTCCGGGTGTAAACAAAAAGCTGGTCTTACCCTCCTTGTCCTTGGGTATTATATCAGGTATCCCTCCAGCACGAGCAGCGACGACTGGGACTCCAGAAGCCATGGACTCCAGCACTACTTGCCCGAGGGTCTCAGACTCTGAAGGCATTGCAAATACATCTGCACTGGCATAAGCTTGTGAGAGCTCCTCACCTTGGAGCATTCCGGTAAAAACTGCAGGCATGCCCATGAACATTTTTTCCAACTCGGTCCTGCATGCCCAGGTAAAACAGACAATGTAAATCTTTCTAGTTTTAAGATCAAACCATGCAAGGGTCAAACAGAGGACCAAGACCAAACACCTAAAGTATAAGTTAGTTATCGATGGCGCTGCCGACACGTGTGGTGTGTCTGTACTTTTAGTGCATTATAACTACTGTACTTCGTATACAGCTGTCCTGCGTTGAACAATTATGTCCTACTAAAAAGAATTTTCAGGCCAACCCATGATTGAAATTATATTTGTCCACTTGTAATTTAAAACAAATTGTTTACGGAAGGATATTTAGCAGGTATGTGACACAGATAAAGTCATTTTTACAGCATGTAATTACTGATATGTGATTGGCATACACATATGCAAATCTCATAAGGTGTGCATCATACTAAAAAAAATAACATATAGCTAACGACTGAGGAATGGTGTACCTGTATGGCCCGTCTCCAACAAAGGCAATCCTTGCTCCTGGGAGCCTCTCCATAACCCTGTATTTTGACCAAAGTAAGTAAAACTCCTAATGATATGACAAAAGATACAACCTGCAGACAGGTAGCCCATGAAAGGTGCAACCAAATTGAAATGCTTGTTTGGTTAAAAAGGAATATGATATGCTGTGTATGCGCAAAGCTAAATGGTCAAGCCAAAGTAAACCATGCTGACTTAGCTGACAATACTGGGAAAATAGAGAATCAAGCAAAAAAAAAATTCAGCAGCAACATGAAAACATGATATCTCATTAGCTTCTGTAGGAATTATAGTCAAAAAAATAATGGATGAAAATCTATACCATATGCATGAATAATCATGTTGAGTTAGTTAACTTAAAAGGCTCACCTTTTCAGGAAATCCAAATTTTTTTCACGTCCAAAACGGCCCACGTGTATTACCAATGGTTTTTCTGGTTCACCGCCACTAATGAGAGAGGAAAAGAAATTGTGTTATTCCATGCAAAGTTTCTTAAAACTCCTGTCATTAAAATTTGAAGCAAGCGGTGATACCTCAATCTGACACGCATTTCATGCCTCCGATATTTAGTATGAAAGCTTTCAGAATCTACGCCCTTATTCCAAAGCCGTATTCTGTTTGCTGAAGAGGCATGGCAGGTTATGTTTAGCGTGGACAGAGGGATCAAAAACTACGAAAACATTAATAATATTGTCACTACTTAACCTGATACTACTTTAGCGGTTTCAAAGTCTTCAGCAATAGCTACCGAAGGAACTAGAGTAAGATCTGCTGATCTGTGGAGGCATCCTTTGAAACAAAAGAGATTCAGCACACAGTAATGAAAACCATCAAGATTTTATAGACCAGTTTTCTTTTGCTGAGAACAAAATAGGAGTGACAATATTGTTGCTTACTTATAAAACTCCACGTGGGCTCAAGTAACCAATTTAAATTGTATCTCGGTATGTACCTGCAAGCCGTAACAGCACACGAATTCAAAACCGCAAGAGCATTAACAGCCATGACATCGAACGGTAAAATTTGCAACAGAAAGAAATGATGCAGCCCAGCTGATGTGTACTAGGAAAATGAAAAATGTACAATCATTGTTCTAGCATATCAGGGGCAGAATGTTTGTTCATTGATTTCCTCACAAATACATCTATGTGGGAGTTCCCTTGTTTTGTATTGCGACAAACCTGTACTGGATCTATGTCCACACTCCACACGCACTATACCAATTAAGCTCTGCAGCATGCACCTGAGATTCTATGACCACAAATGATTGACACAAACAGATTTGCCTCATGGTATCACTAGCTCACCACAGGTTCACGATGCCTGCTCAGAACCATTTTTTAGTCTATTTCAGGACACATTTTGTTGAACTGATATACTGAGAATTCTCCATATCAGCCAGAACGTTGTTTAGGAAACAGTATACAATTCTCCCTGAAACGAATTTACATGCAGAACATTCTCCAATGCGATACAAGTAAATGACCCCTCACCAACATATTCACAAGACTATTAGTTAGTATAATCTGAATGGTCAACTGGTTAGATTTTTTGCACATAACACTGTTGATGATTATATGCAAGTACACAGAACTTAAAAATGAAAAGTATTGTCCCCACAGGGATCTGTATCCTCCTACAATGATGACATCTCATTCTATGAAACAAATCGGATGCTACACAATAAGGTATAATTGAACTTCCAGAGATGATCACTACTTTAAACGTTTGAGAGATCTGTATCTAGTTAGATCATGCATGCAAACAAACTCATGTTGCGTCAAAAGAATATCATTTCAACAAGAGGGACTCACGCTGGAAGATGTGTGTGATAAGACATCACCATTGGAACTGATATCATCTTTGCTATAGCCAGAGCGCCAAGAACCTGTATTCACATAAGGTGATAAGCAAGGAGAAAACGTTGGAAGAAGTATAATACTTTGGGCATGCATTGATTACCATAATTCCAGGTGACGTCGCATGGATTATGTCCGGCTTGAATTTATTCACCTCAGAAAATATTCTAGGGCTCAATGCCAGCGAGAGTGGAACATTTTGGTACAGAGGACATGGAAAACTGAAAAGGAGGGTTTTAGGAAGCCGAAATTGCAAAACGACAAAATATTCCAAAAGTAGAATTTTAAAGTGATCCTAAAATTAGTCAATGAAACAGAACAAATTATCATGAATAATCAATTTCAGTGCGTGATGTGCATGTCTAAACTAGAAACTTAGAAAGCTAAACGACTACAAAGATCATTTACACCTTGTCTCTCTTTTGCTTCAACAAGGAAGCACTAATCTATTTCAAAGTGAACCCAAAAGTGTGCTCTCACTAAGGTTGTTATTACGACACATTATTGGTATTCCTAGAGAGGGCAAAGATATTCTATGTTGGGTTGCAGATTACCTCCACGAGCCAATGACCTTTGCTCCATGGAACTCCTCAGGAGCTCCCTTGTGTGTAGTCACCACCAATACCTGAACCAAAAAAGTGCAGATGACGTGAATTGTGGGTAGAAATATGGTCATCAAGAAAATCTCATACATATACTGCACTAGACGTGAATTCTAGAATATTAATATGGTCTTGAAGGAACTCTAGTACATATACTATGCACTCTCTCTTAAACAAAGAACAACCGAGTGGTTACCTCATCGCCCATCTCTCGTAGATGCTTGATGAAGTTCTGAAACCGATTCTTGTAGCCGGAAATGTAACTGCAAAACCCGGAAGCCATTGATTTAGCTGTAATCAGCGTTTATATATAGATCAAAGGAAAGGCAGGTTTGACCAGTCATTATCTTAGTGGCCCAGTGCCTACACGCCGATCCGATCTGCTCTAATCTGACTAGCAGCTGAATGCCTGGGAAGAGAAGGTGGAGACTAACGCAAAGGGCGACGGCTCGACGAAGAGAGCAATGCGGCGCGGCTTGGAGCTCCACTCGGCGTCCGCCTCCTCGGTCTGCAACAGCGGCACCTGCACCTCCCCTGTCTGCGACATCCTCCTCCGACGCGAGCGATCCCAGCCCACCGCTCGAACTAAGCGCAGCGCAGCCTGCTTCGCCTGTGCCGCCCAAGCGCGCGTGCCGCGGCCGCCCTTATCCTGCCTCCTCCCGCGTCGTCGGCTCCCTCCGGCGGGCCCCGTCCCAGCCTGCCGCTTGACTTGCAACCCACGCGGGCAGGTGGCGGCGGCGGCGCGCGGAAGCAGCTTCACGGCAACGCGCGGGCAAGGGCGCACCCAGACCCAGCAGCAGCACCGGGACGCGACGGGGCTCGCGTGGGGGAAGCGCGACGACGACGGCGGGGACGTGGCTGTGGTGGACTGGCAGTGGCCGTGTAGGGAGAACGAGAACGAGAGAGAGAGAAAAAAATAAAGGAAGTGGAGGAGAGAAAATACGACGAGCGAAGGAACGTGCCGAGCCAAGAGCCAAAGGCCAGCAGCAGCAGACGGGAATCGAACCGATTCTCTCCAGCTGCCGATCGAGATCAAGCGGGACACGGCCGTCGACGAGGCAGAGAATAACTGTCAAGGCAAAGGCCGCCGACCCGCCGTGGAATATGCTTTTCCCTGCCGCGGTGCCGCGGGTGGGAGGCCCACCTGGTCCGGTCGGCCGCTTGGCCTTGGACGATTGGACTCGCCTGCCTGTGTTCAGCGTGCGTGCGTGCGTGCGTGCGAGATTCCGAGCCCGATCTTTACCGCGCGCTCTCGATCCGCGGAGGCGGCCTAGAATTTTGCCTCCGTAGGGCAGCAGCCACCAGACCAGCCAGCCAGGGAGCCCAGTCCAGACTCCAGACACACGGGACGACGACGGGTTGTCGGGTTGATGGGGACGCTCGGCGCGGGCGCGCGGGGGTACTCTACTCGAGGGGCCTCAGCTGACAGGTGCGGACTTGACGATGCGGCGATGTCATTGAGAGGTACTCCGTACTCGTATTAGTTGACGTTTAGGACAGTGACACGGTTTTTAAAACACAACTTTGACCTTTTATTTTTATAAAAATATTTATGGAAAAGTGATATATGTATACTTTTATGAAAGTATTCTTCAAGACAAATCTATTTATATAATTTTTATATTTGTAAACTTAGAAACTTAATAGTTATTGATGATTTATATTCCCAATGTTTGACTCTAATCTTTTCTAAAACGTCAACTAATATGGGTATAGAGGGATTATACGGTCCGATGTCTGCCCGTGGAAACTCCAGCCTAGCCCTACCCGCACCGGAGTATATGGTATGTTCGTTTTGGCCTTTTTATAATCGAAGTTCTCGATGCAAAATGTGAGAATCTCATTAAACGTTTTGATTTGATTATTTCTACTAGTTATTATGACCGTCGTTTCTGAATTTTTGACAAAAACGATAAAAAGACCACACTTACGGCAATTATAAATAAATCAGTTATAAGTGAAAACATATACTCAACTACACAAAAACGATAAAAAGACCACACTTACGGAGTAGTTTTAGTTTTTGTGTGTGGTGGTAGCGGTGGCGGCGGAGGGGATAGAGAACTGTCTACTGTATTAAATAGATTAAATACAAAAAAAAACAATGTGGAGGATATGAAAGGAAAATAGGGCTTTGTTTAGATTTAGATGCGAAAGATGATTTTTTTTTCTCAACTGTAGCATTTTCGTTTGTATTTGACAAATATTATCCAATCATATGCTAACTAGGCTCAAAAGATTCGTCTCGTGATTTACAACTAATATGTGTAATTAGTTATTTATTTTACCAACATTTAATGCTCCATGCATGCATCCAACCATTGATGTGATGGTGATGTCTTTTATTTGGATTTTATGTCATTTAATGATCCTTTGTGATGTCTTTTTACAACTAATCTGTGTAATTAGTTATTTATTTTACCAACATTTAGACAATTCTTTTAGGATCTTATGTCTAAAGTTTAGCTACAAAACTTTCAAACAGATTGTCTAAAATCTAGATAAATTTACAAAGGATCATTAGTTTATTAAACCATACAAGTAAGTTAAAGTGATCATGAGTTTTAGCATTTAATTTCAGCAAACTAAACTTTAGAAACTATAGAATCTAAATAGAAATTAAAGCACGTCGTAAAAAGAGAAAGTTGCTTTTCTGAAGAGATACCGAGAAATGTCTGATCAGTAAATTTCTCAAAGAGTAGGCGTTAGAAATATGAAACGGCGGCGGTGAGCGACAATGCAACGCGCGGCGTGCCCCGTAATTTATGTTACCAACAGGGCAACACGGTTGAGCACCATCGCTCCCGGTAGCAGCCGCCCCCTTTATCTGCCATCGTTCACGATGCTTCACGATTCATGCTAGTCAATACTTATCTCTTCCCTATTGCTTTATGATCCGTGCAATCTCACTGAGGATTTTTATAAGCCGTTGGATAAGGGGGCGGCCGCACCCGGCTGTGGAAAAACCGGGTTGCAGGGCAACTGTCCGACAGCAGGAGCCAGCAACCATACTGGATCAGTCGATCGGCTCCTTCGTGCGTGCTGTGTGCACGGGCACGGCTGTAACGGCTTGTTCTCCTGGTCCTGGCTTGGACCGCACATGGGTTTTGGTTTTCCACATGATCATGTTTATTTATCTGTCCTCTCCGCTTATGCGAGATTACAAGATTATCCATTTTTCGCATCACATACCTGTACTGTCTACTCTCCTGTTTCCTTTATTTACAGTATTAGAACATCCGTAATGGTTAGAGCCAGCTGCGAGCTCCAAGCTAACTTCTGCAACAGTACTAGCTCTTATACATAACTTTTAATACTCCCTCCGTCTCAGGATATAAGGCATGCACGTATTTCAAAATTCAAACTTTATTAACTTTGACCAATAATAAGTCTAATAAAATAAAAAATATATAGTACAATAATGGTACCATTAAATTTATCTTTACAAATACTTTCTAATGATATTTTTATTGTTTCCATTAGTTATATAAAATAATATAAATTAATGGTCAAAGTATAATCTTGAAGACCGCACCAAGTCAAATCGCGCCTTATATTCTGAGACGGAGGGAGTATAGATGATCCTACATAACAATCTCATATGACCTTGAGATACGTGTAAAAGCTTAACTAACTCTTAACTAAGAGTTAACTTTTCTCTCTCTTTTCTATTAAAATATAAGAAAAATATTTAGAGCTAACTTAAAAATCAATTGTTGGAGATGGCCTCGCAGTTCTATGTACATCCACAAGCGAACCTTTGTTTACCGCTAGCTGCTGGAGCGGTCGTTCACAAAATCCCGGATGCAATCTCACCTCGGACTTGTTTAGTTTCGAGAAATATTTGTAATTTGCACTGTAGCACTTTCGTTGTTATTTGACAAATTTTATCTAAATATGGACCAACTAGGCTCAAAAGATTCGTAGTATAATCAGTTATTTTTTTACCTACATTTAATGCTCCATGCATACAGCTAAAGATTGATGTGACAGAGAATCTAGAAATATTTGGGGGAATTTGATGAAACTAAACAAGGCCTCAGACTATCACCCTGCCCGTCGCAGACTCGCAGTCCCTGCACGTGGAATCATTGGTGGGGTGGGGTGCCCCGGTGTGACAGAGCAGAGTGCGACCCTCGTGTGGCCGAGTTCACATGGAACGAAAACAAAAAAAAAACGATCAATCAATAATAAAAAGAAAAAAAAAACTCTGTTTAAACACTGAACAGAACTACAGGAGCAGCAGCCGACGTCGCGGTCACCGTCCGTCTAGCTGATGGCGAGCGAGCAATAATGCTATTCGGGCCGCCGCGAACGCATCAGTCGCCGCCCCGATCAATCGTTCGACAGCAGCGAGGACCGCATCGGCTTCGGCACGAATCGCATTCGGTTGGGAATTGGAATTCCCAGCTCCGCCGTCAGCCGGGAGTCGGTGAGCTTCCAACGAAGCAACACCGACTAGTGGCTTTTCTCCCCCGTTTTTCTCAAAACGAATCGTTGGAGTGCCCGTGCCTTCAACTTTTGGTCCAAGTTTTTGAAGGATGGCGTGCAAGACTTGCAAGGATTACTTAGCCGCGTCCTCGCTCGACTCCGGGCTCCGGCTGTGGTCCGTGGATCAATGGATGGATGCATGTGGTATTCGTTTCCGTCCACTACGTCGGATTAAAATAGGGTCCGAAACCATTTTAAATCAAAAATATGTGAACTAAGGTCCTATTTGATTTGTTCGAAACGGGCTATTTCTTTTTTTCGAATACGCAAAAAGATTTGTGTATCTATATATTAAGAAAGAGAACATAGTGATCATTACAACGACGCGCTATGAGCATGACACGCTAGGGAGATTAATATGATATTATACAATCAGCTTTGCTCTCCCTAACATAAGGGTACGAAGGGCTATTACTCGGCAATCATGCTACCTAGCCACCAACGACGATCATACGCGCTGACTTACGCGACGCCTCTTTCGCCCTCCATCTGCCCCTCCCTTTGTGTCCGGGAAGAGCTCCCGCATCGCCTCCGCATGCGAGGGGTTGAGCTGGTCGACGAAGATACTGTCGTAGACTTTCTTGGATGCTGTGGAAGGCAATGGCAGTCTGTCAAGGAAGCACATCTGCTTCATCACCAGCACCTCTCCCCTCTTACAAACTGGGATGCGTGAAAGTGCCTGGACGACGATCCTCCTGCTACAAGGCGACAATCGTGGTTGTTCCTCCACAACCGGCAAGGGCAGCAACGACGATGGCGCTCTATGCAGGATCTTGTCGGGGAACCGCTTTAATCTCTCGGCGGCGGAGCTCATTGCGCCAGCAGGGATGGCGACGTTGCTTTGCGGGGAAGCGTCGTCGCCCACGAAGTCGATCTGATCCCCTCGCGGTGACGATGTAGCGGTGGACGCTTCTTTGCTTGGGGCTAAGGCTTCGACGTCATGTCCTCCCCGCGGCGTGACCGGTGGCTGATCGTGTCCATACACTATAGGTGATCCCGTCGTCGTAGCCACTGGCGTGGAAGCGGTTTCCGGCACGTCGCCAGTGCTTCAGTCGGATGTCTGACAATGAGCGAGGCTATGACCTCCTCCAACATTGGATCAACCCACCCGTGAGGTCTCATACACTCGTGTCGCTCCCGCACAAGCGGGTCTGGCGCATGGAGGCAGCGTGTCGCAACACAGGTGTCAACGAAGTCGGGGGGGGGGGCATCCACGCTAGGGTCCCTCATCGGCTTACTCCGTTGCCGCCAGCGCCACCACCGAGATCTGTTCACGCCCTCCACGACACCCATCACGGTCGCAGCCGAGGTCGAAGCCGAGGTCTAAGGGTCGTGGTGGGGCGCGTGCTGGTCGACTGGTGGCACGGGGACCCGAGCCGCTTGACGAGGCAGGGTGACCTCTCGTCCTCGACGCAGCAGACCTTGCCTGCCGACAGTCCCTGGCGAGGTGGCGGAAGCCGTGGCAGATGGCAAGTCACTACTTTGTCGCCAAAAACGGGCCATTTCTTGCCAAAAGCGGTTCCGGTGCTATAGAAATCAATGTAGAAAACATTTTGCTAGGAATCATTCCGATTCAATCGAACGGTGCCTAAAGGGATTCCGGTTGGGAATCATTTCGATTCAACCGAACCGTGACTAAAGGGATTCATTTGATCCAGTTGTTTTCGTTCTTGACCTTAATAGGTGGAAAACAAATCTAGGTCTCAGAGCCTAATAAATAAGCTAAATTCAAACCCAGTCATATCCGGAAATCAAACCTCAACCGAACGGCTATTTTACAATAGGGACTTGTTTTGTTTCAGGATTTTTTTTGGGAAAACCCATATAACACTTTCGTTGTTATTTGACAAACTTTGACCAAACTAGACTTAAAAGATTCGTCTCGACATATACATACTCCCTCCGTCCAACAAAACATGCAATTCTAGCACAGTAGCATGTTTTAGTATCTTAAGTTTAAACAATTATAGACAAAAATATATTAATATTTATGATATCAAATAAACATCATTAGATTAATTACAAAATGTACTTTCATAATAAATTTATTTGATTAATAAATATTAATATTATTGGCTAGAAACATGGTCAAACGCAAAATATTTTTCTGGGCACGCAACCCATAGTTACATGTTTCTATGGACGGATGGAGTACTAAAAATACGATTAGTTGTTTTTATCTACATTTAATGTTCCATGCATGCATCTAAATATTGATGTAATATGAAATTAAATTTTCTTTTAGTCTTTTGGGAAACTAAACGCCGCCTAGATCGGATTAAGGCGTGACGTGGAAGCAATTTTGTTTCATCCCGTGATGCGTCGTGCGATGCAGACTTGCAGAGTGAAGCGACGGCAGTTGAATACCGAGTGGAATTCCGACAGATGTTGTTTCGTGACTTGTGTCTTTTGGCGAATTTATACTCGGACATGTTTGGTTGCTAACTATAGTCTATCACAACTAACCTTTAGTAAATGTGGCAAGCCACAATAAGTATGACAAGCAAATTGATTGTCACACATTATCATGCCTAAAGTAATCTTGTCACATTTTTTACTCTATAACATGTGGAGCCCAAAATAATCATACCTAAATTTAATTGTCAACCAAACACTTGTCAACTTGATCAAACTTACCTAAGGTAAAGTGTAGCAAAATGTGACTAGCAACCAAACAACGCCTAAGCCCACCGTCAACATAATCTCGTCCGCGTTTCCTTCGAGGATAATATATCCGATTCACACGCTTCTTCCTTTTCCTTTTTCCCTCAGGTATTCAGGTTCATTTCCCCCCTAAAATAAACATGGACATCTGGGGCCTGGACAGGCTGTGTATCAGGTGCCAACGCCCACTACTCTATCTCTCTCATGCATCCCAAAGTATAATTCCCGACGTTTTGTTATAAAATTTAGATGGCAGGACAGAACTATACGTATACTAGGTGATCTGCGAAATTCGGCTAGCGGGTCAAGCAAGGTGAGTTACGTCTATGACGCTGCTGCTACATCACTTGCATTCAGCTTCAGCTTTGGATCCGGACTAGGCTAAGCAGCGAACAGAGTACGAGAGATAGAGCATATACTACGTAATAATCGATAACTAAAAAAAAAGAGACATGGCTTACGCTTACTGGATATGATTCAGCAGGGAGAATAACCAATAGGCAGACAGTCCGACACAATCATATTTTTTTAACAAAGAAATCTATAGTGTGACCTTGTTTAGATATATGCTAAATAATTTTGCGTTCTACAGTAAATATTGAAACATTAATTTGAAGTATTAAATATAAATTATTAATTAAACCTATTCTAAAATCCTCGGTAAAATCGTGAGACCTTTTGTAATGAGCCTAATTAGGTCATAATTAGATAATGTTGTACTACAGTAAAACAGACTCTAATGACAGTTTAATTAGAATTAATAGATAGATCTCGTGATTTTCCGCCCACCCATGTAATTAGTTTTATATTTAGATCATATTTAGTCTTCTTAATCTTAATTTACAAATGCTGCAATAAATTTTGTAAAATAATTTTGCAAAATTTTAGAAACTAAACCAGGCCTGTAGTTCGATCAGCGGGTGCAAGTGACAACCATACTCATCGCTCCGCGCACTAGAGTATTCCTTCCCACTGGCCTTGTTTAGATGCGTAAGGTGAGATTTTTTCTCAACTGTAGCACTTTCGTTGTTATTTGACAAATTTTGTCCAAATATGAACTATGTATACTCAAAAGATTCGTCTCAACATGTACATACTAAAAGTATAATTAGTTATTTATTTTACTAATATTTAATACTCCATGCATGCGTCCAAACATTGATGTGATGGTGATGTGACGGAGAGAGAGTGAAAAAAAATTGATAGTTTGAGTGTATCTAAACAAGGCATGTCCACCTACTAGATTGCAAAAAGTTTTGCTGTTTCATTTTCTAGGGAACAAGTTCGTTTTTGACCCCTGAACTTTTACGTTTGTATAATTTTACTTTTTACGGGGTAAATTTGGTACTTCTCATTCCGCTAGTGCCGTTTAATTCTGTCTCTC
Source organism: Coix lacryma-jobi var. lacryma-jobi (assembly GCA_009763385.1). NCBI lineage: Eukaryota > Viridiplantae > Streptophyta > Magnoliopsida > Poales > Poaceae > Coix > Coix lacryma-jobi. The sequence goes on along the minus strand of CM019823.1, from coordinate 17,425,725 downwards.
CAATTTAATTTTGATGGTTTTCTAATGGCTTGGGTCCATATGTAAGACACTCCATCTATCTTCCTTTCTCACCACGTCGCCCCCGTCCTAAAATAGAGATCTGGATTGCGTGTAGGTCAAAAAATTTTTCAACTTTGACTAGATATATAGAAATTGTATAACATTTATATCTTTAAACAAGTTTATTATGAAAATATATTTGATGATCTATTTAATGATACCAATTATGTATTATAAATATTAATATTCTTTTATATATAATTGGTTAAAGTTTTAAAAATAACTTTTTAGGAAGCTAGAATAACTTTTTATTATGAGGCAGATATAGTATACTCTCTTCGTCGTTTTGGACAATGTTTTGGTCAAACATTGAGAATATAAATCATGAATAACTTTTAAGTTATTGAGTTTTAAAATATAAAAGTTATATGAATAGATTTGTATTGACAAATATATTCATAAAAGTATATATATATATCATTTTCCAATAAATGTTTTTTATAAAAATAAGAAGTCAAAGTTATACTTTGGAGACCATGTCATTGTCTAAAACTACTTCCTTTACTATTTGGAGAGAGTACGTATAACAAGATCCCTCAGCCGTAAATAAATCCGAGCTTGTTGAGTCACTCAACTACTGTACATTCACTGCGTAATACAATTTGACATTGTCTAAGGCCAATCTCAATGGTGAGTTTCATTTTGTTGTTTCCAAGACTGTCATGTCATATGAAATAAAATGAAAATTGAATGAAACTCTCCATTGAGAGCGAAAGTTTCATTATAAAGTTTAATAAGCATTAAATTTTATGACTCATAGAGAGTTGATATTCGTGCTAAGAGAGTTTCATCTCATTTCTTCTCTCACTTCTTAAATACACCGTCATGTCATCAACAATGCCTATGTGACAACCTATTTAATGTAAATGAAACCCCCATTGAGATTGACCTAACAGTGTTTACTGCTACTACTTACCACTTTTAAAACCGTGTACATTCACTGATTACATCTTCAATATGCAAATATCTAATCACCATCTCTTCCAGAAACCGGCGCAGGTGGAACGCATCTATTGAGCACCAATTATACGAGTGGATTTACATAAATTAAAATCAGCTGTGAACAAAGTCCTAATCCCTTCCATTCTCTATTTGCTGCTGGCGCCTCTCTCCCACTCCCTGAGCCGGTACCGTGCCGACCGCCAGCACTAAAGATGTGGGCTGGAAGCTACTCTCTCCGTCCAACAAAACATGTAATTCTCGCTTATCGAGGAATCAAACATTTCAAACTTTGACCGAAGTTATAAAAAAATACTAACATTCTTGATAAAAAATATACAATTAGATTATTAATAGAATATATTTTCATAATAATTTTATTTAACGACAAAGTCCACTAACGGTCCCTTAACTTGCGTAGCTGTGTCAGGCCGGTCCCCAAAGTTGTAAAACGGGCGTTTAGGTGCCTAATCACAGTTTGGGTTTTGTTGCAGTCCAACCGAGTGTCGACCCGTGTACAGCTTATGCAATAACCCCCTGTGGTCTATTCAGCCGTATTGTTCCTCTTCCTCGTTCAGGTTAGGACCTTGCGGCCGCCGCCATTCGTGCTCGGCACCCAGTGTCCGCCTCCAACGGCCTCTCCGCTGGGCCGTCCTTGACGCACTCACAGGGGTTGGTGCGCCTCGCAGAGGTGCTCGAGCACTGTCGCCGCAGCGACTTGTCCATCCGGCCTCGCAGGTGCGCGTTGAGCGCCATGGCCTCCCGCCGTAGCTTCCAAGGCGTCTCCTGGTGAACGGTGGACAGCGGGTAGTGGAAGTGCATCGGTGTCTGGTGCTGTTGCGCGTACGGCTGGATCAGTCCTAGAGTTGACGTTGATTTGCTTGTTTAGAGGAAGAGCTGAATTTTTTGGCACGTTTACTGTATGTTTGAGAACAAATGCAATGCACGTTTACTGTATTTGACTGAATTTTTGGGCACGTTTACTGTATGAACTGTTGTATGTTTGAGAACAAATGCAATGCACGTTTACTATATTTTGGGCATCATATTTGACTGACTGTAACAATAACAATTGTCTGCATCTTAACCGTACCGATCCTTACTAATTGCTGACATAGCTATAGTGGCTTACTAACAATATGGGTGCATCACATTAGTTTGGATGTTTACAAAATTGGATGCCAAAAGACAGGAAACCAAAATTGGATGCCAAAAGATAGACAACCAAAACTACAGTCAAGTGCTGCTGCCTTCCTGACGTCCTTCACCTTCAGTTTGCAAGTTCTTAGATTTTCTTGTAGCCCTGGATTTCTTCTCAGCTCCTCCCACATCAGTTTTTTTAGCTGGTGGCTTTCTCTTGGTACCTGCTACTGCCTTCCTGCCAGCCTTGGTAGTTGTAGTCAGTGTTTGTAGCCTTTCTACTTGCTGGTTGGTCAGTATGAACTGACTATCAGGCAAAGCTCCAATTGTTTGTGACTGCCTTGTAGCTATGGTTTCCTACAGAACAAATTTTCAGTGAGTACAAGCAATAGCTATGGTTTTGCAAAAAAGATGCTTTTCTACATAACCAATCTACAGTGAGTACCTGTGATAACATTTGATCCAACAAGGTGATTGTGCTGACATCTGTGTTTGGCACCTCCACTTCTTCGTTGAAGAACTGTACAAAACAACACATGAGTTATACAAGTTCTAGTTACTGATCAAAGTATTATAAGACAACACTTATTTCAGTTATTTCAGTTCACCTGGCTTACTGGATGGTCCAGCTGCTCTTCTTCAGTCTGTTCAAGCTCTGGATTCATTAAAGTAGCTTGTTCAGCAGCCTCCTGAGCCTCTCTTTGTAGTTGTGCTTGTGTATTAGCAACAAGTTTTTTTAGCCTCTACAGAAGTGAAGCCCATCCTCTTGAGTTTGCAACCTCCACTATTGTGGTTAGCCTCTGAGCAGTGGGAGCAATGTATTGTGACCCCATGCTTAGAGAATTTTGGTCCACTTTTCCCTTGAACCTCATGAGGTAGTTTCTTTCTAGACTTAGGTGGCCTACCTACCTTCTTTTCATATGCTGGAGGTGAAACAGTTGGACCATTCACGTTCTCCCACTCACTCTTGTCCCTACACGGCCATATACTAAATCCATAAGCTTTGTTAAATGTTTCAACATAGTAGCAATCTGGGAGCACATTCTCTGGTTGGATCCTTTCATGCCTCAAACAAGCAATTGCATGGCAGCAAGGGATTCCAGTAAGCTGTCACCTTCTGCAGTCACATGTCTTAGCAAATATGTCAACAATGTGACTGTAGTCCCTAATCTGAACTTGGAACACTCCATGACCAGAAGGCAAAGGAAAACATAAGTTTGCAAATTCAGCATTCCTAGTAACTTTAGATCTAATCTTAGGACAAAAATTTCCTACAAACCCTTCTGCTTCCTTTTGCTTGCTGTAATGTCTTGTCATGAGTTGTGTTTTAATCCTCTCAAACATGCTGAGTATAGGTAGCTCTCTTGCTTCTAAGATATATTTGTTGAATACCTCACAGTTATTGTTAAGTAGTACATCACACTTTGGGAACTCAGAGAAATAAGCTCTTACCCATGTTTTGGGGTCCATCTTTTCCAACCATTTGTGACCATCTGCATTCAAGGCTCTCATCCTTTCCATGTTTCGATTGAATTGTTGAACAGAAGAGGACCTTGCACAAGCCCACGGTTGCTTCTTTAGAATTTCACCTTTGAACTTTTCTTGAAAATTAGAGTACAGGTGTCTGACACAAAACCTATGTTCTGAGTCAGGGAACACCTTTTTGACAGCTGGAATAAGTCCCTGTAAAGGCAACAGACAAGCATCAGTTGGTCAACAAATATGCATACGGTGAAGGCAAGAGACATTCCACAAGTAAGTCAGTTACCTTTTGCTTATCTGTCATTATGGTCCAAGGGTACGTGTTATCTATCCCAAGTTCAGATTTTAACGTCTTTAAGAACCACTCCCAGGAAACAAATGACTCCACCTCAACCAAAGCCATTGCTATTGGGAAAATGCAATCATTTGGGTCCATTCCCACAGCTGTCAATAGTTGGCCTCCAAATTTTGTCTTGATATGACAACCATCAAGACAAATGAGGGATCTGCAACCAGCCAAAAAACCCCCTTTTGCAAGCATCCAAAGCCATGAAGCAAGTACTGAACAGATTTCCTGCTAAGTTCAGATACATTGAGCTCCCAGGGTTGCTCCTCCTGATCTCTTGTGCATAATCCCAAAGATAGTCATATTGTTTGATCTCATCACCATGGATGACTTTCATGATCAGTCTTCTTGCTCTAGCTACCTTGCTCCTTGAAGGTGTCAAATTCCAATCCTTTTGAATGACTCTACCAAAACCAGTAATGCTCATCTTCTCATTGGGTCTGAAAGAATCTATGTACTTTTCAGCCAGCCATTTAGAGGTGCATCTCCTCAAAACCCACTCTTTCATGCAGTTATGCCTTCCATAATATGACTTCACCACAAAAGAATTCACTCTGCTATCCCAAGATGCATACATATTCCAGGGGCAACCATCTGCACAATGAGCCCTAACTCTTTTCTTATCATTCATAGGAAGCTTGATTTCCACTCTGTTCCTAACAGAGTACTCTGTAATTGCTTGTCTGACACTCTGAACTGAAGGGAACACAAGACCAACAGAGAAAGCTGGGCTGTGCATGTCCTCTTCATTCCAAGAATTGAATCTCATTCTCTCTTCTCCTTCACCATCAGACTCAGGAAGATATAGGCCATCATCCTCCGTGTCTGTGTCATCATCTACCACAGTAGGTTCTCTGATCTCAATAGCCTTCAGCTGGCTGCCGTTGGCCTTCTTCTTCTTCCCTTTAACCTGTGGCACAGTCATATCAATAGCATCCTCAAACAGATCTTCATCCCCATCACTGATTTCATAGTCACTGTCAGTAAAATCTTGCTGTTCATACCCACCTACATCATCGGAACCTTTACTTGATCCACCTTGGTCTACTCTGACTTTGTTCAGATTAGTATAGAACACAGGTAACTTATCTGATGGGTTCTTGTCAACATACACAACTTTATGTGGACTCAGTACCTTTGGTAGCTCATTCACAAGATTGGCAACAATGTCATCCCAGTCCATATTGTTCATACTGTCTGACTCATCAGCATATACCACCAAATTTTTGACCTTGTGCACTACATTGGTCATTGCAATAGTATCACTATCTGATTCAATTACCCTGAGTCCTTCAGGAAAATCGATCCCTGGTAGCAACCAATAATACTTGATGTTTGCCACACTCCCATAACCAAGTTATTGTAAAAAATCCTTAAACCAGATTGCAGACCATTCATCTGAATCAATCCAGTCAAACCAGTGAATTTTCTCATCAACATAAGATCGTAGATCACCAAATCCAACAAAGAAACCTCCATGATGTAACTCATCCGTGAACAAATCCCTATCTGCAGGACCTACAGTAGTACTAGGAACATCAGACTACACAAATCGATGAAAAAACCCTAACAGATCACACCAAATTGGCAATCCACCAAACAAAATTGATTCTTTAGACCAATTGAATCACTAAAACAAAGATGGATATCTAGAACCCTACACATTGGTTGGGACTACAAACTCACCGTACTGCGGTGGTGCTTCTGTTTTCCCTCGCAATCGCGGCGGCATCCTTCCCAAAATTCGATGCGGACACCCCAGCGTGACCCACGCGTGGCTTCTTTGGCCTCAGACCACCTTCGATCACCTCTGCCGTGCCAAGCCTCAGAATCGCCTCCGCCGCCGAGGGAACGAACCGTCAAATACGAACTGAGGGAGAAAGAAGATGGGCTACGTCATCCAAGGGGCTAGGAGCGGGGGTCATTTGCAAACAGAGGCGCGTCCACATTAGCTTAAACAAATCGGAGGGGGGTTATTGCATAACCTGCACGTGTGCCCGTGCCCAGTTGGACTGCAACGAAACCCAAACTGCGATTAGGCACCTAAACGCCCGTTGTACAACTTTGGGGACCGGCTTGACACAGCTACACAAGTTAAGAAACCACCAGTGGACTTTACTCTAAATACTAATACATTTTATTATAATTTTGATTAAACTTAAATTAATTTGACTGACACGGATCCTATAATTACATGTTTTTTTGACAGAGGGAGTAGCTCCCTTTCAAACCACCACCGTAGTCTGCAGCCCTCTGTCAGTCTGTTCCCATTTCTTCCTCATAAAAAACACACAACGAGATTGGCCACACACAAATATGCAACACGCTCCTTCCTATATACGGAATATGTACTATTTTTATGATACATGTTAAAAGACTTTGTTTGATATAGCTCCATTTTATTAATATTGCTATTTTTTTCCTTTAGCTCCACGAGCAACTCTACCGATGGAGTTAGAGTATTTTCGTGAATGATTTGATAAAACAGTTTTATACATAGAGCTTTGTGAAATATGCTCTCACACGATCCGAGACAGGGCCCATCAGAGTGAGTTGGAGGCTTGGAGCTAGGTGAAGCTACTAGTTTTAGCATTATTTTTCTTTTCTGTTATGAGAGCATGTTTTAAAGATATCCTAAGTGAAGCTATTTTATTTTAGCCCACTTTTAGTACAAGAAAGATCCAAACATCTTCTAAAGCTGTTAGAGAAGATGTGCCAAATAGAACCTGAATAACTTTGACTTGCTTCACAAAGGTGCAAACATGAACTCTTTAGTAGATTGTTTTTATAATTTCTAAATAGAAATACTGATAACAAGATATACACCTACATGGGCTTAAGAGTTCATGTTGGGCCGATCCATACCGCGTGGCCCGCCATAAAAACAGAACAGGCAGAACAGGAGGCGGCAACGCCCACTCCATTTCCGCCACTTCCCGCCATTGACTCTCCGCATTTCCGCCGCCGCCAGGCTACCGCTGCGCCGGCGAGTCGGCGATGGAGATGGACATGGAGATGCCAGATCCGGACGAGCTCGAGTGGATGGAGAGCCACGGCCTAGTCCCCGAGGAAGAGGAGGACGCCTACTTCGACGACCCCGAAGAGGGCTTCGTCCCGCCCCCCGGCGATTCGGACCAACCGTGCGATTCCCCGCAGCCGCAGGACTCAGCCGCGCTACGAGCAAGTACGCAATGCACCCCTTCTTTCTATATCAGAACCTAGCCCTCGATTCGATTGTTTCTATTGCTAACTAAATTGGTCAAACGCGTGCGAAGATGAAGCGTCGGGCGGTTTGAAGCGGCCTCCGCCTCCGCCACCGCCGGAGCAGGATGAGGAAGAGGAGAGGAGTAAGCGGAGAAACGTTGAGCAGGAGGACGAGGATTGGCTGCGTTACTCGCCGCCTCCCGCCCCTGAAATCTTCGTCGCCGAGAAGACAATCTCGCGGTTTGCATCGGAGATCCATGGAGACTCTGTGCCCGTCACTGCTCCCAATGGGGACAGGGTTTATGCCAAGCTTGCAATGGAGGGGTTGGTCGGTCGAGGAATTAGTGGAACTAGGCAAGGGGCTCACTTCTCCAACCCAAACAGCAACCACAAGGGTTAGTTACTGAGTGGTTTGTCGCTCGCTCTTACAGTACTTATTTCTCTCAAGATTCAGGATGCGTTTGGTTTGTTTGTTCACGTCGCATGTGTTTCTGCAGGCCTGCTCTCAGAATCCTTTCACTCACTAACAAGGCGTGCTGAGCAGGAGGCTTTGGCTAAGGTACACATGTACCGATGTACGCATTAGGAATATTCTATAGATCACACTTCATGGTGGTCCTTAACACGTCATTGTTTAGTTATAACTAAACTGGGAGCAGCAGTACAATATAAACTGAACTCTAAGAATCAAAATATCAAATAATCCTTATTTGGGAAACGCTGGAACTTAGTGGATATTGTTGAATAGTACTAGGAAAAGATGGTTACTCCTGCTACATGAGTTTTTTGTGGAAATTTTGACATTTTGCTCAAAACGGGTGTGTGTGTGCTCTTGTTCCTTGTGGATTTCACTACGAAAAATTTCCACAAACATTCCATAAGTTAAATAATAATTCTATTGTGGAGTGGTTTAGAAGACAATGTTCGATTCTGAGCATTGCATTGTTCATTGGGTCTTCGAAGTGTACGTGTAGACCTAACCATGTCTACAAACTAACTACTATCTTAAGGAAGGGCTTGACTAATAATTTTTATGATTGGTTATATACTTATATGGCATGATGATTAAAGTATAAGCCAATTAAAGTACTTGAATAACATACTTTTCATTATGTATATGCAGGCATTGCAGGAAAGTACAGACTCAATAGACCGTGTGGCTTGTTCAGTGACTCCACTAGTCACAGAAAAACTTTGGGTGGAAAAGTATGCACCAAATTCTTTCACAGAGCTCTTAAGTGATGAGCACACAAACCGAGAGGTGAAGCTATTCCAAATTGCACCTTGCTACTTCAAAGTCAAGGTTTCCGTCTTTTGCCTAACATTTTCACTTGACATATTTGTATGTGCCTTGCTCAGGTACTTCTATGGCTAAAACAATGGGACTCCAGTGTTTTCGGGTCCCATGTTCGGGCAACAGGTGATGATGTCTTATCTGCCTTACGTCGACACTCTTCAACCATCCAAAAGAATGCAAGTAACAGAAATTTCTTTTCCAAGAGTAAGGGGGGTCCTTTTGCAAGTCAAGATGACACACCCCTGAATGTACAAAGCAGCAATCCAGAAGGTTTGGGTGGCTCCTTCAGCAAAAAGTCATCAGTTGATAATACACCAGAACAAAAGGTGGGCCACACTGCTGTGTTGTATGTTCAAGTTTGTGAACAAAAGCTGTCTATAAATATTTGCTGGTTTGTCACACCGGTTCACTACTGCAACTGAATACCCTCCTGATGTTGCAGGTGTTGCTACTATGTGGTCCACCTGGGCTTGGAAAGACCACACTTGCTCATGTTGCAGCCAAACATTGTGGCTACCATGTTGTGGAGGTCTGTGTTCTGGCCATACAATGCTAGCAGTGCGTTGGTTGTTTAACATGATGACACATGACTATTAAAGATTTATGTGCTATATGATTAGCACCATATATAATTATATATATATCTGCTGCTATGCTTCCAAATCCGCCTGCTTCAGTTTTGTTACATAGAAGTCATGACTACATTTCATTGCATAATATATTTGTGTCAATGCTATTATGTTACATTGAAAGCTGAAATGTAATTGATTTTCCTTCTATTAATGTGTTATGACCGGCAAGGTCTATGAACGTCGCGTTAGGAAACATGGCTGAGCCACGGCACGCACGACGCGCTGGAGCGCGGTTACCGCCGGCTTGATTCGCAGGATAGTTGGTTAAGGCTATTTTCAAATGTAATTGTTACAATTTTCTAGTCACAATGTTTATTCCTTTAAGTTAGGAAGTAGTTGCTACTCTTGTGGCTTAAGTAGGGACAATTTCTGTTAATGAAGTTTAGCCAGAGATTGAGATTAATCTCTCTAGCTCCTAGCCGAGAGTCTCCCAGTTCGCATTTGCCCTAGTTCCGACGCCGACGCCCATGACGGCGTCCAAGCCTCGTCACCGCCGAGAACCCTCGCCTCTCCCTCCCACGTTCCACTCGTACGCCTTGCGCAACGGTAGCGCCAACATAATGTTTGCTCCAAAACTTAAACACTGCTTCTAGTTAAATAAATGATTGAGTGGTTGATTTGACTAGTTGGCCTGTTGAGCTCTAATGCTCCCCCATGAAGATTTTTGTTTATAATGGGGAAGATAAATTGTGGTCGGTAATCCATCCAATATAGTCTCCTGAATACTTGTCGGTCTTAGTATTATTAGAGATTTATAGTATATCCACACTATTTATCATGGACACTTCTAATTTTAGCTAACCAACTTAATTCCTGTTTTTAATTCATGTTCTGTATGTTGCTTACATTCAGTATTAAATGCAGATTAATGCCAGTGATGACCGTTCTGCTTCATCCATTGAAACAAAAATTCTTGATGTAGTTCAGATGAACTCGATCATGTCAGATTCGAAGCCCAAGTGTCTGGTAAGTTTAATACAGCTGCTACTTTGTCGAATAGCTCCGTTTATATTTTGTTGAGTATTCTGTCCTGTCTAGGTAATTGATGAAATTGATGGAGCACTCAGTGATGGAAAAGGTGCAGCGGAGGTCATCTTGAAGATGGTAATCTTCACCTAACATCTTATTTAATACTTTGCTCAGCTTTACTCTTATTGTTTTCGGCTTGCATGTATTTTTCCACCTTACCAAACAAGTTTTTGCATTACATGGTTTGTTCTTCTCTCGCAGATCAATGCTGAAAAGAGTAATAATTCTGACAGGAGCACTAATGGTGAGGAAACTCAAGTCCGAAAGGCATCTAGGAAAAGTCATAGAACAGCAAAACTACTGAGGCCTGTAAGCATTGAAGTTACACTCTTTGCCACCATTTTTTTTGTCTTTAAAGTCTATTAGATATAATAAGTACTAATTATACAATTTTCAAGGTAATTTGTATATGCAATGACCTTTATGCTCCAGCCCTGAGACAACTGCGCCAAGTAGCCAAGTAATATATTTCCTTCTCTGTATTCATTATGTTTGGTACAGTTGTAAACCATTAAATGTTTGCTTATGAGGACTGGTTTAAATTTACAGGGTTCATGTGTTTGTGCAGCCGACAATTAGCCGCGTGGTGAACAGGTGATGTGAATGCACTTATTCGTTTGACTCCATCTCATGACAAAATTGGTTGTAGCCACAAACATACTTTTATCACAGCCCATCTTTTTAATACTTCACTTCTCCTTCTTAGGCTCAAGTATATATGCAAAAACGAAGGTTTCAAGACAAGTTCGATCGCGCTTTCTGCATTAGTGGAGTACACTGGTACAGTGTTTTTAGCTTCATCCAAATCACATATTTTTACTTTGAAAGAACACTGACAAATATTTTGAACTCTTGTGGTACAATGAATTAGTAGGATTCACAATTCATTAACATAAAAATAAGCTGTTCAGCCCGATTAATAGAAATCTGCTATGTGCTATCTTAATTTGCATTGTAATCTTTGACCTAGCTATGAGGCTTTCTGTCAAGATCCTCAATCCCAAACTTGGGAGGTCCCTGACTGCGTAGGCTGTAGCTGGAAGAAGGGGATGGTGGCGCCAGTGCTCTGGCGCCCGGTAGAATGGGGATGAGTTTAGAGAAGCAGGAGGTGAGGAATTGGGACTGATAACTTCATTGCTTAATTCATAATGAGGTAGCCGCATACATCTTATAGGAGCTGAGCTCCTAGATACTAATGCCAGTCATAAAGCTGGGCTCCTAGATACTCAAGCCAACCATTAACTACAGCCGGCTAATTAACTCCTGCCTTCTCTTCTTCTTCTTGAGCCCAGTGCTGGCCTTAAACTCCAGCCGCCCCAGCCTCTGATTGTCCTTGCAGGTCGTGCTCTCCATCACGAGCTGTACCTCGAGTCCGAGGCTGGCGGCTATAGTGTCGGCCCCACATGACACTTTCCTTTTATTTTCTTTTTCCTTTGCTTGTATTGTGAACTCTAATACTTCTGGTGGATGAATGGAAACATTAGACTGATGAGAAATATATCCCTGCAGAATGTGACATCCGTTCATGTCTAAACACACTTCAGTTTTTGAACAAGAAAAGAGTGGCATTAAACATTGTAAGTGAACTGGTTTAGTTATCCATATGATGATGCTATCAATATATTTGATATTCTTTACCTAATGATACATGTTATGGAGCAGACAGCATTTGATTCACAAGTAATTGGACAGAAAGATAAGTCAAAAAACATCCTCGACGTTTGGAAGCAGGTTTGATGTTTTTTCCCTGTTTCCTCTTCTGCAATTCTCTTTTATTTTCTGTGTATACAATCATTTGTTCAAGCAATTTGTTGTATTCCTGAAGTTTTGACACCGACTCTGAACATGAGTGCCAATGCACCAATCATAACTAAAGCCATCTTATGGACCAATGCTATAGTGACTGCAGCTAAACATACTTCTCCAGCCTTGTGATCAACTTTATGAACCTTACCCTTCTCCTTTTTTTTGGAACTTTAGAGCTTCATTCCCCAGTCTTAGCAAAGCCAAGACACATGTCTGTTACAGCAGAGGTGGGGATGCTGCCAAGCAGTTCTCACGCCAACCAAACAACCACTAGAATTTAAAAATAACATCAACCGAGAAGTACCCCCGGCACCACATAGGTTGCACTCTCCACTACACCAAAGCAACAGCGCTAGATACAACTTGCCGCCCTTTGTTGGCCCCTAGCTTGTTCTCCCAAACACCAGAGACAGTTCGCCTATAGCAATCTTGTCTTGAGTGTCAGATTCCTGAGGTCCTCCTCTAAGATTAGCCTGATAGTCTGATCAGGTATGCCACCAGCGACCTTAGCGCAGCAATAGTCTTTTCCAGAACTTGATTTTCTTTCACCGGACACAGAATCATCCAACCCTGTGCTTTACCAGCTATTCTTTCCAGCACCTTCTCCAAACTGATCCAAGAAGGAATTGTAAAAACATATAAGCATTTCTTAGTTTCCATGGACCCCACAAGTCGGCACTGCTAATGATATTCACTACCAGAAACATTTTATTACTCAACCAAACCAACGATTGCCAATGGAAACAAAGGTATGCCCAATAAACATTTGAACGATCTGGGAAAGAATTTTCCATAACTGTTTTGCTTACCACACTCGAAGAAAAGGTGATTGACTGATTCTTTCTCACAACATCTACCATTCTCTACCTTCTCTTACCATGATTATCTGGTTAGGACCTCATTTTGTGAGTGCAACCACAAGAAAAAGTGTACTCTAGGCGGAGTTTTAATAGACCACAAACTTGGGATATGGATCGGAAAGCACCTCTAAAATTAACTAACTTGTACAGGGATTGAGAAGAGTAAACTCCGCTAGATCTAAATTACCAAACCAGAGTAGTGTTCATCAGTATTAACAATAGTAGAGGTTAGTTGAATCACTTCAAGCCATTGGTTCATCAAACTATCATCTACAGTTCTTAAGGTATAACTAACATTTTCGCTGTCCCAAAACGCTAATCTTATATTTAAATCAAGTATTAAGACCCATGCTAGCAAAGTTTCACCCAAATCATCTTATTAAGTTTCATTGTTACTCAGGTTTTGCAAAAGAAAAGACTCAAGCGGGCTGGAAAGTCTGAAAGCCTTTTCAATGAAGGCAAGGACATTGATTCTCTCTTCACACTCATATCTAACCGGTAAAATTCTCTTTTGTCAGATTTCTTACATTGTTTCTTTGAACTGGCATCACTTATTCACGTTAAGTATTTAATTTGCAGTGGCAATTATGAAGTTACTATGGATGGGATCCATGAAAATTTCTTGAGACTATCGTATCATGACCCGATGTTGCAAAAGACTGTGAGTATCTGTACAAAAGTCAAAACGCTAATCTTGGCTAATTACGTTAGGTGTTTGGTTTGCACAACTCTTGATTTTCTTCCTTCTATAGTTCATTTTCATACTGCCATGCAGGTAAAATGTCTTGATATACTTGGAGTTTCAGATTCCTTGACCCAATATGTTTACCGGACTCAGCAGATGCCACTTCATGGTAGAATCAGACTGCCTGTATATTTTCTTTTCTGTATTGAAATTTGACTAACAAAGTTAAACCCACTTATTTCAGCATATCAACCTCCAATTGCTATCACTATAAGCCGCATGGTTGCTCAAGTTGAGAAGCCAAATATTGAATGGCCAAAAGCTTTGCAGAGGTAATTTTTTCACACAAATGTATTTTTTGCTTCCCGTTAGTGGGATTAATGTAGATATTTTTCAGGTCTCGAGCATTGCTTTTAGAAAAGAAAGACATGTTGAAGACCTGGCAAAACCAAATGTTACCATTTGTTTCAAGGCACCTCTCAGTAGAATCATTTGTTGAAGACATTGCTTCCCCATTTTTACATATTCTCTCTCCACTGAGTTTGAGACCTGTAAGTTGTCATTCACTAATCTAGTAATCTTACCAAACTTTGGTTTAGTGAAATGTGGAATTTGGGGGAAAACTCTGGAAGCTCACAATGTTTCTTTGCAAGGGTTACACTTATATACATAGTTCATGGGCCCTTGGGCCATACTACACATATACACACACAGCCCAACATGAAATTACTCTGTTGGTATATTTTTTTGCTCAAAACTCACCTGCCTTCAAGATGATGAACAAGTGAAGGCTAGTATTGTATGGTAATATATGTTTCTAATACTTTGAACTAGTTAAATATGGACATAAATGAAGCGCAGAGCTATGAAACTCATAGCTTAGTTATTATTTTTGATATAATATAGCCACTAAGAAGTAGGTTTAAGGCCCTCAGTCAATCCACATTTACTAGTTTGGAACATATGAGTTCCAGATGGTGATGCAAGTTTCAATATAGGCCTATATTTTCATGACTTAACAAGGTTTCTAACAGTGCATGATATTTTCAGGTAGCACTGAATTTGCTGTCAGAGAGAGAAAAGGATGAACTTGTGCAGCTAGTTGATACTATGGTCTCCTATTCAGTTACATACAGAAACACAAAGTTTGTCCCTCAAGTAAAGGCAAACTTATCTGTAGTGCCCCATGAAGTTTCATCACTCTCTCTTTATCCTCCAATCAATGATGTCATAAATTTCAAGGTCTGTCTCAGTCTTCATTATCAGTTTAACTTATGCACTCTTATTATAGTACCTAACATAGCAGTTTATAGCAGGGCTATCAATCAGAGCACATTGGTCTTTCTTTGGCCATGAAACAGGTTTTGGTGCATGAGGTGAGTGGCCCTTGTACATTTTAAGGATGCAAAGTTGTTTCATGTCTTATCTTAGCTATTAATACCTTAGCATAACTTAAATAACTTCTTAATTTTAATGCTGAAAACTAAATGCATACCCTCTTGTTTCTTAGAGGTGACCATGCATTGTCTATAATATGTCAGCAAGTCACGTTGGACCTCTAAAAATAGATGAGAAAGGCACCTTGCATTGCCAATTAACAAAATTTTGTTCATTGATTGTGACTATATGACCCAGCTGCACCTTGTATAGTTTCTCTTGCTGTACTACGGAGGTTCTGAATTATTCAGTAACTCAATATGTGCTCTCGAAATATTATGTTGATATTCCTTATGCCAAATCTGGTGCTTGCCCACCTTTTGTTTTGGCTTTATTATTTTACATGAGAATCTGAATAAACGAAAACAAACAGGGCCAAGGCATATTTGATCACGTGAGAAATTCAGTGTAGAACAAAGTGATTTTTCCCCTCATCCTTGTGAACATATTATCCTTGGTACAGGTAGAGAAGCAAAAGATCATTAAAGATAGTGCTGGCAAATTGTTGAACCAATCTAAGGGTGGAGATATGAAGAGTGAAGCTTTATCAGCTATAGGGAAGAAAACAGTAGCTAATTCCATCCGTCCAGCTTTACATTCTTCTAAGGATAGTTCCAAGTGCAGTTCATCTACCCTTGAAATGCAATCAAACTCAGCCTCTAATGTGAATGGTAAAGGTTCTATACCTGCCAAAAAACACTCCAGCCGCACAACAAGTTTCTTTGACAGGTAATGTAGAAATATTAAATTATTATTAGTCAGATGTCAATTTGCCATTTTACCTGTAATTATGATTGTGGTGAAGTTTACCTATTTTCTTTGACAAAAACAGGTTTAGGAAGGAAAGACCAGTAGATGCAAAAAGTCATAGTGATGTGGAGCTGCAAGGAGCAACACTTCAGAGGGATTCACGCCCTCTGATCTTCAAATATAATGAGGTGTTTTTTCTATTTATTGCTTCCATATAATAAGCACATTCACTAATAATCTTATGTCTCATGGAATCCTATGCCAAAGTACCTCCTGTGACCTGCTTCCATATAATAAACACAGGCACTAATAATCTTATGTCTCATGGAATTCTTTGTTCCCCATAATTAAGTTTGCTGGATGTGGTCCCAGGTCCAGCATGCTGGAATTGTATAAAGTAGTAGAAAACAACATTTAATGTGAGGATAGGTGGAACCTAGGGCCACATCCAGGGATACATTAGATTTTTTTTATTTGCACGCTCCCAAGTAAATGCTGTCAGAATGTTTTTATTTCTTGAACATGCAGGATAGCTGTGTAGTATCTTTGTATTAAAGAACGTGAGCAGAATGCAGCTAACGAAGTGCTACACTAACTCCATTGTGTAAAATTGATTTGCGGGAATTTTCTATTTAACATCATGTCTAATCAGTGATTCAATCATTTGATGCTTGATTAAATTTTGTTGCCGAGATGTCTTTGTGTATAGCATTGTCCAGTAATTGCACTGTCTTTGGACTAAGATTTTCCAAGACGCTACAGTTGTACTCATTTTATCTTGCCATTATATCATGATCATGACTATGCAATGTGCAGGGTTTCACAAATGCTGTGAAAAGACCAGTGAGAGTTCGGGATCTTCTGCTCAGTTAGGCCCGCTTGGTACCTGTACTTGTTCTGTAAAGTTATCTTTTTGTATTTGTTTGTGAATTATCCTTTGCTGTATATTGAATGTATCATGGATATTGTAAGATAGAATGAACTATTGATATCAAAATTAAAATTTCAATAGTCGATAATGTCACATACAGTTTTTATTTTATTTTATAATGAGTATGCCTCTTATGCTGGCTTGCATTTCAGAATCGTCCGTGGACAGCAGATAGACTCATTATCCGAGGATGGCTCAACCTGCTAATCCATTGCCCCCGAACTCTGCCCGTATTGCGACAGCATCTACTCTTGGCTACTGCCAAGCAAACCTCTTTGGACCATTTCTCCATAGTTGAGGAATGGTGGACGTAGGTAGGTCGGCATCACTCTAAATGCACCAACCAAAGGATTTAGATTCATCATTATGCTAGTTTTCTGAGAATTGCGGAAGGAAAAGGAATGATCGATAACCTTCGATGACAAACAAGCTCGTTGTGAAAAATCTAAGGGTACAAATTAATGACCATTAGGTGTACCTCTAAACCTCCATAGTATAAATATTTATACACTTTTTTCAAAATGAGATCTCATTTACTATAAATATTTCAATTAAAGAGAGTTGGTGGTGTTTTTAAAAATTATCCATTTACATCCTTACGAAAAAACTAAGAGGCAAAAGTCGTGGGCGCTCGCTGACGGAAAGAAGCTATGTGGAGTCGTGGACTGATCCCTCGAGAAGTAACTATTGTGGCATTGTTAGAGCAACTCTAAGAAACTTGCTATCACGTATTGTATAAGCTGATTTAGATAATTTGGTGTAAAATTGTTCTCCAACAGATTATCTATCTTGTTTTGTAAAAATAGCCGCGAGCTACTGTGTTTCGTAAATCTCGTTTGTCAAAGATAGACGACGTCGCCAAATCGCCTTTTCTCCCACTGGCGCACGCACTAACCTTTCCCACGACTTCGTTTATAGCCTGAGCGCTTGCACTCTGGCGCGTCCTCTCTCGAGGCACTTTGAAAAAAATGACAATTTGAGAAACATTATTATGGGCTCAATTTGTTCGTTTGTACTGTTGCCCCATCTTGGGGCCTACGGGGGATTGGGCCGCCTTCGTAGCCTTCCGGCAGGCCCAATGCCGCGTCTGATTCATACAGTACGCTTGATGAAGTCTGAAGAAAAGTCGTCGCCTCGTTGGACAGCCGAACAGCAGCTAGCAGCGATGGGAACCGTCGTCGGCGGCGGCCGGAGCGGCACGAGGAAGCAGCTCAACGTGGGGGGCAAGCTCTTCTCGCTCGAGGCAAGCTCCCTTTTCCTCTCCCTCTCTCTCGGTTCCCCTTCCCCAACCCCAACCTTCGTGGACCGCGACCCAGCCCTCCTATCCGCCGTCCTTGCTGCCATCCGCTCCCCGTCCTCCGCAGCGCCCGACTTCCCCGCGCGCGTCCTCCTCGACGAGGCCAACTTCTACGGCCTCCACGCCCAGCTCCTTGCTGCGCTATCTCCGCCGCCGCTCCGCGGCTTCTCAGCCTTCCTCGCTTCCACCCTCTGCCCCGCCTCCGAGCCCTTCCCCACCGCCCTTGCGCCGCACCACGACGGATCACTATGCCTCGCCCACGGCGCCGGGCTGGTCACCTATTACTCACCGGCGCTGGATCACCACGCCACCTTCCGGACCCACCTCCACCGCATCACCTCCCTCCTGCAGCTGTCCCCCAGACTCGCCGTGCTTGGGTCTAACTCCGCTGCTGGGTTTCACGTGTACGAGTTTCTCGATGGCGAACATGTCGCCTCCGTTCAGTGGTTGGATCCCACTGACACTCGCGTCAGCAAGGCGAAGGTCGTCGCCATTGCGGCCCGTCCTGCTGATGCTGCTGATAAGAATTCACCCATCTTGGCTACGTTTGAGTGCCCTCACCGGGAAAACTGCATCCTGGCGGTTGACCCTGTAACTCTGAAGCCCACACAGGAGATTGGCCGGCAAAGTGGTAGTGCGGCTAAGTCATCGGCACCAGATCGAGTGGTGCACCTGCCGACACTTGGGCTGGTGTTTGCCTCATTCGTTAGTTCCGGGGCATTTGGCTACTCTGGCTACATGAGGCTATGGGATATTCGGTCTGGGAATGTGGTGTGGGAGACAAGCGAGCCAGGAGGAGCTGGAAGGAGCAGTAGGTTTGGGGATCCATTTGCAGATGCAGATGTGGATGTGAAGCAGGAGGCGATATACAAGGTTTGCTCAAAGTCAGGAGATTTAGCAGTGGCAGACCTGAGATGCCTTGGTAATGATCCTTGGGTGTATATGTCACCAGGACCACGAGGTAGCGCAGGAGGCTATGGTAGTGTTCTGTGTTGTCACCGGTCTCAAGTTTTTGTCAGCCGAAAGGATGGATTGGAGGTTTGGTCCCGATTGGAAGAGCACCGCCACAACACAGGCGAAATGACAGAGCAATCAGGAATAAAGGAAAAACCCAAAAGCGAAGGAATTGATGAAAGATTTTATAGGAGTTGCTATGTCGACACAGAAGAGGATGCTAAACGTGGGATGATACAGATGATTAAAGGGGGTGGAGACCGCTTGTTTGTGACAAGAGAAGAGATGCAAGGTGTGGAAGTGTGGGAGACCTCTCACCTTGCTGGTTCTATTTCTCTCTCATAGCATTCGCCTCTTGTGCACGTGGAGTTACCTGTTCAGTAAGTCTACCAAGAGAATTGGAAGTGCTTGATGCCATTCTTGTTCTTGGCTCATGGCTTCATGCATAATTCAACACTGAACAAATATGTGTTTTATGTAGTCTTGCCTCCCAAGATATATCATGTATCATATGTCTTGCTTCTGCATATGCATGTCATGCATGGTAAATGCGTGAGAATAGAAAGAAATAATCCTCTTTGATGCAGAGCTCTTCTCTTAATATCTTGGCACGAAGGTCTTAGCTTTTA
The DNA here is from genome assembly GCA_009763385.1 of Coix lacryma-jobi var. lacryma-jobi. NCBI lineage: Eukaryota > Viridiplantae > Streptophyta > Magnoliopsida > Poales > Poaceae > Coix > Coix lacryma-jobi. The sequence continues at coordinate 17,406,247 of CM019823.1, read as the reverse complement.
CAGTATCATTTGTGAAGAAGTTATAGTATTCATGATTCACTGCAATATGTTTAGGTATCATATGTCTTTGTAATTATACTGCAGAGCAATCCTGAACTGAGAGCACCATACCAACTTGGTCTTGTAATCTTGTTAAATGTATTATATTAGAATGGTTTGTTTTCTGACATGAAAGTAGCCTCTTGCTGTTCTTATCTTTAGAAGTTATTGGTTAGGACTTATGAGAATAAATAGTGAGTAAAATAACAGTCCACATTCTTGATATTGCAGAATTCAAACAATAAATTTAAATATCCTAATCCCTGGGGCACAACCATATAGGAAGTATTTGGGTAGACTGTCACTATGCTTCATGAAAAAATTATTTTTGCTACTGTGCTTTTGCTCAAAGTTTGACAAATCTTTCTACAGCAATGGAATGACCCAAATAGTCTTTTAAAGTGGGAATGCTTGCAATTTATATAGCAAGTAATATTTTTCGAAGGATAAATGGGAAAAAAGTCACCCATCTGTTTTTAAATATATGGCACCCCGCGCCTTTAGTATTTTTCTATTTTAAATTTTTCTATGCACCTTTAACAAAGTTATTTTGATCACAGTTTTAGTGGTATGCTTTCCACTTTAGTGCTTATAAGTGAATAATTAAATAAATTTGTTGGTCAAAGTTTGAGGGAAAAAAAGATCAATGATACATGGAACTCTAAGAACAATGATGCAGTGAATCTGAAAACAAAAGGAGTAATCCTGAGCTGAGACTGAGAGTATGATATGAACTTATTATTCTAATCTTGTTAAATGTACTAGATCGATTTATTTTCTGGCATGAAAGTAACGTCCTGCTATCCTTGTCTTTGGAAGCTATTGGTTAGGATTTAAAAGAAGAGTAAATATTAATCCAGGTACTTGATATTTCATATTTCAAACAATAAATTGAAAATATCCTAATCTGTTGGGCATAGCCATATAGGAAGTGTTTGGGTAGACTGGTAGAGACATTACTCAGCCAGATGATTTATCTCTTACAAATCAGATGCATTTTATTCCAGTAGTAGTACATCTTTAGAAGAAACTGCTGCAGTTTCCTTGAAAGATGATGCTGTGGCAACTGCTTCAGTGAAGTCACCACGAGCAGGTTGTTTACTATTGACTATTCCCTTTTCGTCATCTTGGGGAATCTCATTATCAGAGTACTTAAGGCTTTTCTTTTGGTCTACCCTGCTAATAATCAAGAAAGAAATGTGTCACCTAAAATTGTGCTCATTGTCTCCCTATGTATACATTGTTCAACCTCACTTGTGAGCTGCGACCTTTTCTTTGTTGATGGAGTAGGACTTTGAAAGTGCATTATCCAACCATAGATTGTATTTATCTACAGATTTGTATGCTTGACCACCTATCATTCATTTGATTTGAGCTTGCTAAAATCCATATATGTGCAGTAAATTGTGTTCTACACTGACCATAGTGTACAAGATCAAATGAATTATCCAAGAAACTAGGATTGTTTGTTATGAGAAGTGTCATAACTCAAGTTCATTAATTCTACACCTCAACCAAAAAAATAAAAAAAACTAGAGTCCTATTCATTCAAAACGGCAGCTTTTGTCCATATTAAAAAGCTATGTTGCAACAGAAACAGTATCTGCAATAGCGAATTGGTACAGTACAGTTTTTTTTTAGAAAGTTTAGTACGATTCAGTAGGTAGGGTGCCTGTGTCAACATAACATATCAGATATAATGCTAGGAAAGAGACAACAGCACGATGCAGGCTTTGTAAGCGACCTGCTTTCTTATTAACGTGAACAATTGTGTTAGCATCCTTTTTCCTTCTCCGAGTTTCAGACACACTGCAGAAAAACAGTTGATGATAAATGTGTGTGCTTCTATTCAGTAGGTATGATGCTTCATTTCACGTATGTTGCTTGGTCATGCGTGGCACTTTCATTTTATAGCCACATTAGGAAATAATCTTTGATCTTTTGAGCTCAGAAGTGTAGCTGCACAGATGGTGGACTTCCGTATATACATCTCAATATTTCCTTGTAGACTTGCCACGCATATTATTCATCGAAAATATCTTGATACTCGACATATAGCGTTGATGATTTTACTTAGACACAGTAGAACCGCTGAGGTCCAAATATGTTTGCTTTGGTGTTGTAGCACGCCATAAGCTTGGACCCACTTAAAGGGTTATGAAATGATCATGTTTTAGATGGGATATTTACACTTCTACATACAGAATGGATACTGTATGAGTCTTTGTTGTTGTTATAAACTGAAACTATGTTATTGGCGTGAACTGGAATTAAACGACTTCTGAATTTTGATGATAAGTTCCTCTTAGGCTTTGTTCAGTTCGCGAAATATTTGGCGAAAAGTTACTGTAACACTTTCGTTGTTATTTGACAAACTTTGTCCAAACATGACCCAACTAGACTCAAAAGATTCGTCTCGACATGAGCAGACTAAAAGTACAATTAGTTATTTTTTTTACCTACATTTAATGCTTCATGCATGCGTCTAAAGATTACACTGCACAAAATATTTTGGCTCTTTTGGCCAACTGAACATGGCCTTACTTACTACTCCCTCCATCCCAAATTATAAGGCATTCCAAGAATCTTGGAGAGTCAAAGTTTTCCAACTTTGACCAAATTTATATAATAAGATAATAATATTTATGATACCAACTAAGTACAATTAGATTCTTCATTAGTTATATTTTCATAATATACATATTTGATTTCATAAATCTTTATGTTTCTCTCTAGAATTTTGGTCAAAGTTGAAAAACTTTGACTCTCCAAGATTCTTGGAATGTCTTATAATTTGAGATGGAGGGAGTACTTGTCTGGCAGCTAGCTTCCTTTTTTATTTCATGATGAGGCCTGGGGATCACATTGGCATGACAACATGGAGTGTGAACTGTGAAGTGCATGGCAACATGGCAAGCCATGACAAAGTGGCGTTGTTCATTTGCTTACCTTGCGATTATATGAAGTTAAACAATACGGGTTCACTTTTTTTTTTTTTTTGCTGCTATAAGATGCTGAACTTCTCGTTTGGCTCGTAACTTTTCTTGTTTCATGATGAGGTCCGGGAATCGCATTTGGCTAGCGCTTCTATGGAGTACTGAGTCGTGTGCATGGACTCGAGTGCTCTCCTTTTGGTTCGAGTGCTCTCCTTTTGGTTCAGAACATGGCGCGAGCCCGTACCGCAAAACATTCGCTAAAAACATACTCATAGAAAACCATCAGAACACATCTTGTTCAGAAAAGAATAAGAGATAAACTGTACGTAAGCCAGCACGACAAAGTGATATAACAGCGAATCTTAAGAACCCCGGCCTGTCTTTGTGCGCCGAACACGCCACTAGCAAATCATTCGTCCCTCCTCCGTGTATACTGTTATGAAGTGAAATGTAAATGAACAGGAATGACAATGTAAATGACAATTGAGACAAGAATATGTAGTGTCCTCTTCTTTTCCATTGATCCACCATGGGTATATATACAAGGTCCTCCATAGAGGTTACACAAGGGAATAATACCCCATAAAGCCTCATAAACATGTTAATGAGAGGGGGTAAATCCTATTGTAAATAGGGTCATGATGGTGGTCTATTAAGGAGGAGATTAAACACCATTAGTAGTATTGTAACACTCCCCCTTAATCGAATCCTCTTTGAGATCAATGAAAAAGTATTGTTCCTCCAAAAATTCCTGTAGGACAAAAAAGAGGAAATATATTGGTAGATATGCTATTAAAACTCCTTAAAACCCTAGTGGGAGAAAAAGGAAAAAGTATAGCACATTATGATTATTGCCTCTTTGTGAACTTGCATGAGAAAAACCTTTTCAGGAGAAAACTCATGTATAGTTTAGATAGCAATACATGTCTTTGATATTCCTTTTAAAAACCCCTATGGGGAAAATAAGAAATATGACATGAGCTTGTGTAAATATTGCCTCATTAAAAACTTTCTATGAGAAACCTTGTGAGGAAAAACTCATAAAAAGAAAAGAGTACAATATGATGTTGTGACAAGTCAATATCTAGGAGATTTCTCCCCCTGAACCTTGCAAATCTCTAAGACGTCGCATACCAATCCCTTTAACACATTTTTCAAATGTGGAGGCTGGTAGTGACTTAGTAAATAAATCAGCGAGATTATCGCAAGATTTAATTTGCAAGATATCAATTTCTCCTTGTTGTTGCAGCTCATGAGGATAGAACAACTTAGGAGAAATATGCTTATTGATATTGCTTTTGATATAACCTGTCTCCATCTGTGTAACACAAGCTGCATTATCTTCATAAATAATGGTTGGTGAGTTAATTACACCTAGACCACAAGATTGTTGTATGTGGTTAATCATCCTGCGAAGCCAAACGCATTCACGTGAGGTCTCGTATAGTGCTACTATCTCAGAATGATTGGTGGAAGTAGTCACCAAGGTTTGTTTCGATGACTTCCACGAGATGGCTGTTTCGTTGTGTAGGAACACGAAGCCTGTTTGAGATCTGCCATGATGGGGATCAGATCGATATCCAGCGTCAGCGTAACCAACGATATCTGAATTTGGGCCTCTTTTAAAGAATAGTCCAAGATCCCTTGTGCCATTCACATATCTGAGGATATGCTTTACTCCAGTCCAGTGACGTTTGGTGGGAGCAGCGCTGTATCTAGCTAGTAAATTCACTGCAAATGCAATATCAGGCCTGGTGCAATTTGCAAGGTACATGAGCGCTCCAATGGCACTAAGATATGGAACATGAGGGCCCAAAACATTTTCTCCTTCATCCCGTGGTCTAAATGGGTCAGTCTCCATTTCTAAAGACCGAACAACCATAGGAGTTTTGGAAGGATGAGATTTATCCATATTGAATCTCTCCAATACTTTCTGGATATAGGCAGACTGATGTATAAAAATTCCAGTTGGAAGGTGCTCAAGCTGTAGGCCTAAGCAAAATTTGGTGTGTCCCAAATCCTTCAACTCGAACTCCGTCTTTAGATGATTGCGGGCTTCATCAATATCTTGTTGGTGGCCGATGATATTTAAATCATCGACATATACAGATATAATGCAAAATCCCGTTTGGGACTTCCTGATGAAGACGCATGGGCAATCATTACTGTTGGAGTATCCCTTCTGCAGAAGGTACTCGCTGAGTCGGTTGTACCACATTCTTCCCGACTGCTTTAAGCCATAAAGTGACTTTTGAAGCTTTACACAATACATGTTGCGGTTTGCGTTTTGATTCGGTATAGGGATCCCGTCAGGGACCTTCATATATATGTCCGAATCGAGTGACCCATAGAGATATGCAGTCACTACATCCATCAACTGCATAGATAGATGATTTTGTACAGCCAGAGATATTAAATATCGGAATGTTATTCCATCCATAACTGGAGAGTATGTTTCATTGAAATCAACGCCGGGTCTCTGCGTGAACCCTTGTGCTACAAGTCTTGCTTTGTATCTCACCACCTCATTGTTCTCGTTCTGTTTTCGGATGAAAACCCATTTGTATCCCACAGGGAATACTTTTGAAGGTGTAGGCATTGCATGAGAGAATACCTTTCTTTTAGTAAGCGAGGCTATTTCTGCTTGAATTGCTTCCTTCCACAGATTCCAGTCCGAGCGCTTTTTGCACTCTGCCATGGATTTAGGATCTGGATCATTTTGGAGGAGTTCAGCAACCATTGCGGAGAAATGCATGTCGACAAATGTAGTCTTTCGGTCATATGATTCTCCAGACTCGAGATAGTTGATGGAAATTTCGAGTACCCTTTGAGATGCATCATCATTTCCCAAAATGGTTGCATCAGGGCATTCCGATGTCCCAACATTAGTAATTGAGTGCACTGTTGATGTGGGATGTGAAGGTTGGACCTCCACAGGGTGTTGCTCAACATGAGGTTGAGTTGCATTTACTTGGTTGGAAGAATTCTTCTTTTTCCTTTGCTTGCTAGGAGCTGCATCCTTGGAAATGGCCGTACTTCTCCCCCTCTTACTTGGGAGTGGAGTAGTTTTATTTGGTACCTCTACTCTTGCCGGCACATTTCTCGCAGGATTGTAGGATTTTGTAACACCCTTATAATCAGTAAATGCATTTGGCATATTATTTGCAATGTGTTGCAAATTGATGATTTTCTGAACTTGTAGTTCAGTCTCAGATGTACGTGGATCATCATTGGAGATAGCTGTGGCATCCCAATTGATTTCCTGGCATTCTTTGTGGTTTGTTTGTTCTCCCCCTAATGCCGGGAAATGATCTTCATCAAAGATAGAATCAGCATACCGGGCCGTGAATAGATCCCCTGTGAGGGGCTCCAGGTATTTTATGATCGACGGAGATTGATATCCCACATAGATCCCCAGTTTCCTGTGAGGGCCCATAGATGTACGCTGCGGTGGTGAGATCGGTACGTATGTAGCGCAACCGAACTTACGCAGATGGGAAATGTTTGGAATATTTTCACGTACTAGTTGCAACGGGGAGGTTGCATGATAAGCAGTTGGACGCAATTGTATTAAGTCAGCAGCGTGTAAGACTGCATGACCCCAACATGAGGTTGGGAGATTGCTATTCTGTAGTAATGGTCGTGCAATAAGTTTGATTCTCTTGATGAGAGACTCAGCCAAACCATTTTGAGTATGCACATATGGGACCGAATGCTGAACTTGAATTCCTAAGGCCATACAATAATCATTGAAGGCACGTGAGGAAAATTCAGCGGCATTATCCATTCTAATTGACTGGATTTGATGTTCAGGATGATTTGCTCTAAGTTTGATAACTTGAGCAATGATCTTAGCGAATGCATGGTTTCGTGTGGAAAGGAGGCACACATGAGACCATCGTGTAGATGCGTCTATTAGAACCATGAAGTACCTGAACGGTCCAGACAAAGGTTGAATGGGACCACATATGTCTCCTTGAATGCGTTCAAGGAACTTGAGCGGTTCGGCTTGAATTTTGAGATAAGAGGGTCTCAAAATTAATTTCCCAGTTGCACATGCGGTGCAAATAAAATTCGAGGATTGGGAAAATCTTGCATCACTTAGATTGTGACCAACATAATTTTTCGTAATTTTTCTCATCATCCCTATGCCGGGGTGACCAAGGCGATCATGCCAAGTTTGGAATGCATTGACATTCTGAAAAATTACTTTGTACGCAACATGTCGTACGGGTTTGATATATGTATAGTACAATCCAGACGGGAGCGAGGGAAATTTTTCTAGTGTCTGTTTGCCATATCCGTTGTCCTTTGTAATGAGAAGGGATTCCTCATTATAGTCATTGTGAGTTTCAATATGAAACCCATTTTTGCGGATATCTCTATAACTTAGCAGGGTACGAGTTGAATCGGGATACAAGAGTGCATCCTCAATTGTTATCGTTGTACCCATAGGTAGCATAATAGTGGCTCGTCCAGAACCGACTATTACAGCATCGCGTCCAGCGATTGTTAAAATATTTCCTTTATTCTTTGTGAGATTTTGGAAATATTTTATTTCTCTAAGTATAGAGTTAGTGGTAGCACTATCAACAAGACACATTTCCTCATCCATCGGATTGACTCCCGTACAATCTATATAAAATGGAGAATAAAAATAAAAATTCTCAACATAGAAATATAGATTAATCAACATATGGATATTTAAATGTGCTTATTACAATGAAACATCAAATGTGCCATAATTAAGGTAAATAAAAGACAGTAATTTATTACAACTCATGGGTATAATATTTAGGCAATCTAAGAAGACTAGGGAGTCTATTCATAGTCTCCAAACATATCTCCAGAACCATATTCTAGGAGCATGTTGTTTAAGTCTTCATCTTCCCCTTTAGGTGGGAGGAGTGCCATGATGTTGCTTGCATCCGCTGCGGCGGACTTGGAGCATCCTGGGGCGTCTTGTGCTACGGCATCAAGATGAGAGTTGAAGTGTGCTTCAAATTTCTTTCCACCTTGGTTGGTACGTCCTTGATCAGAGCGCCCACGTCCAACGGATTTCAAGTACAATTCCACTAAGTGCTTAGGGGTGCGACATTTCTTAGTCGGGTGGTTGTAGCAACCACACTTTGCACAAGTGTTGGACTTGTTAATCGACTTAGAATTATCATTCCTCTTAGCACCACGGGACTTGCGCTGTCTCTTGCGCTTGTTCTTAGACTTGGAGGTTCCAGGATTGCCATTATGAGTGACATCCTGCTGTGTTTGTTTCTGAGTGTTAGCATGCACTTCAGGCAAAGGTTTAGCACCAACCGGTCCTTGGTTGGTGTTCCAGATGAGGAGCTCATCATGTTTTTCTGCCTGAAGCAATGTCTTAATCAGCTCAGAATAAGCTGTAAACCCCCTTTGACGGTATTGTTGTTGAAGGATTATGTGTGCAGGACGCATGGTAGACAGAGTCTTCTCAATTTTGTCCTCATCACTTGGTTCCTTCTCACAAAATCTCAGCTTGGAACTGATTTTGTGCACAACATGGTTGAACTCGCCAACAGTTTTGAAATCCTGTATGCGGAGGTGGTTCCACTCATTGACAGCCTCTGGAAGGACAACTGCCTTTTGCTGTTCATACCGTGTCTGTAGAGCAAGCCAGAGAGCGCGTGGGTCCTCTTCCATCAGATACTCAGCTTTGAGATCAGGATGGATGTGGTTCCTTATTACAAATAAGGCACTGTACTTGTGGGTATCAGACAAGGGGTCTACACCCATCTCAGGCGGTGTGATCGCCGAGTATAATCCGCGCAGCGATAGACTCACTTTGAGATCCATCGCCCATGTGGGGAAGTTGTTGCCATCAAGAGCGAGGGACTCGAACTCTTTGACGGCTAGTTTGGTAGCCATGATGCCTACATGTGAGTATGCATAGATTTAATTAAAATCCAAGACATGGTTGTAATAATTGAATACAAATGCAAATAATCAAGGTAAACTTGAATTGAAATAACGAGAATTTTTCTCGATTAGTGGAACAAAAGGTAATCACCATGAGGGTGTATACCATAATTTTATTATTTCACGTCTAGATGTAATCCTTGTATGTTCATAGTCGAAACAAAGGTGACATCGAGTGAAAAACATATTCCAAATGAGAGAAAAATTCAACCAAAATATTTGCATAAGTACTTGTTATAGGGAATTGAAATAAACAAAACGCATTGAACAAGTACGAAAATTGTATTCATAATGCAAAGTATGTAAATACTTTAAAGCAGTACATCAGATGTCTAAAACTGAAGGTAAATACACTAATAATTCTGATGTAAATAAAGCAGTAAAAATGCTTCAAAGTAAATACAAATTATTCTGTAAAAGGGAAATATAAAGATAACTACGTTTTGGGCCAAAAACTGAGGTAATTGAGCCCAAAAACGCTATTTTGAGTCCACCAGACCCAGGCTGAAAGCTCGCAGGCCCCAACCTGGGCCTGGGCCGGCCATTCGGCCCAACAGGGGGGTGGAGGGGGCGCCACCAGCGGTGGTCCACCCGCGTGGGCCCCATAGGCACGCGGCCCGAAGACGCGCGGAGGCCGAGGCTGGGCGCAGAGAGGCCCGGCGGGCACTCGGCGGCGGGGCGCGAGGCCGCACCGCGCGTGCGCCATCAGAGAGCCGAGGGAGGTGCTCGGCCTCTCCTCCGCTGGATCCGCGTGCCGATAGGTGCTGCCTCCGGCGTGTCTCCTCGGCACCGGCCAATCTGTGGCCGCCCCCCCCCCCCCCGAGGCGCTCAGGCCAAGTTGAGGGACCTTCGTGCAGAAGGCCCATGGGGCACGCTAATCCACGTCGGGATAAAGCGTGGGCGAGGTGGAGAAGGAGGAGGCGGTGGTGGTGAAGACGGCGCTGCTGGTGGTGGTGAAGCCACCGGGGAAGCCGCTGGTGGTGCCAGCGACGAGTCGGCGATCACGTCGAAGCTAGCGGATGGGCTGCCGACGACGTACTCCGTGCAGGACGGCTCGCTCGCGCTGTACGCCACCGCACTGTACGCCGGGCATGGGCCGAAGCCGTGCAGCGGGCAGAAGTACGGTGCGGGCAGCGGTGACGCCGGTCCAACCGGTGATGCCGGCGGTGACGCCGGTGGTGCCGCCAGAGGTGCCGCCGGAGCTGGAGGCTCCGGAGTGGGAGCCCGCGGTGGTGACGGCGGCTGCAGTGGAGCCGCTGCCGGCGCAACCGGCGGTTCCGACGGTGGTGCAGGGACCACTACGTCGTCGATGGCACGACGGCGGTCAGCCCGTCGTCCTCGAGGGAGTCCGCGATTGCGAGAAGCCCGCTGGGGGAAGCCCCTGCGTGCGCCTCGACGGCGGTTGCCAAGGCGTTCGCCAAGGATCTCCCGGAGGTCGTCGAAGAGCGTCGCTTGGACGCGGTGGTTGGCGAAGCTTACGCCAAGTGTGATGGCACGTTGGTATGCCATCATCACAAGCTGAAGAACGAAGGAGGCAGAGGGAAGATCGCGGTGAGTCGCCATCGTTACCTCTGCGATCGTAGCTCAGTTGGTAGAACGGTGCTGATAACGTGTTGTAATTGGAATGACAATGTAAATGACAATTGAGACAAGAATATGTAGTGTCCTCTTCTTTTCCATTGATCCACCATGGGTATATATACAAAGTCCTCCATGGAGGTTACACAAGGGAATAATACCCCATAAAGCCTCATAAACATGTTAATGAGAGAGGGTAAAATCCTATTGTAAATAGGGTCATGATGGTGGTCTATTAAGGAGGAGATTAAACACCATTAGTAGTATTGTAACATATACGACTCGGATTTGAGATGCAGTAACACAAGCAGTAGTAGTTCGCGAGTCTCTCGGATCGCACCACACATCGCGATACGAATCCTGGAGACGCGCGCAGCTCTCCGCCAAAATACAGCTCGTTTTGCCGTGGCGGCAGCTGCAGACGAGTGTTACCAGCACGGGATGGGGATGGGGATCTCTGCGCGGTCAGACTGCCCGCTGCACGTTTCGCCTTGTTGGGGAGCGCGGCGTGGACAGTAGCATCTTGTCTCGCCCGCTGTCTTCTCCTCTCGTCTCGCCTCGTCACGCCGCCCGTTAATCTTTTACCGGCGGCAGCCAGGAGCAGCGCGGCAGGGACAGCAGCCGCATGCCCGCGTGCGTGCTACCCGCGGGACGACGAGACGAGGCCGTTGGGCAGAGCAATCAGCCATTTTTATCTCGGCACCTGCACCTGCATCTGCATCTGCATCTGCAGGTGAATAATGGAGTCAGTGGGTCAGTGTGAGACGTGACATGATGAGCCATGGAGATCGATGTTGAGGCAGGCCGGAGACAGACGGAGCGGAGCGCAGGTCAGGGGGGCTCTCAACAATGATGATGGCTCCCTCCAAGCTTACACGTTCTCCGGACGGCCCACCGGCGAGATGAGGCGCGTCATCACCCTCCGGCCCGGGGATCCCGATTGATCGATCGGTAGCTTGTCCACATCCATCAAACCAGTCTACAGGTACAGCGTCCTCGGCGCGACGAGCTGACGGTGCATGCATGGCGCATTGGCGCTCGAAGATTAGCCTGGCGCTGTCCATGCCCACACCAGCAGCTGCGTAGCTGCATGCTTTGGCCTTCTTCCTGCGTACTCGTACTCGTACTCGTACTACTGCGTATAGACAGACACCCTGTTGGCTGTTGGGTGATGCTGTCTCGCCGCCGGCCGGACTGCCTTTTGCCCTCGGCTTCCGTACCCTACCAGCACACTCACGTTTCCCTTCTCCTCTTTTGAGCACCCTGCCTTTTTCCCCCCTCCACTTTCCACCTCCGTCCTTCGATCACTTCCCGGCCGGCTTGAGCTTTGCTTCCTCCACTCACCTGTCAGAGGATTCCTTCCTTTACGCTTCTCGACTTCTCGCTGCGCTGCGCCGACATGATCTAATCAGTTGAGAGCCCGTGGCGACTGACGACTGAGGTTGCTTAGGCAAGCAGCTGCCGGTGGTGGTAAAGATCGATCGATCGGAAATGGCGCCGGGCAGTGGTGGCTCGCTGCTGCGTGGCTTCCTGTCCCTCTTCTTCCTCCTGTTCCTCCACATTGGCCACGCCAGCTGCTGCTTCTCCCCCGGCCCTGCCGCGCGGGCGCGGGAGGAGGACGAGGCAGCGGACGCCGCCGCCGATGGCGATGGGAAGGTAGGCGGCGGAGGCGGGAGCAGCAAGAGGAGGAAGATATCGCCGTTGATCTTCTCCCCGGCAGCGTCGTCCTCTGCCGTCACCAGCGACGGCGGCGTCAGAGGAGCCCCGCGCAGGCACGCGTCGTCTCTCGCCACCAGCCTCCGGCTCTACCTCCACCGCATCTTCTCCTCCTCTTCCTCCGGGTCCGGGTCCGGGGCCAAGAGCGGCGGCGCCGGCGCGGGCAGGGAGGAGGAGGCGGTGACCACCACCGTGTCCTCGCCGCTCGCCCAGTCTCTGCCGCGCCAGCCTTCGGCGTCGGTGGTGCTGTCCACGCCGTCGTCGCCGTGCGCGTCGTCGCCCTTCATGTCGCCGCTCTCGGTGCGCTCCCTCAGCGCCACCCCGGTCCCGTCCTCGCCGCAGAAGCTGCTGCTGCAGGCGAGCAGGCAGTCGTCGCGGTCGTTCGCCGCCCGCGGCGACGTGTTCCCCTGCAAGGTGTGCGGCGAGGTGCTGGGCAGGCCGCAGCTGCTGGAGCTCCACCAGGCGATGAAGCACTCCCTGTCGGAGCTCACCCACCTCGACTCCAGCCTCAACATCATCCGCATGATCTTCCTCGCCGGGTGGAAGCCGCCCGCGGCGTCCGGCGGCGGCGAGGCCCCCGCGGGGCCGGTGGTGCGCCGCGTCCTCAGGATCCACCACAACCCGCGCGCGCTGGCCCGCTTCGAGGAGTACCGCGACATCGTCCGCGCCCGCGCCGCCCGCAGCGCCGTCGTGGAGGAGCGCTGCATCGCGGACGGCAACGAGCGCCTGCGCTTCCACTGCTCCACCATGCTCTGCTCCCTGGGCGGCGGCGGCGTGTGCGGGAGCCCCTACTGCTGCGTGTGCAGCACCCTGCGGCACGGCTTCGCGGGCAAGCAGGCCGACGTGGACGGCATCGCCACCTACGCCTCCGCGTGGGCCGCGCACGCCGCCCTGCCCGCGGACGTGGAGCGCGAGTTCGCGTTCCTCCAGGTGCGCCGCGCCATGCTGGTGTGCCGCGTCGTGGCGGGCCGCGTCGCCCGGGGCCCCGCGGACGACAAGGTGGCCTACGACTCCATGGTCCCCGTCCCCGTGCGCGGCGCCGTCAGCGGTCAGTGCGTCGGGGCCGGGGCCGCTGCCGACGACGTCGAGCTGCTGGTGTACAACCCCAGAGCAGTGCTCCCGTGCTTCGTCATCCTCTACAGCAGCTAGTCCGTCGGTCAGTAGCACGAGGCGGCCAGCCTGCGCGCGGTACTATACTAGTGTATAGCCTTTCCACTGTTCCTTGTCCTTTTGGGTGGCTGCGCTGCGCCGCTGCTGTGGACTGTGGTCACCGGCCACACGCACCGATGTGGTGGTCCGTGGTGCTCTGGATTTCTGTTGGATCGTGCAATCAAACAGTGGCCGATGCCGTCGTCTAATATGCAGGATCCGATCGAAACCTTGATAGGGTGGGTGGCCAAGTGCTGTGAATCTGTGATGAGACGGAGTTGAGAGCCTACCATATGGGCGAATGGGACGCGCCAGAACCATAATGTTATAGGTTATTATGTAGTGTTGCGGTTGGCATGTTTTTGTAGCTGTCAGTCACTGTTTGCTGGTCCCCTGTTAAATGGTCTAATGGTTTCTGCACAATTGTCCTCCTGACCTTCTCATTTGCTGTTTGATCTGTGTTCATGTATGCAACAGCCACTGGCACGTTAGGGCCATTCAGCCATCGTGGGCCTGGCGCCCTCCTGTGCGTGAGCGTGAGTCTGCAAAAAGGGACTCTGCGATCGAGAATATTTTATTTGTTCAACTTGTTTGCTTCTCTCCACACACACCTGAAGCATTAGCAGGAGCCGATGGTAAATTGCAATAATTTCTCTCGTTATACGCTTTGGCTTGCAAGTATGCAAACCTAATAGGCTACTGATTTCTCCATTCTTCTTTGATCTATTTTTCTCCTACTAATTTAATTAGGTTGTTCATTGCAGCAATTAGTTTAGTTTAGTTTCACATAGAACTTGAAAAAGATGTTCCATAAAATTTCCATATTACTTTGGTCATTAGTAATTACTGTAGCAGTGTAGTTTAAAATTGTACCCCCAGTGCTGTACCTGTTTTCCCACTTGTGACAGTACAAAGACAAATACAAATACTCCATCTGTTATAAAATTATAGATTGTACAAGTTTTTCTATAAGTATATAGCTTTCGCTAAGCTATCTAGATACATAATAAAAAAATTGTATATCTAAGAAAACCAAAATGTTTTAGTACACGGAGAGTAGTTTTCTTATACGTATTAAGAACTTGTTTTATCTCTTCATCTTTTAAAAACGGAATTGCTAAACTATACTCGTGTGTTTTTTCTCCATCTAATACATGAATTTGTGGCCGTTCGATCTGACATGTGTCGCTCGTTGCGCTGGTTGATCTGTGTCCGCCGATGTGGTTCCTTTCTCTGTACTGCATAGTGTCTGTTCCCCTTTTCCTCATTTTCATTTCCTCTCGGCTTCTTTCCTGCACTTCTGTTTCCCGTCGGCGACCATCTCCCTTTCCTCATCTCCGCCTCCCACCTCCAGATTCCTCCGCACCGCCGTGGATGACCTCGAGCAGGCCAACATCCTGCTGGCCTCCGACTCGCCCGCCGCTGCCGCAGCGTCCCCGTCCGTCCGCGCGGAGGCTCTCGCGCCTTCTGCGCCCGTGCCCCCAATGAGTCCCTGCCGTCATAGCTCCTCCGCTTGCGCCTCTCCGACATCGCCTCCTCCCCATACACGCAGGTCCAGTTCTAGTGCCTCCAGTCCCTCCACGACGCGCTCCTCCGACGCCGCCGCCTGCTCCCCGACGACCTTGTGCTGCTACGCTCCTCCTCACTGGCGGTTTTCTCTCATGCCGCATCGTCGCTGTTCCTCCGCAACAAGCTCGCGCAACTTGTTGCGTTCCTCGTACGCCTTGATTACCGCCATGTATACCCCGCATACACTCGGTTGTTAGGATTTGTTCTCGCGTTATCTGTCACTCTAGTTGTTTGATTCGTGTTTTATTTGCTTTGATTCTCTAGTTTTTGGCGTTGGTCGGAGCACAGTGGATCCATGATGCCCCTTGGTGTTTGTTTGATGTGGGGAGTGGTTACCTAGTTCATGGATCCATGGAGCCGACGCGAATGGTCCCTTGTTTAGCTGCGGATTTGGTTGTTGCAAGGGTTGTGGCTGTGGATTTGATTGCGGAAGGGTCGGCGGCAAGGCCTCCATGCTCGATGATGCCATTGAGTACCTGAAGCAGCTTCAGCTCCAAGTGCAGGTGACCAAACTGACACCGCCATGTTTGTTTGCTAGTACTAATTACCTACAGTTTGGGATATGCTGGACTGCCTGGTAGTGACCAACATATATGAGAAGTGAGTGGCTTCTTTTCTGCTACTGTTGCTTGGACATGGCTATATTGATTATTCATATGGTGCTGCTGCTGGGGTGTGGCCATATTGATTATTCATATGGGTATTGTATTTGTGAAGGCTTTTGTGGTAATGATAATTCAGATT
The DNA here is from genome assembly GCA_009763385.1 of Coix lacryma-jobi var. lacryma-jobi. Classification (NCBI taxonomy): domain Eukaryota; kingdom Viridiplantae; phylum Streptophyta; class Magnoliopsida; order Poales; family Poaceae; genus Coix; species Coix lacryma-jobi. The sequence continues at coordinate 17,390,567 of CM019823.1, read as the reverse complement.
ATGCCATGATCTTTTGCTTGAAACCTAGTCATACTTAGACACAGGTTAGCTTTGACAATCAGAGTGTGAAGAAAGATCAAGTTAAATAACAAACTATACTAGAAATTCTGACGGAACCCCCTAATTTTCAGTCTTGCAAATATATTTGTCTTTGTACTGTGTATATAATGATATAATTTTCAACTGAGTTTACAAGTACATGTTTTGTTCTTCCAAAACTGAACTCTTTTTTTTGTGAAGAATCGCTAATGTCGAGGAGAACTTGGGTGGGAGCGAAGTCCGTGAAGCACATCTTGCCAAATCCTTGTACTTTATAAGGGTCAGTGAGAAGGTAGGATTTGCTATATTTGTACAATTTTTATCTGTGGCCTTGTTCACAAAAAAATGTCTTGTGGTTGACACATTCTTGAACCATTATAGCAGGAAAAGGCCCTGGAACAGCTTAAAGTCACTGAAGGAAAAATATAGTTGTTGGCCAAAAGATAGATATCGTGTTTCACACTTTGCAGATTGGGTTTTTCTACATGGATTTTGATCTGATCTAAAAATCCATTGATAAGGCAAAGAAGTAAGCTCTATTATTGTCTATAGTCCCAATCTATCATTTGGCAGATATTTGACCATGTATTTTTACTAGCTGAAGCTTGTTTGAGGAAGGAGGCCTTTGGGAGTGAAAGCTTGTACTGTATGGAAACCAGAAACTTCAAGAAAGCTGCCAACTTATTTTTAGACCATATTTCGACTTTCACAACTTATGAGTTATTCCCATAAGATACATTCATCTTTTATAAAGTCCTTACAAGTATCATCACTTTGGATCATGTCTCTCTGAAACAAAAGGTATTTAAACTTTGTCTACTCTGCTATGTTTCTTTATCTTTATATCATTGATTCCTCAATAACAAGAAATTTTATAGGTCGTAAATGCACTATAATTCTGGCTATGATTGGCAAAGTACCTCACCTCTCTGAGTTTCTCAACTCCTTGTACGACTGCCAGTACAAATAATTTTTTACTGCATTTTGTAAGTTCAGATATTTATTAAACCACTTGTCCATACTCCTGCAGTACTCTAATATTACTGTTGATACATTTTGTATGCTATATTGATATGGTCTATAATTATTTCCGGCTAGTCTGACAGAGCAAATCAAGTTAGATTGTTTTCTTCAGTACTTTGCAACTAATATGTATTCACAAATGTTGTAGCTCTCCAGTGAAGACAATGGTGTTTTTAATTTTTAGATCTTCTCTGTTTTCCAGTCAGTCAGTCCAAGCATTTGACTATATGTATTTTGTTAGTTTGGTTTACTAAAAATAGGAAAACTGAAACAAAGCAATGTTTTGCTGTGTTCGACAGGTAACTTTGTTGCATTCCCAAGGTTCAGAACTAGGTTCAGAAATTTCACATCTGCAGTGTCTGTGTATCTTCTCTGTCCGACAATCTCTGTGTGTTTTTTCTTGCATTTTAGTTCAATTTTTAGAAACTCAATTCAATCACTTGGTAGTAGAAAATACCAAGAGTTTCCGAATACTCAGTACAATCACTTGGTAGTAGAAAATCTAGTGCATGCTGACAATGCACTTTAACTGTTGATTTAACTTTACTAACAATGCACTTTAACTGTCGAAACAACTTTACTGATGGATTTTCTTTTATATATTCTTTTATGTAGAAGCATAATTTTCTTGATTGCACATTTATATGTAGTAAATTGCACGCTTAAAATACTGCAATTATTGTGTTTAACATGTGTAATATATAAATATTTTTGTACTAACCTTGGCTGATGAGGTATGAATCACACTTATAGTCCTTGTTCTTCGAATTTTCTTTGCAATCTGATCTTTGCTCTTTTCTCCTACTCTGCATGAGTAGAGTAGAGCATATGGTAGTGCATATGAGGTTGCTTCAGCAGTCCAACAACAATTTTTTGACCTGGACAAAATGAGATCCAAGAAGTGATGTACGATAGGCTGCTGATTCGACAAAGTTTATACTAGGTTGCATATGGCAGTGCTTTCGAACTTATTCGAATTAATGGTCGCTATCCATTTCTTGGTTGCACATTTATTAGTAGTAAATTGCAGATCTGAATTAATGCAATTGTATTATTTGACATGTGCAATTTTCAGTCTTCTAGCTTGGAAGTTCTCATTTTATTTACCTTTTTCATTTGATTAAGCAGGAATGCTTCTATGATTTGTGTTGTATTGTAGTAATGAGCGATTTTGGTGAACTTTTTTTTGCAAATGGGTTGGTGTTCTGTTAGTCCTTGTTAACTAGGGTTTGGTTATTTGCATATTTGGATCTCATCAAGCTTGCTTGATTTGTTGATATATGATGTGAAAATAGTTAGAGCTTGCTTGAATCATTGTTATGCGTAGCAAGAGCCAGAGTTTTTATGATTTTTTGCATATACAAATATTTAGAGTTGTCTTCTGTAAGGAGAGCGTTACTCTGTTATCTTCATGTCATTATACAGAAACTTGTGATTAGTAAGGAAAACATTTATATACGTGAATTAGGAAAGTCCTAGTTATCACCCTTTTATTTCTGACTACAAAATATCTATGTCTATGATTATTAGTGATTATAAAATTTAATCCCTAGGCTTAAGAAATATTAGAGCTCATTTTTCTACTGCAAACTACGCTAGAATTCTACTAAACTATGATTTTATTATATATTCCTTTATGTAGAAGCACTATTTTCTTGATTGAACATTTATAAGTAGTAAATTACATGCTTAAAATACTGCAATTATGGTGTTTAACATGTGCAATATATAAAGATTTGTGTACTAACCTTGGTTGATGAGGTATGAATCGGAATTTGTAGTCCTTGTTCTTTGAATTTCCTTTTGAATCTGATCTTTATTCTTTTCCCCTCCTATGCAGTGTTCTCTGGTTTTGGTCTGGGTTTCTTTTTGCCTACTTGTATGAACTGGAGTAGCACTTAAGGTTAGCAATGGTGCTTGCTTTTGTTTCAGTCGGCTCTCGATCTCTAGTTCTGGTTGTGCATACGGTGATTTGTCTATTACGTACTACTTAATTGCTAAAGCTGGTCTAAGAAGTAAATGTTTATACAACCAGCTAATGTTTTGTCATATTACATGTCGTTGAGTAGTGCAAAAATTTAGGTATTCCACTTTGCTGCTATGAGGAGTTAAAAAGTGGAGGGGATTTTGTAGTGCACAAATTTGCAGTCATTGAGTGGATTACTTTGTTGTTAGTGCTAAATTCTAGAATCTCTAGCCTTCACTTAGAAATTAACTAATCTTTAAAATTGTGTGCTCTAGCCTATTAGTACTAGTTGTTGTCCTTGTCTCCTTATTTCTGTCTTTGTCCTCTTATAGAAAAAATTGTTTCATGTTTTTATAGGAAAAAAATATTTGTTATGATTTGTGTCAACATACAACTCATGTTTGTTCTTGTCCTTTGTATAATGTTTGTCCTTGTCCTTTGTATTGTATTAATTAAAAAGGATATGTCTTTTCAGATTTGTGCAACCTATAATCTATTTTTATTATTAATTACATATACCACCCAATCTGAATCCTTCATGTGTTGTTTCTTGCAGGAAGTATCCTTCAAATGTTCTTCTCCAGGTTAGTACTTAGGGAATCCTCACTACTTATTGATTTGTATAATTAAGCTATAGTATTCTTATTAGTGATTTTGTCGTTCTGGTGGAAAAATAATATTAATTGTCCTTCTCTAGAAAAAAATTGTATTTTGTTTTATGTGTTAGTCAGACCTCATATTTGTGATTGTGTTGTTTTGGTAGAAAAATATTGTTAATTGTCTTTCTCTATAAAGAAATTGTATTCTATTATCTGTGTTAGCCGAACCTCATGTTTGTGATTGTGTCGTTCTGGTTAAAAAATATTGTTAATTGTCCTTCTCTATAAAGAAATTGTATTTTGTTATTTGTGTTTCATTTCCTTGTAAAACACACATTTTTTTGCTTGAGTTAAATTTGTGTGCTAGTCAAGAAAAAAACACACGAATTCCTTTCATGTGATCTGCCCAGATTTGGGTGTCAAATGCCAAAAAAACACACAGATTTTTGTCTCCTAAAATTCATGTGTTTTTTAGCCACAAAACATTCGTGTGTTGCTGGTCCTAAAAACACACATGTTTCAACTAGACAGTAAAATAAACTAGAAGTCAACAAAAATCCCTTTTTTCTTTTCTTTTTGCTTTGTCAGCTTCAACTCATCCATGATCCATGCATTATTGTAAAAATCGAAGCCTTGCTAAATGGGGCCTAGGGAGAACGTGTAAGCTATAAACACTTTAAGAGCAAGATCCTATAGATGTTCTTTCTTTAGAACGAGTTTATTTACACAATGCCGCAAAAAGGGGTAATACTCACTATGCAGGCCTATTTCTGGGCCTAGCCACTGAGCTGGAGTCTCCCATATTTTTGTTGGGCCGCCAGTGGCTTGCTTGGTACTAAAAGTATTCAAACGATAAATTTAATTTATCTTTCTTAACTATTATATGATTGTCCAATTCTGCTTTCTGGACTATAAGATCAGTTTTTCTTATCCTCTTCAACTTTTAAAATCATTTCTTTTTGCACCTAGGGTGTTTTCATGCTGGTTTTGCTGATGTGGTACCATGTCAAACAAAAATAAATCAAACTATGCTAAAAGTTCATAGAGATAATCGGTCTAGAGAAATATTTTTTAAAAAATTAATCCATAAAATCGTAAATAAAATTAAAATTAAAATCTGAATATTTTTACATGAAAAATTATTGCAATTAAAAATTGTTTTAGTCATAGAAAATTTGTTTTACCTCAAAAAAATACAAAACTAGTTCCAATTTTTTTTCTCGCTTGAAATCGTTTGAAGTTTGATGGACTAGTTTTGGTGTTTATTTTGTAAGTAGAAGCTCTTGTTATATATTACTCCCTTTGTATCGCTTTTAGATGACATTTTGGACAAGGTTTTTGAGTCAAACATTGAGAATATAAATCATAAATAAATTTTGAATTATTGAGTTTAGAGATGTAAAAACCATATAAATGAATGTCTTGAAAAGTACTTTCATAAAAATATACATATATCACTTTACAACAAATATTTTAAAGAAACGAGTGGTCAAAGTTATACTTTGAAGACTGTGTCGCTGTCCTAGACGTTATCTAAAAGCGATACAGAGGGAGTATAGTTATTCGATGTTGGTCTTCAGACTGCATATAGAAGCCCCGGTGGAGCGCTGTCAAGAATTTAGTGCATTGATTCTCTGCCCTTGATAAATTTTTAAAGTAGTTGTTTTAACCTGAGTGACTGCATGCACCCTGCCACACTTATGCATGCTCTCGTTGTTTATTATAATAGATCTATGTTAGTGACCATGACTTTGATGACAACACTGAGTGTCATGTGACTGCACTATGCTTAATACTATTTGGTATGAACATAAGTGTCATTCAATCATGTCCGTGTCACTTGATTCTATCTACACAAATATTATGAACTTTGTGCTACCATCTAGATTTTGTTATCGTGCTATTAATTTACTCTCTCTGTCCATGAAAGAATCAATTCCTAGAATCTGTGTCAGTCAAACTTTTTAAACTTTGACTAACTTTATAGAAAAGAGTAATAACATATATGATATAAAATGGACACAATATGAAAATATACTCTATGGTATATCTAATGATACAAATTTGATATCACCAATCTTGATATTTTGTTCTAGAAATTTGGTCAAAGTTTAAAAAGTTTAACTTAGGACAACTCTAGAAATCTATTTATTCGTGGACAGAGGGAGTATTGTATTGTAATTTTATTAAATCTAATAGTTTGTAAAACATAAATACTACTCCCTCCATTCTAAATTATAAGACATTCCAAGAATCTTGGAGAGTCAAAGTTTTTCAACTTTGAGCAATATTATATAATAGGGTAATAATATTTATGATACCAATTAAGTATAATTAGATTCTTCATTAGTTATATTTTTATAATATACATATTTGATGTTATAAAACTTTGTGTTTCTCTCTATAATTTTGGTCAAAATTAAAAAAGTTTGACTCTCCAAGATTATTGGAATGTCTTGTAATTTAGGATGGGGGAGTATATATTGAACAGAGCCTTGTAGGATGCATGCAACCACGTAGGCTAGCGCATCTAGAAATTGTTATAGGCTATTTACCTCATCAACCCTCTAGCATTCTAGATCCTTTCAATCTTCATGGTCATTTCACATACAGATCGAGCCTCACCCGATGTTGTTGTTGTCTAGACTATCGGGTTGGCTCAGTGCGGGGGTGCCTGGCCCTTGGGTGTGCTATTCATGTAGTATGGTCGTGCTGATTGGGCACCAATGCCTTTTAGCAGAAACTTGGAAAGATCACGCTAAACACGACGATAGTTACGCTCTATAGTATAACGTGCTAAACTACTAAATTACGTGGAAGCAGTGTACACTCTATAGTATTTACATGGTGTGTAAATAGGCTACATGACTATTTAAGTGAACAATGGTTAGAAGATGTGGCTGTGTATTTTAATGTCCTCTATTGTTGGAGGCAAGGTTGATATTGGAGACGTTTTTGTTCTGATTGTTACAAGGAACAACCAAACTAATTAAGTGGTTTTCTATTCACATGGGCGGAGCTAGGATTTGAACAAAGGAGGGATCGTGTAATTCGGCAATACTTATGTGTGTTAAAGTATAACATGGTAGAGATGTACATAACACCTAAACAAACGTTTGTGTTGCGAGAAAAAAAACTAAAAATAAAGGAAAATAAAGTAGTCTCAAGCTTTTAACTTTCAACCGATCAATATAGTTCCTTGCCTAGAAAAAAATCACAATAATAAAAAATAGTTAATTGGGTACACGAGCTAATGACTGTTTAGACGAACAGTGACGGTAACATAGGAGAAGGAAGGTTAATAGAAAACTAATGCTAAATACTATAGATCTCAATGTAAACTAATTCAAAAAGATAAATAAAAGAGTATTTATTTTCAATTAACTAGCTAATTAGAGCATGTGTTATGGGAACAAAATGATGTTTGATAGATTAAGAAAAATAAAAATTATGGAGAAAATATTAGGAATACCTAACTTTATTTTATATAAGATACTTTTAGAGATTAATACAGAGTAGAAACAAAAAATATACTACAAATAACATCAATAACTAGCTAATTAGATAATTAATTACCTAATTAACAAGGCATATTAATTACAGGAGTTATGGAGAGGTTGGGGGGTGCCAGGCCCCCCTTAGCCCCCCTCCCCTCGGCCCTGTCTATTCAACTATGTTGGATTTTGAGTAAGGCTCGGTTTAGCTATCACCTAAGTCGATCAGATGAAATTAGATTATTTGGAATCATTTTGAAAGATCCATGAAAGGGTGACTACTCAAGCTCATTTTAAATTTTAAATCTTTGTTTTTGTTTTACCTTTTGTTTTATATTGTACAGTTGAACTTTGTTCGCTTGAGCTACAAACTGATTTTAATCCGTACAAATCAACTATGAAATAACGTTTTTTTCTCATAACAAATCGGCTATTCAAATGAATAGAAGTCATTTCAAGTTTTGCTGAACAAAGCCTAGGGCAAGGTGATATCATGATTACTAGCCATTTTTCATGCCAATGTGCCTAATCTATACTTAACATTAAAGTAAAAAAAATGTATTATACAAACCACCATATTTTACTTTCAAAACGCCCTCACGCACTTCTCTATTTGATCCATGATTGGGACTCACAACTCGTGTGCTCATACGAGCTAGAACTTCTAATTATGGTACAAAGTCCGATTTCAAGATATATTGGAATAGATGTTGTAATCGTTACATAATTCTTCAACCCATAAATCATTCACATGATTGCATAATAAAGTATACATCATATGAAATTAGAAGCATACTCCGCATGTTGACGTGAGATTTACGAATTAGTAGATTGCATGCTGGGAATGCTTATGTGTCTTGATGATATGGGCATCTTGCATAATGAGAAATATAGCTACTGGAGGTTTAGAATTATAAGAGCATCTCCACGGCTCCCTTATCCCAATCTAACCATCATATTGGGAGAGTTCACTCGAAAAACTTACTCTAGCAGCTCCCCCATCCCATCCCATTAGTGGTGATCACCAAAAAAAAACACTCCAACTCCCCCCCCAAATAACGGGGAAGATGCAGTTCCCCCAAAAGTCACCTGCATCCCAACTATCGGTGGTTTTCTTCCGGTGCCTGGACGGATCTTGCGTCTTCGGTGAGGTGTTGTTGCTCCCGACAGCCTCCAGGTCCCGACATAGACAGTGAGGGCGCTCCAGCTTGCCGCGTAGATGGCAGAGGCGCTCCAGTTCGCATCAGTGAGCGGTGGGGGTGTTCCAGCACGTGTTGGTGGTCAGTAGAGGTGCCTAAGCTCGCGATCCATGGAGGATCTGGTGCGACCAACGACCATGGAGGAGGATCTTGCCAGCGGCGACCATGGCTGCAATTTGGGGGCGAAGAGAAGAAGGGGATGGGGATGAAGTCAAGGTTGAGAGCTGGCCCACTTGCTCCTTGCTCGTCGGAGCAGGCAACGATGTCGATCGAGCGAGAGTTGCACGAGGGCGGGGAAAGTGCAAGCGCATGGGTCGGGAAGGGAGTACGCAGGTCGTGAGGAGGGGAGGGGAGGCCGCGACCTTTCCACTGCAATAGAAATGGCCTTTTCAACGATCTATCAACTGAGCTATACTCTTAGCAAAAAATTGCGTCCGGGTCGGTTGGTATTACTAACCCGGACTAAAGGTCCTTTTAGCCCTGGTTGTTGTGTCCTTCACGAGTGTATTCAAAAGGAAAACGTCCAAAAGTATATCACGTGGGTTGTGTAGCTCAGTTGGTAAGCGTGCGTGAGGTGAGAGGTGGTGAGTTCGAATCTCACAAACGTATATTTATTTTTTCTCGTGGGAGCCTTTAGCCTCGGTTGGGAGCACCCGGGGCTAAAGGCTCCCACATTTAGTCCTGGATTGCTAGTTTTAGCCCCGGATTGCTAGTCCTGGTTGGGAAAACCGGGAAAACCGGAGACTGTTTCTGTACTAGTGTTCGGTGCAGCGGGGAGGAGCAGAAAAGACAACGATGGGAGAGAGAAAAAAATAATGAATCACAATCTGATATGTGGGCCATACATATTGGGGAGATGTATTGGTGATCTACTGGAGCCACTGCCTCAATAAACTAGATCCGCTGCCTCAATAAACTAGGAAAGCAGTATTGGTGATCACCAATATCATTTTATTGGAGACGTATTATTGGAGAGCTGCTCTCTGATAAATAAATAGATAGATGGATGCATATTGGGGAGATGTATTGGTGATCTACTGGAGCCGCTGCCTCAATAAACTAGAAAAGCAGTATCTGATATGTGGGTCATACATATTGGGAAGATGTATTGGTGATCTACTGAAGCCGCTGCCTCAATAAACTAGAAAAACAGTATTGGTGATCACCGATATCATTTTATTGGAGACGTATTATTGGAGAGCTGCTCTCTGATAGATAAATAGATAGATGGATGCACAAATAAGTCTGGTAAATTTGTAATAATAATTTTGATCAGGTTTATTCTAGGAGGAAGGTATTTGAAGCCGAAAGATTTTCTATTCTCTTTAAAACCAATGAAGTACTTAACATCAAAAGCTGCTTTCTCTATGCGAGCAGAGAGAGTATAGTTCAGAATTCCCGATGGCTTTTTAATTGGTCGAACCGGTAGCGTCCCCAGACCGTTGTTATCGAATATTCTAATCTCTGTCCGCGGGAGGATTGACGCCCTCCCGCGGGTTTAGTTACTGTAGTTTTTTTTTGTTTTTTTTTCTTTCTTTCTTTCTATTTTTTTTCTTTTTAAGATTTTTTTAGGCATTTTGGATCGACGCGCTTTCAACACTTGCGTGCGTTTTACGCTCATACGACCAATGCATCTGACGTGACATGTAAATATTTTTTGAGCAGGTCGCATGCCGGTATAGTGACTGATATATTTACAGATTGTTTAGTTCCAAGTTAAAAAAATTTGGAATGTCATATTAGGTGTTTAACACTAATTTAAATTATTACATACTATTAACAAAACTAATTGCATAAGTGGAGAATAATTCATGAGATGAATTTATAAGTCTAATTATTAATAATTATCAAAACATGAATTTATTAGGCTTAAAAAATTAATCGTCTCGCAATTATTTTGATTCTATGTAATTAGTTATTTTTAGTCTATATTTAATACTTTATGTAAGGTCCAAACATCCGATGTGATAAATGAAAAATTTGTAGGGTAAAAACTAAACACATTTGTACTGTTCCGTACGTACATACACAATGGAGCAGAGATACTTACGAGACTTTGATAATTGAATAGCAGGCGCGGCGAAGCGCGCTAACCAGCCTTGTTAACAGTTATTGGCGCAAACTGTCACGATCTTTGGTACGACTGTCGCAAAGACTTTTGAATACGGAACGGAGCAGACACACGTGTTCGTCGATCCCTAATGTTTACTTCCCGAGACTTTTCAAAATTCTCCGTCACATCAAATCTTTAGATGTATGTATGAAATATTAAATGTAGGTAAAAAATAACTAATTGTATTTTTTATCTGTAAATATCGAGATAAATTTTATAAATCTATTTAGTCTATATTTAGATAAAATTTACCAAATAACAATAAAAGTGTTATAGAGTTGGAACCAAAATTTTATTTTTTGAAGCTGAACACCCTTTCAATTCCGGAACGAGAAATACCCTCTTTCAATTCCGGAACGAGAAACACACGCTGCCACGCTGGCCGTCCGTCCGTCCCGCCCTATCCATCCAGCTGCCTGCAGCAGATCGCGTTGTTCCTCGTTTTCCTCGTGGGGAGATCACAAGCCAGCAGCACAGTTGATGCGGCCCGGCGAAAATTGTCGCCTTACCATTTTTCTACCAACCACACGCGCTCGTGCGCGCCGTGGTGCCACGGGCGCCCGCGGCACGCACGACCAAAAAATGACCAACGCGCGACAGAGCGGCGGAATAACCCCGCCGTTTAACGTTTGAGGCCGTGCCCAACGCTAGCGAATCCCAAACCCCAATGGTGTGTTTGGTTGGCTGCACCACCCCTCAACCAGGCTCCACAGATGCGAGAACAGGCGTTTGTTTGGTTCGCGTATCTGTCTGACTAGGCTCTGCTCGTGCAAGATTCCTCCCGCAGCCTGGCTCTGGAGGAACGTAGAAATTGGCCGTTTCTGCCGGGCCAGGCTCGCGTGGTGCAGGTAATTAGTCATCTAATGACGTTATTAATATATTATTAGCATATATTAAATGATATTAATATATTTTGAAGTATATTAAGCAGAATTAAGGTAAACTAAGTGTTATTCGATAATAGTTGTCCGTAATAAATGTCATGTTGATGATTATTTATATATTTTTATCTCATGCAACTCGTTCTCATACGAGCAACCAAACAGCTTCTCAGCTCAACCTGTCTCGTGCATACAGACAACCAAACACCACGTTCTTGTATGTATTGGGTCTGGCTACCCAGAACCAGACTCCTTCTATGCGAGCCAGGCTAAGCTCGTCCGCGAACCATGCCCGAAACCAATGGAGGAGGGTAGTGCCGCGACGCCCGGGTGGCCAGGTTTACTCCGCCAACGCCAAGACGAGTCACCCCTCTACCTTTTCCCCACCCGGTTGGTGGAGGACCCAGATCCGTTTTTCCAGCACCAGGATTTTTCGCTGCAATCAAACTTGCATTTTGGCCTTGTCTCTGCTCTGACAAGATAGGGTTATACTATGGGAGCAGACAGACAGACGTGTCACGTGTTTTTCCGAGGCAGTAGTACTGTGCATCTACAGTAGGAGTAGTAGCAAGAATCCTCGTGACCCCATCAGCAATCAGGCAAACGAGGGCGGCTCCAGCATTTCTCTTTTTCTTCTACGTAGTCTCCAATAAAAAGAATATCGTATTCGAGATAAGTTTTTTTTATTCATCTACTCCGAAAAAGTTTTTGGATTTGGATTTTTCTCATGCCGCAAGATATGCTCTCCCTATCAGAATAAATGCACCTGGGAAGAACGGGTATCAAGCATTCTCAAACCCCAAACCCCAAGCCTCGCCGGTTGCCTGCTAGCTAATCCGGGCATCCGAATCCCCCACCCTAGCTGCTCCGATTCAGATTGCAACTGCTTATATAAGCGCACTGCCCCCGCGTTGGTTTTCTCCGACTCCGACCGCCAGCCAAATCGGGGGGCATATAGATCAAACGCTGCACGGCTGGGAGCGTGAATCCAGCGGCAATGGAATCCCTAGCCGCCACCTCCGTGTTCTCGCCCTCCCGCGTCGTCGTCCCGGCGGCGACGGCGGCGGCGGCGGCCCTGGTTAGGGCGGGGACGATGGTATCGGCCAGGCGGAGGAGCGGAACCCGCGGGGTGAAGTGCGCTGCCGTGACGCCGCTGGCAAGCCCAGTGATTAGCAGGAGCGCGGTGGCGGCGAAGGCGGCGGAGGAGGACAAGATGCGGTTCTTCGAGGCGGCGGCGCGGGGGAGCGGCAAGGGGAACCTGGTGCCCATGTGGGAGTGCATCGTGTCGGACCATCTCACCCCCGTGCTCGCCTACCGCTGCCTCGTCCCCGAGGACAACGTCGACGCCCCCAGCTTCCTCTTCGAGTCCGTCGAGCAGGGGCCTCAGGGCACCACCAACGTCGTACGTTTCCCATTCTTACTCCCAAAACAAATCTACTGCTCTTTTTTTTTTTAACTGAGGTTTTCAGAAAGCAATTAGATGGCTCTCTTATCGATTCTTATAGTCATCAGGAACTCTGCGGGACGGGAACGGGACTGATTGTACTGAATTGCATGCAGGGCCGCTACAGCATGGTGGGAGCCCACCCGGTGATGGAGATTGTGGCCAAAGAGCACAAGGTTACGATCATGGACCACGAGAAGGGCCAAGTGACAGAGCAGGTAGTGGACGACCCGATGCAGATCCCTAGGAGCATGATGGAGGGGTGGCACCCACAGCAGATCGACGAGCTCCCTGAGTCCTTCTCCGGTGAGCAACTCAGATTGCTGACAAGGAGAAAAGATTTGATGTTTGTCGATGATGCTATGTGAATAATCACATTTGGTCGTTTGTTTTTTTATAGGTGGATGGGTTGGGTTCTTTTCCTATGATACGGTTCGGTATGTTGAGAAGAAGAAGCTACCGTTCTCTGGTGCTCCTCAGGACGATAGGAGCCTTCCTGATGTGCACTTGGGGCTCTATGATGATGTTCTAGTCTTCGACAATGTTGAGAAGGTGCTTATTCCAGAATTCCTGTTTTCTCATCTCATTCGTAACTAGCTTATGATACTCTCAGTGTTTCAGAGAGGGTATTGTCCCACAGTACCAGTTGTGATTAAGTATTAGTTTCCATTCAGTTAATCACTTCTTGTTGGAGCACCAATGTTTGAAGGCAGAATAAGATGGCTAGTAGTTTGATATAGAAAGTTAACTGTACTAATACTAAAGATTATGCATGTAGTTTGTCATTGTTGCATCTTATATTTTGTTCACATCGACAACAGACTGAAACTACACCACTCAGTGTTGTTGCATTGAAGTAATCTGCACCTCATGAGGCAAAATAACGCTTTCCATAGACATATTTGACTTGTGGCATTTTCCCCTTGGAGACAATTTGTGGAAAACCAAGGTGCAAATGGGTAACCTTTAGGGGCACCTCCCACCCTCTTTAGTTGAAATATTTGTAGGGTTGGAGGTGCCCCTAAGGGTAATCATTTAGTTTGATCTCATTTAGGGTCACCAATTTGCACCCTTAGTGGAAAAAATGTGTTCCTTTCAAATGACATGTCTCTCTTATTGTTTTAGAAAGTATATGTTATCCATTGGGTCAATGTGGACCGACATGCATCTGTTGAGGAAGCATACGAAGATGGCAGGTCTCGGCTGAACTTGTTGCTATCTAAAGTGCACAATTCCAATGTGTAAGCTACGCTGCCCATATTCATTCAATCCTTGCTACTTATTTTGTTTGATAACTCATAGATCTATTTCCTTTGGATTCAGCCCCACACTCTCTCCTGGATTTGTGAAGCTGCACACTCGCCAGTTTGGTACACCTTTGAAGAAGTCAACCATGACAAGTGATGAGTATAAGAATGCTGTTATTCAAGCTAAGGAACATATTATGGCCGGGGATATCTTCCAGATTGTTTTAAGCCAGAGGTTCGAGAGACGAACATATGCCAACCCATTTGAGGTTTACCGAGCCTTACGAATTGTGAACCCTAGCCCATACATGGCATATGTACAGGTATACATGAAGTATGCCTAGTTTGAACATTGTTATGTGCACCAATTTGTCTGTGAGGTTCTAATCAACACCCTTTGACTGTCTATTTAGGCAAGAGGATGTGTGTTGGTTGCATCTAGTCCTGAAATTCTTACACGAGTTAGTAAGGTATATGATTTTTGGACCTTTTATGGCTATTCATTGGATTTCAAAATTGTCTTCTTTCTAATATGCACAACTTTTAAAATTTTCAGGGGAAGATTATTAATCGACCACTTGCTGGAACTGTTCGAAGGGGCAAAACAGAGAAAGAAGATCAAATGCAAGAGCAACTACTATTAAGTGATGAAAAACAGTGTGCCGAGCACATAATGCTTGTAGACTTAGGAAGGAATGATGTTGGCAAGGTATGTATTTCGTTTGCCTTGTCACTAGAAGAAGCCTATAATATCAACTACACTGCATTCTGACATAATGACAATGCTATTTTGTTTTGTTTCTTTTGAATTATTTTCTATTGTCAACTCACATTCTGACATAATAGTGATGCCATAAGAATGACTAGTATGCAATTCTAGCCATTCTTTATAAGTTATGAAAATGAATATGTTTACCGCTTTATTGCTCTTCACTAGTGATTGTGTTGGTTTTTCTGATGACTATGGTTTGTTAGGTCTCCAAACCTGGATCAGTAAAGGTGGAGAAGTTGATGAACATTGAGCGATACTCCCATGTTATGCACATCAGCTCAACGGTTAGGCTGCTCTTTTGTTATGTAATAATAAAGTTCTTATAGTATATCAAAATTTATGCTTTGGAAATTTATACATGCTTGGTATTGAACTTGGTTTACCATGTTTCTTGTGGCAACAATATTTAATTAGATTAAGGGTTTAATTTAAATACACAATAAAACATTAATTTATTATGATTCCTGAGTAACACTCTTTATTTGGTATTCAGGGCAGGGTTTTAGCTCGAAAGTAAGAAAAAAATTTGTTATACAACTCACTAATTATCTTTTTTTGGTTTATTGTATGAGCACCTTCTGATTACCTTTTTGTTTGTCTTCCATCATATTTAACATGCGTAAGAGATTTTGATTATTAGTGTACATAGTGAAAGATTATAGGCTTTGGAAAATATTGTAGTAATGCAAAAAAAAATGTAACATCTAGTTGAATGCTTGCAGGTCAGTGGACAGTTGGATGATCATCTCCAGAGCTGGGATGCCTTGAGAGCTGCATTGCCTGTTGGAACAGTCAGTGGTGCACCAAAGGTGAAGTTTCTCTTCCAATATTCTTATATTTGTTATACAATTCATATATATTTTTGTGAGACATGTGCCTTTTTTACTTAATTCCAACAATGTTGGCTTAACATGTCATCAGCGGTTTGAGCATTTTTATTATAATTTGGCATGTGTCTGATCTAGAATTCTTAATCTATCTGCTCTGATTGCGCAAAGCAATGACATTTGGTAGATCTATCTGGCTATGTTGCTCGGTTTAGCGGTTGGCATCTTAGCTATTCTAAAACCATCCCAATTCTACTAACTTCTTTTTTTAAAAAAGTTTATTATTCCCTTTTGAATAATTGTGTTGTTTAAAGAGTTCATTTCTCTTTCAAATAATTGTTTCTTATAGAAAATTTGTTTATGTGACCAGGTAAAAGCCATGGAATTGATAGATAAGTTGGAAGTTACAAGGCGAGGACCATATAGTGGTGGTCTAGGAGGAATATCGTTTGATGGCAATATGCAAATTGCACTTTCTCTGCGCACCATCGTATTCTCAACAGCGCCAAGCCACAACACGATGTACTCCTATGCAGATAGGCGCCGGGAGTGGGTTGCTCATCTCCAGGCTGGTGCGGGCATTGTTGCCGACAGTAGCCCAGATGATGAACAACGTGAATGCGAGAATAAGGCTGCAGCACTAGCTCGGGCCATCGATCTTGCAGAGTCAGCTTTTGTAGACAAAGAATAGTGTGTGCTGTGGGAATTGCTTATTAATTCTTGTTCATGTTTCTTTACCCACTTTCCGTCAGGAAAATGTCATTGGTGGGTGGAGAAAAACAATAAGCCTATGTTCTCCAAGGAATCAAATAAGTATGAGAATTGAGGTTATGGCATATGAATATTGCTTGTTCATTACAAAACTAGATTTCCTAGGTAGGCTCAATAGAGTAGTATAGTCTCTTAATACAACTTTTACGGTCCACTTTGTTGCATATTATATTGCAACAGTTATGTGCTAGTGGTATATTTCTGCCACATCTTTAATACGTTGTGTATCACTAGAAACAATCGTGTGCAATTGCAACTCAATGTTGAATAATATAACCTGCCAAATATTTTGCTAAAGTGTCCAATATACAAATTTCTGCCCCTGTATACCCTCGGTGTCCTATGAGTTCTGCCAAGTTTTAAGAGTTTTCATCGACAGAAGCAGAGCAGAGATACACCTAGGAGAACAAGAAACATTAGCCTTTTTTTTACAAGAAAAACATTAGCCTTTATGCAATCAGCAACGCAGTGAACAGCTTAACACAAAGTTTTGTTCAATTCTTTCATAAATTCAAAAGTGCATCGATGACAACGTCATTCACCCCTTTTTTTTCCACAAAAGGACTGGCGGACTGCTGCAGACGGTATAGCTCATGAAGAGCAAAAGTTTTGTTCAATTCTTTCATAAATTCAAAAGAGCATCGATGACAACGTCATTCACCCTTTTTTTCCCACAAAAGGACTGGCGGACTGCTGCAGACGGTATAGCTCATGAAGAGCATCACGGGGCACTATGCATGAAGGAAAACATTAATTCTGTTAGAATGGTTATGCAGGAGTCGATCATGTTCAGCGAGATGAATGAAGATAAATCGGGATCATACTTTAAGCCGTGATAGTCTCGAACAGAACATTCGTATATTATGCATAAGTAGCTGCTCTTCAATCTCCACAACTTGTCTTGCTTATACTGTGAGCACAATTTTTGAATTTTAGAATACACTAATATTGTACTCTTGCAATGTATCCCTACAACAGGCTTTAATAAAGAGCATAAAAGCAATTGTCCAATTGAACTACAAGTCTACAATGCCTCATCATTCACAAAAGAAAAAAGATGAGCTACGGTTTCTGTACATCAGAAATTCACAGTGGCCTTCGCATCCTATGTAGCTCTAAAACAGGATGAAAATGGATCAGGCCTTCCATATCGAGATAATTTGTCAGGGCTCAGCAGAGTAAACCTTGTAGGTGGTGTGAGACACCTCTGAAGATGTCAAACAAACTCACAAGCTGATAGTCACCTTGGTGACACGTCAGTTGTACTAAATTGACAGCTGTTGATGTTGGTCTGTGTACTGTATGATTCAGCTGGATTGCCTTTGGTGCTTTGGCTTGAGGACGTGTCTGCTGTCGACCCCCCAAAGCCACCAGGACGCTGACGAGGTTCTTTCAGCACACCTGGTGGAACTACATTTTGCAGATCAATTTCTGTTTGGTTAGATAGCATACTGACAACCTGCTTCATGGATGGCCTCTGCTGGGACGTGGCTTGTGTACACAGCAGTGCCACCTTGATGAAACGAAGCATTTGCTCCTCTGGGTACTTTTCCAGTTCTGGATCAACAATTTCCAAGAGTCTTCCTTCTTCCCGCAGCTTCCATGTCTGCAGTTTAACCCATGTAATAAATTCAATCATTTTTCCGAAGAAGCAGCTATATCATGAATGTAAACTTGTTAGAACACCATCGTGAACATGTACTGTGAGTCTGTCATGGAAAATACTACAAGGCTTGCAGGTTCACACTTAATGGGAAACAAGAGGGGAAAATGAGTTACCCATTCCACAAGAACATGCATATTAGGCCCCCAAGTCGACTTGCTGCTGCTTTCACCACTTATCACTTCAAGAAGAAGCACCCCAAAACTATATATGTCTGCTTTCTTGGTTAATTGTCCCAACAAGGCATACTCTGGTGCCAAATAACCCCTGCAAGAAAATTATATATTGAGATTTCAAAGCAAGTATGTTACAACAGTCAACAGACTATGCAAACTACAATTAGTCGATCAGCGCACTGGTAAACTTGTTGCAAAAATAACAAAAGCGCTACACTTGGGTAAAAATCAGAATAGCACAATGAAAAAACAGTGACATGAAATACACATAACTTCATGTATATAAGCAAATAAATACAGGAAAATGTTTCTATTTTAGAGGAAGATACATAAAAAGATCCAGAGATGCACTAACATTGTTCCTGCAACACGCGTGCTAATGTGAGTGACAGTATCAGGAAAAAGCTTGGCCAATCCAAAATCTCCAATTTTGGGCAGAAGTTTCTTATCAAGTAAAATGTTGCTAGCCTTGATATCACGGTGGACAATGCGTGGTTGTGCTTCCTCATGAAGAAAAGCAAGGCCAGAAGCAGTTCCAATACATATAGCAGCTCTTTTCTGCCAGTCCAAGGGGATACATTTATTCTTTGGTCCTGGCCATAATTCACAAAGGTCAACTCAATACATTTGGATTGACCGATTCAGAAAGTTCAAGTTCAATATTGAGCTTACCAAGCAAAGCATTCGCCAAACTATTATTCTCCGCATACTCATAAACCAATAGTCTGTTATTCCCTTCAACGCAGCAACCAATCAGCTTGACAAGGTTTGGGTGCCTAACATTTGATATGACTTCAATCTCTGTCAAGAATTCACTAGTTCCTTGTTTTGACTCAGCTGCAAGCTTTTTAATTGCAAT
Organism: Coix lacryma-jobi var. lacryma-jobi; assembly: GCA_009763385.1. Classification (NCBI taxonomy): domain Eukaryota; kingdom Viridiplantae; phylum Streptophyta; class Magnoliopsida; order Poales; family Poaceae; genus Coix; species Coix lacryma-jobi. The sequence goes on along the minus strand of CM019823.1, from coordinate 17,371,494 downwards.
TTGAGTGCCATCTTTCAGGTTTCCCTAAGTGAGAAGAGCGTTTGTTAGTCATGGACTACAGTATTTGCAAAGTTCCTCAAAACATGTATTTAGAGTACAAGCAACAAATAAAGCACAAATTTAAACGAAAATGCATAAACAAGTCCTGGGCCTCACCTTATACACTGCTCCGAAACCCCCGCGGCCAATGCAATTCAACATGTTAAAGTTTCGTGTGGCAGTTTTCAACTCATTTAAGTAGAATACCCGTACATTATTTCCAGCTCTTGATAATACATGACCTGCACTTTTATCAGAGTTGCACCATCAATTGCTGCTAAGCAAAAGAACACAGACAGGAAAGAAATGTCAGCACAGAAGTGCACTGAAATAGGATGACAGTCACTTTGGTCAACGGTATATAGTTATTGTGACTAAAATCTTCGATGATAAAAGATCACTTATAGCAAACATCTTTATATGTTAGTTTGACCAACAGAAAAAAAAAGTTTATCTTTGTGCAAGAGGTGTACAAAAGTCTATTGCTGTCATTATATTCCCAACGTCTAATTCATGTTATAGTTTCTGTCAGGACAATAGGATCCCTAATACTGGAAATGGCTACTAAAAGTAATGTCACGCTTTGGCACAAGAATGTTGCTTGCTACTCCTAGGGTTAGTTTACAAGAAATGCATGGTTATGATTTACATCTCACTGAAGCCTCACTTGCGCGCAGCAATGCATGGTAAGAACACTGGGCAGTTTGATACTCTGATGATTAACTTTCGGGATCATGGTAAGAACACTGCTATTTTGGTATGTTGGGTGTGCTACCATGCCCTGCATCAACGTGTGGCTAAAAAAAGAAAACAATTTTACAAACTGTTGTCCACACTTTAAATGAATGTATTGCGACACAACACAAGCGTTCTTCAATTCGAAGGTGAAATGTTTAGACACTATTGAGCAGTGATCTCCTCGAATCATGCGCTCGCAGAACGGATGTACCTGAACGAGGAGACGAACCCGCGACGACCTGACCATTTTGACCTTGCCTCGACTTGGAGCCGCCTCCCAAGCAGCTGACCGAACTCCCCATGTTCGAAATCCCAATCCCGCTGCTTCCTCCAGAAGTTTATCCGAAGCCAGTTCCAGTTCGTGCCCGGAACTGCGCAGAGGGTGCGAGGCTATTAGTGAGTAAATAAATAAAACTGCAAAAGATCGTTTACTTTAGCGCGTCGAGGTGTCGATAGACGAACTAGTACTGTATACTACTCTGCTCGTTCGCAGCGCGCTACAGAAACTGAAAAAAGGGAGCGAGATCGAGAGCAAAATGAGCAAGAATCTTGAGAAACGCATGGAAAAAATAGCCGGATTCGACGCGCCGTACTGCTCCCCGAAGCAGGCAAGGATCGGGTAAGAACCTGGTCGACGGAAGACAGGATCGCACCCGCAGGCCGCAGAAGCAGACAGCCAAAGCTCCGTGCTGTCTCCTTCCTTCTTCCCCGCGCTGGTGCCCGCCCCAGCGGCCAGCGCTCCGCCTCCGCGTTGGCACCGACGCTGCCTGTCCGAGGACAGAGCAGAACACAACAGAACAGGGTGAAGGGGGTAGGAGCCTAGGAGGCGGCCGATGCCCGGCGCAGCGTGTTTCTTACCCGTTCCGCCGTGCCCCGCTAGCTGTCGCTTTTTTTGCTCGTCTCTGTTCTGTGGCGACGCGCGCGGTCACAGATCGGCAGCGCGGCACCCCCGCGGCACCCAGCCACCCACCACACCGTGGAAGTCCACGCTTTCGCTTTGTAAAGCCAAAACCGGCGACCAGCGAACCCATGTACTTACTCCTACACAGCCCCGATCCCCACACCGGCGTGGCCCGGAAATTGAACACCGCCGAAGCCGAATAGGGGTGGTAAATGTCACTCTAATTTAATCTAACAAATTTATTGATCGAACTTACTAATAAAGATCGAACTATAATACTAGATAATTTTGAATTAAAATTAAAAATAGCTAAATTAGATTATGAACGGATAAATGTCATGATTCATTACCACCGCTACAGGCTGCTGCCTGCTGGGGTGGTGCCGTGGTGGGGAGGTCGCCGCTAACTGTGTGAGCCGGCGGACGGCAAATGAGCTTGTTGAGGACAGCAGTTTGCGTATGTATTGCGTATGTACGTAGAGGCGCACGTCGCCCACGGTGACCGCGTTCCCGCGGCACTTTGTAATCCACGATTCTTGCGGTTGCCAAAGGCTCCAGCTGTTGTAACATATATACACAATTCAGAGATCAATGCAAAGCTTGTTGGCTCATTGTTTCATGTATCAAACGCATAGGTTCTCCTCCTACCTACGGTTTCTACCAAGGCTCCCACCCGTCTCACCGCCGGCGTCGACGCCGCCCACATCCTCCCCTTGTCTTCCCCCACGCGCTCTCCGCGGCCATGGACGTCGATCCAGCCATGGATGTCAATCCCATCTTCGACGCCGATCTAACCGACGCCAATTCTTCCTCCTCCAGCTCGGACTCCGGTGATTCCTACACCAGTTCCGTCTCTGCCACTGCCACCCCTCCCGCCGCAGTTCTTCAGACGGTGAACATCAAGTCCCATGTTCCCGTCGAACTCGAGCTCACCGAACCCAATTACGCCGAATGGCGCACCTTCTTCGACGCGTTCATCGGCAAATTCGGTCTCGGCGGACACCTCTCCTCTCCGCCCACCTCGGCGCAGCGTCGTGACCCGGAGTGGCGCGTCGTGGACCAGTGCCTTCTCAGCTGGTTCTACAACTCCATCTCCAAGGATGTCTGGGCGATCGTCCGTGTTCCCAAGCCTATGGCATACGCGATCTGGCGCGCCATTGAAGCACAATTCCGTGACAACGAGCTCCACCGTGCTGTGTACCTGGAAGCTGAGTTCCGCAGTCTCCTTCAAGGAGACATGGACATCACCACGTACACCGGGCGTCTCAAGCACTTGGCCGACGCCCTTCGTGACGTCGGGCAGCCTGTACGCCAGATGAGCCAGGTGCTGAACATGCTGCGGGGCCTGAACTCCAAGTATCGTCACACCATTCCCATCATCACCGCGAAGAGGCCGCCGCACACCTTCCTCTCCGCGCGTTCCTACCTGCTTCTCGAAGAGCACTACGACAAGGAACACACGAAGAGCGCCGCTCAGCACGCGCTCCTCGCCACGGCGCGCTCGGCTCTGCCTCCCCCTACTGATGGCGGTTCCAGTTCCAGTTCAGCGTCCAAGGCCCCGGCGTCTCCCGCGGGCAACCAGACACGGTTTGACAACCGTCGTGGTCGTGGTCGTGGCCGAGGTCGTGGTCCATTCGGCAGCCCCACCTCGCCACGTCCATGGACTCCGGGTGCTCACCCCTGGACTGGTATGGTTCAGGCCTGGCAGATGCCGTTTCGTCCACCTGCTGCTGGTGTCCTTGGTCCCCGTCCCGGCACTCCTCAGCACCAGGCATACCTAGCTGGACCTCCGACTTCGGCTGTGACCTACAACAACGCTGCGCCAACATCGGATGTCTGGAACAACCAGGCACTTCTTGCTGCGCTAGCCACGGCGAACATGCAGCACCCAGCTCCCCAAACCGCCGAGTGGTTCCTCGACACCGGTGCTTCGTCCCACATGTCTTCGACTTCTAGTAATCTTTCATCACCCAAACCCATTTCTAATTCTGCTGCCATCACAGTTGGCAATGGTGCCTCTTTACCTGTTACTCATCAAGCTTCTGCCACCATTGCCACTGATCGTTCGCCTCTTCATCTCCATAATGTTCTCGTCTCCCCTTCCCTAGTCAAAAATCTAATTTCTGTTCGTGCCTTAACTCGAGACAACAATGTCAGTGTTGAATTTGACCCTTTTGGCTTTTCCATCAAGGATCTTCCCACCCGAACGGTGCTCCTCCGATGTAACAGTCGCGGCGCGTTATACCCCTTGGCATCCCCTTCGCCGGAGGCCCTCGTCGCTACAGCTCCCACCGTCGAGCTCTGGCATCGGCGGTTGGGTCACCCAGGACGCCACGCTCTTCGTCAGACGCTGTCTAGTCTTGAGTTCATCCCCAATAAACAGTCCACTTGTACAGCTTGTCAGTTAGGCAAACATGTCCGTCTGCCTTTTTCTGCTTCACATTCAGTTAGCTATGTTCCCTTTCAAATTGTGCATGCTGATGTTTGGACATCTCCAGTGCCTAGCTTTTCTGGGTTTAAGTACTATCTAGTGCTTATAGATGATCTTACTCACTATGTATGGACATTTCCCTTGCGTGCAAAGTCTGATGTTTTACCCTGTCTTACTGCATTTCTTGCGTATGTTCATACTCAGTTCCAGCTTCCGTTAATTGCCTTCCAAACCGATAATGGCAAAGAATTCGACAACATCTCCTTTCGTCGACATCTGGAACTTCACGGCATTGTCTTCCGTCTTTCTTGTCCATATACATCATCCCAAAATGGAACAGCCGAACGCATCATCAGAACTCTGAATGATTGTGTTCGCAGCCTGTTACTTCACGCTGGCTTGCCTATTGCCTTTTGGGTGGAAGCTCTGTCAACTGCAACTCTTTTGCTTAATTACCGTCCGTGTCAGGTGTGGCAGAACCTCCTGAATTAAGTGGCCCACATGCACCCATCATTGTTCTAAAGACCTTTGATCGGCGTGCACGAGTTCCAATTATCCCAAAAGGTCTGTCGGGTGTCCTCTGGAAACCCGAATCATCCACGTTATATTATTTCCAGGAAAATCCCTTATCGAGCATCACAGTATTACAACAGTTTTATAGATAAGATAAATCAGAGTAAAAGCGGAAAGATTAATATACATAGATTAAAACTTATGTTTAAAGTTTACATCCCCAAAATACTTATTACATAACTTGTTCGGAACTTTATATTACAGATATCACACAAAAGTTGTTACTTGCCCAAGGTCAAACATCAGAATCGTTATCACTCTTCTCTACAAGAGTGAAGTAGCACTGTCCATCAAAAGGTGGATCCATGTACTCACCTGCAACAAGGGTTAACAAACCCTGAGTACAAAAGTAATCAACAAGACTTAACCGACTAGAAAAGAGGAGAAGACTCAGGAATGAAAGGCTTAGGTAAGTCTTGAGCAAGATCAAGTATTTTGCAGAAAAAGCAATTTTGTAAAACTTATTTCTATTTTGGAAAGATTCAAGTATTTCTCAATTCTTCATTGTTCAAGATTCATTTTACCTTTCAAAAACATACTTAGTTGAGAACCACTCTCCGTTGACAGTCGAAGACCAAGTCTCCATAACCGAGGAGCAACGTTAATCCGGATAAAGAATACTCAGCTGAGGATCCCTATTCACACGGTATATGTAGCACCCAAGCTTGCATAGACCAACCCGTCTACCACGATTCCTCCAAGATTGGGCCCGGTCCTACGCCACCCAGAAGTACAGTACACCACTCTTATCCAGGTACGACGACCACGTGGGTACAAGCTACTTCCGCCATCTCTCCACTCCCAGTGCGCGGTTGTCGGTCCCAATAAAGGATTCCTCGGAGCCAGAGCTTTCCGTAGTATGTGAATAGTTGCAAGTCTTGACCAGCAGGCTCCCAAACGGATGGTCCCTAATTTTTCCGCCAGAAACTGTACCTTGGTTATATCTCACCCAAGCGTAACAGTCCTGTCAGTTTTTCAACCCTGTCCCGGTCGGTGTCAACTGTTGAGTCCCGGACTACAACATTACGGCACCGTATGCTAGGACAACCTCTCCTTGCCGTTGACTAGGTACGGATCAGATACTTAGCCAACAGTCGGGAGTAAAGCCAAATTCCCATAAATATTCTTTAAGTGATCACACTTTTGAAATTGGCATTTAGCCAACAGTCGGGAGTAACCCTAAACTCTACTGCTCCGGCGAGGTCTGGCCACACACGGCGGCGGATTGGATCTCGACACGGCTGCTCCGGCGAACCTAGACCGGTAGCAAGCGAACGAAGAAGGTTATGAGGCTTATAACAAAGGTAGGCTGACTTTGTTTGACTCAAGCGCCTAAAGCGACACACCCTATTAATCCTATTAATCCTATGCACCTATTTACTAGGTTATGGACACAGATACTGTAGAAAAGTAACAACACTCGGAGTCGCACCGAGCAAACCACACTCGGAGTCACACCGAGCAACCAACACCTGAAGTCCATCAGGCAACCGCACCTGAAGTCCATCGGATAACCCGAACCCAAAACCGACCAGTAACCAACTAATCTCGAAGAAGTCCAAGCCCGCTCGTGACCGTGAGCACGGCTGATATATCAGTTTTACACTCTGCAGAGGTTGCACATCGTTACCCATGAGTCGTGCAGATCCCGTCACGCTAAACACTGCCAAGGTGCATAGCAGGTTGCACTGCAAGGCCGTTACAAAGCCCCTCCAAGCCTGTGTTACACGTACTCTAAGGTTTCATCCCCGTACATAAGTCAGCGACCCCAGGGACCCCCTCTTGAGCCACTAAACAAACCCCGTGTAGCATAACTCGGAGGAAACTAATTAGTTAGCCAGGTCCAGCCCATCCAGATCTCATGGTTGCGCTGTTTTGCCGGGTTACTTGTCCAAGAACCGGGTCCTAAGGATCCAGGCAGGATATGTCTAGCACGAGCCCCGAACCAAAAACCAAAAGCAGCTGCCGAGTCCCACGGCACAAAACCACCAATACGGGTCCATCCTGCCGGATTTACCTAATAACCATGTTACTACAAAATTACCATGACCACATTCGTTTCATAGTTCATTAATCAAGTTTATAAACATTATAACTCCCATCCCAAACATGACTGCAGGGCTAAGCAAAACACCTACCCGAACATCCCAAAACAGGCGACAAGGATAATATATACAAATTCTAGTAAACCATAACATGGGATTCAAATTAATGACAAGCATGCATCTACAAGATCTAACTACTCTAGTACCAAAAGTAAAATTAAGTAGGTGCAAGATGTTCAAGGACACTTGCCTTCGGACTGGGTCGAATCAACTGGGTCGCAAGGATGGTCTGGAGCGTCCTCGTACTCCGCACTCTCTGGCCCAATCAACATACATGGCACAATACAACCAAATAAATAACAGTACACCAAATAGTATCAAAATAGTAAACTAATAGATCCACTGCGTAGAGAATGAAATTATGAATCTAACGCAAGTTGAATGGGTCGAATCGGAGTTAGAACGCAAAAGTTATAAGCGTTTGAATCTGAGTGGCAAAACTGTAATTAGATTGAACTCATTTTCGTAATTTAAATAAAAGAAAACTGAATTAAAAGGCAACAGGATCGGGCCTCATTTACCGAGAAGTACAGGGGCTAGATCGCAATATTTTGGAAGACTCAGTATACTGTGTATGTGGACGGCGGGTTTATTTCCGGAAAAGGCAGGGGCTCTTTAACAAAAGCGCATCGGCGAAGGGGTATCGGCTATTCTCGGCCGTCGATCTGGCGATGGCCGGCTGAGATTAGATCAGGGGCGATCGGCTGTGGGTGGACCGCGCCTCGATTTGACGCAAACGGAGGGACCAAACTGTAAGTTCTCCGTGACTCAGTGCACAGTGCAGATAGGACGGCGGGTTTGTTTCAAGAAACTCCAGGGGTTCTTTAGAAAAGTGGGCGCTGACGCGGGGCGGCGGCTGACGCGGCGCTGGCGTGGCGCCATGTGGCACGATGTCACTGGCTCTGGTGTGCCACGAGGCGCGTGAACCGGCTGACGCGGCAGGGTGCACCGGGTCTACGAAACAGCGATCCCCGGTCCATACCCCTTCGATGCCAATCTAATCTAAGCCGTTGGGATTAAAACGAACGGTGAGAAAGGGTTAGGGGAGGGATTGGTCACCGGCGGCGCTTCTGTGCGCGGCGGCGATAAGCAGTGAGCGGCGGCGCCATGGTAAGCTCGGCGGCGTGGCTAGGACTAAGCCCTAGGAACCGGTAGCGACCTAGGGAAACTATGGGGAGGGGAGCGGAGGAGATGGCGAGCTCACCGAGGGTATCCGCGAGGTCGAAGGAGGCTCGGGTGTCGCACACGACGGCGGAGGTGGCAGAGCGGGCGCGGGATTCCGGCGTGGACGACTGGAGGTTTTCCCGGGCACAGATTCTTCACGGGGTGGGTCTTCTGGGCGCGGCGCGGTCCCGTAGGTTCGTCGGGGGCGGAGGAGAGGCGACGGCAGCCTCCGCGGAGGGAGCTAGACCTGTGCCGAGCTTCGGCAATGGCGGGCGTGGCGAGAGGTGTAAGAGGGGTGCGCGACGCCGCGGCTCTAGCTTTTGTAGTTTGGGCGAGAGGGGTGGCGGCGCGATCCTGATCGGTTAGGCTGGGCCGGAGGGTTCGGAAGGGTGGGTTGCAAGCGAGCCGCGAGGTGAGGGCGCTGCGCGGCGTAGCGGCTGCGTCCAGTCGCAACGGGGAGGTGATAAACCCGACGCGTGGGTTCCGTGTGTCGGTGTCGGCTGGTGACTGACGTGCGGGGCCCGTTTGTCAGCGGCAGAGGGAGAGGCGAGCGGCGGGGCGGGCCGGCGCGCGGAGCTGCGTGCGCGGGGAGGGGATGCGCCGGAGGGAGGGCGCGCGGTGCGACTGGCCTGGGCCGGTCGGGGTGAGATGGGGTGCGGCCCAGTGCGCGCGGGATCGGGCCGGGGCGAGGGGAAAAACTGGGGTGGGCCGCGGCTGTGGGGAGAGGGGAGGACGGGCCGGCGCGGGAGAGGGAGCGGGCCGAGGCCGCGGGGAAATGGAGGGAGGCGCACGCGGCGTGGGCCAGCCGCAGGCGTGCGGGAAGAGGGGAGGACGGGCCGGCGGGGCGCGGCTGGGCTGGAAGTGGAGATAGGGGAAGCCCAAGCCATTCCTTTTCCTTTTTCATTTGTTTCCCAAATTCATTTTGAAATCCAAATTCAAATCTGTTTCAAAACAAAACTAGTTTGAAAATTTTGGAAACATTTTCCCTAGGTTTTGTAAATAAAACTTGATTTTGATTTTGTAAAATTTTTATAAATCTTTTTGTTTGTTTTCTAAATAGAATAAATCCGATTCGCCCTATACGGGTTTAATAAATTTATTTTCCACTCAATAAAAATATGCAATGGCATGAATGCAACATGAGAATGATAAATAAATTTTATTTTCCTCCTCTAATAAACTAGCCAACCTATTTAGTTTCTAAATTCTTTAATTACATTGGGGAAAATTAAATCAGGGTGTTACAGTATAAAAGCTCACCCTGGTGCTGATGGTGAAGTCGGTTTGAGCGGAGGTTGCTCGGAGAGTAGGCGTCCACGGAGCAGTGGCCTTCGGCGGTGAACTCCGGCGAAGACGACGCTGTTCCGGTAAAACCTGAGCACCAGACAAGGAACCATCGAGCCGATGAGCTCTTTGGGATCAAGACGAAACACAAACACGAGAAAGAGAGAGTGGAGAAGTGCTCGGTTGAGCTGACCACGGTGAGGTCGAGCTCGGCGGCGCTTTCTGCTCGGCGGGAAGAAAACCGGCGAGTATGAGCTCTCTGGTGCAGTAGAGGTGGAGAGGATAGGTCTGGGAGATGCGCAAAGAAGTGAAGTACTTATAGGCGCGGTGAAAAGGGATGGGAAATGACTGGAGACGGTGAATCTGGAGGTTTGACCGGATTGTTCCCGTCGGCGCCTTGGTGGCAAACACGGCGACGGCGAGCTCAGAGGTGACGCCACGACACGAAGGAGAGTGCCAACAGCAGCTTACTTCACCACGGACTCAGTCGTGCGCTGATTCGAGAAGAATTGATGCCCATCGCGCTGGCGTCGCCGACCCTAGCTCGGGCGGTCACCGCCATGAACAGGAGCTCAAACTTATCCCCCTTTTCTCTTTTCTATCCTTTCTAAAATTACTTTATATTTTTCCATACAAGTTAAAAATATGTTAAAATATCAAATGCTTAGAATTTAATACTGAACATCTTTTGCTTTTGCAACATGTGCAAAATATGTTTAGATTTTGAATTAGGGTTTGCAAATCAAAAAGGGATAAAAAGGGCAGAAAAGTATTTTCAAAATTACTTCTGATTTCATATGAAAACTTGGAAAACTTTATACATCAAAGTTGATCCTTAACAAAAATGGAGCAACTTTGCTTTTTGGAGCATAGCCATATTCTTTTTAGATTTTGATTGATAATAAAGGGGATAAAATAGGGTTTTTAAATTAATTAACTTATTTACTTGAATTTCATTCCAATCTGGAATTACACCTCAAAGGTAGCTTGAAACATGTTCCCACTACACCTTTGAGACATAATACCAGGGTTGGGTATAAAATTCAACTACTATACATAAGATTACCATAATACCCTTATAAAGTATAAAAGCATTATTCTCAACAAGAAAGCATAAACTAGGATTGCAAACTTAAACACTCCTTATCACTAAGCACAAGCATGAAAATTAAACTTGTTTTAAGTGAATGCATAATCAGGTTATTAACTCAGATAAAATGCCAGTGCAAATGATGACATGTCAAGTTTTAGTCTTGCTTAACACCAGAGTGTTACAGCTCTTTCCCCCTTAAAGAAATCTCGTCCCGAGATTTAACCTGTAGGCTAACTAATGGAAAAGGAAATGTGTCAGGCACTTCCATTACTAATCTTTACATAAAGCAGGGGATAGGTCATCACATGACAGATTAAAAGGACTATACAGAAGAGAGAAACTCCGGAAAACTTTCTAAGAGAACCTCTTCTGACTCCCACGTGGCTTCTTCTTCAGTATGTTGATTCCATTGAACCTTGTAGAACTTGACAGTTCTTTTTCGAGTAATTCGATCTTTCTAGTCAAGAATCTTGATAGGATATTCTGAGTATGTCAGATCAGGCTCTAATTCAATCTCTTCAACATGAATGACATGGTCAGGCACTTGAAGACATTTCTTCAACTGAGAGACATGGAACACATTATGGACTAAAGATAGCTGTGGTGGTAAGTCAAGTTGATATGCCACCTTTCCACATCTTTTAAGGATCTGATATGGACCTATATATCGAGGTGCCAACTTTCCTTTGATTCCAAATCGAGTAACTCCTTTCATTGGTGACACCTTGAGATAGACATAATCACCAACTTCAAAGGTATGAGACCGACGTCTCTTATCGGCATAGCTCTTTTGCCTGGATTGCGCTATCTTCATGTTCTCTCGAATTAACCTGACTTTTTCTTCAGCTTCCTTAACCAAGTCAACTCCAAAGAGACTACGTTCTCCCGGTTCAGACCAGTTTAAAGGTGTTCTGCATCTTCTGCCATATAGAGCTTCAAATGGTGCCATCTTAATACTCTCTTGATAACTATTGTTATAAGAGAACTCTGCCAAAGGCAAACATTCATCCCATTTCTCTGAATAATTGAGCACACAAGATCTTAACATATCTTCTAAGATCTGATTAACCCTTTCAGTTTGGCCCCCAGTCTGTGGATGATAAGCTGTACTATGCAGAAGCTTGGTACCCAAAGACTCATGTAAGTGCCTCCAGAAAACATTAACAAACTGTGTCCCCCTATCTGATATGATAGTCTTTGGAATACCATGCAGACTTACAATTCTGTCAAAATATATTTTGGCATAGGTAGATGCTGGATATATTGTCTTCACAGGTATGAAATGAGCTGATTTGGTCAGACGATCAACAATGACCCATATAGAATCAAACCCTTTTGATGTCTTGGGCAGACCTACTATGAAGTCCATACTAATGTCATCCCATTTCCAAGATGGAATTGGTAATGATTGTAATTCTCCAGCAGACCTAAGGTGAACAGCCTTCACTTTCTGACAAGTATCACATTTTGCTACATAACTGGCAATTTCAAGTTTCATCTTAGTCCACCAGAATCTCTGTTTCAAATCTTGAACATTTTATTACTGCCTGGATGTACTGAAAATCTTGTGGCATGAGCTTCATCAAGAATCTGCTTTCGGAGCTCAGGAACTTTTGGAACCACTAACCGATCCTTGAACCAAATCACTCCAGCTTCATCTATTTTGAAATTGGAATTCTGCTCAGAGTGAATCTTTTCTTTTAGATGGATCATTCCCTTGCTTTCTTTCTGGGCTGCAATGATCTGATCCTTAATGGATGATTGAACTGTCACATTGGCGAGATTTCCTTGTGGAATCATTTCAAGACTTAACCTTTCAAACTCATAACACAAGGTAACATTGTTTGGCTTGACTTCTAGACAATTGCAATGATCCTTTCGACTGAGTGCATCTGCCACTATATTGGCTTTACCGGGGTGATAGTGCACTTCAATATCATAATCTTTTATCAATTCCAACCATCTTCTTTGACGCATATTCAACTTGGACTGAGTGAAAATGTACTTCAAACTTTTATGATCAGTGTATATATGACAAGTATTACCCAATAAATAATGTCGCCAGATCTTCAGTGAATGGACTACAGCTGCCAACTCTAGATCATGTGTTGGATAATGTTCTTCATGTTGCTTAAGCTGTCGTGAAGCATAGGCAATAACTCTGCCTTCTTGCATCAGTACACACCCAATGCCTTTGCCTGAAGCATCACAATAAACATCAAAGGATTTTTCAATGTCTGGCTGAGTTAACACTGGTGCAGTTGTTAACAACTTTTTCAAAGTCCGAAAAGCTTCTTCACATTCCTTTGACCATACAAACTTAGTGTCATTCTTTAGTAGTGTGGTCATTGGTTTAGAGATCTTGGAGAAGTCAGGGATAAATCTACGATAATATCCGGCTAATCCTAAGAAACTCCGAACTTGATGTACTGAATTTGGTGACTTCCAGTCAAGAACTTCTTGGACTTTACTCGGATCTACGGCCACACCTTCAGCTGACAGAACATGACCCAAAAATTGAACTTTATCTATCCAGAACTCACATTTACTGAATTTAGCATATAATTGATGTTCTCTCAGGCGAGTCAACACTATCCTGAGATGTTCTGCATGTTCTTCTTTAGTTTTGGAATAGATGAGAATGTCATCAATAAACACAACCACGAACTTATCTAGTTCTGGCATGAACACGGAATTCATCAAATACATGAAATGTGCTGGGGCATTGGTCAGACCAAAAGACATGACTAGATATTCATACAGACCATATCTAGTAGTGAATGCTGTTTTCGGAACATCTTCTGGTTTGATCTTGATCTGATGATACCCAGACCTCAAATCTATCTTCGAGAATACCTTTGCACCAGCTAGTTGATCAAAGAGGAGATCGATACGGGGCAAAGGATACTTGTTCTTGATTGTCACTTCATTTAAAGGACGATAATCCACACATAGCCTCAGGGTATGGTCCTTCTTCTTTACAAATATTGCTGGACAACCCCATGGTGACGAACTAGGTCGAATGAAACCTTTATCTAGCAAACCTTGTAACTGAGTTTTTAATTCGGCTAACTCCTTTGGTGGCATTCTATAAGCTCTTCTGGCTATTGGTGCTGTCCCTGGTTTGAGTTCTATTTCAAACTCCACATCACGATTGGGTGGCAGACCAGGTAAATCCTCTGGGAACACATCAGGAAACTCACAGACCACGGGAACGTCTTGGATTTCCTTGACAGAGGTAGCACACACTTGCTCAACTGCTCTCTTAAGAGTAGGAAGATGGATAAGAAGTTGAGACTTGCTATTAGGTACGTTGAGTCTGATGGTTCTATTCAAGGTGTCTATCACTGCACCTCTCTGGTTCATCCAGTTCATACCCAAGATCACATCTATACTTGGATCTTTTAAGACTATCATGGAGGTTGGAAATATATATCCACCCAGATCTATAGGTACCTGACGTACCATTTCCTTAGTACTTAGTCGACCCCCAGGTGACTGTATCAAGAAGTTATCTTGGGTTTCATCAATAGGTATATCATACTTTTCCGCAAATGTTCTATTCATGAAAGTATGCGATGCACCAGAATCAAAAAGTGTAAAAGCTGGGTGTTGAGCGACAGGGAACATACCAAGCATAACAGGTTCTCCTTCAGGAATAGCTTCTATTTGAGTGTAGAAAACCTTTCCCGTTTTCGGAGCACCTTTACCCTTTTGATTATTCTGTGTATTTCCCCGGTTCTGATTTGCTTGCTGATTTCCTGCTGGCCTTGGTGCATTGGCATTGGGAACATTCTGCCTTGGATAAGAACATTCACGAGCAAAATGCCCCGCCTTTCCGCAATTATAACATGGACCATTGGTAGCTTGTGGCACTGGTGGACGAATGGCAGGAACATTCGGCTGACGTTGAGTATTGAAAGGCATAGCATGCCTTGCAAACGTCCTCTGTGGATACTGCTGCTGCTGAGGCGGACGATAAGGTGGACGATAAGATGGGCGGAACTGCTGGACTGGATGATATACAAACCTCTGACGCTTCTTGTTGCCGCCAGATGATCCAGACCCTGACACAAGTCCCCTCTTCTTCTTGGCCTCCTTATGCTTGCGGTTCTTTTCCTCGTTAGCTATAGCAATATTCACTGCCTCATTAAAATTCATATTGCCACAAGTGGTCATCATAGATTGAAGCTTTGTATTCAATCCTCGCATAAAACATCCTTTTTTCTTCTCATCAGTGTTGACCTGATCAAAAGCATATTGGGACAGATGGTTGAACTTCCCAATGTACTGCATAACTGGTTCATCTCCTTGACGAAGAGCTAAGAACTCCTCAAGCTTCATCTTCATAACTCCATCAGGAATATAATGAGCCCGGAAGGCTTCCTTGAACTCAGCCCAAGTAATTCGGTGGTTAGCTGGTTGAACAGCTAATAGGTTTGCCCACCAAACCCCTGCGGCTCCTCGAAGCTGTTGGGCTGCAAATGCTGGCTTCTGGATTTTGGTACAATTAATAAGACTGAATTTTTGTTCCATAGTCCGGAGCCAGTCGTCAGCTTCCAGAGGTTTATCAGCTTTAATGAACACTGGAGGACGGGTGTCAGTGAAATCCACATATGTTGTCTCTTCCCTGTTATTTCGACCACGACCACGCTGACCACCATTTTGATTTTGTGCCAACAGAGTTGTTGCGTTGACCAGTGCTGCAATTGCATCAGCCAAGGAGGGTGGAACTGGTGGTGCATTAGGGATATCATCCCCACCATGAAAAGAACTAGCGCCACGAGTGTTAACAGGCATCTGTTTAAACAAACCATACCTTAATTAATATTCTTATTCATACATCATAACATGCATACCAAGATCGACTTATTGATCATACAAGTCCGCTCTTGGGCAGGACTACTGATACCACTATCTCACACATCTGACCATATTAGAGGTCTTCTGACTAACTTGGTTACAAAGTCAGAAAGATACATTATGATACACCTTATGCTTATTCAACCTCTAAATCTATGACTCTCCCTCAGATGTGACTTCATCTTCCACCGGCTCTAACTCCTCATCTCCTTCTTCTTCTTCCTCAGATGCATTTTCAGGATGTGGTGGTGTGGCAGGTTCTGGCTGCAACTGTGCGGTCAGCTCCTCTATATGCCTATGCAGGTTAGCATGATGGTTTGCCAGGATGTTTTGATTATCTTTCATTATATCTACTCGGGTTCGTGCCCGGTTTCTCTGCTCAACGGCCTGCCTCCACTTGCATTCATACTCTTGGTGCTGCTCGTGGTGGTATTGCAGCTGCTCACGCAACTCTTCCCTTTCCCTGGTGCCCCTCATCCTCTCTCCATTTGCCCTTGCTAACTCCATATACAAGCGGTCTACTTCCGCCTGAAGTTGTGAAGTGGCACTGCTACTACCTTCACCTTCTTCGTAAGTAACCAGGGGCTGGTTACTTCCCTCACTCTCAGCAGGGTCATCATTCCTTGGGGCAAGGACGTGTCGAGGAACACCTCGAGGCCCGGTACACTTGCGTGCAGTCTGCTTGGTACGTACCATCTGCTAAAATATATTCATTTTGAATATTAGAACTATATATGTTCCAGGATTAAGAGATAGAGTTTTATAATTAGATAGATATATCAACTCTATTTAGATACAACCTTTTAAGAGGGAAAGTTAATTATAGGTTATCAATCATGATGCATGAATCGAACTTACGAACAAAGCATACATCAAACAAATAAATAACTTTAAAGTAGTCACTTACTATAGAAGGGAATAACTTTATTTTCATAATTAGGGCAATATTACAATATTATAAACATTGTTCCTTAGATATGAATATCACCATAACCATACTAAAATCATATTTAGATAGAAGGATAAGTCTAAAGAAGGAATTAAGGCAAGTCAGAAGAATAAGACAAGTCTTAGAAGCAATTTTGGACTCAAACTAATTTAAAATTTTGTTTGACTCAAAACCTTTGAAGTTTTCAAAAATGAATACTGTTATAATTTCTAAGGGAATCCTGCTCTGATACCAGCTATGGCAGAACCTCCTGAATTAAGTGGCCCACATGCACCCATCATTGTCCTAAAGACCTTTGATCGGCGTGCACGAGTTCCAATTATCCCAAAAGGTCTGTCGGGTGTCCTCTGGAAACCCGAATCATCCACGTTATATTATTTCCAGGAAAATCCCTTATCGAGCATCACAGTATTACAACAGTTTTATAGATAAGATAAATCAGAGTAAAAGCGGAAAGATTAATATACATAGATTAAAACTTATGTTTAAAGTTTACATCCCCAAAATACTTATTACATAACTTGTTCGGAACTTTATATTACAGATATCACACAAAAGTTGTTACTTGCCCAAGGTCAAACATCAGAATCGTTATCACTCTTCTCTACAAGAGTGAAGTAGCACTGTCCATCAAAAGGTGGATCCATGTACTCACCTGCAACAAGGGTTAACAAACCCTGAGTACAAAAGTACTCAACAAGACTTAACCGACTAGAAAAGAGGAGAAGACTCAGGAATGAAAGGCTTAGGTAAGTCTTGAGCAAGATCAAGTATTTTGCAAAAAAAGCAATTTTGTAAAACTTATTTCTATTTTGGAAAGATTCAAGTATTTCTCAATTCTTCATTGTTCAAGATTCATTTTACCTTTCAAAAACATACTTAGTTGAGAACCACTCTCCGTTGACAGTCGAAGACCAAGTCTCCATAACCGAGGAGCAACGTTAATCCGGATAAAGAATACTCAGCTGAGGATCCCTATTCACACGGTATATGTAGCACCCAAGCTTGCATAGACCAACCCGTCTACCACGATTCCTCCAAGATTGGGCCCGGTCCTACGCCACCCAGAAGTACAGTACACCACTCTTATCCAGGTACGACGACCACGTGGGTACAAGCTACTTCCGCCATCTCTCCACTCCCAGTGCGCGGTTGTCGGTCCCAATAAAGGATTCCTCGGAGCCAGAGCTTTCCGTAGTATGTGAATAGTTGCAAGTCTTGACCAGCAGGCTCCCAAACGGATGGTCCCTAATTTTTCCGCCAGAAACTGTACCTTGGTTATATCTCACCCAAGCGTAACAGTCCTGTCAGTTTTTCAACCCTGTCCCGGTCGGTGTCAACTGTTGAGTCCCGGACTACAACATGACGGCACCGTATGCTAGGACAACCTCTCCTTGCCGTTGACTAGGTACGGATCAGATACTTAGCCAACAGTCAGGAGTAAAGCCAAATTCCCATAAATATTCTTTAAGTGATCACACTTTTGAAATTGGCATTTTTATCGCAAATCTATTGTATAGCAATGCTAAGCATTTTGCAAATAGTTTTTAAACAAGGCAGGTGGATCTTCAGGTGGAGGTAAACAGTGCAAGAAGTAGGTCATCACACAACTCCTATAACCTAATGCAGTAGTGTCGGTGTTTCGTACCCGGGGGTATCACACCAACGAGTGATATGATCGCGTGCTTCTCTTCCTGGATGGTGACGCAAGGGGACACAAGGATTTATCCTGGTTCGGGCAAAGAAGGCCCTACGTCCAGTGGGGGGAGATGTTCTTGTATTACTTGCACCTAAGTGCTTGTACAGGGGAGAATACAAGCTCAGTGAGCGTGGACCGGAATCCGGACTTGTGTCTGTGTGTGGACTCGTGTGTTGTGTTCCTCTTCCTGAATGAGGGCCCTAGTGTCCCCTTTTATAGAGCAAGGGGAGGCCAGGGTTACATAAAGGAATTACAGGTGTCGGGGCGTATGGTGCCCCATACGGAGAAGGGTAGGAACCCTGTCTTGTCGGGGCCACTGGAGCCGATGTGATCGTCGCTGTTGAGGCGTCCTTGGGTCGTGGCTTCCATCCTGGGCGCGGACGTGGTGGCGCGACAAGGCGGGAGCCGTACAGCACCCATCCCGGAATGTACAGTACGCGGTGAGGTCCCTCCGGGTCTTGGGGTACCTGTCCTCCAATAGCACGAAAGTAGTTAGGGCTCGAAGGGCGCGGAGCCGGCTTCGAGGTGGTGCCACGGGGGCTCGAGGGGCGCGGAGCCGACCTCGAGGTGTTACGGTGCAGGGCTCGAGGAGCGCGCAGCCGGCCTTGAGGGGTTACGGTGCAGGGCTCGAGGAGCGCGTAGCCGGCCTCGAGGGGCTACAGTGCAGGGCTCGAGGAGCGCGCAGCCGGCCTTGAGGGGTTACGGTGCAGGGCTCGAGGAGCGCGTAGCCGGCCTCGAGGGGCTACAGTGCAGGGCTCGAGGAGCGCGCAGCCGGCCTCGAGGGGTTACAGTGCTTGGCTTGGCCGAACAGTGCCGTACTGGTGCCCTTTTGCCCATGCTTGTGGTGAAAACGAGACTTGACCTTTATACCAAGTCACTGTGGTACATGCTGTGCACTGGTGGACATGACCGGAGTAGGTGAAGACATTAAATGCGTGGCATGGGTTGGTACGGCTGTCTGTGCAGCTCGAGGTCCGTGCGTTAAGGCTCGAGGTGTGGGGGCGCGCTCGCCCAAGGCCTGGAGGGCTCGAGCGAGACGGAGAGCGATCGTGCTCGCCCGAGGCCTTGTTGGGAGGGCTCGGGCGAGACGGAGACAGAGCGTTCGCCCGAGGCCTGGCTGGGAGGGCTCGGGCGAGACGGAGATAGAGCGTTCGCCCGAGGCCTTGCTGGGAGGGCTCGGGCGAGACGGAGACGGAGCGTTCGCCCGAGGCCTGGCTGGGGAGGGCTCGGACGAGACAGAGACGGTGCGTTCGCCCGAGGCCTGGCTGGGAGGGCTCGGGCGAGACGGAGACAGAGCGTTCGGGTGTGTGCGTTGATTGGGGGTACCCTTTTTTGTACCACCGACAGTAGCCCCCGAGGCCATGGGGGAATGGTTAGAACTCCCTCGTGGGCTTCCCGAAGAATCCTCCGTTGTTTGGGAACCTTCTGCTCAGCGGGCGCGCCTTTTTAGGCGGAAATCGTCAGGGAGCGGAGATCGCGGCGCCGTGTGTACCTGTCAACATGCTCGAAATGTGGTTCGGTAGTAATATTAAATATTCGTGGTAACCTTTCCTTTGCCGTGGGAGACTTCGTCCGAGGCTTGGCTCGGAGGGCTCGGACGAGACGGAGAACGAGCGTTTGTCCTGGGCCTGGTCTCGAGGGCTCAGGCGAGATGGGGTCGAGCTTTCACCCGAGGCCTGAAAATCTCATGCTCACACAAAGAAAAGAGATTAGTCGCAACTGTCCG
Source organism: Coix lacryma-jobi var. lacryma-jobi (assembly GCA_009763385.1). Lineage (NCBI taxonomy): Eukaryota > Viridiplantae > Streptophyta > Magnoliopsida > Poales > Poaceae > Coix > Coix lacryma-jobi. The sequence continues at coordinate 17,351,929 of CM019823.1, read as the reverse complement.
AGTTTTTAGACCCTCTTTCGTCGAGGGGTGCCAGGCTGAACCGACTGGCCGGCCCCTCGAGCTGTCCGGCATGCCGATTGCCCTGGCTTGTCATCCCGCGAGTCCTTTCGATCGGATGCGAGGGGGGATGCCTCGTACTACCCCGAGTGGGCGAGTATCGAGGTTCCCGGTGAGCTGGTAACGGGGAATCCAAGTGAGAGCTCGTGCCCCGTTCGTTAGGGGTCGACTGTGGCCCGGAGGCGGTCTCATAAAGCGTGGGTGCTCAGTCTGCAGGAGTGCCGGGTCCATTCGATAGGGCCCGGTGGCTCGATGCCTCCCTCCGAGGGGATCTCACTGCACGTCGAGCACCCCGCCTTGGATACACGTGAGGGGCCTCGAGGGCTCGGCCCTCGAGTAATGCCGCGAGTGGCGCCCCTTGGTGTCCCTGACTCGGGCGCTCGAAGCCGGCTGTCGAACCCTTTTCGAGGGCCAGCCTTCGCTGCTTCGAGACTTAGGGCCGGGGCCCGTTTTTACCTTTGTGAAGAAGCCTCCGTCGTCTGGGAATCCTTCTGCCCGTTGGGCACGCCTTTTTAGGCGGAAACCGTCGGGGAGAGCGGCGGGCGCGAAGCCGGAGCGACGGTCGTGGCGGGCCCGGATAGTGGAGCGAATGGGGAGGTAACGCGTGTACCCTGCATCCGGCTCGAGACGTGGTTAGGTGGGCGCATTGAATGCATTCGGTTACCTTTTTACGTCGTGGGAGATCCCGCCCGTCTGGATTTCCCCCTATAAATATCGAAAGAGGGGAAAAAGAACCTTTTACTTTGCCTTTGCCTTCGCCGCCGCCGTAGCCTTTACGCGCCCTCTCCTTCGAGCTAGTCGATTGGGGATCTCCGGCCGCCCGTTCGCTGCTCGGATCCGCGCCGCGCCACCGTCATGGCCGCCCAGACACAGATGCTGCCGGCCGAGGACTGGAGCCCGTCGAAGGTGACGCAGAGCGAAATGGACTCGCTGGTGGCCCAGGGGCTTCTGCGCCCCAACCCGGAGGAGGGACCCGCATGGTGGGTTATCCCGTCGGCGGAGCACCGGGAGCCGCACCCGCCGGAGGGGTACGTGGTGAGCTTCACGCGCTACCACCGTATGGGGCTCGGCGTCCCGCCGAGCCGCTTCTTGCGAGGGCTGGCCCACCACTTCGAGGTGGAGCTGCAACACTTCTCCCCCAACTCCATCTCGCACGCCGCCATATTCGCCGCGGTGTGCGAGGGGTACCTGAAGATGGAGCCGCACTGGGAGATGTTCGTCCATCTCTTCCGGGGCGAGCTCTTCATCAAGTCCCTGAAGCCCAGCGGGAGGCGGCCCGTGCGCATGGGCTCCCTTGCCATTACTGCGAGGGCGGGGACCTCGTCGGCCAATGTCCCCCGCGAGTACCTGCGATACAAGCTTTCCACCAACCAGGCCGGGTGGGACGACCATTGGTTCTATCTGCGGAACGAAGGTGGCCTCCTTCCGCAGTACACCGGCAGGGTCCTCACCCAACGCCCGGAGAAGTGGACCTGGGGCGTTGCTGTGGACAGGCAACGCCACCTGGCCCCGCTGATGGAGATGATGAAGACGCTGGTGGATGAGAAGAAGCTGACCGTGCAAGCGGTCATTTGGGCGTTCCACCAGCGAAGAGTTCTTCCGCTGGCGGACCGCCCCCTTCTTATGCACGAGATGGGCCCGCAGGCTCAGCTCGAGGCGCTCAATCGCTCGAGGATGGCCGGAGAGAGGCTGTCCCGGAACGAGGGCGTCTCCCGGGTGTCGATCACGATCCAGGGGCCGTTCGTCCCTGAACTCTCCAACCTGGTTGCGATGGCACCCGACGAGGGATGTCTCGACCTGGTAAGCCTCCCTCGAGTCGAGCTATCTCGAGCCTCCTCCCCCTTCTTCCTCCTTCGATCCGTTTGCATCCGTCTTGTAGTTTGTCTCATCGCGCTTATTCTTTCTTCAGGGGGCATTTACTTGTCGCGCGTCGAGGCCCCCGGTGAGGGAGGACGCCGCGGACTCTCAGGTGAGGCGCCTCTCTGCTCAGAAGGACAAGGAGAGCAAGGATGCCAAAAAGAAGAAAGAGAAAGATAAAAACTTGCGTCGCTTAGCTCGGGAGCAGAGACTGGCGAAGGCTCGTCGTAACCGTCAGCCCGGGGACGGGTCCCCCGAGCTGAGCTCCTCAAGCTCGGAGGAGGAGAGTGGTGATGAGGAGGAGGGCGACGACGAGGGGATGGATGTGCGCTTGATGCGCGCAGGGCTCGTTGATGACAGGGCTGACCGCTCCTCTGTGCAGGAGGGTACACTGGAGGTCCCCCCGACAAAAGGGTCGCGCGGGACGCAGCCGCGGAAGGCGGCGCCGATCCCTGCCTCGTCGGGGGCCCGCGGTCCGTCGAGCTCCGCGCCGGATGCGCCCCTGGTCGCAAGGAAGCCCCGGACCCGGAGCGCCTCCGCCACAGCGCCAACGGAGGCCGCCCCCGCGTCAGCCCAGACGGGGGGTCTCGAGAGGGGTCGGGCCTCGAGAGGCGGTCGACAGGTTGAGAAGGTTTTCGGGCCCGACCCCCGTGAGCCGTCAAGGGCGCCGCCGAGCCCGCGGAGGGGCGGGCGCCAAGAAGAGGCGTCGAGCCCGCGCCATCACGAGCGTCGGGGAGGGAGCCCCCGAGCGTCTCGTGACCAGGGGCGCGAGCGTCCCCGGAGTCCATCGCCGCAGCGCCGCCGGGATACGGAAGCGGACGCGGGAGGGCGCGACCACCAGCGCGGGCGCCGGAGCAGGTCCCGGAGCCCGCGCCGGGGCGAGCGCCATGACGTCGGCACGAGGGTGGTACGGTTGCCCTCCCGCGATGTGGGGCGGAAGGAGGGCTCTCCCTCGAGGTCGAGCCATGGGAGGCGTCGGGAGCCCTCCCCCCATCCCAGCCCCGTGGAGACGGCCCAGGCTCAGGGCTCGAGCCGTGGGGCGGGCTCGAAGCCCCCGAGTGGGTCCGGCGATTCCGGGAAGAAGCCCAGCCGCCGCTTCGGGTGAGTAGTTTCCGTGGGTTTCGTCGGTAGTGAGGCTTCACCTCTTTGCTTTTGATGACGCGTGCCATCTCCATCTTTTCAGGGGGAAGCGCTCCTACCAGGAGGTGGACCTTGCCTCGTCCAAGCGGGCCAAGACCTCGAGCCCTGTCGAGGCACAGGCACCTCGAGGTATGGCACCTTCCTCCGCTAGAGAAGCCGCTTGGCTGGAGAAGGCCCGAGCTGCTATGGCTCGAGGGGGTCGGATGATCGTCGCGAATTTTGGTGAGGCCGTCGCCATCGACCGCAGGGGTCGAGGTACTCTTCCTGGTTCTGACATCTCCGTCATCTCGTATTGCAGGGGCCTCAGCTCATGGCATCGAGCCTGCCACCATCGTATCCGCCGAAGCGCTGCCTCCTCCCCCTCCTCCTCCTCCCGCGATGGTGCCAACTGGGAGCGCCGTCCTTCCCCTCACCACGACGGTTGTTCCGGGGGAAGCGCCTGGGGCGAGCACGGCCCCGCCGGCGTCTGGGGCTGAGGAGACTGCGCCCCTTGTGGCTCCGACCAGCACGGGCCGGGCTGCGGAGGATGGAAGGGGGGAAGAGGCGTCGGCGGAGACGGAGCCGACGGTGGAGGACCTCCTGAACGAGCTGGAGCAGGGGCCGCTCCTCGCCGCGGGCTCGATGACGGTGGAGGCGCCCGAGGTGCCGGCTAGCGCCGACAAGGCGCCGGAGGGCCCGGCCGAGGAAGAGGGCCCGGGGTCGAGCCTTCCCTCGATCGATCCGCAAGAGGAAGTGCCGGCGGAGGGACGGAGGGAGTCCGGGCCCGTGCCGTCGGGCGGCGGGTCGCTGTCGGGGCAGCTCGAGGCGGAGGAGGATCTGCCCGACATCGAGCTCGACCGACCGGTATGGCCATTTCCCGTCCCACTGAGCCCGCCCCTCGTCGTGGTTCCCATCGAGCAGCCGGTCCAGCGGGGGGCTCCGCGCGAGGTGCGGTCCATCTTCCGGGAGGTGGCCGTGCTTATGGCGGAGGCGGAGCGGTCCTGCTCCGAGGAGGCGGGCCGGTCCGCCCAGGTGTCAGCCGCCCTCGAGCGGGCTGAGGCGGAGCTTCGAGATCTCCGCGCGGAGCTGAGCCGGAACGCCCAGATGGCGAGCCGGCTTAACGAGGCGGAGGCGGAGGTCCGGGTGGCTCGAGGCGAGGTCGCTCGATCCAAGGAGGAGGCCGCCGCCGCTCTCGAAGCGTCGAGGAAGGAGGCCGCGGACGCCCGAAGCGAGGCCACCTCTGCCCGGGCCGAAGCCGAGGCGGCGAAGCGGGAGGCTGCTGACGCCCGTGGCGAGGCCGCCGCTGCTCGAACCACAGCGGAGGCGGCGAGAAAAGAGGCCGAAGACGCCAAGAGTGGTGCCGCCACCGCCCGAGCCGCCGAGAGGGCGGCGCGGCAGGAGGTGATCCGCAAGGATCTGGCCCTAGTGGAGGCGGGCCGGCTGATCGAGGACCTTAGGTCCGAGAAGCTCCTCGCGCTGGCCGAGAAGCGCAGGCTGGAGCAGCGTGCTGAGGGCCTGACCAGCGACCTCGCCGCACTGGGGCAACACTGCGACGGTGAGGCTTACACCTTGTTTTTGTTTGGGTCTCGAAGTTTTTTGTTACGCCGCCGTCTCACTCTTCCTTGTTTGTTGCGCAGGGGTCGAGAAGACGGTCGAGGAGCTCCGCGGGACGAACCAGGCTCTCTTGGACCAGCTCCAAGACGAGACGATGGTGGCGGAGCGGGCTCGCTCTTCTCTCGACCGGCTCGGCCCCATGTGGGGTGCTCCTCCTGTGACCGCGGCAGAAGGTGCAATGGCTCGGGGCGATGCCTTGGTCGACGCCTTGTGCTTCTTCGATGCAGCCGCGCGGGACCGTGTCCGGCAAGCTCTCCATCACGGCGTCAAGCAGACACTCGCGGTCGTTCGCTCCGGTTTCCGCTTCCCGGTCCACGTTGTCGCAAATGGCTTCATCGAGATCGAGGGGAAGGATGAGGAGTGGAACAACCGCCGTGTCGACAAAATTTTGGAGAAGATGGAGAGGCCGGGGACGTCGCTCGCGAAGATCTTCGAGGAGGACGTGCTGCCTCCTGACGCCAGCAGCGGTGTCGGGAGCCCTCCTCCTTCGAGCTCGGGCGTCGAGGTCGAGCCTGCCATCGTGGACCTCGGGGAGGAGTACCGCACCGACGAGGACTGAGGCCTGCGTGCCAAATTTGGGCGTCGAGGCCCTTGTAAGAATTCTATGACATAAATGAGGGTACTGAAAGGACCGTGACGCCTAAGAGGGGGGGGGGTGAATTAGGCAACTTAAAAACTACAACTCTAAACTATGGCCTCTAATTTTCACTTAAGCAAAACCTATGCAAGAGAGAAAACTAACCAATGTGCAACTAAGGTTTTGCTAAGTGTGTTTGCTATCTCTACCGTAAAAAGAGTTATGCTATCTAGTTTCCAAACCTATCAACTAGCAAGCAAGCTATGAAAGGTAAAGCACATGAACTAGATAGCAATGTAAATGCGGAAGGTAAAGAGTGTGATAGAGATGCAAACTCCCGTCGACGACTCCGGTATTTTTACCGAGGTATCGAGAAGCGCGCAAGCTTCCCCCTAGTCCTCGTTGGAGCCCCTCGCAAGGAATCCCTCGCAAGGGCCAAGCTCCCAGTCGGATACTCCGTGGATAGCCCCGGTCCTTCCCCACACGCAAGTGGGTCTCCGGTTAAGCCACTCGTGGCAAAGCCTCTCCCGGATGCTCTCCGCCGTCTTCACTATCAAGTTTCCGGCCGAAGCGCCGCGGGCCTTGTTCCCTTCGGTACACGGAGGCGGCCACACCACAAACTCGGTTGGTGTGATCTCGCAAGACTTACAAGCCCCACCGATGTACAACCACGGTGCGCGCAAGCACCGGTAGATAAGAGGTTTTCAAACCTCACTAAACACTAGGCCTAACACCTAGAGCAAGCGCAAAGCGGTGGTCTAACTAGCCTAAGCACTTCGCAAAGCACCTACACTAATCACCTAGTATATTCACTAAGCACTTTGGTGGCTAGAGCAACTAAATATGTGTCTATGCACTAAGATCACTTCCTTGAGCTCCAACCATACTATTTTGGCCGGCCATGGGGGTATATATAGAGCCCCAAGCAAATAGAGCCGTTGGGGAGAAGGATGGGCTTCACTGCGAGGCATCGGACGCTCCGGTCGTAACCATCGGACGCGTCCGATGCTGCATCGGACACTCCGGTCGATACCATCGGACGCGTCCGATGCTCCTTCAACGGCTAGATGCCGACCAGGCACTGTTCAGCAACGGCTAGTCAGCATCCGATGCGTTTGGACCGGACGCGTCCGATGCCGCCAGAGCCTTTCTGGAACCTCTCTGTTCAGGCATCGGACGCAGGTCACTGTAGCGTCCGATGGTGCATCGGTGCGTCCGATGCGCATCGGTGCGTCCGATGCTTTCGGACAGGCACGTCCGATGCTCCTGTTTGCGCTGTACACGAGCTAGGGTTTACCACCGGACGCGTCCGGTGCTTTTGAGCAGCGTCCGATGAGTGCGTCCGATGCACCATTTGCATCGTTTCTTCGCGATTTCTTGCGCCGTCTTGGTTCCATTTTTGTGCCTTGGACTTTGCTTGATCTTGAGGGTCTTCTACTGATCTTCTAATGTCTTGCTTGAGGTGTTGATCATGGGATCACACCGTCGCCTTAGTCCAAGTCACATTTGCACCCTATTGAACTACAAAACAAACACTTGGAAATACATTAGTCCAATTTGGTTATGTTGTTCATCAAACACCAAAATTCAAAGTTAAATGGGCCGAGGTCCATTTTCCTTACAATCTCCCCCTTTTTGGTGATTGATGACAACACAACCAAAGCAAGCAAATAATAGATACAAAATTTAAAATGCAATCTACTTGCTAGGATGCAATGCAAAGGCAAGATCATGTGATGTTAAAAGATACCAAAATGAAAAGACACTTTTATAACTTATCTTGCCCTTGCCATTAAGTCCCTTTGTGGCATTATGGATTCAAGTCTCTCACTAACTCCATAATCCACTTCCTCCCTTTTCTTGGACCATCCAAAAGATATAACCATAAAATTTTAAATTTTGGTTTTGGTTTGCTTTGGTCCCTCAAATTCTCCCCCTTTGGAATCAAACACCGAAAAGGAAGACATTAGTAGCACAAGGGAGGGTCAAATTTTGTGATCCTTTTTATGTGGAGTGGAATAGATCACAAAACTTGGCTCTCACATTATATAAACTAAACTCCCCCTAAGTATATGCATACATATGATGTATGGCAAAGCATATGCATAACCGGCAAATTAATGCACAAAGGAGTTTAATCTATATAATGTATGGAGAAAGCATAATAGAATCAATTGAATAAAACATGATGATATCGGTTAGGAATACCACATGTAGATGCCAATTGAATTGTCGCCACACACGATGCTTGTCTCCAGGGACTCCATTTTCCTTGCAATGAGACTACTACACACATGATAAACTTGAAAGTGATGTTAGTCTCAAAGCTTCCAAATTGTAGAGTAAACTCCCTCTAAAAGTGTGCATACAAGTTTGAAATACTTGTAGGAGACATGCACATTGACTTGTAAGGTCAAATTACCATTTTACAAGTTGACATCACTAGAAATGTGACACCAAATTGAAGATGGTAATAGGGGTAGTTAATCTACAATTCGGTGTTTGGCACATATAAAATAAAGCAATTAAGAGAAGCTATGTGCCATGCTCCTAAACAATTTAAACCATGTAGTTTTGCTCCAAAGATGAGAGTGACACCGAGCAAAACTACCATATGACAAGCCTAGAGATATGAACATACTAATGCAAACATAGGCAATGAAGGAACTAGATGTTAAATTGCAAGAAAATATACCATTGAAAGTAATTGCAAGAATTTAAATCTAGTTACCTAACATGGGAAGGGGAACTTGGGTCCATTGTATCCACTTACATACTTGGCAATGACATGATCCAATGTGATTTACCCCATGATATGGACCCAAACTTTGCCAAGTCTCCAAATTCCCCGTAGTCCACTTGACTACTTACTTCCCTCTCGGGACCCAAACCTTTTTGGTGCTCTTCATGGTGGAGATAATGTCCTTTGGCACCCAAATGCGTTTGGCCCCATTGTTGGCTTGCTTGTTCACCTTGATGGCCACCACCTTGTTATTTTTCTTTTTCTTCAAAAGGTAAGGTGTGGAGGCCTTCTTGTTCACTTTGTTTGTGTAGGTGTTGGAGAGCTTGCTTGTTTGCTTTTTGTTTTTCTCTTTCTTCTTTTCTCCCCCATGCTTCACCTTGCACTCATAGGACTTGTGGCCTTCCTTGCGGCAAAGGTAACAAACCACGGTTTGCTCCTCATCAAGCTTCTTCACTCCCTTGACGGTGTTATCTTGATGAGTTCGGGTTTGCTTCCCTTTACCTTTTGCTTGGTTCAAGTCCTTGGTGAGGCGAGCCACTTCTTGCTTTAGTTGCTCATTCTCCATTGCAATTTCTTGTGTGCAAGTATCTACAATCACATTCTCAACACAAGCTTGTTTGCACATGGGTGAGTCTAAATCAAGTAAATCAATGCAAGAAGTAGAGGCATCCTTTTTAGGCAAATCAAAGATTGATTTTTCAATTTTAGGTGCCTCGATGGGGTTTGCTCCGATGGCTTCTAGATTAGCAACTTTGTTAGTTAGCTCATCACAATGCTTGCACATGATTTCCATTTTAGCAAGCAAACTTTTGTAAGCATCTTGTGTGCTAGCTAACTTTGCTTTTAGTTTTTCATTTTTCTTAGCAAGTTGCTCATCATTGCTTGTGCTATCATATGTGCTTATACTAGCCTCAAGTTTCTCAATTTTATTAGATAGCTCAACATTCAAATTTGAAAAAGTTTCATATTGATCTAGCATAGCATTGTAGGCTTGTTGAGAACTATCTAATTTTTCTTTTAAGATATTAATCTTCTTTTGTTGGCTAGTACAAGCTTTAGCATATTTAAGATTATCTTGCACAAGTTGATTGTAAGAAGGTAGCTCATCATCACTATCACTATCACTATCACTAGAGATAGGGGTTGTGTTACCTCGTGCCATAAGGCACATACGTGAGGAGCTTGATGATGAGTGCTTGTGGCCGTGCCTCTTGTGTCGGGCTTCATCATCACTTGATGAATCATCCCATGTCTTGATGGTGGTGAGGGCTTTGGCCTTGCATCCCTTCTTCTTGTCATTGGGTGTGGGCTTTTGTTTTGGACAATCTTCCACAAAGTGCCCTTTCTTGCCACATCTATAGCATCCCTTTTTTCTTTGCTCTCTTCTTTGATTGGTGAAGAGGCAATCTTCTATGGTGATGGGCACACCCTTGACATTGAGCTTGCGGATCATCCTCTTTACTCCCTTCATGAGCTTGATTGTTTCTTCTTCATCTAAGGAGGAGTCGGAAGAGGTGCAGGCTTGATCATCATCACTTGATTCTTCATCTTCATCATCCTCTTCTTCACTTGAGGAGCTTGAGCTTGTTTCAACTTGCTTCTTGCTCTTCATTTTTTTGTGCTCACATGAGAGAGCGGTGTCTTTGCTTGATGAAGTAGCTTCTTCTTGACCCATCTTGCGTGACATCTCAAATGCCACCAATTTGCCAATGACAATGGCCGGGGACATGGTGCTCAAGTCCTCCATGTTGTGGAGGATGGTGATGATGGTTGCATATTTGTTCTTTGGAAGCACGGAAATGATCTTCCTCACAATATCCGCATCACCTAGCTTTGTGATTCCTATAGAGTTGAGCTCATTGATAATTAGATTCAAACGAGAATACATATCACGAACAAGCTCATTATCATTCATTTTAAAGGAATCGTAACATGATTTAGCTAGATGATATTTTTGCTCTCTAACATTACTTGTACCATCATGGAGCTCATGGAGTTTTAACCAAATATCATGAGATGTTTGCAAAGTAAAAACTTGGTTAAACACATCCATGCTAAAAGATTCAAACAAGCAATTCTTAGCTCTAGCATTAAGATGAATTTCTTTTTCATCACTCGCGGTGGGCTTCTCGGGATTCTTGAGGGGTTTCATCCCGTCGCGAGTGACTCTCCAAACACCTAGATCAACGGCTTCTAAAAAGCAAGCCATTCTAGCACTATAGTATGGGAAGTTTGTGCCGTCAAAGTGCGGAGGCCTAGAGGTATCCATCCCAACCACTCTTAGGGCGTCGGCTCGAAGGCGATGAAACCAAGAGTCCACAAATGAGCCAACTTGGCTCTGATACCAATTGAAAGGACCGTGACGCCTAAGAGGGGGGGGTGAATTAGGCAACTTAAAAACTACAACTCTAAACTATGGCCTCTAATTTTCACTTAAGCAAAACCTATGCAAGAGAGAAAACTAACCAATGTGCAACTAAGGTTTTGCTAAGTGTGTTTGCTATCTCTACCGTAAAAAGAGTTATGCTATCTAGTTTCCAAACCTATCAACTAGCAAGCAAGCTATGAAAGGTAAAGCACATGAACTAGATAGCAATGTAAATGCGGAAGGTAAAGAGTGTGATAGAGATGCAAACTCCCGTCGACGACTCCGGTATTTTTACCGAGGTATCGAGAAGCGCGCAAGCTTCCCCCTAGTCCTCGTTGGAGCCCCTCGCAAGGAATCCCTCGCAAGGGCCAAGCTCCCAGTCGGATACTCCGTGGATAGCCCCGGTCCTTCCCCACACGCAAGTGGGTCTCCGGTTAAGCCACTCGTGGCAAAGCCTCTCCCGGATGCTCTCCGCCGTCTTCACTATCAAGTTTCCGGCCGAAGCGCCGCGGGCCTTGTTCCCTTCGGTACACGGAGGCGGCCACACCACAAACTCGGTTGGTGTGATCTCGCAAGACTTACAAGCCCCACCGATGTACAACCACGGTGCGCGCAAGCACCGGTAGATAAGAGGTTTTCAAACCTCACTAAACACTAGGCCTAACACCTAGAGCAAGCGCAAAGCGGTGGTCTAACTAGCCTAAGCACTTCGCAAAGCACCTACACTAATCACCTAGTATATTCACTAAGCACTTTGGTGGCTAGAGCAACTAAATATGTGTCTATGCACTAAGATCACTTCCTTGAGCTCCAACCATACTATTTTGGCCGGCCATGGGGGTATATATAGAGCCCCAAGCAAATAGAGCCGTTGGGGAGAAGGATGGGCTTCACTGCGAGGCATCGGACGCTCCGGTCGTAACCATCGGACGCGTCCGATGCTGCATCGGACACTCCGGTCGATACCATCGGACGCGTCCGATGCTCCTTCAACGGCTAGATGCCGACCAGGCACTGTTCAGCAACGGCTAGTCAGCATCCGATGCGTTTGGACCGGACGCGTCCGATGCCGCCAGAGCCTTTCTGGAACCTCTCTGTTCAGGCATCGGACGCAGGTCACTGTAGCGTCCGATGGTGCATCGGTGCGTCCGATGCGCATCGGTGCGTCCGATGCTTTCGGACAGGCACGTCCGATGCTCCTGTTTGCGCTGTACACGAGCTAGGGTTTACCACCGGACGCGTCCGGTGCTTTTGAGCAGCGTCCGATGAGTGCGTCCGATGCACCATTTGCATCGTTTCTTCGCGATTTCTTGCGCCGTCTTGGTTCCATTTTTGTGCCTTGGACTTTGCTTGATCTTGAGGGTCTTCTACTGATCTTCTAATGTCTTGCTTGAGGTGTTGATCATGGGATCACACCGTCGCCTTAGTCCAAGTCACATTTGCACCCTATTGAACTACAAAACAAACACTTGGAAATACATTAGTCCAATTTGGTTATGTTGTTCATCAAACACCAAAATTCAAAGTTAAATGGGCCGAGGTCCATTTTCCTTACAGGTACGTCGAGACCCGAATGTATATGTGATTTGTTTATGAAAAGAGTTGTTTTCTTTTCAAATGCGTTTGACCGCTTCTCTTTGTCGCAAGCTCGAGTTTCTGCTAACTTAGTATGTGTTCCTTCGATACGTCGCGAGCCCCTCGAGGGGAGGCGTAGGTAGGGCACCGTAGCCCGGGGGCGTAGGCGGCCGTCTACGTCGACGCCCCCCGACCTTGGAGGCTCGAGGTACTTTAAGATTTAGACGTCGCTAGTTCATTCGAGGCGCGAGTCGAGACGAGGGTCAAATTTTTGAAAAGAAAACACGCGTTTTTTCCGGAGTCTGGGGGGCGTTTACCCCCTTGTTAGCCCCCGAGGGAGGCTCGACCCTGAGCTAGGCAGGGTCGAGGCTACCTTGAGTTGCTAAGTAACATGAAAGATGGAGCACGAGTTGGCCCATTCATATTCAACTTGTTTGTACAAAGCAGTAAAATGAACAAGGCCTCGAGGCCCTTAAGGGTAGAAGCGACGTAGCTGAGATATGTTCCACGCGTTCGCCAGGACCCTGCCTTGGTCGTCGTAGAGCTTGTATGTGCCTGGCTTGAGCACTTCGGCCACGGTGTATGGGCCTTCCCACGGAGGGGTGAGCTTATGGCGTCCTCGATTATCTTGCAGCCGTCGAAGCACGAGGTCCCCCACCGCCAGGTCCCTTTTGCGCACGTGCTTGTCGTGGTAGCATCGAAGTGTTTGCTGGTAGCGTGCAGAGTTGATGAGCGCCACGTCTCGGGCCTCCTCGAGCTGGTCCTTGGCGTTGGTGAGCCTTTCGTCATTGGTTTGCTCGTTGTAGGCTCGAAGTCGAGGTGAGCCGTACTCGAGGTCCGTAGGTAAGACGGCCTCGGCGCCGTAGGTTAGGAAAAACGGAGTGAACCCGGTGGCTCGACTCGGTGTAGTCCTGAGGCCCCACAGCACCGAGGGGAGTTCTGTAGCCCACCCCTTTCCGAAATTCTTGAGGGTCTTGAACAACCTTGGCTTTAGCCCATGGAGTATCATGCCGTTGGCGCGCTCGACTTGCCCGTTGCATTGGGGGTATGCGACCGAGGCCCAGGTTATGCGAATGTTGTTGTCATCGCAGAAGTTGGTGAATTTTTTGCCCGTGAATTGGGTGCCATTGTCGGTGATGATGACATTAGGCACCCCGAACCGGTACATGATGTTGGCGATGAACTCGACAGCCCTCTCGGAGGTGGGGTCTCCTATCGGCTTAGCCTCGATCCACTTGGTGAACTTGTCGACGGCCACGAGCATGTGTGTGTACCCTCCACTTGTCCTTTTGAGGGGACCCACGAGGTCGAGCCCCCAAACGGCAAATGGCCAAGTGATTGGGATCATCTGCAGGGCGTGTGCGGGCTGGTGCGTTTGCTTGGCGTAGAATTGACACCCGTGGCATGCTTGGACCAAACTCTTGGCATCCCCAATGGCGGTTGGCCAATAGAAGCCTTGTCGGAAGGCGTTGCCAACCAGGGCCCTCGGCGCTGCGTGGTGGCCGCAAGCCCCCGAATGCATATCGTCGAGGAGCTTGCGCCCTTCCTCGAGTGGGATGCAGCGTTGAAGGATTCCAGTCGGACTTCGTCGGTATAGCTCCCGTTCGTCGCCGTAGATGACGTAGGTCTTGGCCCTCCGAGCGATGCGTCGGGCCTCCGTCTTGTCTTCTGGTAGCTCGCCTCGCGTCAGGTAGTCGAGGTAGGGCGTCCGCCAGTCGAGGGGCCGTGATGACGAAGAGGCGTGCGCGTCGACCTGCATAGCCTCTGCGGACGTCGAGGGGTCCTTCTCGAGGTGTGGCGTTGAGAGTCGAGCCCCCGTGTCTTGTTCGAGGGGTGGCATCGAGGGGCCAGCTCCCGGGTCGATTTCGATGGATGGCTCGAAGACGTCCCTCGAGAAGACATCTGGCGGTACCGTGCCGCGCGTGGACGCCAACTTTGCCAGCTCGTCTGCGGCCTCGTTGTACTTCCGAGCTATGTGGTTGAGCTCGAGGCCGTAAAACTTGTCTTCCAGCTTGCGCACCTCCCCGCAGTATGCCTCCATCTTGGGATCGATGCAGCTTGAAGCCTTCATAACCTGGTTGACGACGAGCTGCGAGTCTCCTCGGGCGTCGAGGCGTCGGACCCCGAGCTCGAGGGCGATGCGCAGCCCATTGACGAGGGCCTCGTACTCGGCGACGTTGTTGGAGGCGGGGAAGTGCAAGCGAAGCAGGTAGCGCATGTGTACTCCGAGGGGTGAGATGAAGAGCAGGCCTGCTCCCGCCCCCATCTTCGTGAGGGATCCATCGAAGTACATGGTCCAGAGTTCGGCCTGAATCTGTGCCGGCGGGAGCTGAGTATCGGTCCATTCAGCAACGAAGTCCGCCAACGCTTGCGACTTGATGGCCTTTCGCGGGGCATAGGTGATGGTCTCCCCCATTAGTTCGGCGGACCACTTGGCGATGCGCCCCGTGGCCTCCCGATTGTTGACGATCTCTCCGAGGGGGAAGGACGACACCACCGTCACGGGATGAGCGAGGAAGTAGTGCTGGAGTTTGCGCCTCGTGACGATGATGCCGTATAGCAGCTTTTGGATGTGCGGGTACCGGACCTTGGCCTCGGAGAGTACCTCACTGGTGAAGTATACCGGTCGCTGGACCGGCAATGTATGACCCTCCTCGTGCCTCTCGACGACTATGACCGCGCTAACCACCTGAGTGGTTGCGGCCACATAGAGGAGGAGGGGCTCAGGGGAATCGTCACCTTCGGCTGGTCGCGGGGGCACGAGAATTGGTGCAGAAGTCAGCAGCCCCTTCAACTTGGTTAAGGCCTCCTCGGCTTCGGCGGTCCACGCGAAGTGTTCCGTCTTTTTTAGTAGGCGGTAGAGGGGTAGTGCTTTTTCCCCCAGCCTCGAGATGAATCTGCTGAGAGCGGTTAGGCAGCCCGTTACTTTCTGTACGCCCTTGAGGTCACGAATCGGGCCCATCCTCGTGACTGCTGAGATTTTTTCAGGGTTTGCCTCGATCCCCCGTTGCGAGACGATGTAGCCAAGTAGCATGCCTCGAGGCACACCAAAGACACACTTCTCGGGGTTGAGCCTCACATTCTTGGCCCGGAGGCACTCGAACGTGGTCTCGAGGTTGCTGATGAGGTTCCCTACTTTTTTAGTTTTAACCACGATGTCGTCGACGTAGGCCTCGACGGTCTTGCCTATGTGCTCGCCAAAGATGTGCTGCATACATCGTTGGTACGTCGCCCCGGCGTTTCGAAGGCCGAAGGGCATCGTAACATAGCAATACATACCAAATGGCGTGATAAAAGAGGTCGCAAGCTCATCAGATTTTCTCATCCTAATTTGGTGGTAGCCGGAATACGCATCAAGGAACGAAAGCACTTCGCACCCAGCAGTGGAATCGACGATCTGGTCAATTCTAGGTAAAGGAAATGGAACTTTTGGACATGCTTTATTCAGACCAGTGTAATCTACACACATCCGCATTTTTCCATTCTTTTTCCTAACTAATACAGGGTTAGCTAGCCACTCTGGGTAAAATACCTCCTTGATAAATCCGGCCGTCAAAAGCTTGTGCACCTCCTCGCCGATGATCCTGCGCTTTTCCTCGTCAAAGCGGCGCAGGCGTTGCTTCACTGGTCTAGACCCGGCCTGGATCTCCAAGGCGTGCTCGGTGACTTCCCTCGGTATGCCCGGCATGTCCGAGGGGTTCCACGCAAACATGTCGATGTTCGCGCGGAGAAAGTCGACGAGCACTGCTTCCTATTTGGGCTCGAGGCTGGTACTGATGGTCAGCGTCTTGCCATTGGCCGAGGTCGGGTCGACGGGTATTTGCTTGGTGTGCTCAGCCGGCTCGAAGGTGCCGGCGTGACGCTTTGCTTCTGGGCCCCCCTCGGTGGCCAGGGCTGCTAAGGCCTCGAGCGAGTCGAGGTGGACGTTGGCTTCCCCCCGCTCGACGCATTCCACGTCGCAGTGGTATGCGTGCTCGTAGGAGGTGTCAACGGTGATGACCCCTTTTGGCCTCGGCATCTTGAGCTTCAAGTATGTGTAGTTAGGAATCGCCATGAACTTGGCGTAGCCTGGCCGGCCGATGATGGCGTGGTAGGTCCCTTGGAAGCCGACCACCTCGAAGGTGAGCGTTTCCTGACGGAAGTTTGCCGGCGTGCCGAAGCAGACCGGCAGGTCGATGCGCCCAAGGGGGTGGGCTTTCTTTCCTGGCACTACTCCGTGGAACCCCCCGACGCTGGGTCGAAGCTGTCCCTCTGAAATCCCCAGGAGGTCGAGGGTCTCGAGGTATATGATGTTGAGGCTCGAGCCCCCGTCCATCAACACCTTGGAGAACCGAACGTCGATTATGATGGGGTCGACGACGAGGGGGTAAGCCCCCGGGTTTATGACCTGGTCCGGATGGTCGTCACGGTCGAACGTGATTGGCGCATCGGACCAGTCAAGATACCGGGGGGCGTCGTGGCCAAGCGAAAAGATTTCCCGGCGCTCCTTCTTTCTTTCTCGAGCTGAGAGCCCGACGGTCGGCCCCCCGTAGATCATGTAGCAGTCGCGCACCGGGGGGAAGTCGCCATCTGCGTTCCTGCCGCCGCGTCGATCGGTATCCTTTCCCTTAGGCGCGTCATCCCTCTTATCGGCGAGCTTGGAGTAGTAGCCCTTCAACAGTCGGCAGTCTTTCAACTTGTGGTTGACGGGGCCCTTGTGGTAGGTACAGGGATCCTCGAGCACCTGGTCGAAAACAGCCCCATCGGGGGGGCCTCGGGGCTTCTTAGGCTCGAGGGCGCCCGTGAGCACCTCTTTGTCGTCGTCGTCATCGGCGCCACGCTTCGCCTTCTGACCCTTGCGTTTGTTTTTCTTCCTTTTGTTGCCGTCATTGCTGTCGTTTTTGGCGTCGTTGCCCTTGCTGGAGCCCTCCGGCGCGATCACCGCCTTGCCTTTGTCCGTGGAACGGCCAAAGAAGGCCCCCACTGCTTCGTCGCCCGAAGCAAAGCTGGTGACGCGATCCATCAGGTCCTCGACCGTCCCGGGACGGTAGAGTCCTAGCTCATGAACAAGCTCTTGGCACGTCGTGCCCACGAGGAACGCTGAGATGACGTCCTCGTCAGGCACGTGGGGGAGCTCGAGACGCTGCTTCGAGAACCGTCGAGCAAAGTCGCGGAGGGGCTCGTCCGCCGCCTGCCTGCAACGCCGTAGGTCCCAGGGGTTGCCTGGACGCACGCAGGTCCCCTTGAAATTCCCGTCGAAGACCCTGACTAGGTCGGCCCAGTCATGGATCCGATCCGGCGGGAGCCCCTCGAGCCACCGGCGGGCGGTGTCCGAGAGGTAAAGTGGGAGTTGACGTATGATCACGCGGTCGTCGTTCTTCGCTCCGCCTAGTTGGCAGCCAAGGCGGAAGTCCGAGAGCCAGAGCTTGGGCTCGACCTCCCCGTCATACTTCACGATGTTGGTCGGCGGTCGGAAGCGGTCGGGGAGGGTCGAGCTGCGGATGGCCCGGCTGAAGACTCGGGGGCCCGGGGGCTCGGGGACCTGCCGGTCCTCGTCGCTGTCGTAGGGCTCCCCTCGATGGGCGCTATAGCCACGCTCTTGGGCCCCCTTGTCCTTGCGCCGTCGGTTGATGTCGTTGCGGGCGTCGTTGGGGTCTCGAGGTGGCCGGTTGTCGACGATCCGTTCGCGGACTGGTCTAGCTCGAGAGGCATCCGGCTGGTGGACGGATGCCTCGTGAGCGTCGTGGGGCGTGTCCGCCGGTCTCCCCGAGGCTGCTCCGCGTCGGCGTGACGCCGAGCTCTCGGCCTGCTGCACCGCGGCTGTCTCGAGGAGGTTTTTCATTTCTCCGAGCATGCGCCTGGCATCGGGGTTGGAGACGGCGGGCAGGTCACGGAGCATCATAGCCACCGCCACCACGTTCTGGCCAGCTCGCGGTAAACATACCTCGGGGCGTGCTGGTGCCCCGTCCTCGAGGATCCGCCGGTGGACCTCCCGAGCTCGGCCTCGAGCTCCGGCTCCTCGGGGCTGGGGTGGTTCCTGCATCAGGGTTTGCCGGAGCTGCAGCAGGTGTCGCCGTTCCTCCTCGGCTTTGGTGATTGCCTCTTGCACTTGTGCGAGTTGCGCCGCCCGGCCATCGTCGTGCTTAGGCGGTACAGCCGGTGCTGGAGGTTCGTCCCTTCCCCGAACGCGTGATCCGTCTGCCGCGGCCACGTCGCTAGGTCCCTCTAGGTCGAGCGCCGGCCTGCCATCGTCGCCTTCGTCCTCGGTATCGCATACGACTCCCTCGAGTTGGAAGCACTCCCTGGTGGGATCCCAGAGGTCGGGGTCGTGGTAGTCGTATTCGTCGGAGTCGGAGCCGTTGACGGCACGCCGCCTTGGCCGATGCTGGGACCGCAGCTCGCGGTACCATTCTCCGACGGTGGCTCGCCGAGGTGGCTCGAGGGGTCGCAAGAAGTCGCGGTCGACGCACGCGGGGTGGACGATTTCCAGGCTGGCCATGGCCTGCAGCAGCGCGCCCGAACGCTGCTCCCGGTTTTACCACCGTCTGGTCCTGATGGCGCTCGTCGAGGCGGTGGGCGTATACAGCCGCAGAGTTGTCGAGGCCGACCGGGAACCGCTGGCGTTGAGCGCAGCGCGACCTGTGCGGGAGGAGGCTGAGCGGCGTCGACGGCGCACGGCTCGGAGGCCTCTGGCCTGGCTCCTGGTCCGTACGCATGATGAATGCGAAGTCGCTAGGCCGGCGTGAGTGCGCCCTGGAGGTCTCCGGCCGCGTGCCGGGCGGGTTTCCCCTTGGGGACTCTGCACCGGCTACGGGGGCGTAGGTGTTTGCCGCGGGCACCGCCTGCGCCCGGCGACGACGATGACGACGGCGCCGCTCGCGATGTGGCGACATGTGGTGGTGCGGGCAACGCGTCACGCCCCCCGCGCGGGGTGGCGTGACACGCACTCCGCTCAGGCCCTCCGTGGAGAGCAGAGTCAGCTCGTTGCCGTTGCCTGTGGCCAGGAACTCGAGGCTCCCGAACCAGACGACGGCACCAGCCGAGAGCGGAAGGGGGGATGAAGCCATCCAGGAATCAACGAGAAATCGGCTCGGACACGCGAAGTCCCCTACCTGGCGCGCCAACTGTCGGTGTTTCGTACCCGGGGGTATCACACCAACGAGTGATATGATCGCGTGCTTCTCTTCCTGGATGGTGACGCAAGGGGACACAAGGATTTATCCTGGTTCAGGCAAAGAAGGCCCTACGTCCAGTGGGGGGAGATGTTCTTGTATTACTTGCACCTAAGTGCTTGTACAGGGGAGAATACAAGCTCAGTGAGCGTGGACCGGAATCCGGACTTGTGTCTGTGTGTGGACTCGTGTGTTGTGTTCCTCTTCCTGAATGAGGGCCCTAGTGTCCCCTTTTATAGAGCAAGGGGAGGCCAGGGTTACATAAAGGAATTACAGGTGTCGGGGCGTATGGTGCCCCATACGGAGAAGAGTAGGAACCCTGTCTTGTCGGGGCCACTGGAGCCGATGTGATCGTCGCTGTTGAGGCGTCCTTGGGTCGTGGCTTCCATCCTGGGCGCGGACGTGGTGGCGCGACAAGGCGGGAGCCGTACAGCACCCATCCCGGAACGTACAGTACGCGGTGAGGTCCCTCCGGGTCTTGGGGTACCTGTCCTCCAATAGCACGAAAGTAGTTAGGGCTCGAAGGACGCGGAGCCGGCTTCGAGGTGGTGCCACGGGGGCTCGAGGGGCGCGGAGCCGACCTCGAGGTGTTACGGTGCAGGGCTCGAGGAGCACGCAGCCGGCCTCGAGGGGTTACGGTGCAGAGCTCGAGGAGCGCGTAGCCGGCCTCGAGGGGCTACAGTGCAGGGCTCGAGGAGCGCGCAGCCGGCCTCGAGGGGTTACGGTGCAGGGCTCGAGGAGCGCGTAGCCGGCCTCGAGGGGCTACAGTGCAGGGCTCGAGGAGCGCGCAGCCGACCTCGAGGGGTTACAGTGCTTGGCTTGGCCGAACAGTGCCGTACTGGTGCCCTTTTGCCCATGCTTGTGGTGAAAACGAGACTTGACCTTTATACCGAGTCACTGTGGTACATGCTGTGCACTGGTGGACATGACCGGAGTAGGTGAAGACATTAAATGCGTGGCATGGGTTGGTACGGCTGTCTGTGCAGCTCGAGGTCCGTGCGTTAAGGCTCGAGGTGTGGGGGCGCGCTCGCCCGAGGCCTGGAGGGCTCGAGCGAGACGGAGAGCGATCGTGCTCGCCCGAGGCCTTGTTGGGAGGGCTCGGGCGAGACGGAGACAGAGCGTTCGCCCGAGGCCTGGCTGGGAGGGCTCGGGCGAGACGGAGATAGAGCGTTCGCCCGAGGCCTTGCTGGGAGGGCTCGGGCGAGACGGAGACGAAGCGTTCGCCCGAGGCCTGGCTGGGGAGGGCTCGGACGAGACGGAGACGGTGCGTTCGCCCGAGGCCTGGCTGGGAGGGCTCGGGCGAGACGGAGACAGAGCGTTCGGGTGTGTGCGTTGATTGGGGGTACCCTTTTTTGTACCACCGACAAGTAGTTTATCTCAAAAACATTTTAATAAAACCTTTATAAAAACAAGGAAAGGTTAAATGCACCGGGGCTTGCCTTGAGGATCGGTGAAGTCCGAAGATTCTGAAAAACACGAAAGGTCTGCACCCTCAGGAGAAATCCACTGAGAGTTAGGGCCTTCCGAAGCGGGATCTACACGTAAAAGTGCATATGCATGAATAATGAGATGCTTATGATATGATCATGGTAAAGATAGAAATTTTCTTAACTATAACCTTTATAGAGTACAACTTTCCATTGCGGTAAAGTTGCAAACCAACAAACCCACTTTAGCTATTATACATACTAAACAAGTTTTATTATTTTCTTTAAATATGATAAGCAACAAAAAAGTATTTATATAAAGGAAACCCATAACCAGGGAGTATATCATGTTAACTTCCCATTGGTTGTCATACAACTCCAAAAGTCACACAAATCCTAAAGTGATTAACTAATTTTATTTATTTCATAAGCCATTTAAAATAGCTTTCTACACATACATAAATTATACTTATTCAAACAGAGCTGAAATTAATCATGGAGATTGATATAAGTGATACAAACTCACAAGTCAAATTTCATGATTTTTGGAGAAACACAGAAAATTACATAAATCATCAAAGTTACATTTATTAATTAAAGCACAGGTTTAATTGTCATATCAAAAGTACTCAAAATACAAATTTTATAATTTTTATATTAGTACAAGCATGCCATCATTAATCATGTCAAAATTCATAATTAACAGAGCTATAGATTAATTATGGCAAAAATAACAAAACTGATTACTATTCAAAAAGACAGAAAAAGAAAACTAAAACTAGCCCAAACTGGGCTTTCGGCCCAGTCCAGCCTGACCCAGCGTGGCGCGAGCGCACGGCGGTAGGTGTGAGGGCGTTCGCTCGAGGCCCGGCTCCAGCGAGACAGCGCCCGAGGGTCCGCTCGAGGCCTAGCTCCAGTGAGACAGCGCCCGAGGGTCCGCTCGAGGCCTAGCTCGACCGAGACGATAAGACAAACGTCTACCCGAGGCCTGACTCAGGGCTCGGCGAGACAGAAAACTCTCATCCGTCCGAGGCCTGGTTCGAGGCTCGGGCGAGACGGAAAAACGCTCGTTCGTCCGAGGCCTAGCTCGGGCGGGACGGTGAACGCGTTCGTCCGAGGCTTGGCTCGAGCGAAGCGGAGGGTGCGCCTGCTCGAGGCATAGCTCGAGACGGTGAGCACGTGTCCATATGCCCGCTCGAGACCTGGCTCGAGTGAGACGGTGTGTCCTGACAGCTTTGCAGAAAAGCCCTTCGGCTTGCGCTAAAACAACCCGCAGTCCAGAGCGCTATTCACCTGAGTCTGCGACTTTTCAACTAACACCCTGCAAAAACCTGTCTTCACAAACACCAGGTCCCCGACCATGGCCGGCGCACATGGTGACGCATCGAGCGGCGGCGGGCCTTACGCCGGCCAACTCCGATCACTAGAGACCCAACGGACGCAAGCATCCGCACCGGCAAGCCTACCGCAACCGATTGAGCCCCTAACCCTAAACTCTACTGCTCCGGCGAGGTCTGGCCACGCACGGCGGCGGATTGGATCTCGACACGGCTGCTCCGGCGAACCTAGACCGGTAGCAAGCGAACGGAGAAGCTAGGAAGGTATAGAAGCTCACCCTGGTGCTGATGGTGAAGTCGGTTTGAGCGGAGGTTGCTCGGAGAGTAGGCGTCCACGGAGCAGTGGCCTTCGGCGGTGAACTCCGGCGAAGACGACGCTGTTCCGGTAAAACCTGAGCACCAGACAAGGAACCATCGAGCCGATGAGCTCTTTGGGATCAAGACGAAACACAAACACGAGAAAGAGAGAGTGGAGAAGTGCTCGGTTGAGCTGACCACGGTGAGGTCGAGCTCGGCGGCGCTTTCTGCTCGGCGGGAAGAAAACCGGCGAGTATGAGCTCTCTGGTGCAGTAGAGGTGGAGAGGATAGGTCTGGGAGATGCGCAAAGAAGTGAAGTACTTATAGGCGCGGTGAAAAGGGATGGGAAATGACTGGAGACGGTGAATCTGGAGGTTTGACCGGATTGTTCCCGTCGGCGCCTTGGTGGCAAACACGGCGACGACGAGCTCAGAGGTGACGCCACGACGCGAAGGAGAGTGCCAACAGCAGCTTACTTCGCCACGGACTCAGTCGTGCGCTGATTCGAGAAGAATTGATGCCCATCGCGCTGGCGTCGCCGACCCTAGCTCGGGCGGTCACCGCCATGAACAGGAGCTCAAACTTATCCCCCCTTTTCTCTTTTCTATCCTTTCTAAAATTACTTTATATTTTTCCATACAAGTTAAAAATATGTTAAAATATCAAATGCTCAGAATTTAATACTGAACATCTTTTGCTTTTGCAACATGTGCAAAATATGTTTAGATTTTGAATTAGGGTTTGCAAATCAAAAAGGGATAAAAAGGGCAGAAAAGTATTTTCAAAATTACTTCTGATTTCATATGAAAACTTGGAAAACTTTATACATCAAAGTTGATCCTTAACAAAAATGGAGCAACTTTGCTTTTTGGAGCATAGCCATATTCTTTTTAGATTTTGATTGATAATAAAGGGGATAAAATAGGGTTTTTAAATTAATTAACTTATTTACTTGAATTTCATTCCAATCTGGAATTACACCTCAAAGGTAGCTTGAAACATGTTCCCACTACACCTTTGAGACATAATACCAGGGTTGGGTATAAAATTCAACTACTATACATAAGATTACCATAATACCCTTATAAAGCATAAAAGCATTATTCTCAACAAGAAAGCATAAACTAGGATTGCAAACTTAAACACTCCTTATCACTAAGCACAAGCATGAAAATTAAACTTGTTTTAAGTGAACGCATAATCAGGTTATTAACTCAGATAAAATGCCAGTGCATATGATGACATGTCAAGTTTTAGTCTTGCTTAACACCAGAGTGTTACATCAGGCAAGTGGCCAGTTGACTCCTTTCCAGCTTCTTCTTGGCACTCCACCAGACTACAAACATCTTCGAGTCTTTGGTTGCCTGTGCTTTCCTAACCAAGCCTCCACAACGCCAAATAAACTCAGTGCTCGCTCTTCTCCGTGCGCACTCCTTGGATACCCGGCTGATCATCGCGGATACAGGTGTTTGGATCTCCAATCGCGCCGCGTTATCACGTCTCGCCACGTTGTTTTTGACGAAACTCAGTTTCCCTTTCAGTCTGCATCTGCACCTGTCAAACCGACAATAGCCAGACCAGCTACAGTCTTGATACTCCTGTTATCATTCAGACCCAAACCAAACAAACAAGTCCAGAAACCCCAAGTCCAGCGCCCCCAAACTCAGCGCCTCCACTTCATCCACCACCATCATCACCCTCTCCCTCAGTACCCGGGCTTGGTTCACCAAGTCCACCCCCTCTAAACTCTAATTCCACCCCATCACCATCCCTTGGTCAGTCTGCCCCAATCTCTGCAGCTGCACCAATCCCTGATGGAGCTAACACTCACCACCACATGCAGACTAGATCAAAAGCTGGCATTTTCAAACCCAACCCTCTATACGCCCTCACTACCAGCAGCTCTTCTTCCCCACCACCTATCTCCCCAATTCCAAAAACTGCTCGCACTACTCTCAAAGATCCCAATTGGCGAGCAGCCATGGCTCTTGAATTCGAAGCTCTTCAAAGAAACCACACATGGCGTCTGGTCGATCGACCACCTAGTGCCAATGTGGTCACTGGGAAGTGGGTATTCAAACATAAACTCAATCCCGATGGATCCCTGGAACGGTATAAGGCACGCTGGGTGGTTCACGGCTTCACACAACGTGCCGGGATTGACTTCAGTGAGACGTTTTCCTCTGTGGTTAAGCCAGCCACGATCAGAACAGTTCTCACCATTGCTGCTTCGCGCAATTGGCCGACAAAGCAGCTCGACGTCTCCAATGCCTTCCTTCATGACCATCTGCACGAGCAAGTTCTCTGTCAGCAACCGACAGGTTTTGTTGATGATAGTCGTCCCGATGCCGTCTGCTTGCTTGACAAGTCGCTGTATGGTCTCCGCCAAGCTCCTCGAGCGTGGTTTAACCGTTTCGCTGCGTTTGTCACCAAGCTAGGCTTTCATGCCACCCGGTCCGATTCTTCTCTATTTGTCCTCCGTCGTGGCCACAACACTGTCTATCTCCTTCTTTATGTCGACGACATTGTTCTCACCGGCTCCAGCTCCGGTCTCCTACAGCACATCGTCGAGTGCCTTCGTTCTGAGTTCGCCGTCAAGGACATGGGTGCCCTCCACTTCTTCCTTGGCATTGATGTTAAACGAACGAAGGATGGCTTCTATCTTTCTCAAGCACGATATGTTGAAGATATCCTCGCCCGTGCTGACATGGTCAATTGCAATCCGGCATCCACACCAATTGAACCCAAGAACAAGCTATCTGCCGATGGTGCGCCTGCTGATGACCCGTCGGCCTACCGAAGCTTGGCAGGCGCCCTTCAGTTCCTCACTATGACACGACCTGATATTGCCTTCGCTGTCCAACAAGCATGTCTCCACATGCATGATCCACGCGCACCGCATATGTCGCTGCTCAAACGCATTCTGCGGTACGTGCGCGGAACGACGTCGCACGGTCTTCTTCTTCGTGCCTCCACTGACCTCGACGTCACCGCATACTCGGACGCGGACTGGGCAGGTTGTCCTGACACCCGGCGTTCGACGTCGGGCTTCTGCGTCTTCCTCGGCGAGTCTCTTGTTTCATGGTCGTCGAAGCGCAACCGACTGTGTCAAGATCAAGTGCGGAGGCTGAATACAGAGCGGTGGCCAACGCCGCTGCGGAGTGCATCTGGTTGCGACAGCTTCTTGGCGAACTTTCCTGCAGCATCTCGAAGGCCACGATTGTGTTCTGCGACAATGTGTCCGCGGTCTACATGGCAGCCAACCCAATTCATCACAAGCGCACAAAGCATATTGAGCTCGACATACACTTCGTGCGCGAACGCGTCCAGCTTGGTGATATGCGGGTACTCCACGTCCCGACTGGTGAACAATTCGCTGATGTAATGACGAAGGGCCTTCCGACGGCGTCATTCGAAGGGTTCCGATCCAGTCTTTGTGTGCTTCCTATCACCCATTAGACTGCGGGGGGTGTTGAGGACAGCAGTTTGCGTATGTATTGCGTATGTATGTAGAGGCGCACGTCGCCCACGGTGGCCGCGTTCCCGCGGCACTTTGTAATCCACGATTCTTGCGGTTGCCAAAGGCTCCAGCTGTTGTAACATATATACACAATTCAGAGATCAATGCAAAGCTTGTTGGCTCATTGTTTCAGAGCTGCGCTGCTCCCTTGCTCGAGCACGTGTGCGGCCCGCGAGTCCAGTGGCAGTGTCCGCCCATGCCCACCGGCAACCATACAGTCTCCCACAGTTTGGTCAACGGGAAATTCTCGTGACATTTGTAACCCTTTCAGCCTATGGACTATATGGTCAGGTCAGAAGATCTCTTTGTTTCAAGCAGTTGGGTCAAAAGATCTGATGAACAGTGCTTCAGAACTGACAGTTTCTTTTAGACAGATTGAATGTTCCAGAAGCCAGAAGTCCAGAATGCTCACTCCAGACTACTGCTACTTATAGTCGTTTCCAAATGTCTTATAGAGGTAGATTAGGCATAACAATCCGCTAATTAGCGCAGGTTGATCGTAGACGCACGCCGGCACGACGGTGAACCGTGGACGTAGGCGAGGGTGAAGTTCCTGCTAGCTCCACTCCAGACCGTCGTCCCCGGTGTCGATCGACGAACGAAAACGAATGAACGATTGCGCGGCTGGTTGGTGTTGTTGATCAGCAGTAAACAGAGTGAGAATGTGAGATGGCTCATGAGCCGTCGTGAGATGGATGCTCTCGCATTCAATTCAAGTCCAAATGCTGGGATGCTAAACGCATGTCGACGTGTCATTGGTCCGCACGTCACGTCTACCTCTTCCTGTTCACACATGCTGGAGACTTGTATGAGCCGCGTGCAGTTGCGTCGAACACGCGTTTGTTCTGCACAAGGGCTACAGAAATTTGAAGGTGAGGGAACGTTTGTCTCCACAAGAGCTACTCAACTTCTCTGCGATCGCGATGCTTGCTTCTTAATTATCGAACAGAAAATTGCCCTAAAGACATTATTCAAAGAAAATCTTCAGAAGAAGTGTGTAGCCACTAGCCACATCGCAGTCGTGTAATTAATAATAATAAAGTAAAAAAAAACAAGTTCGAGAAACCATTTTTGAGGCCCGCCGTTGAACGAGCAACCAGAGCTGACTGGCTAGCTAGATGGTGACAAAATAGTACTGTAGCAAAAATTGTTCCACTAACGTCAAACCTTAAATTAATTCAGGGGGGTAACTATGCGGCTGCTTTGTTGGAATTGATCTCCCAGCCGTTAGGCCCAACGGCCTAACGGGCCTTAGATCTGCGCCCTGATCGGGGGCGCCCAACCTTGTGGTTGGTGGGCCCCCGCCGCACAGCGCTATAAAGGAAAGGTGGGGGCCGGGGCACTCGGTACGAGGTTGACCGCGCCGCCAGTCTCCCCACCGAAATCCTAACCCTAGCCGATCCCGTGGGTGCGCTGCCAGCGGCGGGAAGTCTCCACCGACGTCCTCTTCTCCGTCCTCGATGTCCTCGACTTCGACCAACGGCACCGGCACGACGGCGAACGCCATGGCCGGCTCGAGCTCTACTACGACTCCAATGGACTCACTCGGTGTGCTACTTCACCCTCCACTCTCTCTTTACTTCTTTGTATGTTGTACCCGAATCCCTTTTTCCCCTCTGGATCTACTGCTAGAGATCTTGTAAACCTAACAATGGTATCGGAGCCAGTCTAGATCAGTGGATCTAGACGGGGAAATGAAATGAAACGAAGAACAAACCGATTCCAAGGTCGGGATTTGAATGAACTGCAAATGAATGAACCGATCCGTTTCGGATCGGGAAGAACAAACTTGAATCGAATCGAAAACAACCGATCCGTTTTTTTTGGATCGGGATGAACACTCATGAACGGCAACGACTTTGAACCCTAACCCTAACTTGAAACCCTAGCCCGAGAATACGAAGCCGATTGGTGAGGAGACCTACCTTGGTCTCTTCTCCGTCGGTGGCGCCGTCGTTGCGCGGTTGAATCACCGGCCGAAGCTCCGTTTCGCGCGGACGCCGGTAGGGGCTCGGGTTAGGGCGCCGCGGCAAAGCCGTTCGACGGCGGCGCGCTCAACCGGAGGCGAGCGCGCGCACCGGCGAAGGGCTTCCCGACGGCGCCATTCTCTCCGGCGTCGTCCCTGCTCGCGTGGTAGTCGCCGGAGCATCGTCGCCGTCGCGGCTGCCACTACCGCGTGCGCTGCGCTCCGAGGCAGAGGAGAAAGGCGGCCGGGGGGAGAGAAATGCGCTAGGGTTTGGAGGTGCGGCCGGCCGGAGCTGGTTTTGATCGCCCGAGAAATCCTCCTGGCCGTCCGATTGAAAACCGACGGCCACGATCGGCCAGGCCGAATACGGCCCAGGAGGGCGCGCGCGGGGATGCCATTTCCCGGCCCAGGCCCAGGTTGCGGCCTGGCCGCGGAGGGCGCTCAGCCGGGCGGTGCAAAGGCCGGCCTGGGCCGCTATGGGCCGTGCGAGCATGCGCGTGCTGGCGGGCCAGAGCAGGCTTTCAGGCCACATCTGAAGAAAGAACAGTAAAATGAACACAAATTTCGTTTTAATTTTCCAGAAACTGTTTTGATGCAAGTTTAAATGCATTTTAGTGAAATTTGAACCAAATTTTGTGTGTAAAATTTTATCCAACGATAATTTTACTCAGAAAATAGAAAGATGTGATATATGCTTCTGGAAAATTATTACGAAATGAATTTATTTGTTTCCGCTGCGTATTATGATTTATTGTTGTTTTCTATTATTAAATTCAAACCAACGGGAGAGTTTAATTATGGAAAATGAACATTTCTGATTTTGAGATTATTATAATGTTGTTATTTTCTGACCAACGTTGTTAATAACACTATTATAATATTTTATTCACATGAAATTATACATTAATTCTACTTCTGCCCAACGGTGATGTTGAATTTTGTTGTATAAATGAATATTGTATGTTTTAATTTTGACCAACGTTGAGATAGGGCATGCAATTTTCATATGTAAATGTTCTTATTTTTCTTTGAAATGGTTTCAGGAGGAAAAACCGTGTTGAATGTCAACAACATCCCGCCGCTCAATGGGACCAACTATCGGGTCTGGCGGGAGAAATATGAACTTGAACTTGCGCTTGGAGAGATTGATATGGCAATAACCACACCGTGTCCTATTGCACCACAGGACCCGGTGAGGGGAGCCGATGAAACTGATGCTGATTTCCTTGCTAGGCAAAGAGATCATGCTGAAATCAGGATGAAATATGATCTCGAACACAGACGTTGGATACTCTCCAATCGCAAGTGCTTGATGGTGGCTAAGGCCACGATTGAAGAACCCATAAGGGGGTCGATCCCAGAATGTCTCACCGCCATTGAATACCTGGAAAGGGTTAAGAATCAGTTTACTGGGTCTGCAAAGGCCACAGCAAGCACATTGATCAAGGAATTGGTCACTATGAAATACAATGGTGGTAGCATTAGGGATCACATTGTGAAAATGAGCTCCATTCAGGCTAAGTTGACGCCAATGGAAGTAGTGGTCAATGACCAATTCCTACTTCATTTGGTTTTCCACTCTTTACCGAGGGAATATGAAACCTTTACTGTGAACTATAACATGCAGCCTGAAAAATGGGATATTGAAAAGCTCATTGCCATGTGCGTTCAGGAGGAAGAGCGGATTAAGTCCTCACATGGTGACTCTGCTTACTATGTGAAGGACAATAAGAAAAGAAACTTTAGAAATAAGAACTTCAGACCACAGGGCAAGTCCCAGTGGGAGAAAGGCTCTACCTCCAAGGCACAGGAAAAGGCCCCTCAGGTTCCTCAGGTTCCTCAGAATCCTGAAAACCAGAATCAGAATCAGCAGGACAACCTTTATGGCAATGCTGAGAAAGATCAGTGCAAGTTTTGCTTCAAAAGGGGGCACTACAAGAAAGATTGTCCTGACTTCATGAAATGGTTGATGAAGAAAGGTAATGATTTGATTACATTTGTTGATGAATCCCTGTTTTTATGTTATTCGAAAACCACTTGGTGGATTGATTCTGGAGCAACTGTTCATGTTGTGAATTCTTTACAGGGCTTAAGTGGGAGGACCACTCTGCAAAGAGGAGAAAGAACAATTAAAGTAGCAAATGGAGTACAAGCCGATGTTGAAGCTGTGGGAAATTTTCCCCTAACATTGAAGAATGGCTTTTCTCTTATTCTTTATGATGTACTTTATGTTCCCTCTTTGCGTAGAAACTTAATAAGTGTATCGAAACTTGATGATGATGGATTTGATTGCCATTTTGGTAATGGCAAATGTGAGATATTCTTTAATAATGAAAGTGTTGGTCTTGCCTTCCGACAAGACAAGCTTTATTTATTATCTCTCGCTGAAAATTTGAATCATGTATGTGATGGGAATGTGAATCATATATGTAATTTGAATGTGAATGACTCCCAATCTACGAATAAGAAGCGGAAGAGAATCGATTGCAACTCTTCGAAATTGTGGCACTGTCGCTTAGGCCACATTTCGAGGGGGAGAATAGAACGTTTGGTTAATGAATCAATTCTTCCGCATTTAGAATTTTCAGAATTAGAACAATGCATTGATTGCATTAAAGGAAAATATGTTAAGAAAATCAAGAAAGATGCCAAACGAAGCACGGGAATTCTAGAAATAATTCACACAGACATTTGTGGTCCGTTCCCTGTGAAAAGCGTGGATGGTTATGACTCGTTTATAACTTTCACGGATGATTATTCCCGTTATGGCTACGTTTATCCAATTAAAGAAAGATCGGAAGCATTGGATAAATTTAGAATATTTAAAGCTGAAGTCGAAAATCAGCATGATTTGAAGATAAAAGTAGTACGATCAGACCGTGGTGGAGAGTACTATGGGCGACATACCCCGTATGGCCAAATTCCTGGACCTTTTGCAAGGTTTCTACAGGAAAATGGCATAGTTGCTCAGTACTCCACACCAGGGGAACCTCAGCAGAATGGAGTAGCTGAAAGAAGAAACCGTACCTTAATGGATATGGTGAGGAGCATGATAAGCTACTCTACGCTACCGATTAGTCTATGGATGGAGGCACTGAAAACCGCCATTCATATACTTAATCGAGTACCAAGTAAATCGGTGCCAAAAACACCGTATGAATTATGGACAGGAAGAAAACCCTCACTTAACCACTTGCGTGTGTGGGGTTGTCCAGCTGAGGCGAAGGTTTTTAACCCAAACATTGGAAAGTTAGACTCTAAGACAGTTAGCTGCCACCTTATTGGTTATCCCGAAAGATCGAAAGGATATCGATTTTATTGTCCTGACAGACATACGAAATTTGTTGAAACCAGGCATGCTGTATTCTTGGAGAATGACATGATCAGGGGGAGCATGGTAGCGCGTGAAATTAACCTTCAGGAGAAGCGGGTATATGTACCCACTCCGATGGTTCAAGAACCTTTCTTTACGCTACCTGTTGTTGTTGCACCAACAGTCCAGGACGCTGCGGTGACAACACCTGTTGCGAGTTCTCCCGTGGTGACAATAAATGAAAATGTAGAACCTGTCCGACAGGATCCTATAGAACCAATTGTCACTCATGAGGAAGAACAACAACAGCCCGTTGTGGCACAAGTGCCAGAGGCCCCTAGACGGTCTCAAAGAACCAGAAGGTCAGCTATTCCAGACGATTATGAAGTCTACGACACTGAAGAGTTTCGTATGGAAGATGACCCAAGAACTTTTGAAGAAGCCATGAGAAGCGATCACTCATCCAAGTGGTTTGAAGCCATGGAAGATGAGATGAAATCAATGAATACCAACAAAGTTTGGGAACTAGAAAATATTCCTAAAGGAGCCAAAACGGTAGGCTGTAAATGGGTCTACAAAACTAAATATGACTCCCAAGGGAAGGTTGAAAGATTTAAAGCGCGACTTGTGGCTAAAGGCTTTACGCAACGAGAAGGGATTGATTACAATGAAACTTTTTCCCCGGTTTCATGCAAAGATTCCTTCAGAATCATCATGGCACTTGTGGCTCACTATGATTTAGAACTACATCAGATGGATGTAAAGACAGCATTCCTGAATGGGGATTTAGAAGAAAACGTTTACATGGCACAACCGAAAGGTTTTGTCGTAAACGGAAAAGAAAATATGGGATGTCGTCTGAAAAGATCAATCTATGGATTGAAACAAGCTTCAAGGCAGTGGTACTTGAAGTTTGATAGAACGATAAAATGTTTTGGGTTTAAGGAAAATGTCGAGGACAATTGTGTCTATATGAAATTCAAGAATGGGAAATACATATTCTTGATCCTATATGTGGATGATATCCTACTCGCTAGTAGTGATGTTAATCTACTAAATGAAACAAAGAAATTCTTGTCCTCGAATTTTGACATGAAAGATCTTGGTGAAGCTTCATTCGTCTTGGGAATTGAAATTCACCGAGATAGAAGAAAAGGGGTTTTAGGACTATCGCAGAAGGCATACATTGAAAAGGTTTTGAAGAAGTTCAGTATGCATGCGTGCAGTTCCTCACCTGCTCCCATAGTCAAGGGCGATAGATATGGGGAACATCAGTGTCCCAAGAATCAATATGAAATCGAACAAATGAAAGCGGTACCATATGCTTCGGCAGTTGGAAGTTTGCAATATGCTCAAGTGTGTACTCGCCCTGACATTGCTTTCGTTACCGGGTTACTTGGCAGATTCCAAAAGAATCCAGGAATTGAACATTGGAAATTAGTAAAGAAAGTCTTGCGTTATTTGCAAGGTACGAAAGGTCTCATGTTGACATATGAAAAATCAGATTCTCTCGATATAGAGGGATATTCAGATTCTGATTATGCGGGAGATGAAAGAAAATCCACGTCAGGATACATTTTTACTCTCGCTGGAGGAGCAATATCGTGGAAAAGCTCCAAACAGACTGTGACTACATCCTCAACTATGTATGCTGAGTTTGTAGCGTGTTATGAGGCCACGGGGCAGGTGAATTGGTTAAAGAAATTCGTACCCGGATTGAAAGTGATAGAAAGAATACATGAACCACTGAGGTTGTATTGCGACAACAACCCAGCTGTGGAATATGCTCACAACAATAGGTCAAGTGGTGCTGCCAAACACATTGACATAAAGTATTATGTTGTGAAAGATAAAGTTCGGGATCATATCATAAATCTTGAGCACATACGAACTGAAAGGATGCTCGCGGATCCGCTTACCAAAGGCCTTCCACCCAGTGTCTTTAGAGGACACTTAGCCGGCATGGGTTTAAGGGAGAGCCTATGATTCCCGAACAAGAAGGGCCCAGAAGGAAATGAAATTTTCATTTTAAAACAGAAAGGTGTGTCGTGGCTGTTAGTCTAACGGCACTAATGGCTGTGACGATGAGACATGCTCGATGCACTAGACTGTGATGGAATGAAACGTTTTTAGAAAGATTGAAAATTTGAGATTTTGAAATGTTGAATAAGAAATTGAAGAATGAAACAATGTTGAGAGATCAAGGGGGAGAATGTTGGAATTGATCTCCCAGCCGTTAGGCCCAACGGCCTAACGGGCCTTAGATCTGCGCCCTGATCGGGGGCGCCCAACCTTGTGGTTGGTGGGCCCCCGCCGCACAGCGCTATAAAGGAAAGGTGGGGGCCGGGGCACTCGGTACGAGGTTGACCGCGCCGCCAGTCTCCCCACCGAAATCCTAACCCTAGCCGATCCCGTGGGTGCGCTGCCAGCGGCGGGAAGTCTCCACCGACGTCCTCTTCTCCGTCCTCGATGTCCTCGACTTCGACCAACGGCACCGGCACGACGGCGAACGCCATGGCCGGCTCGAGCTCTACTACGACTCCAATGGACTCACTCGGTGTGCTACTTCACCCTCCACTCTCTCTTTACTTCTTTGTATGTTGTACCCGAATCCCTTTTTCCCCTCTGGATCTACTGCTAGAGATCTTGTAAACCTAACATGCTTCTCATCCGAAAGAAAAAAAATGCTGCTGCTTGTCACACAGAACACATGATTCGGAAAGGGGTCAAAACTCAAAAAAAAAAAAACGCTAGGTACACGGTTGGTTGTCAATAACACGACAAGCAGGAGCCATGTGATTGTTACAAAAACATCAGCGTTTAATGATAAATTAACTCACTTGCATATATGATAATTCCCCCATTTTAAATTATAAATTACAAAATATTTTGATTTCTCTAGAATACTAAGTCTAGAGACTAGGTATCTAAAATTTATTCTCTAAATCGTCAGGTCTGAGAGTCTTTTGACTAAAAATCGTTCTGTATATTTTATATCATCGAATAGTTTTTTTATATCTTGCGCACACACTACTACACAAGTCTTTTTTCAAGACGCATATTTTTAATTAACCGAGACGGGCATTCCAACCGGCTCGGTGGTAAGGCGGTCGCATCGATTATTGATTAACATAGGAGTGTATTTGTAAGATGTTTGCCTTAGTTAATATTTTTCAGAAAACCAAATAACTAAAAAACTTGCAACTTTGGAAAATTGAACTCACAACCTCACACACCACACTATTACATCTCTATCACTGCACTTCACACTCATTCATGTCTATATATAAAATGTTATTGTTTTATATCAATATTTCGTAATCTCATATTGAATGTTTGGCCTACTAAATAAACTCAAATAAAAAACTTACAACTAAAAGTTTTAAATCTTGTTAAATACTACAACTTTGGTATAGGATGTATCTCCATCAGAAATAGTTTAAAAAATTCAAAAAAGATGAGTCTCAAAACATGTGAATTTCAAACATTTTAAACATACATTTGAGACTTTAGATGACTTTAAAATAAAAACACGTCAATATTAAAGATGTAGCTCAGGTTGACCACTACAACTTTGGTATTAACTATGTGAAAATTTGAGATTGTTTAGACATTCTAGATTTCAAAATCTATAACATTCAAACACATATTTAGGACTCTAAACAACTTATTTTTTTTTAAAATCAACTACAAAGTTATAGATTCTATTGATTTTATATAGACCATGTCAACATATGAGATCATTTGATAATTTCAAATTTCAAAATCTGTACAGTTATAACAATATTTTGGGATCCTAAACAGTTTCAATTCAAAAACTCTTCAACTACAAAGTTGTAGATCTTATCGAGGACTACAATTTTGATATAAAGTTTGTCTTCATCCAAGTTCATTTGAAAGAATTATGAATTGTTTTTGGTTGTAGT
The DNA here is from genome assembly GCA_009763385.1 of Coix lacryma-jobi var. lacryma-jobi. Classification (NCBI taxonomy): domain Eukaryota; kingdom Viridiplantae; phylum Streptophyta; class Magnoliopsida; order Poales; family Poaceae; genus Coix; species Coix lacryma-jobi. Next base: position 17,317,082 of record CM019823.1, on the reverse strand, counting down.
CATTAATCAAGATGGATAACCTAAGGTGTCTGCCTCAGTTAATGGATTTATCGAGGCAGACTCTTAAAACAACCACCTCGAAAAATAATTGATTAACCGAGCCGGTCACTTTAAGATAACCACAGAGCCATTAGATAAAATTGCAGATTTCAGTATTATATATTAAAATTGCAGATTTTATTCAATACAATTTATGTAGATATAATCTGTAATTTTCATTACCGGAAATAAAAAACCTATTAGATAAAACCACTGACCCGACAAAGTTTGATTTGTGTTGGTGCAAAGATAATTACATAATTATTTTCTAGGACAAAAATTACTATTTTATGAGATAAAACAAATCATAAATCACAAAAGAAACAAACTTACTTATATTAGGTAGTTGTATAATAGTGTTGTCTGAAATCATTTTAAATTTTGACGCGTCTAAAATATAGAAGAGGTGGGAAATAAAATGTGCAGAGTGGCTCTATTCATTGGAAAGCCAGCCACAGTAAATAAAATGAACAAAATATCCTTTAGCAATACGGCCAGATCTGTCCAGCCAACGTTCTACAGAATAGTCTAGGGAAAGTCTAGTTCAACCAAGTACGGCTTGTTCATATTATCTCAAACAATTAACTTTTTTTCACGCTCTCTCCATCACATCAATGTTTGGATACATACATGGAGCATTAAATGTTGGTAATAAATAAATAACTAATTATACAAATTAGTTGTAAATCACGAGATGAATCTTTGAAGCCTATTTAGTACATGATTGGACAATATTTATCAAATATAAATGGAAGTGCTATAGTGAGCTCACTTTTTCAATCTATAAACCAGGCCTGTATATCTTCTACAAAAGAAAAGCCAACAACATTCTTCAACAGAGAGACCCGGCATTAAATCGAAGCAAGGCGCCCCACTCCGAGATCAAAGGGAGACGCCTGGTTTGAACGACTTCCTAATTAACTCCGGAATCGAATCTGATCAAGCCGATCCAAAACGAGGAAACGCAACGGAAGCCGGGGGAGAGACGACGGGGACAAGGGGTGTTGTGTGTGTGTGAGAGAGAGGGAGAGATCCAAATCTCCATCCCGCAGCCACGCCCACGCTCACGCACATCATCGTCCTCCTCCCTTCCCGGCTTCCCCGCTGTCCCCCTCGCCTCGCGCGTGCGCCCCCCCCCCCCCCCCCCCCCCCCCTGCCTGCGCGAGCGACTAGTAGAAATAGGCGCGCGTGCCGCCTCGGCCGCTCGCTCCTCCGGTGAATCCCCCTTCGCCACGAACCCTTCGCATTATCCGCGCGCGCGCGCGCGCGAGCGGCCGTAGCGTGTGGGTGGCGTCGCCGTGCGGACGGTCTCTTGGTGCCGGTGCGGGCCGCGTGACGGTGCGTGTGCCGCCCGCGTGGAGGAGGAGGAGGAGGTCGTTCTGTTGGTTGGTTGGTTGGTCCGTGGCGACGATGGCGGTCCGCGGCGGAGAGGCGGTCTCCGTCGCGCTCCTCTTCTCCCTCGCCTTCTTCTGCGCCCGCCTCCTGCTCGACCGCCTCGTCTACAAGGTACAATCTCCCCCGTCCCGACACCTCCAGATTTGCGCCGGGCTACGCGAGATCTCTGCTCTCCCCGGTTTCGCTCCCGCGCCCCAATGCTCCCCCGTCGCGAGTCGCGACGCGGGCGCGGGGCGTGGTCTCCGCCGCTGCTCGTTGCATCTTCGTAACCGATCAGTTGATCCCGCTCGTCCGGCGGGGGATCATCCGAGCGCGGGTGACGTAATGCTCCCGCCTGTTTCCAAACTGGGAACCGGTCGTTAATTGCGTTACTGGTGGCCTGCTACGCTGTTGAGGATCAACGGTGCTGGCTTAGCTTGCGTTATCGTTCTCGTGCTCTGGGTGCGGTTTAAGCAGTAGTATGTGCTCGCAGATCAATAACATTGTCCTTATGCAAGGATTGCTTGCAATAGAACCTTGCACCTAACAAATCTACATCTGGCATGGCTTGCCAATTGCATGATCTTTTCCTGAATTGCTGCAAGTCAGCTATATGTCTTCTCACCCAATAGAGGTGCTGATGTAAATAAGGTGGCAAGGTGCTGTATGTACATTTCTTTTCTATATAAGACAGTGTTACTCATATAGCTGTGCCCATATGTAACCTCTTAATTATCTTGGCATCAGATCGTTTTCAAAATTTTCAGTGTGAAACAGTACCTTTTGACATTACATGGCGGTTTAACTGCACATCTTAACATTTTGTTATGTTTCCAGCCCTTGGCAGTCTATCTTTTCAACACCAAAGCTTCTAAGTTGATGAGTGATGAGGTCAGGCAAACAAAGATTGTGAAGTTCTCAGAGTCCAGTTGGAAACTTACCTACTATGCCTCTGTTCAAGCATGGGTCTTCATGATAATAAAGCAGGAACCATGGTCGTTGGATATGATGCAATACTTTGATGGCTGGCCAAATCAACCCATCGCGTGAGTGCATACTGTTTCCTCAATAAATTACTTAAATATACTGGTCCTGTCGGAGCACTTTCCCTTACTTTCGGTTTATTTATATCCAGTCTCTTTGAAGTTGAAGAGACAGCACTTCACTATATCATTAGGATAAATTATCCTCCGAATGTTCCTAGAAGTATAGCCCTTGTAATTTGAAGGGCATTTTAAGTGCTTGGTGTGGTTACTGTGGAAGTCATCATTTGCTTGATATCAGCATTTTCCTTGTTATTTGTTAAGGCAACAACATGAAATTGAATGTTACAAAAAAAAAATCATTTTTTTCATGCAATCATACCTATTTAGGATTTCACACTGCAACACCTGAATGTTCTTACTCTTCCATTTTGATAGTTGCACTTGAAAAGTTGAAAGTAAGAACGATATTGATATGGAGTAGCTTACTTGTATAGCTCTATTCATACGCTGTTGTTATTTAGTCTTCCATTTTTTATGTAATCAAAGGTGATGTTGGGGCATGCAGCATGCATACAATTTACAAACAAAATCTGTAAACATGCTACTGCCTTTTCTTCAGTTCTTCAGCATGGTTGTTTTCATAGCTTATGCATCTTGAATTTTTTATGGGAGAATTAGGTGTATGGCCCTGGAAAAAACTCAGTTTAGGTATTTGGCCTTATTTTTTTGAATTTGGTTCTATGGCCTCAGATCAAATTTTATTTAGGTGTATGGCCTTCCGTCCATTTAGACATGTAACGGTGTTAACTCGGGTGGTAAAAAGACCATATTACCCCTTACAGAAAAAACCCCAGAGTTTTATTTGTTTATTGTATATTTTTTGCACATTGATATATCCATATTTATATATAATATCCATATTTATATATCAAATTGTCACAGTACAACATATATTTAATTTTCACATAACCACATATATATAAATAAAAATATATCAATGTGCAAAAAATATACAATAAACAAATGCAACTTTAGTTTTTTTTTTCTGTCAGGGGTAATATGGTCTTTTTACCACCCGAGTTAACACCGTTACATGCCTGAATGGACGGAAGGCCATACACCTAAATAAAATTTGATTTGAGGACATAGAACCAAATTCAAAAAAAATAAGGTCAAATACCTAAACTGAGTTTTTTCTAGGGCCATACACCTAATTCTCCCATTTTTTATTGCTAAACCGCTACCAGTTGTAACCATATAGATATAAATGTAACCGCTTCAAGTTTACTTCTGTTTGCCATTTTTTCTCTACAAACGGCAGGGGCATGTCTTGAGGCCTTCTGCTAAAAATGGGCTATGCAAACTTTTGATCTGTGCCACTCAATGCCAGCACCACCAAACACCTTGTATTTGTTCCCATGCTGACTGAATGGCTTAGATTGGGGCTTGTCATCCTTCTAAACTTATTTCCACAAGTGAAAGAGACCCAGGCATATTACTTTGACCATTTAACATGTTCTCTGGAGCCAAGTGGTGATTTTTGCTCCCTCTAATGTATATTCTGCTTTCTCTCAGGTACTCATTGATGCTTTTCTACATGTGCCAGTGTGGATTTTATATCTACAGCATTGGTGCTCTTGTTGCTTGGGAAACCCGCAGAAAAGATTTTGCTGTAATGATGTCTCATCATGTAATAACATCTACTCTAATCGGAGTTTCATATCTGACCGGGTAAATCTTTTCCCGTGCACTTAATGATGTATCTGCACTTCGCAACTTCATTCTCATATTCTGGTGCTATCTATTTAGGGTCAACTGATCATATTGTATTATTGTGAATTTATGAGGCTGCAGCGTAATCAATTAGTCCATAACTTACACAAGAATTCAAGTGTATATTGATTGAACTTAGATAATTGTTCAGATCTTTTGAGGAGTCAACAGTCAATATTTTCTAGAGTGAGAAAAGCGTGGTAGTTTGATTCCTCAAAATGTATTGATAAATGGTTGTATCTAAGATTATACATATACAATAGAAAAGCGAACTCTCAATGGCAATGAGATGTAAAGGTAAGTATTGGCATCAGTTGATCTTGATGTTTTAGTTCTGGTCCTTCATTTGTCCTTTCTCCGTTGAAGTGTAACTATGTCCTCTAAGAGTACATTACTTGTATGATAATCTGTGTCCTTGGCTAGCATGGTATTACCAGTTTTGCTTCCACCGTATTTTATTTGGTATTATGTGCTTCTGGTAGGCCTAGGGTATTGACGTTTTAAGACAATTAAAGTTATGCTCACTTTCAGATTTTTCCGAATTGGGACGATCGTTCTCGCTCTTCATGATGCAAGTGATGTGTTTCTTGAAACTGCCAAATTGTGCAAGTACACAGAGAAAGAGCTGGGGGCTAGCTTGTTTTTCGGTCTCTTCGCTATTTCCTGGCTTGTATTGCGTCTGATTTACTTCCCATTTTGGATAATCAAAGCCTCTAGGTTTGTTTGCTACTTCTCTTTGTGATAACTTTCTGTTTCTGTAGTCTTGTAGTTTTGGTCTTACTGTTGTTGCTGTTGCAATGCCAGCTATCATTCCATCGCATTCTTGAGGAAGGCGGATGGATTCCCAACAACTTTGTACTACATCGTGAACACAATGCTTCTCACGTTGCTTGTGTTCCATATGTACTGGTGGAAACTCATATGTTTGATGATAATGAGACAATTGAATAATAAAGGACAAGTTACAGATGATGTTCGATCTGGTAAGAGAATTTTCTTTAGTGGAATTACTTAAATGTTTGCATTGATCCATGGATCATAGATGTTATTTTTGGCACGTCTTTTTTTGAAACAAGAGACAATTTATTTTATTATTACAGTATTTATGTTTAGGTAAAAGAGTAGAGGATCCTTATGACATTTGTGTTAATGACAGGCCCAGCATTTCCATTTCAGATTCTCTTCTGGCAAAATGGATTGACACACATTTTACGAGTCGTCATGTCATCATAATAATATAATAGCATAGATACTTGGACTTTTGTTAGTGGCGGAGGCATCTGCGTGACTTCAACTTATTTTATTTTGCTACAATGCAGATTCCGAGGATGAGGAGTAATGGGAGATTTATTCTTTGACATCTGCAACCTGTCATTTCTTCGTCAATACTTTTCTATGCCTGCTTCCAGAATTGAATGTTTTGATCTTGGTAAGTCTCGGGCATGGATAGGAAAGTTTAATCTATGTATATTGCCTTATGATATCAAACATGGCTAGACCGAGAGTGCAGCAGGTCCTATACATGACGGGTATAGCTAGCAAGCTTACTTGAAGGTTCCTTCAAAAAATTTTGGTTCACCTTTTTTGATATGGGGAAAGACATGAGAGGGTGTACAGCTTTTTCCTGAAGCTTGCAGAACCCCTCTGTACCATGTTCAATATACTTCACCTGTGAGTAGATTTAGTTCTAATTGATGGTAATAAATTGATTCTTTTGATTGGGAGTAAATCTCACCTGTATCTTAATGATCTCATGTGATGTGCATTGAGCTTTATGCAGCTATATATTTTTTTTGGACAGTCTTGTCCCTATTCTACGCAATATGATAGTTTAGATCCATTTTGGTTATGATATTATCTCAAATAAGACTCGTATATGCTAGTCGAATAAAAAAATGAAATGTACTCTGAACTAATCAAATTCAATGGAGCAATATTCATATTAATTGGTATGTTTTAAATTTAACGTGACTTATGTTCGGTTATCTTTCGAATTTACCGTGACTTGTGTTTCTTCAGGGCTGAATCAATATTTACAATCTTATACTCCTACTAGGCTAATGCCTATACGACAACGGTCAAGACCTACACGCACAATCTTTACATTTTTCCCCCTTATAAATCTAAGCAAACTTTGTGTAAATGCAAACAATCTTTTTTGTAGATTCTAATAATATTTTTGGGAGATCAAATTGATTATAGAAATACGATCATAACATCTTTGCTACTGAGAGGGTCTCCAACAGTTCTTTAAAAAATAGTGCCAAAAAACTGGTTTTTGGAAGATTGTTAAAAATTACTGGGAAAAAAACTCTCACAAACTCCAGCAATTCCTAGGACTTGTTCTAAAAAATCAAACTAGTGCCATCCCTTGGTGGGCTGATTTGGCTTTAGGTTAAGTGGGGCCCACAAGTCTATATAAAAAGTAAATAAGCAAGCCGAGATACCCAAACGGCTCCTCCGGGAAAACATTTGGCAAGGCTGTTCGGAAGGAGCTGGAGCCAGAGAGAAACCCTGCTAAACTAAACCCTAATTTTGATCCAGTGGCACTAATAAAGGGAAACAATGACTACGACCTTCATTGTAAAATATGGTGCTAAAGCAAACAATGACTACAACCTTAAGCATGAACGAATAGGAATGGATCTCAATTTTGTGGATATTTGGTTTGGACTTTTAAGTCATGGGTTGAGGTCATCCCTTGTGGTTGTGGGAATATACCAACAATGACTACAACCTTAAGCATGTGTTTGGTTTTAGGAACGAATAGGAATGGATCTTAATTTTGTGGATATTTGGTTTGGACTTTGGAGTCATGGGTTGAGGTCATCCCTTGTGGGAATATACCCAAGCTATTCCCATAAATGAGGAGATGAATTTGTCCCTCTCGAATGACACCGCATCTTCATCTTGCTAACGCTTTCTTGTCTTTGTCTCATGTGCGTGCCCACCTCTCTCTTCTCGGTGACCCGTTCGACATCCCCTTTACTAGAGCATGTCCACTCAGGCAGATGTTTGTATTTTTCTTGATTTATTTTAGGATTTAACGACGCTATTCTTTCAGTAGTAGGTGACGTGTTCGTCGACAGCGAGACGCCGGCGGTGAATTCGTAGGGTAGGGTGAATGTGCGCTCGTTTTGTGAGCGCCCGCGTCTGTAACTAAGTCTCGTAAAAAAAGTTGATTTGACAATTACCATTTTGCCCCTCCCAAGCAAATGATGTGAAAAATAAAAAAAAACATATGTTTTTCATATGATGTCATATGGAGATGATATTTATATGAACATTGTAGCTCTCAATGAGATCCACAACTTTCTAGTTTTAAGTATTTTCATTTGAAGTGAATGTTGTTTTTTTTTAGCATTTTAACTACCTCAAATGAAAAAACTCAAAACAATAAAGTTGCAGATCTCATCGAGAACTATAATTTGCATATAAAAATCATCTTATTCGAGATCATATGGAAAAAAAAATGTTTTTTCTATTTTTCACATTATTTGAGGTAATGCAACTATATAATGCCACATGTTGATGTTTATTGCTTAATCCGATGATTATGGATGGTGCCCTATGACTGTTGGTCAACCGCCCAACCCAAGGCAGCATGTCAACCGATAGGGTCTCTCGCGAGCAAGAGTTTCGATGGCTTCTTTGGCTAGTTTGCCTCCAAACTAGCTGTTATTCATCATGTAAAACATCTCCAATTGTTTGGAAAAATTGATTTGGAAAAATTTATCATTTAGCAACTTGCTAAAACTTTTGGCAAGTAAATTTTCCGTGTATCTCCAATAGTTTGGTAAAAATAACGTAGAAAAGTATTCCAAATTGGTAAAAATAACATAGAAACACCAGATAGCAAGTGAAGCTGACTTGACTTGGTAAATATAGCAAGTAGATGACCTCCGATTGCAACTTGGAAAAATTTAGCAAATCATATATCAATCTGTTGGAGAACCTTTTTTCTTCTTTTCCCAATAAAACAAAGGATAGCAAGTCATTTTTGCAAACTATTGGAGATGCTCGATGATTATTCTTTGTTGATTTACTTATGAAACTTGCCGCTCTGCACAGTGAAAGTATGTTGGTTATCGTTATGTTCTTCAGTTCATTTGCGACTCAAACAGTCCCTTGTTGGTACATGACTGACACAATATAGCCCTCACCAATGTGTGACTGATATTGCGTCAACAGAACTATGCCCTCACCAATGTTGTTCTAGTCCCTCCATCTCAAATTATAAGTCATTTTAAAAATCTTGGAGAGTCAAAGTTTTTAAAATTTGACTAAATTTATATAATAAAATAATAACATTTATGATACCAACCAAATATTATTAGATTCTTTATTAGTTATATTTTTATAATATCCCTATTTGATAGTATGAATCTTTATATTTCTCTCTATAATTCTAGTTAAACTTGAAAAAACTTTGACTTTTCAATATTTTTGGAATGGCTTGTAATTTAGAATGGAGGGAATATTATTCACCATCTAAAGCTTTTGTTCCGCTGCCGCAGAAAATACATCAGAAAGCTGCTAGCCCAAGGGGAAATCTGCCGTGCGCCTCCTCCCCGAGATGAAGTCGAACAGTCGTTAATATGCACGACAGGGAGCTTTGCTATGCGATTCTGAGTTGATACTTGATATACACGTCGACTGCAATGGCAAGGTCCTGCGGTATTTCTTCCTGACATACAGATAACCCAAATGCAGGCCACCCAAACGGCCCATCTGTTCAGCCTTTTCTCTTACCTGGCTCAGTTCGTCGTAACCCATAACAAACCCTTTCTCTTCCATCTAGGGTGTGTTTAATTGCTCAATTTTGCAAAAAAAAAATTCTTATAGCGCTTTCGTTGTTATAACAAAGTTGTGCAACAGATGCGATAAAGCGAAGAGCGTATGTGAACATAACATAGCAAAAGATGCAAATCCCTCTCACATCGCTCCCCCTATCGCTGTACTCGACCACTTTCCCCCTTTGGCATCAAGCGCCAAACTAAGCGTCGGAGGGCGGAGGTGGTGCAGACGAGCCAGGTGCAAACTCTGGAGACCTCTGAGTGAACTCAAACTGCTGTAGAATAGTCTCGGAGTCAGAAGAGGACGAGCCCGTGGCCTGCTGACCCTCTGGAGCTAGAAGCTGCGGTGAAGTGGTCCGGGTCGGCTCGGGCACTGACTGCTCTTTCTGCTCTGGCTCTGTCGCAGTCTCTATAGCTGTGTCAGCCTGAGTGTCGGAGTGCGGAAGCTCGTGTATCGGAGATAACTCAGGGTGAACAGTCGTGATCGTCTCTGACTGGATAGGCTGGGTCTGCTCTGAGGACGCGACGAAACTCGGTAAGGTCTCTGTGGTGGAAGTCACAGGAGCCGTCGACGTCTGCACTGGATCCTGAAGATCAGGCGTGGGAAATCCAGTGAGCTCACTGAAGCTGGCTGACAGATCCAGTGTCACTGTGGTGGTCGTCGCATATAGGGACTCTGTCGGTCGAGGGGTGAAGCCAGTGCGCAGTGGAATGAAGAGTAGGGCCCCGCCTGGTGGAGTAGTTAAGCTCGTAAACTGAGAAGAGCTGGGGCCCGCGAGCTGCTGCTGCTGAAACTGCGGCGGCTGACCAAACTGATGCGTCTGCTGAGGTAGTACAAGTGGCTGCCACTGAATCTGCGAGTGCTGTGGTGGAGGCTGCTGCCACTGCCACTGAGGCGGACCACTCATGACCCTCTCCATGAAGCTCAGGGTCTGCTGCTGAAGCTCCATCATCTGGCGCTGCAGGGCATCTGACCGCTCCTGGGCCTGCTATTGTGCCAAGGTGTCGGGGTCCGCAAAAGGGGTACCCCCAATCAACGCAAACAGATAGGGTAAACCTAGAACACCGGTTAATAACAGACCTAACCAGTCTAACCCCCTAAAAAGCCGACCGCCCGAGGCCTACGACGCTGGCCCACCGAGCCGAGCCCTCCATGCCAGGCCTCGGGCGCGCGCTCGTTTTCCGTCTCGCCCGAGCCCTCCATGCCAGGCCTCGGGCGCACGCTCGTTTTCCGTCTCGCCCGAGCCCTCCGTGCCAGGCCTCGGGCGCACGGTCGTTTTCCGTCTCGCCCGAGCCCTCCAAGCCAGGCCTCGGGCGCGCGCTCGTTTTCCGTCTCGCCCGAGCCCTCCAGGCCTCGGGCAAGCACTCCACTACCCTTCGAGCCCCCCCACAGCCGAACACCACACCTCGAGACCCCACGCGGGGACCTCGAGCCTCTCTGGCACAGCGGCCTATCCCACGAGGCGCGTTATGCCTCCCTCGAGCGGTGCAGACATCGGATGCCAGCCCCATACCGCGCACTTAATTCATCCACCTACTCCAGTCACGTCCTCTGTAACACAACGTGTGCCACAGTGGTCCGGGGCAGAATCAAGTCTCGTTTTCACCACAAGTATGGGCGAAAAGGCGCCAGTAAAGCACTGTTAACCCACGCCCTACACTGTGGCACGTCCAAGCCGCGCCTCGAGGCCCAGATGCCTGCCGCTCAATCGATTTTCACGGGACTAGCCCATACCTGCGGGGGCTCGAGCCCCCCGTAGGCGCCGCCTCGAGACCGGCTCCGCGCCCCTCGAGCCCTAACTACTTTCATGCTATTGGAGGACAGGTACCCCAAGACCCGGAGGGACCCCGCCGCGTCCTGTACGTTCCGGGATGGGCGCTGTACGGCTTCCACCTCGCCGCGCCTCCACGTCCGCGCCCAGGATGGAGGCCACGCTTCAAGGACGCTTCAACAGCAACGCCCACGTCGGCTACAATGTCTTCGACAAGACAGGGTTCCTACCCTTCTTCGTAAGGGACACAATACACCCCGACACCTGTAATACCCCTGTGTAACCCTGGCCTCCCCTTGCTCTTTAAAAGGGGACACCAAGGCCCTCATTCCGTCGGTCGAAAAACAGACACGTTAAGACACAAGTCCACACACACACGAGTCCGGACTCCGGTCCACACTCACTGAGCTTGTATTCGCCCCTGTACAAGCACTTAGGTGCAAGTAATACAAGAACATCCTCCCCCGCTGGACGTAGGGCCTTCTTTGCCCGAACCAGGATAAATCCTTGGTCCCTCTTGCATCACCATCCAGGAAGAGAAGCACGCGATCATTTTACTCGTTGGTGTCATACCCCCGGTTTCGAAACACCGACAGTTGGCGCGCCAGGTAGGGGCCTTCGCGTGTCGAGTCGGTTGTCGCCGTTTCCTGGATGGCTGCTTCGACTCCTTCGTTCTCTGCCGGTGCCGTCATCTGGTTCGGGAGCCTCGAGTTCCTGGCCACTGACAACGGCAGTGAGCTGACCCTGCTCTCCACGGAGGGCCCGAATGGAGGGCGCGTCGCGCCGCCCCGTGCGAAGAGCATGGCACGTCGCCCACACCATCACGCGTCGCCACCCCGTGAGCGGCGCCGTCGTCATCATCGTCGCCAGTCACAGGCGGTGCCGGCGGCATACACCCACTTCCCCGCGGCCGGCGCGGAGTTCCCCAGGAGGAGCTTGCCCGGCGCACGGCCGGAGACTTCCTGGGCGCGCCCGCGCCCGCCCAGCGACTTCGCGTTCATCATGCGCACGGACCAGGAGTCAGTCCAGAGGCCTCCGAGCCGTGCACCGTCGACGCCGCCCAGCCTCCTCCCGCACGGGGTGTACCGCGCTCGACGCCGGCAGTTCCCGTTCGGCCTCGACAGCTCCGCGGCAGCCTACGCCCGCCAGCTCAACGAGCGCAGTCGGGGCCGACAGACGGCGGAGCAGGAGGAACGCCCGGGCGTGCTGCTGCAGGCCATGGCCAACCTGGAGATTGTCCACCCCGCACGCGTCGACCGCGGCCTCTCACGAGCCGGCGGGCCACCTCGTCAGGCCACCTTCGGGGAGTGGTACCGCGAGCTGCAGCCCCGGCACGAGCCAAGGCGGCACGGCATCACCAGCTCCGACTCCGACGAATACGACTACCACGACCCCGACCTCTGGGATCCCACCAGGGAGTGCTTCCAACTCGAGGGGGTCGTATGCGACACCGAGGACGAGGGCGACGACGGCAGGCCGGCGCTCAACCTTGAAGGGCCCGGAGACGTGGCTGCGGCAGGCGGGTCACGTGTTCACGGGAGGAACGAACCCCTTGCACCGGCTGCACCATCCCAGCACAGCGACGACCGAGCGGCGCAGCTCGCGCAGCTGCGGGAGGCCATAGCCAAGGCTGAGGAGGACCGACAACGCCTGCTGCAGCTCGAGAAAACCCTAGCACAAGAACCAGCCCGGCCTCGAGGTGCCGGCGCTCGTGGCCGAGCTCGAGAGGTCCACTGGTAGATCCTCGAGGACGGGGCGCCAGCACGCCCCGAGGTGCGTTTCCCGCGAGCGGGACAGAACGTGGTGGCGGCGGCGATGCTGCTCCGTGATCTGCCCGCCGTCTCCAACCCTGACGCCAGGCGCATGCTTGGGGAAATGAAGAACCTCCTCGAGACTGCCGCTGTGCAGCAAGCCGAGAGCTCGGCGTCACGACGACGCGGAGCAGCCTCGGGGAAGCCGGCGGACACGCCCCGCAACGAGCGCGAGGCATCCGTCCACCAACCTGACGCCTCTTGTCGGGGGTCCGCAAAAGGGGTACCCCCAGTCAACGCAAACAAATAGGGTAAACCTAGAACACCGGTTAAATAACAGACCTAACTAGCCTAACCCCCTAAAAAGCCGGCCCCCCGAGGCCTACGACGCTGGCCCACCGAGCCGAGCCCTCCAAGCCAGGCCTCGGGCGCACGATCGTTTTCCGTATCGCCCGAGCCCTCCAAGCCAGGCCTCGGGCGCACGGTCGTTTTCCGTCTCGCCCGAGCCCTCCAAGCCAGGCCTCGAGCGCACGGTCGTTTTCCGTCTCGCCCAAGCCCTCCAAGCCAGGCCTCGGGCGCACGATCGTTTTCCGTCTCGCCCGAGCCGTCCAGGCCTCGGGCAAGCGCTCCACTACCCTTCAAGCCCCCCGCAGCCGAACACCACACCTCGAGACCCCACGTGGGGACCTCGAGCCTCACTGGCACGGCAGCCTATCCCTCGAGACGCGTTATGCCTCCCTCGAGCGGTGCAGGCATCGGATGCCGGACCCATACCGCGCACTTAATTCATCCACCTACTCCGGTCACGTCCTCTGTAACACAACGTGTGCCACAGTGGTCCGGGGCAGAGTCAAGACTCGTTTTCACCACAAGTATGGGCGAAAAGGCACCAGTGAAGCACTGTTGACCCACGCCCTACACTGTGGCACGTCCAAGCCATGCCTCGAGGCCCAGATGCCTGCCGCTCCATCGGTTTTCACGGGACTTGCCCATACCTGCGGGAGCTCGAGCCCCCCGTAGGCGCCACCTCGAGGCCGGCTCCGCGCCCCTCGAGCCCTAACTACTTTCATGCTATTGGAGGACAGGTACCCCAAGACCCGGAGGGACCCCGCCGCGTCCTATACGTTCAGGGATGGGCGCTGTACGGCTTCCACCTCGCCGCGCCTCCACGTCCGCACCCAGGATGGAGGCCACGCTTCAAGGACGCTTCAACAGCAACGCCCACGTCGGCTACAATGTCTTCGACAAGACAGGGCTCCTACCCTTCTTCGTGAGGGACACAATACACCCCGACACCTGTAATACCCTTGTGTAACCCTGGCCTCCCCTTGCTCTATAAAAGGGGACACCAGGGCCCTCATTCCTGGGGGCTCGGGACAGACACGTTGGAACACACACCCACACACTCAAGTCCGGACTCCATTCCAAACTCGCGGAGCTTGTATTCGCCCCTGTACAAGCACTTAGGTGCAAGTAATACAAGAATCTCCTCCCCCGCTGGACGTAGGGCCTTCTTTGCCCGAACCAGGATAAATCCTTGTGTCATCTTGCATCACCATCCAGGAAGAGAGCACGCGATCATATTACTCGTTGGTGTCATACCCCCGGGTACGAAACACCGACAGTTGGCGCGCCAGGTAGGGGCCTTCGCGTGTCGAGTCGGTTTCTCGCTATTTCCTGGATGGCTGCTTTGACTCCTTCGTTCTCTGCCGGTGCCGTCATCTGGTTCGGGAGCCTCGAGTTCCTGGTCACCGGCAACGACAACGAGCCGACCTTGCTCTCCATGGAGGGCCCGGGTGGAGGGCGTGTCACGCCACCCCGTGCGAGGAGCGAGGCACGTCGCCCACACCACCACGCGTCGCCACCCCGTGAGCGGCGCCGTCGTTACCGTCGTCGCCAGGCACAGGCCGTGCCGGCAGCGTGCACCCACTTCCCCGTGGCAGCCACGAAGTTCCCAAGGAGGAGCCTGCACGGCGCACGCCCGGAGACTTCCAGGGCGCGCCCACGCCCGCCTAGCGACTTCGCGTTCATCATGCGTACGGACCAGGAACCAGGCCAGAGGCCTCCGAGCCGTGCGCCGTCGACGCCACCCAGCCTCCTCCCGCACGGGTTGCGCCGCGCTCGACGCCAGCGGTTCCCGTTCGGCCTCAACAACTCCGCGGCTGTATACGCCCACCACCTCGACGAGCGCCATCAGGACCGGACGGTGGCGGACCGGGAGCAGCGTCCGGGTGTGCTGCTGCAGGCCATGGCCGACCTGGAGATCGTCCACCCCGCGTGCGTCGACCGCGACTTCTCGCGAGCCATCGAGCCACCCCGGCGAGCCACCGTCGGAGAATGGTACCGCGAGCTGCGGTCCCAGCATCGGCCAAGGCGGCATGCCGTCAACGGCTACGACTCCGACGAATATGACTACCACGACCCCGACCTCTGGGATCCCACCAGGGAGTGCTTCCAACTCGAGGGAGTCGTATGCGATACCGAGGACGAGGGCGACGACGACAGGCCGACGCTCGACCTAGAGGGACCCAGCGACGTGGCCGCGGCAGGCGGATCACGCGTTCAGGGAAGGAACGAACCTCTAGCACCGGCTGCACCGCCTCAGCACGACGACGGCCGGGCGGCGCAACTCGCGCAGGTGCAGGAGGCAATCACCAAAGCCGAGGAAGAACGGCGACACCTGCTGCAGCTCCGGCAAACTCTGATGCAGGAACCACCCCAGCCCCGAGGAGCCGGAGCTTGAGGTCGGGCTCGAGAGGTCCACCGGCGGATCCTCGAGGACGGGGCACCAGCACGCCCCGAGGTATGCTTCCCGCGAGCCGGGCAGAACGTGGTCGCGGCAGCAATGATGCTCTGTGATCTACCCGCCGTCTCCAACCCTGACGCCAGGCGCATGCTTGGGGAAATGAAGAACCTCCTCGAGACAGCCGCTGTGCAGCAGGCCGAGAGCTCGGCGTCACGCCGGCGCGGAGCAGCCTCGAGAAAGCCGGCGGAAACGCCCCGCAACGAGCGCGAGACATCCGTCCACCAGCCGGACGCCTCTCGAGCTAGGCCAGTTCGCGAACGGATCATCGACATCCGGCCACCTCGAGACCCCAACGACGCCCGCAACGATATCAACCGCCGGCGCAAAGACAAGGGGGCCCAGGAGCGTGGCTATAGCGCCCATCGAGGGGGGCGTTACGACAGCGACGAGGACCGGCAAGTCCTCGAGCCCCCGGGCCCCAGAGTCTTCAGCCGGGCCATCCACAGCTCAACCCTCCCCGACCGCTTCCGACCACCGACCAACATCGTGAAGTACGACGGGGAGGTCGAGCCCAAGCTCTGGCTCTCGGACTTCCGCCTAGGCTGTCAACTGGGCGGAGCGAAGAACGACGACTGTGTGATCATACACCAACTCCCACTTTACCTCTCGGACACCGCCCGCCGGTGGCTCGAGGGGCTCCCGCCAGATCGGATCGATGACTGGGCCGACCTAGTCAGGGTCTTCGACGGGAATTTCAAGGGGACGTGCGTGCGCCCAGGTGAAAGGTCCTAATTGGCTAGAGGGGGGGGTGAATAGCCTAATTTAAAATTCTACAAAGCACTCGAGCAATTTGTTAGACAATAACAAAGCGATAAATGCGGTTGCTCTAGCTCTATGTCAAATGCAAGCCACCTATTTGCAAGTCTAGTTAATTATGATCTCTAGGGCACACAAGGACTAAGTCACTACTTTACTAAACTAGTGAGCTACACAAGAGAGCTAGCAAAACTAAACTAGCTACACTAGCAAAGCTACTACTATTATTAACAAGGGAAACAAGTTACTCTATAACAAGTATGAACAAAGGAATACAAGAGAGTGGTAGTGTGATTTTACCGAACCGGGCAAGTGAAGATAATTGATATCACAATGGAATGCCAATCACCAAGGGACACAATATGAACACGAGAATTATCCCCGAGGTTCACGTGCTTGCCGGCACGCTACGTCCTCGTTGTGTCGACCAAGGCTTCGTGGTTCGGTGGCTAATCGGTATCACACACCGAGCTCTCCACAAGAGCGCCACAAGAACCTACCCCAAGCAATGGTAACTCAATGACACACACAATTTACTAGGAGTTACCTTTGGCTCTTCGCCGGGGAGGTACAAGCCCCTCACAAAGTCGTTGGGATGGCCACGAACAATCACCAACTCGTGTCGATCCTCCTCCGCTGCCACCAAGCCGTCTAGACACCGGCAAGTGCCAAGAGTAAAAAGAAATCCGCAGCAACAATCACCAAGATGCCTCTAGAATGCAAGATCACAATGCAAGCTCTTGGTTTCACTCGATCTCACTTGGATTCGCACTAACAATCAAAGGGATCGAAGGGAGGGATTAGATCTTGCTCAAGAGGATGTTCAAGAGGTTAGAAAGTCAAGAGCCCTCTCCCGAAACGCGGCCACGACCTATATATAGAGAGGAGAGGACGGCAGCCCGACCCCCACCTTTCTGCGCTTGGTCGATAGTACCGACCCCTCCTGGGCGGTACTACCGGCTTAGTCAAACTAGCCGTTTACTCACATCCCGCTGATTAAGGCGAAGCACCGACTCTCTGGTCGGTACCTCCGAGGTCGGTAGTACCGAGGTAATGGCGGTACTACCGCCAAGCCAAAATCGGCCGCGAACAGAGAGCTCTGCGAAAAACAAGCCACTACCGACCTTGCGTCGGTACCACCGCGGGCGGTAGTACCGAGGTAATGGCGGTACTACCGCCAGGCCATTTTCAAATCTACAGAGAGCCTCGCGAAACCCCTTAGAGCCACGGTACCACCGACCCTCTGGTCGGTACCACCTCCGGCGGTAGTACCGAGGTTATGGCGGTACTACCGCCAGGCCAAAAACGCCCCAACACAGAGAGGGCTGCACGCAGCACCTATGGGCGGTACCACCGACCACCCTGGTCGGTACCACCGACCATACACAGAAAACTTCATTTTCTTCCCTGTGTTGATCCAAAACTACTCCAACAACTTCTCCTTTGCAAATGTGCTAACACCACCAAGTGTACACCACCTTGTGCAAGTGTGTTAGCATTTTCAAAACATTTTTCAAAGGATTTATCGCCTCATTTTAGTTATGTCATATGCAAATGCAACTAGAGGCAACTTGATAACCGTATACTATGAATTTCTCCTCTTGATAGTACGGCTATCTATCCTAAATACACTCACACCCTCTATGGTGTCTTGAGTGCCAAAAACAAAAGAGCCTATTGGTTATACCTTTGCCTTGAGCTCTTTTATTTCCCTCTTTCTTCTTTTCTTCTAGTGAAGATATGGACCATCTTACGACCAATCACTTGATCATTGCATCATATGTCCATCATCATGCTTCACTTGAGCCATGGACCACCTTTTGCTAATCAAACACTTAATGACAAAGGTTACTCCAATGGGTTTCATCAATTATCCAAAACCAAACTTGGGCTTTCAATCTCCCCCTTTTTGGTAATTGATGACAACCCTCATACAAGATATTATGATAAAGATTTGAGACACCAAGGTAGTATTTGCTCCCCCTACATATGTGCTATAGAGTTTGGTTCGAGGTTCGGCACATATGCATGGATATAAAACTTTGGGTGAGCAATTACTAACTTGTGATACTAAGGTTTAAAGAATGGACCTTTGAAGCGCGATACCAATCGGAGTGCAAAACTCATGATCATCCTTAGCACCATAATGAACTAGATGCAACTTGTAAGCCAACTTTTAAGCAAATATATTGGCAAAAATGTTAAATTCCAAAAATCTAGTTCTATCCTATGCATGCTAGTACTTCATTTCATCATTCAAGTTCTAGTCTAGCAAGCAACACACAAGACAGATACTACTTGAAAACACAAACTAATGCAAGACAATACAAGCAAGCATATGTAAGATGCACATTGCAAATGCATTCAATCAAGTTCATAGGCTTGCTCCCCCTACTTGTGTGCTTAAAAAAATTTTATCCCTTTCTTTTCATAAATCTTTCTCATTGTGCAACTTCTTCTCCCTTTTTGCATATCTTTTATGCCATTTTTCTCCCCCTTTGTCATCAATGACCACAAAAGGTGAGTTTTTCATTTGTAAAGCATGGGAGTAGAAATTGATCAAATTGTGGTTCAACTATAAACAATTGCATACCATATATAGCACGGTTTGCTCTAGAGTAAGCTTCTTCACACATCTTGCAATGGTTATCTTACTCATGTCGGTTATATACTTCATTGCTCATGTTTATAGTCAAACACTAGGATTGCAAGCCCATAAACATGTCATATGCCACCACTAGATCATAACAATCATTGAAGCAATAGTGGTACCATACCAACATCAAAGTCATTTGATTTTCAATGAATGAGGTCCAAAACCTACTAGATATGCCTAGATGCTCTAAACAAGTCCTTAGCAAGGTATGAGATGCAAATGTCAAACAATAATACCTTTGCTTTAGCTTGGAGGAGAGGCAAGTCATATAAGTGAGGTGCATTATCAACACATATTTGAGAAATCTAGTATGTTCAACTCATTCCTTAGCTTGCAAAACCCCTTCTCATCAAGTGGCTTAGTGAATATATCCGCAAGTTGATCATCGGTCCCAACACTCTCAATAGATATATCTCCCTTTTGTTGATGATCTCTAATGAAGTGGTGCCTAATGTCAATGTGTTTGGTTCTTGAATGTTGCACCGGGTTGTTTGTGAGCTTCACCGCACTTTCATTGTCACATAGCAATGGCACTTGTTTGAATTTTATTCCAAAGTCCTTCAAGGTTGCCCTCATCCATAGGAGTTGTGCACAACAACTACCGGCACTAATATATTCGGCTTCGGCGGTAGAGAGTGCCACACTATTTTGTTTCTTTGAAGACCAAGATACAAGTGACCTTCCCAATAATTGACATGTGCCCGATGTGCTCTTTCTATCAACCTTGCAACCCGCATAATCGGAATCGGAGTACCCAATTAATTCAAAGTTTGCTCCTTTGGGGTACCACAACCCAACATTTTGTGTAGCCTTCAAGTACCTCAAGATTCTCTTTGTTGCCTTCAAATGACTCTCTCTTGGAGAAGCTTGGAATCTTGCACACATGCACACACTAAACATGACATCCGGCCTTGAAGCGGTCACATAGAGTAAGCTTCCAATCATAGACCGATACAACTTTTGATCCACCATGTTGCCACTAGCATCACCATCCAAGTGTCCATTTGTTCCCATTGGTGTACTAATAGCTTTTGCATCATTAAGACCAAACTTCTTGAGCATATCTTTGATGTACTTGCCTTGACTCACAAAAGTACCATTCTTTATTTGCTTGATTTGAAGACCAAGGAAGTAACTAAGCTCTCCAATCATGGACATTTCAAACTCTTTTGCCATCATATTTCCAAACTCTTCACAAAAATCTTGGTTGGTTGAGCCAAATATGATATCATCAACATAGATTTGCAACACAAACAAGTCATTCTCTATCTTCTTGGTGAAGAGAGTGGTGTCAACCTTTCCCATTTTGAACCCTTTGGATAGAAGGAAATTCCTCAATCTTTCATACCATGCCCTTGGAGCTTGCTTTAAGCCATACAATGCTTTTCTCAACTTGTAGACATGGTTGGGCTTCTTTTCATCTTCAAAACCGGGAGGTTGCTCAACATATACCAACTCATTGATGTAGCCATTGAGAAATGCACTCTTTACATCCATTTGATATAGCTTGATGTTATGAGCACAAGCATAAGCTAATAGGATTCTAATTGCTTCCAATCTTGCAACCGGTGCATATGTCTCTCCAAAGTCAAGCCCTTCAATTTGAGTGTAACCTTGTGCTACCAATCTTGCTTTGTTTCTCACCACTAGGCCATCTTGATCTTGCTTGTTGCGGAATACCCATCTAGTACCAATAACATTATAGCTCTTAGGCCTCTCAACCAATTCCCAAACTTCATTTCTTGTGAAGTTGTTTAGCTCTTCATGCATGGCATTAACCCAATCAACATCCTTCAAAGCTTCTTCAATCTTGGTTGGTTCAATAGTTGACACAAATGAATAGTTCCCACAAAACATTGCCAATCTTGATCTTGTTTGAACACCACTTTGAATGCCACCAATAACCAAATCTAAGGGATGATCTCTTGCTATACTTGAAGTTTGAAGCACTTGATTCGCATTGCTTGTACTCGGTTGATCCGCTTGTTGCACATTGGGAGATGATGAACTAGCCACTTGTTGATTTTGTACTTGAGAATCACTATCTTGCTCATTTGGGATGGTGACCACTTGCTCTTTGTCATCTTCAACATCAATCACTTCTCTTGGCCTAATATCACCAACATCCATGTTCTTCATTGCATTCACCAAATGAGTGCCTCTCACATCATCTAAGTTCTCATTTTCATCTTGAGATCCATTTGTTTCATCAAATTCTACATCATGAACTTCTTCAAGTGTTCCACTAGCCAAGTTCCATACTCTATATGCTTTGCTTGTAGTTGAATATCCAAGTAGGAACCCTTCATCACATTTCTTGTCAAACTTGCTCAATCTTGTGCCCTTCTTCAATATATAGCACTTGCAACCAAATACTCTAAAGTATGCAATATTGGGCTTTCTTCCATTCAATAGCTCATATGGTGTCATTTCCAACATAGGATGGCAATATAGTCGGTTGCTAGAGTAGCAAGCCGTGTTGATAGCTTTGGCCCAAAAGGATTGACTCACATTGTATTCACTAAGCATGGATCTTGCCATATCAATCAAGGTTCTATTCTTTCTTTCAACTATCCCATTTGATTGAGGAGTGTACTTTGCCGAGAATTGATGCCTAATGCCAAAATCATCACATAGCTCTTCAATTCTTGTGTTCTTGAACTCACTCCCATTGTCACTTCTCACTTTCTTGATAGTTGTCTCAAACTCATTTTGACTTCTCTTGACAAAAGATTTGAATGTAGCAAATGTTTCACTTTTGTCACCAAGAAAGAATACCCATGTGTATCTAGTGAAGTCATCCACAATCACATAACCATATTTATTGCCACCAATGCTAGTGTATGTAGTTGGCCCAAATAAATCCATATGCAATAGCTCAAATGCTTTAGTAGTGCTCATTTCACTTTTCATAGGGTGAGTATTTCCAACTTGTTTGCCGGCTTGACAAGAGCTACAAAGTTTATCCTTCTCAAACACAACATCTCTCAAGCCCTTTACTAAGTCATATTTGATCAATCTATTTAGTTGCTTCATCCCAACATGACCAAGCCTTCTATGCCATAGCCAACCCATACTAGACTTAGTGATCAAGCATGTTGTCAATTGAGTTTCCTTTGCATCAAAATCAACTAAGTATAGGTTTCCATATCTAAATCCTTTGAATGCTAGGTTGGTTCCATCATTACTAGTGATCATCACATTATCAACACCAAAGTTGCAATTGAAACCAAGATCACATATTTGAGCTACCGATAGCAAGTTGAAGTTCAAGCTCTCTACTAGCAAGACATTTGAGATGCTCAAGTCATTGGATATTGCAATCTTACCAAGTCCCTTGACCTTGCCTTCACTATTGTCCCCAAATGTGATGCTATCCACTTTGAAGTCTTCTTCATTTGTGTTGATTGAGTTGAACATTCTAGAATCCCCAGTCATATGTTGAGTACACCCACTATCAAGCACCCAATGCCTTCCTCCGGCTTTGTAATTGACCTACAAGAAGATTCAATGTTTAGGTACCCAAATCTTGTTGGGTCCTCCAAGGTTAGTGACTAAGCTCTTTGGTACCCAAATGGCTTTCTTCTTTGAGCCCTCCTTAGGTGTACCAACAAACTTAGCTCTTACACTATTAACACCCTTGTAAAGCACATAACAAGAATCAAACTTAATTGATTTACCAAGGTTGGTTGGTTTGTTCTTGTTTAGGTTCTTTTTATAGCAATTATGCTCGGTATGCCCGGATTGCTTGCAATTTATGCAATAGCGTCCATTGTCCTTCACAAAACTAGTCTTGTGAGGAGCAAAGGCCGCCTTGCCCTTCTTGGGGGTATAGCCAATCCCTTCTTTCTCATGGGAAAATCTTTGGCCACCCAAGCACTTAAGCAAGCGGGCATCTCCACCATAGGCTTTGCCTAAGGCACAAGTGAGCTTATTCACCTCTTTCTTTAAGGTTTCATTTTCCACTATTAATGATGCATCACAAGTAAAACCATCTTTTATGTTTGAGTTAGATGCATCGGTGGAGCATGAACTAGATGAAGCATTGGGAGGTGCAATGACAATAGGTGTGTAAAATGTTTCATTGATTAAGTCACATGTTATACCTATGTCACATGTTTGAGCAAAGTCTTCAATCTTGGTTTGAGTGAGGAGAGAGGAGTGGGCTTCTTCAAGCCTAGTGTGAGCTTTATCAAGCTTCTCATGGGCTACCTCTAGCCTCTCATGAGTTAGCTTGAGCTCATCAAGAGATTGCTCAAGAAGGCTAACCTTCATGCACAATTCCTTGCACTCCTTCCTCTTCTTCTCAAAGCAAACATGAGCTTGCTCAAACATGTCCATAAGTTCTTCATTAGTGTATTCATTTTCATTATCATCATCATCATCATCACTCTCATCATAGGAAGGTACCTTGGATGGCCTTGCCATCAAGCATGTAGATGGAGTGTCAAAGATAGAAGGCTTTTTGTTGATAGCAATACTTGCAAGTGCCTTCTTCTTCATCTTGTTGTGCTCTTCATCATCACTATCGGATGATGCATCACTATCCCATGTCACAACATAGGATCCACCTTTCTTTTTCTTGGTGAAAGAGAGCTTCTTCTCCTTCTTTTCCTTCTTGTCCTTCTTCTTCTTTGCTTCATCATCATTGTCACTATTTTGAGGACAATCGGCTATCATGTGATCTTCACTCTTGCACTTATAGCATCTTCTCACATAGCCCTTGCTCTTGTTGTTGTCCCTTCTCTTTCTTGCACCATAGCCTTTCTTCTTCATGAATCTTCCAAACTTCCTTACTAGAAGTGCCATGGCCTCATCATCATCACTAGAATCTTCATCTTCACTATCACTTGATTCTAGCTTTGCCTTGCCCTTGCTCTTGCTCTTGGATGAAGAAGTGGCTTTGAATGCCAAGCTCTTCTTCTTCTCCTCTTCCTTCACCTCCTGATCATCACCACCATCATTGTATTGATCTTCGGTCATTACATCACCAAGGACTTCATTTGGTGTCACATTTTGCAATCCTCCTCTCATGATGATGGTCCTCAATGTCTTGAATCGCTTGGGCAAGCAACTCAAGAACCGGTGGGTGAAGTCTTCATCCTTCACTTTCTCTCCCAAACTCTTGAGATCATTTATGATGCATTGGAGCCTATAGAACATCTCCGGGATTGTTTCATCCTCTTTCATCTTGAAGCTTGTGAGCTTATCTTTGAGCATGTACAATTTGGCACTTTTTACCGTTGAAGTGCCCTCATATGTTTCTTCTAGTCTTGCCCATACTTCATTTGCCTTCTCAAGATCTTTGATTTGCTCAAACACTTTTGGATCAATGCCATTGTATATAGTGTTGAGCGCCATTGTGTTGCATTGCTTGCTTTCACGCTCTCCAGGGGTGGGGTCTTCTTCATTGACAATAACATAACCATCTTGTGTGACCTCCCACACCCTATCATTGATGGAGCCAAGGTACATCTTCATCTTTCTCTTCCAATAATCAAAAGATGACCCATCAAAGTACGGTGGTTTGCCCCCAACATGGTTGAACACAATTTGAGCCATATTTGCACCGTAGGTTGTTAAGCCTTTGAATCAAACGGTGTTTGGCTCCGATACCACTTGAAAGGTCCTAATTGGCTAGAGGGGGGGGTGAATAGCCTAATTTAAAATTCTACAAAGCACTCGAGCAATTTGTTAGACAATAACAAAGCGATAAATGCGGTTGCTCTAGCTCTATGTCAAATGCAAGCCACCTATTTGCAAGTCTAGTTAATTATGATCTCTAGGGCACACAAGGACTAAGTCACTACTTTACTAAACTAGTGAGCTACACAAGAGAGCTAGCAAAACTAAACTAGCTACACTAGCAAAGCTACTACTATTATTAACAAGGGAAACAAGTTACTCTATAACAAGTATGAACAAAGGAATACAAGAGAGTGGTAGTGTGATTTTACCGAACCGGGCAAGTGAAGATAATTGATATCACAATGGAATGCCAATCACCAAGGGACACAATATGAACACGAGAATTATCCCCGAGGTTCACGTGCTTGCCGGCACGCTACGTCCTCGTTGTGTCGACCAAGGCTTCGTGGTTCGGTGGCTAATCGGTATCACACACCGAGCTCTCCACAAGAGCGCCACAAGAACCTACCCCAAGCAATGGTAACTCAATGACACACGCAATTTACTAGGAGTTACCTTTGGCTCTTCGCCGGGGAGGTACAAGCCCCTCACAAAGTCGTTGGGATGGCCACGAACAATCACCAACTCGTGCCGATCCTCCTCCGCTGCCACCAAGCCGTCTAGACACCGGCAAGTGCCAAGAGTAAAAAGAAATCCGCAGCAACAATCACCAAGATGCCTCTAGAATGCAAGATCACAATGCAAGCTCTTGGTTTCACTCGATCTCACTTGGATTCGCACTAACAATCAAAGGGATCGAAGGGAGGGATTAGATCTTGCTCAAGAGGATGTTCAAGAGGTTAGAAAGTCAAGAGCCCTCTCCCCAAACGCGGCCACGACCTATATATAGAGAGGAGAGGACGGCAGCCCGACCCCCACCTTTCTGCGCTTGGTCGGTAGTACCGACCCCTCCTGGGCGGTACTACCGGCTTAGTCAAACTAGCCGTTTACTCACATCCCGCTGATTAAGGCGAAGCACCGACTCTCTGGTCGATACCTCCGAGGTCGGTAGTACCGAGGTAATGGCGGTACTACCGCCAAGCCAAAATCGGCCGCGAACAGAGAGCTCTGCGAAAAACAAGCCACTACCGACCTTGCGTCGGTACCACCGCGGGCGGTAGTACCGAGGTAATGGCGGTACTACCGCCAGGCCATTTTCAAATCTACAGAGAGCCTCGCGAAACCCCTTAGAGCCACGGTACCACCGACCCTCTGGTCGGTACCACCTCCGGCGGTAGTACCGAGGTTATGGCGGTACTACCGCCAGGCCAAAAACGCCCCAACACAGAGAGGGCTGCACGCAGCACCTATGGGCGGTACCACCGACCACCCTGGTCGGTACCACCGACCATACACAGAAAACTTCATTTTCTTCCCTGTGTTGATCCAAAACTACTCCAACAACTTCTCCTTTGCAAATGTGCTAACACCACCAAGTGTACACCACCTTGTGCAAGTGTGTTAGCATTTTCAAAACATTTTTCAAAGGATTTATCGTCTCATTTTAGTTATGTCATATGCAAATGCAACTAGAGGCAACTTGATAACCGTATACTATGAATTTCTCCTCTTGATAGTATGGCTATCTATCCTAAATACACTCACACCCTCTATGGTGTCTTGAGTGCCAAAAACAAAAGAGCCTATTGGTTATACCTTTGCCTTGAGCTCTTTTATTTCCCTCTTTCTTCTTTTCTTCTAGTGAAGATATGGACCATCTTACGACCAATCACTTGATCATTGCATCACATGTCCATCATCATGCTTCACTTGAGCCATGGACCACCTTTTGCTAATCAAACACTTAATGACAAAGGTTAGTCCAATGGGTTTCATCAATTATCCAAAACCAAACTTGGGCTTTCACCAGGCAACCCCTGGGATCTACGACGTTGCAGGCGGCGAACGAGCCCCTCCGCGACTTTGCTCGACGGTTCTCGAAGCAGCGCCTCGAGCTCCCCCACGTGCCTGATGAGGACATCATCTCAGCGTTCCTCGCGGGCACGACATGCCAAGAACTAGTCCATGAGCTAGGACGCTACCGTCCCAGGACGGTCGAGGACCTGATGGATCGTGTCACCAGCTTTGCCTCAGGCGACGAGGCAGTGGGGGCCTTCTTTGGCCGTTCCACGGACAAAGGCAAGGTGGTGGCCGCGCCGGAGGTCACGAACAAAGGCAACGACGCCAAGAACGACAACAATAACAGCAACAAAAAGAAGAAGAACAAACGCAAAGGTCAGAAGGCGAAGCGCGACGCCAATGACGACGACGAAGAAGAAGTGCTCGCAGGCGCCCTCGAGCCTAAGAAGCCTCGAGGCCCCCCTGATGGGGCTGTTTTCGACCAGATGCTCGAGAGCCCCTGCACTTATCACAGGGGCCCCGTAAATCACAAGTTAAAGGACTGCCGACTGTTGAAAGGCTACTACTCCAAGCTCGGCGTTAAGAGAGAAGACGCGCCCAAGGGCAAGGATACCGATCGACGCGGCGGTGGGGACGCGGACGGCGACTTCCCTCCGGTGCGCGACTGCTACATGATCTACGGGGGGCCGACCGTCGGGCTCTCAGCTCGAGAAAGAAAGAAGGAGCGCCGGGAGATCTTTGCGCTCTGCCACGACGCCCCCTGGTATCTTGACTGGTCTGATGCTCCGATCACGTTCGACCGTGACGACCATCCAGACCGTGTCATAAACCCGGGGGCGTATCCCCTCGTCGTCGACCCCGTCATCGTCGACGTTCGGTTCTCCAAGGTGTTGATGGATGGGGGCTCGAGCCTCAACATCATATACCTCGAGACCCTCGACCTTTTAGGGATTTCAGAGGGACAGCTCCGACCCAGCGTCGGGGGGTTCCACGGAGTCGTACCAGGGAAGAAGGCCCACCCCCTCGGGCGCATCGACCTGCCGGTTTGCTTTGGCACGCTGGCTAACTTCCGCCGGGAAACGCTCACCTTCGAGGTGGTCGGCTTCCAAGGGACCTACCACGCCATCATCGGCCGGCCAGGCTACGCCAAGTTCATGGCGGTACCCAACTACACGTACTTGAAGCTCAAGATGCTGGGGCCAAAAGGGGTCATCACCGTCGACACCTCCTACGAGCACGCGTACCACTGCGACGTGGAGTGCGTCGAGCGTGGGGAGGCCAACGTCCACCTCGACTCGCTCGAGGCCTTGGCAGCCTTGGCCACCGAGGAGGCCCCAGAAGCAAAGCGCCACGCCGGCACCTTCGAGCCAGCCGAACACACCAAGCAGGTACCCGTCGACCCGACCTCGACCAATGGCAAGACGCTGACCATCAGTGCCAACCTCGAGCCCAAATAGGAAGCAGTGCTCGTCGACTTTCTCCGCGCGAACATCGACATGTTTGCGTGGGGACCCTCGGACATGCCGGGCATACCGAGGGAAGTCGCCGAGCATGCCTTGGAGATCCAGGCCGGGTCCAGACCGGTGAAGCAACGCCTGCGCCGCTTCGACGAGGAGAAGCGCAGGATCATCGACGAGGAGGTGCACAAGCTTTTGGCGGCCGGGTTCATCAAGGAGGTATTTCACCCAGAGTGGCTAGCTAACCCTGTACTAGTCAGGAAAAAGAATGGAAAAATGCGGATGTGTGTAGACTACACTGGTCTGAATAAAGCATGTCCAAAAGTTCCATTTCCTTTACCTAGAATTGATCAGATTGTCGATTCCACTGCTGGGTGCGAAGTGCTTTCGTTCCTTGATGCGTATTCCGGCTACCACCAAATTAAAATGAAAAAGTCCGACGAACTCGCAACCTCTTTTATCACGCCATTTGGTATGTATTGCTACGTTACGATGCCCTTCGGCCTACGAAACGCCGGGGCAACATATCAATGATGTATGCAGCACATCTTTGGCGAGCACATAGGTAGGACCGTCGAGGCCTACGTCGATGACATCGTGGTTAAAACCAAGAAAGTCGGGAACCTCATCAGCGACCTCGAGACCACATTCGAGTGCCTCCGGGCCAAGAATGTGAAGCTCAACCCCGAGAAGTGTGTCTTTGGTGTGCCTCGAGGCATGCTACTTGGCTACATTGTCTCACAACGGGGGATCGAGGCAAACCCTGAAAAAATCTCAGCAGTCACGAGGATGGGCCCGATTCGAGACCTCAAGGGTGTGCAGAAAGTGACTGGCTGCCTAGCCACTCTCAGCAGATTCATCTCAAGGCTAGGGGAAAAAGCGCTACCCCTCTACCGCCTGCTGAAGAAGACGGAACACTTTGCGTGGACTGTCGAAGCCGAGGAGGCCTTAACCAAGTTGAAGGGGTTGCTGACTTCCGCACCAATCCTCGTGCCGCCACGACCAGCCCAGGGTGGCGATTCCCCCGAGCCTCTCCTCCTCTATGTGGCCGCAACCACTCAGGTGGTCTGCGCAGTCGTAGCCGTCGAGAGGCACGAGGAGGGTCATGCATTGCCGGTCCAGCGACCGGTGTACTTCACCAGTGAGGTACTCTCCGAGGCCAAGGTCCGGTATCCGCACATCCAGAAGCTGCTCTACGGCATCATCGTCACAAGGCGCAAGCTCCGGCACTACTTCCTCGCTCATCCCGTAACGGTGGTGTCGTCCTTCCCCCTCGGTGAGATCATCAACAATCGGGAGGCCACGGGGCGCATCGCCAAGTGGTCCACCGAAGTAATGGGGGAAGCCATCACCTACGCCCCGCGAAAGGCCATCAAGTCGCAAGCGTTGGCGGACTTCGTTGCTGAATGGACCGACACTCAGCTCCCGCCGGCGCAGATTCAAGCCGAGCTCTGGACCATGTACTTCGACGGATCCCTCACGAAGACGGGGGCAGGCGCAGGCCTGCTCTTCATCTCACCCCTCGGAGTTCACATGCGCTACCTGCTACGCTTGCACTTCCCCGCCTCCAACAACGTCGCCGAGTACGAGGCCCTTGTCAATGGGCTGCGCATCGCCCTCGAGCTCGGGGTCCGACGCCTCGACGCCCGAGGAGACTCGCAGCTCGTCATCAACCAGGTTATGAAGGCTTCAAGCTGCATCGATCCCAAGATGGAGGCATACTGCGGGGAGGTGCGCAAGCTGGAAGATAAGTTTTACGGCCTCGAGCTCAACCACATAGCTCGAAAGTACAACGAGGCCGCAGACGAGCTGGCAAAGTTGGCGTCCACGCGCGGCACGGTACCACCAGACATCTTCTCGAGGGACGTCTTCGAGCCATCCGTCGAAATCGACCCGGGGGCTGGCCCTTCAACGCCGCCCCTCGAGCTAGACACGGGGGCTCGACTTTCAACACCACCCCTCGGGAATGACACCTGGACATCCGCTAAGGCGATGCAGGTCGACGCAAGCGCCTCTTCTTCACCACGACACCTCGACTGGCGAACGCCCTACCTCGACTACTTAACGCAAGGCGTGCTACCGGAAGACAAGACGGAGGCTCGACGCATCGCTCGAAGGGCCAAGACCTACATCACCTACGGCGACGAACGGGAACTATACCGACGAAGCCCGACCGGGATCCTTCAGCGCTGCATCCCCCTCGAGGAAGGACGCAAACTCCTCGACGACATGCACTCGGGGGCTTGCAGCCACCACGCAGCGCCGAGGGCCCTGGTTGGGAACGCCTTCCGTCAAGGCTTCTATTGGCCGACCGCCATTGGGGATGCCAAGCGCTTGGTCCAAGCGTGCCATGGGTGTCAATTCTACGCCAAGCAAACACACCAGCCCGCACACGCCCTGCAGATGACCCCAATCACTTGGCCATTTGCCGTTTGGGGGCTCGACCTTGTGGGTCCCCTCAAAAGGACAAGTGGAGGGTACACACACGTGCTCGTGGCCATCGACAAGTTCACCAAGTGGATCGAGGCTAAGCCGATAGGAGACCCCACCTCCGAGAAGGCTGTCGAGTTCATCGCCAACATCATGTACCGGTTTGGAGTGCCTAACGTCATCATCACCGACAATGGCACCCAATTCACGGGCAAAAAGTTCACCAACTTCTGCGATGACAACAACATTCGCGTAACCTGGGCCTCGGTCGCATACCCTCAATGCAACGGGCAGGTCGAGCGCGCCAACGGCATGATACTCCATGGGCTGAAGCCGAGGCTGTTCAAGACCCTCAAGAATTTCGGAAAGGGGTGGGCTACAGAGCTCCCCTCGGTGCTGTGGGGCCTCAGGACTACGCCGAGTCGAGCCACCGGGTTCACTCCGTTTTTCCTAACCTACGGCGCCGAGGCCGTCTTGCCTACGGACCTCGAGTATGGCTCACCTCGACTTCGAGCCTACAACGTGCAAACCAGCGATGAAAGGCTCGCCAACGCCAAGGACCAGCTCGAGGAGGCCCGAGACGTGGCGCTCATCAACTCCGCACGCTACCAGCAAACACTTCGACGCTACCACGACAAGCGCGTGCGCAAAAGGGACCTAGCGGTGGGGGACCTCGTGCTTCGACGGCTGCAAGATAATCGAGGGCGCCATAAGCTCACCCCTCCGTGGGAAGGCCCATACACCGTGGCTGAAGTGCTCAAGCCAGGAACATACAAGCTCTACGACGACCAAGGCAGGATCCTGGCGAACGCGTGGAACATATCTCAGCTACGTCGCTTCTACCCTTAAAGGCCTCGAGGCCTTGTTCATTTTGTTGCCTTATACAAACATGTCAAACATGAATGAACAAACTCGCGCACTGTCATTCATTTTTACTTAGCAACTTAAGGTAGCCTCGACCCTGCCTTGCTCAGGGTCGAGCCTCCCTCGGGGGCTGACAGGGGGAACCCCCCCCAGACTCCGGAAAAGGCGCGTTTCCTTTTCAAAAATTCGACCCTCGTCTCGACTCGTGCCTCGAGTGAACTAGCGACGTCAAAATCCTAAAATACCTCGAGCCTCCAAAGGTCGGGAGGCGTCGACGTAGACGGCCTCCTACGCCCCCGGGCTACGGTACCCTACCCACGCCCCCCCGCCCACCTCGAGGGGCTCGCGACGTATCGAAGGAAAACATACTAAGCTAGCAGAAACTCGAGCTTGCAACAAAGAGAAGTGGTCAAACGCATTTGAAAAGAAAACAACTCTTTTAATAAACAAATCATATATACATTCAACTCTTGACGTACCCTCATTCATGTCATAAAATTCTTACAAGGGCCTCGACACCCAAATTTGGCACGCAGGCCTCAGTCCTCGTCGGTCCGATACTCCTCCCCGAGGTCTTCCAGGGCAGGCTCAGCCTCGACACCCGAGCTGGAGGGAGGAGGGTCCTCGACACCGCTGCTGGCGTCAGGAGGCAGCACGTCCTCCTCGAAGATCTTCGCGAGCGACGTCCCCGGCCTCTCCATCTTCCCCAAGATTTTGTCGACACGGCGGTTGTTCCACTCCTCGTCCTTCCCCTCGATCTCGATGAAGCCATTAGCGACAACGTGGACCGGGAAGCGGAAGCCGGAGCGGACAACCGTGAGCGTCTGCTTGACGCCATGATGGAGAGCTTGCCGGACGCGGTCCCGCACTGCTGCGTCGAGGAAGCACAAGGCGTCGACCAAGGCGTCGCCTCGGGCCACCGCACCTTCTGCCGCAGCCACTGGAGGAGCACCCCACGTGGAGCCGAGCCGGTCGAGGGAAGTGTGAGCCCACTCCGCCACCATCGTCTCGTCTTGGAGTTGGTCCAAGAGAGCCTGGTTCATCCCGCGGAGCTCCTCGACCGTCTCCTCGACCCCTGCGCAACGAACGAGGAAGAATGAGATTGCGGCGTAACAGAAAAACGTCGAGACCCAAACAGGGACAAGGTGTAAGCCTCACCATCGCAATGTTGCCCCAGGGCGGCGAGGTCGCTGTTAAGGCCCTCAGCGCGCTGCTCGAGCCTGCGCTTCTCGGTCAGCATGAGGAGCTTCTCGGACCTAAGCTCCTCGATCAGGCTGCCCGCCTCCACGAGAGCCAGATCCTTTCAGATCACCTCCTGCCGCGCTGCCCCCTCGGCAGCTCGAGCGGTGGCGACACCACTCTCGGCGTCTTCGGCCTCCTTCTTTGCCACCTCCGCTGCGGACCGAGCGGCGGCGGCATCGCATTGAGCGACCTCGGCCTCTTTTCTCGCCACCTCCGCTGCGGTTCGGGCGGTGGCGGCCTCGCCACGGGCGTCAGCGGCCTCCTGCTTCGCCGCCTCAGCTTCAGCCCGGGCGGAGTCGGCCTCACTTCGGGCGTCCGCGGCCTCCTTCTTCGATGCCTCGAGAGCGGCGGCGGCCTCTTCCTTGACTCGAGCGGCCTCGCCTCGAGCCGCCCGGACTTCCGCCTCTGCCTCGTTAAGCCAGCTCGCCATTTGGACGTTCCGGCCCAACTCAGCGCGTTGATCTTGAAGCTCCGCCTCGGCCCTCGCGAGGGCGGCCGACACCTGCGCAGACCGGCCCGCCTCCTCGGAGCAGGACCGCTCCGCCTCCGCCATGAGTTCGGCCACCTCCCGGAAGATGGACCGCACCTCGCGCAAGGCCCCCCGCTGGACTGGTTGCTCGACGGAGACCATGGCAAGAGACGGGCTCGGCGCGCCGGGAAACGGCCATACTGGTCGGTCAAGCTCGATGTCGGGCAGATCCTCCTCCGCCCCGAGCTGCCCCGACTGCGGCCCGCCGCCCGACGGCACGAGCCCCGGCTCTTCCCTGGCCGGGCCCTCCGGCACCTTGTCGGCGCTAGCCGGCGCCTCGGGCGCCTCCACCACCATCGATCCCGCGGCGAGGAGCGGCCCCTGCTCCAGCTCGTTCAGGAGGTCCTCCACCGTCGGCTCCTCCTCCGCCAACGCCTCTCCCCCCTTTTCCTCCTCCGCAGCCTGGCTCGTGTTGGTCGAAGCCTCGAGGGGCGCAGTCTCCCTGGCCCCAGGCGTCAGCGGGGCCGTGCTCGCCCCAGGCGCTTCCCCCGGAACAGCCGTCGTGGTGGGGGGAAGGGTGGCGCTCCCAACTGGCGCTATCATGGGAGGAGGAGGGGGGGAGGAGGCAGCGCTTCAGTAGGTGCGGTGGTGGCGGGCTCGACGCCGTGAGCTGTGGCCCCTGCAATACGAGATGACGGTGATATCAGAGCCAGGAAGAGTGCCTCGACCCCTGCGATCGATGGCGACGGCCTCACCAAAATTTGCGATGATCATCTGGTCACCTCGAGCCATGGCAGCTCGAGCCTTCTCCAGCCAAGCGGCTTCTCTAGCGGAGGAAGGTGCCATACCTCGAGGTGCTTGTGCCTCGACGGGGCTCGAGGTCTTGGCCCGCTTAGACGAAGCGAGGTCCACCTCCGGGTAGGAGCGCTTCCCCCTGAGAAACCAGAGATGGCATGTGTCATCAAAAGTAAAGAGGTCAAGCCTCGCTACCGACGAGGTCCAAGAAAATTACTCACCCAAAGCGGCGACTGGGCTTCTTCCCGGAATCGCCGGACCCACTCAGGGGTTTCGAGCCCACCCCGCGGCTCGAGCCCTGCGCCCGGGCCGTCTCCACAGGGCTGGGATGGGGGGAGGGCTCCCGACGCCTCCCGTGGCTCGACCTCGAGGGAGATCCCTCCTTCCGCCCCACCTCGCGGGAGGGCGACCGCACCTCCCTCGTGCTGTCATCGTGGCGCCCGCCCCGGCGCGGGCTCCGGCGCACGCGCTGGCGGTCGCGCCCTCCCGCATCCGCTTCTGTGTCCCGGCAGCGGTGCGGCGATGGACTCCGGGGACGCTCACGCCCCTGGGCACGAGACGCCCGGGGGCTCCCTCCCCGACGCTCGTGATGGCGCGGGCTCGACACCTCCTCCTGGCGCCCGCTCCTCCGCGGGCTCGACCCCGACCTCGATGGCTCGCGGCGGTCGGACCCGGAGCCCCTCCCGATGTGGTCACCGCCCCTCGAGGCTCGGCCCTTCTCGAGACCTCCCGCCTGGGCTGACGCGGGGGCGGCCTCTGTTGGTGCTGTGACAGAAGCGCTCCGGGTTCGGGGCTTCCTCACGACCGGGGGCACGTCCGGCGCAGAGCTCGACGGACCTCGGGCCCCCGACGAGGCAGGGATCGGCGCCGTCTTCCGCGGCTGCGTCCTGCGCGGTCCCTTCGCCGGGGGGACCTCCAGCATACCCTCCTGCACAGAGGAGCGGTCAGCCCTGTCGTCGACGACCCCCGCGCGTCTCAGGCGCGCATCCATCCCCTCGTCGTCGCTCTCCTCCTCATCACCGCTCTCCTCCTCCGAGCTCGAGGAGCTCAGCTCGGGGGATCCGTCTCCAGGCTGACGGTTGCGACGAGCCTTTGCCAGTCTCTGCTCCCGAGCCAAGCGACGCAGGTTTTTGTTTTTCTCTTTCTTCTTCCTGGCGTCCTTGCTCTCCTTGTCTTTCTGAGCAGAGAGGCGCCTCACCTGAGTATCCGCGGCGTCCTCCCTCACTGGGGGTCTCGACGCGCGACAAGTGAACGCCCCCTGAAAAAAGAAGAAGCGTGACGAGGCAAACCACAAGAAGAATGCAAAAAGTTCGAAGGAGGAGAAAGGGGGAGGGGGCTCGGAACGGCTCAACTCGAGGGAGGCTCACCAGGTCGAGACACCCCTCGTCGGGTGCCATGGCGACCAGGTGGGTGTACTCAGGGATGAACGGTCCCTGGATCGTGATTGACACCCGGGAGACGCCCTCGTTCCGGGACAGCCTCTCCTCGGCCATCCTCGATCGATTAAGCGCCTCGAGCCTGGCCTCCGGCCCCATCTCGTGCATAAGAAGGGGGCGGTCCGCCAGCGGGAGAACTCTTCGCTCGTGGAACGCCCAAATGACCGCTTGCACGGTCAACTTCTTCTCATCCACCAGCGTCTTCATCATCTTCATCAGCGGGGCCAGGTGGCGTTGCCTGTCCGCCGCGACGCCCCAGGTCCACTTCTCCAGGCTTTGAGCGAGGACCCTGCCGGTGTACTGCGGAAAGAGACCACCTTCATTCCGCAGATAGAACCAATGGTCGTCCCACCCGGCCTGGTTGGTGGAAAGCTTGTATCGCAGGTACTCGCGGGGGACATTGACCGACGAGGTCCCAGCCCTCGCAGTAATCGTGAGGGAGCCCATGCACACGAGCCGCCTCCCGCTGGGCTTTAGGGCCTTGATGAAGAGCTCGCCCCGGAAGAGGTGGACGAACATCTCCCAGTGCGGCTCCATCTTCAGGTACCCCTCGCACACCGCGGCGAATATGGCGGCGTGCGAGATGGAGTTGGGGGAGAAGTGCTGCAGCTCCACCTCGAAGTGGTGGGCCAGCCCCCGCATGAAGCGGCTCGGCGGGACGCCGAGCCCCATACGGTGGTAGCGCGTGAAGCTTACCACGTACCCCTCCGGCGGGTACGGCTCCCGGTGCTCCGCCGACGGGATAACCCACCACGCGGGTCCCTCCTCCGGGTTGGGGCGCAGAAGCCCCTGGGCCACCAACGAGTCCATCTCGCTCGGCGTCACCTTCGACGAGCTCCAGTCTTCGGCCGGCAACACTTGTGTCTGGGCGGCCATGGCGGTGGCGTGGCGCGGACCCGAGCAGCGGACGGGCAGCCGGAAAATCCCCAATCAACTAGCTCGAAGGAGAGGGCACGTGAAGGCTACGGCGGCGGTGAAGGCAAAGGCAAAGTAAAGGGTTCCTTTTCCCCTCTCTCGATATTTATAAGGTGAAACCCCGACGGGCGGGGTCTCCCATGATGTAAAAAGGTAACCGCATAACATTTAATGCGCCCACCTAACCACGTCTCGAGCCGGATGCAGGGAACACGCGGCAGCTCACCGTTCGCTCAACTGCCGGGGCCTCTGCGGCCGCCCCTCCGACTTCGCGCCCGCCGCCCAGGCGCCACGATCTCCACTCCCTGGTGGTTTCCGCCTAAAAAGGCGCGCCCAGCGGGCAGAAGGATTCCAAGCGACGAAGGCTTCTTCCGGAAGTAAAAAACGGGCCCCGGCCCTAAGTCTCGAAGCAGCGAAGGCTGGCCCTCGAAAAAGGGTTCGACAGCCGGTTTCGAGCACCCAAAAATGGGCCCCGGCCCTAAGTCTCGAAGCAGCGAAGGCTGGCCCTCGACGAAAGAGGGTTCGACAGCCGGCTTCAAGCACCCGAGTCAGGGACACCAAGGGGCGCCATTCGCGGCATCACTCGAGGGCTAAGCCCTCGAGGCCCCTCACGTGTATCCAAGGCGGGGAGCTCGACATGCAGTGAGATCCCCTCGGAGGGAGGCATCGAGCCACCGGGTCCTATCGAATGGACCCGACACTCCTGCAGACCGAGCACCCATGCTTTATGAGACCGCCTCCGGGCCACAGTCGACCCCTATCGAACGGGGCACGAGCTCTCACTTGGATTCCCCGTTACCAGCTCACCGAGAACCTTGATACTCGCCCACTCGGGGTAGTACGAGGCATGCCCCCTCGCATCCGATCGAAAGGACTCGCGGGATGACAAGCCAGGGCAACCGGTGCGCCGGACAGCTCGAAGAGCGGGCCGGCCTGTTCAGCCTGGCACCCCTCGACGAAAGAGGGTCTAAAAACTCGGGGGCCTGACACCCCCGAACCTAAAAATCGCAACTAAAACTCGCAAAAAGCCCACGAGGAAGTTCTAACCACTCCCTCGTGGCCTCGGGGGCTACACCCGCGGGTGTCGCTCGCACGACACCCACGGAATCGAATCGACGAAACCCTCGAGGCCAGTTAGCTAACCCACGAGATCCCAGTCGGGAGCCCCTGCTCGAGTGCAAGCACTCGAGCAAGGGCTCGGGGGCTACTGTCGGGGGTCCGCAAAAGGGGTACCCCCAATCAACGCAAACAAATAGGGTAAACCTAGAACACCGGTTAAATAACAGACCTAACTAGCCTAACCCCCTAAAAAGCCGGCCCCCCGAGGCCTACGACGCTGGCCCACCGAGTGTGACACCCCAATTTTAAGAACAAAATTGGAGCACAATATATGTATGCCAGGATCAATTTTCATACATATATCCACATCATAGTAAATATCAAAACAATGCTTTTATTAATATATCGAACATTATTACAAAAATGACCCTCGGGTCTGAAAGAAAAAGTACAGACTCTCATGATAACGGACTCTAATGAAGACTCTGAAGTAGTCGCGGAAGTCTGGACTCCATCTCCACAGGAAGGTCGACCGGGGGTAGCGCCATCCTAGTACAGGTCGTCAGGGTCGAAGCCACCGTCCTCTGGATACTCCGGCTCCTCGTGAACGTAGCCACCAGTGTCTCCGTAATCGCCAGCGTCTGGGTGGGGTAGCAGGGGGACAAAGAGGAGGGTGAGTACATCGAAATGTACTCCGCAAGTGTAGGTAATATATGCTTATGAGGCTTAAAACAAAGGTAGGCTGACTTTGTTTGACTCAAGCGCCTAAAGCGACACATCCTATTATTCCTATTAATCCTATGCACCTATTTACTAGGTTATAGACACAGAAACAGTAGGAAAGTAACAACACTCGGAGTCGCACCGAGCAAGACCACACTCGGAGTCACACCGAGTAACCAACACTTGGAGTCACACCAAGCAACCGCACTTGGAGTCGCACCAAGTACCCACACCTGAAGTCCATCAGGCAACCGCACCTGAAGTCCATCAGATGACCCGAACTAGTAACCAGTAACCAACTAATCTCAAAGAAGTCCAAGCCGCTCGTGACCGTGAGCACGGCTGATATATCAGTTTTACACTCTGCAGAGGTTGCACATCGTTACCCATGAGTCGTGCAGATCCCGTCACGCTAAACACTGCCGAGGTGTATAGCAGGTTGCACTGCAAGGCCTTTACAAAGTCCCCTCCAAGCCCGTTCTACACGTCCACTGAGGTTTCACCGCTAACAGTGGATATACACACCACTGCAGAAGCCCCCTCTTGTGCCACAAATCCGACCCCGTGTAGACCCTCAACTTAGAGGTAACTAATTAATTAGCCAGGTCCAGCCCATCCAGATCTCATGGCTGCGCTGTTAAGCCGGGTTACATGCTCTGAGAACCGGGTCCTAGGGATCCAGGCAGGATATGTCTAGCACGAGCCCCGAACCAAAAACCAAAAGCAGCTGCCGAGTCCCACGGCACAAAACCACCAATACGGTTCCATCCTGCCGGATTTACCTAAACCATGTTTCTACAAAAGTTACCATGCCCACATCGTTTCATAGTTCATTAATCAGGATTAATTATATTTGACCATCATCCCATCCCAACATGACTGCAGGGCTAAGCAAGACTTCTACCCGAACAACCCAAAACAGGCGACAAGGATAATAGTTCAAAATCTAGTAAACCATAACATGGGATTCAAATTAATGACAAGCATGCATCTACAAGATCTAATTACTCTAGTACCAATAGTAAAATAAAGTAGGTGCAAGATGTTCAAGGACACTTGCCTTCGGACTGGGTCGAATCAACTGGGTCGCAAGGATGGTCTGGAGCGTCCTCGTACTCCGCACTCTCTGGCCCAATCAACATACATGGCACATACAAAGCAAAAATAAATAACAGTACAACAAACAGTATGAAAACAGTAAACAAATAGATCTACTGCGTAGAGAACGAAATTATGAAACTAACGCAAGTTGAACGGGTCGAATCGGAGTTAAAACGCAAAAGTTATAAGCATTTGAAGTTGGATGGCAA
Source organism: Coix lacryma-jobi var. lacryma-jobi (assembly GCA_009763385.1). Taxonomy (NCBI): domain Eukaryota; kingdom Viridiplantae; phylum Streptophyta; class Magnoliopsida; order Poales; family Poaceae; genus Coix; species Coix lacryma-jobi. The sequence continues at coordinate 17,278,125 of CM019823.1, read as the reverse complement.
AACTGTAAATAGATCAAAGTCATTTTCGGTTTTAAAATAAAAGAAACCAGGTTTTAAATGGCATCAGGACCGGGGGTCATTTTGATGGAAACGGAAGGGCTAGAACGCGAGTTTAATTAGACTCGGTGAATAGGAAGAATGGACTGCGGGTTTATTTGGCCTATCTGGAGGGGCTCAAGTGCAAAAATCGCGAGGCTGGTCGGCTGGCGCGTGCGGGGTGTCTGCGTGGCGCCACGCGTCGAGGCTAGCGGGTTCTCCTCCGACTCGCCCGAGGCTAGCGGGCTCTTCTCCGTCTCGCCCGAGGCCAGCGGCCTCTTCTCCGTCTCGCCCGAGGCCAGCGGCTCTTCTCCGTCTCGCCCGAGGCCAGCGGCTCTTCTCCGTCTCGCCCGAGGCTAGCGCTAGGTTAGCCTCGGCCTTCCTCCTTCCGACTCGCCCAAGGCTAGCGCTGGGTTAGCCTCGGCCTTCCTCCTTCCGACTCGCCCGAGGCTAGCGCTGGGTTAGCCTCGGCCTTCCTTTTCCGATTCGCCCGAGGCTAGGATTAGGTCGGGGGCGGTCGGCTGGCGTGTGCGCCATGTGTCACCCGTGGATTGGAGCGGTGCGCCACGCGGCCGGTGAACCAGCTGACGCGGCTTGTGTGGACTGGGTCCATGGTGCTATGCACCTGGTGCATACCGGTTCGAGCTAGGATCTAATCTGGGCCATTCAGGGGAGATCGGACGGCACCGGATAGAGGAGTAGGGGTGCTGGCGGCGCCGGTGAGGCTAGACGCGGCGGCGCAGGGGCTCTACGCGGCGGCGCCACAGGGAGCTCGCCGGAGTTCGCTCGGGAAGGGGCCTAGGGACCAGTAGAGACCTAGGGGGAGAGGCGGGATCGGACGAGGGCCTTACAACGGATCCGTAGACGCGCTTTTCGCCGCCGATGGAGGTTCGGAGTCGACTGGCAGCGAGGTCGTCGCGGCGGCGGTGCTTGTGTACTCCGGTGAGGTCGCCGACGCAGCGCTCCTGCTCCGATTCGCTTCGGGATAGGTCTCCTGGACGCGGCGCGTGATCGTGAGGCCGAGGGAGGGAGCGACGAGGGCCGGGGGTGGCTCTCTGGGACGGGACGAGCTCAAGCCGAGCTCGGTGGCTACTAATGGCGGTGGCGGCGCGGGTGGGCGAGAGAGAGCCTAGGATTCTGGGGGGAAGCTACTTGTAGGTCGAGCGGGAGGGGTGGCGGCGCGATCCGATCGAGTGGGAGAGCCGGAGGGTTCGGGGAGGGGGTTGAGCGCGCGTGCGAGGTGCGGATCGGGCGAGCGGCTGCTGCGCGCGCTGCTGTCGCGTGAAGGGCGGGGAGAGATGAGGGATGACGACCTGACAGGGCGGTCCCGCATGGCAGTGACTGCACGGAGGGGGGAGAGGCGCCTGGGCCGCGCGGAGTCGCGCGCGCGCGGGGAGGACGCGGGCCGGTGCTGGGCCGAGGAGGAGGGGAAGCTTGGGAGGAGGCGGGCCAGGCCGGAGGGAAGTGGCGCGGCCGGTGCGGTAAGGGGAGGGCGGGCCGGTTTGACCAAAAAGAAGAGGAGGCTTTTGCCATTTTTTTTCATTTTGCAACCCTTTCAAACTTCTTTGAAATCCAAAATAAAACAGTTTTGAAATCAAAACAGTTTGAAGAGTTTTGAAAACATTTTCCCTAGGTTTTGAAAATAAAATTTTGAGTTTCAAATTTTATAAAACTTTTATAACTCCTTTTACTTATTTCTAAATAGAATAAATTCGACTCGCCCTATTCGGGTTTTAATAAATCATTTACCACACAATAAAAAAAATGCAATGGCATGAATGCAACATGAAAAATGATATATAAATTTTATTTTCCTCCTCTAATAAACTAGCCAACCTATTTAGTTTCTAAATTCTTTAATTAAATTGGGGAAAAATTAAATCAGGGTGTTACACCGAGCCGAGCCCTCCAAGCCAGGCCTCGGGCGCATGATCGTTTTCCGTCTCGCCCGAGCCCTCCAAGCCAGGCCTCGGGCGCACGGTCGTTTTCCGTCTCGCCCGAGCCCTCCAAGCCAGGCCTCGGGCGCACGATCGTTTTCCGTCTCGCCCGAGCCCTCCAGGCCTCGGGCAAGCGCTCCACTACCCTTCAAGCCCCCCGCAGCCGAACACCACACCTCGAGACCCGACGCGGGGACCTCGAGCCTCACTGGCACGGCAGCCTATCCCTCGAGACGCGTTATGCCTCCCTCGAGCGGTGCAGGCATCGGATGCCAGCCCCATACCACGCACTTAATTCATCCACCTACTCCGGTCACGTCCTCTGTAACACAACGTGTGCCACAGTGGTCCGGGGCAGAGTCAAGACTCGTTTTCACCACAAGTATGGGCGAAAAGGCACCAGTGAAGCACTGTTGACCCACGCCCTACACTGTGGCACGTCCAAGCCACGCCTCGAGGCCCAGATGCCTGCCGCTCTATCGGTTTTCACGGGACTTGCCCATACCTGCGGGAGCTCGAGCCCCCCGTAGGCGCCGCCTCGAGGCCGGCTCCGCGCCCCTCGAGCCCTAACTACTTTCATGCTATTGGAGGACAGGTACCCCAAGACCCGGAGGGACCCCGCCGCGTCCTGTACGTTCAGGGATGGACGCTGTACTGCTTCCACCTCGCCGCGCCTCCACGTCCGCACCCAGGATGGAGGCCACGCTTCAAGGACGCTTCAACAGCAACGCCCACGTCGGCTGCAATGTCTTCGACAAGACAGGGCTCCTACCCTTCTTCGTGAGGGACACAATACACCCCGACACCTGTAATACCCTTGTGTAACCCTGGCCTCCCCTTGCTCTATAAAAGGGGACACCAGGGCCCTCATTCCCGGGGGCTCGAGACAGACACGTTGGAACACACACCCACACACTCAAGTCCGGACTCCGTTCCAAACTCGCGGAGCTTGTATTCGCCCCTGTACAAGCACTTAGGTGCAAGTAATACAAGAATCTCCTCCCCCGCTGGACGTAGGGCCTTCTTTGCCCGAACCAGGATAAATCCTTGTGTCATCTTGCATCACCATCCAGGAAGAGAGCACGCGATCATATTACTCGTTGGTGTCATACCCCCGGGTACGAAACACCGACACCTCTCGAGCTAGGCCAGTCCGCGAACGGATCATCGATAACCGGCCACCTCGAGACCCCAACGACACCCGCAACGACATCAACCGCCGGCGCAGGGACAAGGGGGCCCAGGAGCGTGGCTATAGCGCCCATCGAGGGGGGCGCTACGACAGCGACGAGGACCGGCAAGTCCTCGAGCCCCCGGGCCCCAGAGTCTTCAGCCAGGCCATCCGCAGCTCATCCCTCCCCGACCGCTTCCGACCGCCGACCAACATCGTGAAGTATGACGGGGAGGTCGAGCCCAAGCTCTGGCTCTCGGACTTCCGCCTAGGCTGCCAACTGGGCGGAGCGAAGAACGACGACCGTGTGATCATACGCCAACTCCCACTTTACCTCTCGGACACCGCCCGCCGGTGGCTCGAGGGGCTCCCGCCGGATCGGATCGACGACTGGGCCGACCTAGTCAGGGTCTTCGATGGGAATTTCAAGGGGACGTGCGTGCGCCCAGGCAACCCCTGGGATCGACGGCGTTGCAGGCAGGCGGCGAACGAGCCCCTCCGCGATTTTGCTCGACGGTTCTCGAAGCAGCGCCTCGAGCTCCCCCACGTGCCTGATGAGGACGTCATCTCAGCGTTCCTCGCGGGCACGACATGCCAAGAGCTAGTCCACGAGCTAGGACGCTACCGTCCCAGGACGGTCGAGGACCTGATGGATCGTGTCACCAGCTTTGCCTCAGGCGACGAGGCAGTGGGGGCCTTCTTTGGCCGTACCACGGACAAAGGCAAGGCGGTGGCCGCGCCGGAGGTCACGAACAAAGGCAACGACGCCACGAACGACAACAATAACAGCAACAAAAAGAAGAAGAACAAACGCAAAGGTCAGAAGGCGAAGCGCGACGCCAATGACGACGACGACGAAGAAGTGCTCGCAGGCGCCCTCGAGCCTAAGAAGCCCCGAGGCCCCCCTGACGGGGCTGTTTTCGACCAGATGCTCGAGGGCCCCTGCACTTATCACAGGGGCCCCGTAAATCACAAGTTAAAGGACTGCCGACTGCTGAAAAGCTACTACTCCAAGCTCGGCGATAAGAAAGAAGACGCGCCCAAGGGCAAGGATGCCAATCGACGCGGCGGTGGGGACGCGGACGGCGACTTCCCCCCGGTGCGCGACTGCTACATGATCTACGGGGGGCCGACCGTCGGGCTCTCGGCTCGAGAAAGAAAGAAGGAGCGCCGGGAGGTCTTTGCACTCTGCCACGACGCCCCCCGGTATCTTGACTGGTCTGATGCGCCGATCACGTTCGACCGTGATGACCACCCGGACCGTGTCATCAACCCGGGGGCGTACCCCCTCGTCGTCGACCCCGTCATCGTCGACGTACGGTTCTCCAAGGTGTTGATGGATGGGGGCTCGAGCCTCAACATCATATACCTCGAGACACTCGACCTCCTGGGGATTTCAGAGGGTCAGCTCCGGCCCAGCGTCGGGGGGTTCCACGGAGTCATACCGGGGAAGAAGGCCCACCCCCTCGGGCGCATCGACCTGCCGGTTTGCTTTGGCACGCCGGCCAACTTCCGCCGGGAGACGCTCACCTTCGAGGTGGTTGGGTTCCAAGGGGCCTACCACGCCATCATCGGCCGGCCAGGCTACGCCAAGTTCATGGCGGTTCCCAACTACACGTACTTAAAGCTCAAGATGCCGGGGCCAAAAGGGGTCATCACCATCGACACCTCCTACGAGCACGCATACCACTGCGACGTGGAGTGCGTCGAGCGTGGGGAGGCCAACGTCCACCTCGACTCGCTCGAGGCCCTAGCCGCCCTGGCCACCGAGGAGGCTCCCGAAGCGAAGCGTCACGCTGGCAACTTCGAGCCGGCGGAGCACACAAAGCGGATACCCGTCGACCCGACCTCGACCGATGGCAAGACGTTGGCCGTCAGTGCGAGCCTCGAGCCTAAATAGGAAGCAGTTGTAACACCTCTGGTGTTTAATCTGTAATTAACCTGACATGTCATCATCTTTAGTCATAATCATTCTTGTCATGCATTAATGTTTGTCTAGTGGTTGCTTGCCTTTACCTTTTCCTAAAAGGTATTTTGTCGTGTAGTGATCTCTTTTCAAAAACCCTAAATGCCCAAATCTTCCTTTAAGGGCAAAATGGTAATTTCAACTCTGTGCCTAGTCTTGTGTATTTCTTGTTCAGTTTAGTTTCTTGAAGCTTTGTTGTGTTGTTCAAAAATCAAAATCAAAAATCAGATTTCAAAGTCCTTTTGAAAAACCCTAATTTCCAAACCCTGGCTTTTACCCCTCTTTTAATAATTTAAAAACTATTCAAAATTTGGACTTGGTACAAAAAGCAAAGTTGTAGATCTTGTCAAGAGGAACAACTTTGGTGTTTACAAATTTTCAAGTTTCTATATAAAATCAAAAGTAATTTTGAAATTATTCAAATCTTAAAAGTGTCCCCTTTTCTGATTTCGAAAATAATTCAAGAACTGTTTGGAATTTGAAAATATTCTTTTTGACAAAGTTGTAGATCTCCTTTTTCTGCACAACTTTGGTATTTTGAGTTTTTGCTGCTCAGTTTAATTTTTGGGAGAAATTTGCAAAATACAGAAAGTCAAACCCTACACCCTAGCCCTGTTCATCTTCTACCTAGGGCCAGGGGGGGCGGTCATGGCAGCTCGCCGGCGCCGCGTGCGCCACGCGCCTGGCAGCTACTCGCCTACCTCCAACCTGCCGCCGCTGTCCACGCCATCATGCCGCATCCGCACGCGCAAGCCCTGACCTCCGCCCCCGTCCCCCACTGCTCCCCGACGTCGCCGCCGCGTGGCCGTCGCCGGCAAGCACGACGCCCGGGTCCCAAACTGATTTCCGTCCTTTCTTCATCATGAGATCGATAGCACGCGCCACGGGCATTCTTATCCACCCCCGCGCGCTCTCTATCTGCCCCTGGCCGCGCCTATAAAAGGCCCGCCGGCCGGCCGGAGCTCCGCACTCACCCCACCACCGTGGCCAGCACACTCCAGAGTCTTCGCCGATCAACCAATTAACCCCACAGCTCCGCCTCGAGCCCGTGAAGCTTTCCCACCCCTCAATTTCACCGCTACCGACTCCCACCGCCGAGTGCAAGCCCGTCTTCCTCAGCGCCGGTGAGAAGCCGACCGACTCGGGTCGACGGAATTCGTCGCCGTCGCTCCACCTCTCCTCCCTCTGACCTCTAATCTTCTTTCCTTGCCTTCTTGCGCTCCTAACCGGCTACTGGTGGCCGTGCCTGGTGTACAGGGTCGCCGGATCGCCGGAGTTCCGCCGCGGTCGTCTCCTTCCTCGAGCCGCACCCTCGACCGTATCGAGCCCCAAGCCTCGGGCGAATCGCACTACCCTCGAGCACGTTCCCGAGCCACACCCTCGAGCACATCCTCGAACCTCGCCCCTCGAAGCAGCCGAGACTAGCCTCAGCCTCGGGCGAATCGCAGCTACCACCGAGCCTCAAGCCTCGAGTGAGCCGAGGCCAGCCTCGAGAAATCTGCCGCAAGAGAACCCCGTCGAGGCCTCGCCGTCGAGCCCTCTTTTCCATCCGCCTCGTCGAGCCTTGCCTCTGACTCTCGGTGAGCCCAGCCTCCGTTTTCTCAGCCGAGCCTCGAGCCTCGACGTCGAGCCCGCTCCGACTCGAGCTCAGTGCTCTTTTCCTTTTCAAAAATATGAATAGTCTTGTTATTTCATCTTTTTGTATGATTTTCTGTATTGCTCTAAAAATTCTGAAAATTTTACAGTTGAGTCTTTATACTATGTAGTATTTTATAAAAATATGAAACTTGACTTTTCTGCAAGAATTTGAAAATGTAAAATCCCTCTTTTAATTAATAAATGGATGGTTTTGGATTTTTTAGAAAATCTTTTATAACTCCAAAAATCATGAGATAAATTTTTGTGAGCTTCCTATGCCATGTTTAGTCTCTGGTGAAATTTTGAAGTCTTTTGGAACAAGTTGATTTTTGAGCATTTATCTTTAATTGTTAAATAGTGCCTTTTGTTAATTAATGTCTGATTTTATTTGAGCACCTTAATGACCTCCAAAAATTATGAAATTTGTTTTGCCATCTATCTACACCATAATGAACTTATGTGATTAATTTGGTAATTTTTGGAGCAACTGCATAAAATGACCTTTTTAAATAATTAAGAAAAACAGAAAAGGTGATTAAGGTTCATGTTGTATGCCCTGTGTTGCATTGTTCATGCTAGCATACTCATGAGCATGCATCATTGCATTCGTATAGTCACCGAAGAAGGCGTCAAGATCGAGGCAGCCGCTGACGAACCTGTCCCTGAGGCTACCCCGAGCTCCGACAACTGCCCTGCCGCCCTCGAGCCTGCCCTCTTTGCTCTTCAAGGCAAGCCCCGGTGCATTTAAACCCCTTTCCTTGGATTTATAAAATGTTTTCCTTAAATGCTTTTGAGTTAAATTATTGCATTAGGTTTATAGGAGTTGTGTGCTATCCTAATTGATGCACTATCCACCTTGACCACTGATACACCCGATACCTGCTTTTCAAGAGTATTTGAAAAATGCTTAGCAATGCTTATTGAATTAGACTTTGCAATAAAAATGCCAATTTCAAAAGTATGATCACTGAAAGAATCTTTATGGGAATTTGGCTTTACTTCTCGTTCGATGGCTGCTTGCCTAGCTAGCATGTGGTCATTGTCGAGAAGAGGTTGTCCGCGCGTACGGTGCCGTCATGTTGTAGTCCGGGACTCAACAGTTGACACCGACCGGGACAGGGTTGAAAAACCGACATGACCTGTACTCTTGGGTTAGAGTCCCGAGGTGCTTGTTGCTGACGGAAAAACTTTAGGGACCATCCGTATGGGGGCCTGCTGGTCAAGACTTGTAACTATTCACATACTTCGGAAAGCTCTGGCTCCGAGGAATCCTTTATTGGACCGACAACCGCGCACTGGGAGTGGAGAGATGGCGGAAGTAGCATGTACCCACGTGGTCGTCGTACCTGGATAGGAGTGGTGTACTGTACTTCCGGGTGGCGTAGGACCGGGCCCAATCTTGGAGGAATCGTGGTAGACGAGTTGGCATATGCAAGCTTGGGTGCTACATATGCAGTGTGGATAGGGATCCTCAGCTGAGTATTATTTATCCGGATTAACGTTGCTCCTCGGTTATGGAGACTTGGTCCACTGACTGTCAACGGAGAGTGGTTCTCAACTAGGTATGTTTTGAAATGTAAAATGAATCATGAACGATGAAGAATTGAGGAATACTGAATCTTTCCAAAATAAAATAAGGTTTACAAAATACTTTTCTGCAAAATACCTGATCTTGCTTAAGCCTTACCTTGACTACCCTAAGCCTCTCATTCCTGAGTCTTCTCCCTTTTCTTTAGTCGGGTAAGTCTTGTTGAGTACCCCAGTACTCAGGGTTTGTTACCCATGCTGCAGGTATGACAGAGTCCCCGATGTGTCTTGCACCCTGCTGCGTGACCATCGTCCAGGAAGAGGCCGATGAGGCCGAAGAATAGTTGTACACCCTCGGGCTGGGTGATTATAAGTATCTTTGCTGTTCCCCACTACGTTGCCTATGTGTATCTCTATTATCAGAACTTGGTTTGTAATAACTGCACCTTAATTTCTATTTGGAACCCTGCTTTGTAAAACTATTGTTATTTAAGTCTTCCGCTCTTTATTCCGATGGTATTTGTAAAAGTATGCAATGCTGTAACCGAATTGTGAGATGATCCTGCGGACATTGGGCACTGATGTAGCCCGGTGGCGAACAGGTCTTAATCACATGGAACATGGGTTTGGCTGTCAGAGGTTGACAGGGACACGTGGGCCATGAGATTAGGGCCGTTCCGTCACAGAGTGGTATCGGAACATCTCACTTTAACGTTGCTGTGTTCGTTTTTGCGAAAACTTCAAAAGACCTTTTGAGTCCAAACAAACTAAACTTGATTATTTTGAGTCCAAATTGCTTCTCTCATCTTGTCTCTCATATGGCAACACTAGCTAGTGGAACAACATATTTTAAGCCCTATGTACCTTATTTATTTATTGCATTGCTTTGTTCCGTAGGAACGATTCATGCATCATGTCATAATCACTTAAGTTTACTTCCTCTCTAAGTTCGTTGGGGTAGTATGCCTTTACCTGTTCTTGCTAGCCTTTCTCATCCATCTTCTCTTATCCAGACATGGCTCGCATCAAGCTGACCGCCCGCAAGTCGACTGGACCGCATGGTGTGCCACGCCACCAGCTGGCACCACGCGCTGAGGAGGAGACTGGAGAATCTTCCAATAGTCGTCGCTTTCCCCGCCGCACCCATAAGAACCTGAAGGAGGAGATCAAGGATCTGAAGGCTGAGCTGAAGAACTTGGAGCATGACTTCTACCACTCACGCTTGGAGTTTTATGAGGCACGAGCTTCCCTGGAGCAGGCCAACCGGAACACGGTTCACGCTATCGAGCAGCGCAATGATGCTTGGATCCGCGAGGACGTCACCAGAGCCGAGCTCCACGGACTGCAGCAGTACACAGCTCAGATTGAACAGTTCAATGATATGCTTCATGAGGAAGTGCATCAGCTGTATGATCAACTCCACCCCTTGGTACCCCCGGTTATGGAAGACCCTGAGGATGGAGTAGTGGAAGAACCCGATGTGGAACAAGAGCCAGACGTGGACGAAGAAATTGAACCTGCTGAGGACGTCCACGCTGAAGACGAGGACGAGGAGGAAGAGCCTGAGCTCATCCTCGAAGAAGACGACGGCGACGACATGATCATCTTCGATGAGGATTAGGCTCGTCGTTAGGAGATGGAGATCCCGTGTGTCTGTACCACCTGCTTACCTAAAACCTTAGTCTAGGTTTGGGAGCGTTAGTCTGTCTTTTGTTAAGTCAGTCTGTGTCTTTCTTTTCGTACCTTTTTCCCCTTATCAGTCCGTTGTTATCTGTCAGTCATCTTTATCAATCTATCAGTCTTTGTATCAGAAGAAGCTATCAGTCTGTTGATTTCAGAACCCTATCTATGAATGCTAAGTTCCAAGTTGCTTAACAGATTCCTGTGAACACTCGCACTGGAGCTGGAGGTTCTGATGATGCCAACCTTCCAAACCCTCCACCTGTTCCTGCTACGCTAGCAGATTGTAACACCCTGATTTAATTTTTCCCCAATTTAATAAAAGGAATTAGAAATTAAATAGGTTGGCTAGTTTATTAGAGGAGGAAAATAAAATTTATTTATCATTTTCATGTTGCATTCATGCCGTTGCACAATTTTATTGGGTGAAAAATAAATTTATTAAACCCGTATAGGGCGAATCGGATTTATTCTATTTAGAAAACAAATAAAAAGATTTATAGAAATTTTACAAAATCAAAATCAAGTTTTATTTACAAAACCTAGGGAAAATGTTTCCAAAGTTTTCAAATTAGTTTTGTTTTGAAACAGATTTGAATTTGGAGAAGGATTGTAAAGTAAAAACAAAAAGGAAAAAAAGAATTGGCAAAGGGCTCATTTTTCTTCCCCTAACCCAAGCCCAACCCGTTTTCCCCTCCCTCTCTTCCCAGCCGGCCCGCTCGGCGCCTCCTGGCCCAGCACCGACCCCCTCCACTCCTCCCCTCTTCCACCTGGGCCAAACCGGCGCTCGCGGCCCATCCTTGCCCCGCGCCAGCGGCCGCTCCACCGGCTCAGCTCGCAGCGTCCGCGTCTCCGCTCCCTCCCTCCCGCGCCGGCCCACGACCCCAGCCCACCTCCACGCGCGCACCTCCTCGCGTGCGCGAGCCAGCACCGGCCCGCGCGCCCTCGCTCTCCTGCGGCCACCGACGAGTGGAGCCCACCGGTCAGGCGTCTCCATCCTCCCAACCTGCAGCGCCTGCTCGCCCAACACTCCCTCCGCCCTACCCGCGCACCGCTCGCCCAAATCGGCTTCTCCGGGCTTCTCGGGCTCGATCCCGCAGCGTTATATCGCGCCGCCACCCCTCTCCCTTGTCCCTTAAGTACACCGCCTCCATCGCCCGCGCCAGCTCACCTCCTCCACCAGTTGCCGTCGTCGTTACCGAGCCGCCAAGCTCCACCGCGCCACCCATCTCCCCATCCTCCTCTCCGGTTCGCGGTGGTGTCGCAGGCTCACGCCGAGGCTCCTTCGTATCGTGCCCGTGGCCGCGTCGCACTGTCGTGACGCTCAGAGGACGTCGCCGCACCTCCGGACCGCGGTCGTCACCCTCACCGTCAAACTCCCTCTCCCGAGGCACATCCGGCGACAAGAGCGTCTCCATCTAAGTCTCGGTGAGCTCCGCATCAGTTCCCACTTGTCCCCGCAGTCTCTACCGGTCTGTAGATCCAAGTAGACGAGTTCCGGCGGGTCCTTTCATGGCGCCGCCGTGTTTTTCCCCGCCGGTGGTAACCCCTGACACTCTTTTGTTTCCTGGCCGCCCGATCTGGATTGCACGGCGCAGATTAGATCCAACCCCGAAAGGGTATGGACCGGGCGCACCCACACATGGACCCAGTCCACACCGGCCGCGTCAGCCGGTCCACGTGTCACGTGGTGAACCGACCCAATAGAACGGCGCCGCATGGCGAACGGCAGCGCCACGCAGAGCCACACCAGCGCCCAGTCAGCGCCATGCAACCCACACCGCACGGCTTCGGTCGTTTTGCTAAAGAACCCCTCCTCTTTGCGGGAATCAACCCGCAGTCCCTTGAGCACTGTTCTCTCAGTCTCGGTACACTTACGGTTTAGCCCTCGCGTTTCCAAGGAATACAGGCGCAGTCCCCTGGTCTACGCCGCGACCGCCCCATGAGCCGCGTCCACCCCACGGTCGCGCCTCGTCCACACCACAGTGGTGCACCGCACCCATCATGCGTCGACGCGTGGCACCGGTGCCAGCGTGCGTTGACGGCTGCCTCCGTTTTGCATAAAGGTCCTCCCCTTTCCTGGAAACAAACCCGCAGTCCACCAACCCTATTCCCTGAGTCTGCGGATTCTTCTAAGCTAGCCCCTGTATTTTCTAGAAAGTGAGGCCCGGTCTGATCGCCTTTTAATTACTGTTTTTATTTGTTTTAAATACGAAAATGACTTCGATTTATTTACAGAACTGCCACTCAGATTCAAACGCTTATAACTTTTGCGTTCTAACTCCGATTCGACCCATTCAACTTGCGTTAGCTTCATAATTCCGTTCTCTACGCAGCGGATCCATTAGTTTACTGTTTTGATACCATCTGGTGTATTGTTATTTATTTTGTTGTATTGTGCCATGTATGTTGTCTGGGCCAGAGAGTGCGGAGTACGAGGACGCTCCAGACCATCCTTGCGACCCAGTGGATTCGACCCAGTCCGAAGGCAAGTGTCCTTGAACATCTTGCACCTACTTTGTTTTGCTTTTGGTACTAGAGTAGTTAGATCTTGTAGATGCATGCTTGTCATTAATTTGAATCCCATGTTAGGGTTTACTAGAATTTGTTTATATTATCCTTGTCGCCTGTTTGGGATGTTCGGGTAGGTGTCTTGCTTAGCCCTGCAGTCTTGGTTGGGATGGGAGTTAAAATGTTTATAATCTTGATTAATGAAATATGAAACGAATGTGGACATGGTAATTTTGTAGTAACATGGTTATTAGGTAAATCCGGCAGGATGGATCCGTATTGGTGGTTTTGTGCCGTGGGACTCGACAGCTGCTTTTGGTTTTTGGTTCGGGGCTCGTGCTAGACATATCCTGCCTAGATCCCTAGGACCCGGTTCTCAGAGCATGTAACCCGGTTTGACAGCGCAACCATGAGATCTGGATGGGCTGGACCTGGCTAATTAATTAGTTACCTCTAAGTTGAGGGTCCACACGGGGTTTGTTTTAGTGGCTCACGAGGGGGCCCTGGGGGTCGTAGACCTTTGTACGGGGTGAAACCTTAGAGGTACGTGTGGAACGGACTTGGAGGGGGCTTTGTAAAGGCCTTGCAGTGCAACCCGCTATGCACCTCGGCAGTGTTTAGTGTGACGGGATCTGCACGACTCATGGGTAACGATGTGCAACCTCTGCAGAGTGCAAAACTGATATATCAGCCGTGCTCACGGTCACGAGCGGCTTGGACTTCTTTGAGATTAGTTGGTTACTGGTTGGTTTTGGGTTCGGGTCATCTGATGGACTTCAGGTGTGGGAACTTGGTGCGACTCCAAGTGCGGTTGCTTGGTGTGACTCCAAGTGTTGGTTACTCGGTGTGACTCCGAGTGTGATTTGCTCGGTGCGACTCCGAGTGTTGTTACTTTTCTACAGTGTCTGTGTCTATAACCTAGTAAATAGGTGCATAGGATTAATAGGATTAATAGGATGTGTCGCTTTAGGCGCTTGAGTCAAACAAAGTCAGCCTACCTTTGTTATAAGCCTCATAAGCATATATTTCCTACACTTGCGGAGTACATTTCGATGTACTCACCCTTCCTCTTTGTCCCCCCTGCTACCCCACCCAGACGCCGGTGACTACGCGTACGAGGAGCAGGAGTATCCCGAAGACGGTGGCTTTGACCCTGACGACCTGTACTAGGATGGCGCTACCCCCGGTCGACCTTCCTGTGGAGTGGAGTCCAGATCTTCCGCATCTTCGTCGGAGTTTACTTTAGAGTCAGTTTCATGAGAGTCTGTACTTTTCTTTCAGACCCGAGGGTCATTTTTGTAATAAAGTTCGATATTATTAATAAAGCATTGTTTTGATATTTACTATGATGTGGATATATGTATGAAAATTGATCCTGGCATACATATATTGTGCTCCAATTTTGTTCTTAAAATTGGGGTGTCACACAGATGCCATTGCAGCCTTGGCAGCCGCTGCTAACCTGATGGCTCAAAATCAGGGGCAGCAGAACAATGGTCACCGTGGTCGCCATAACATCAACAACGAGACCACATATGTGGATTTCACCGAGACCCGTCCACCAGTTTTCACCAAAGCAGATGAACCCCTGGAAGCTGATGATTGGCTCCGCACTATGGAGCAAAAGTTCAGTCTTCTCCGCTGTACCGACATCCAGAAGCCTCGGTTCGCTTCCCAGCAGCTTCGTGGTCCAGCAAGCGCTTGGTATGCCAACCTGTTGGCTGCCCAGCCAGAAGGTCATCAGTTGACCTGGGAAGAGTTCCGCACCGCTTTCCGTGCACATCACATCCCTTCGGGATTAATGAAGATGAAGCTTGATCAGTTTCTGGCACTGCAGCAGAAGGACTCCACAGTGATGCAGTATGTGGGTCAGTTCAACCATCTTAGCCAGTATGCCTCAGAGTATCTTAACACAGATGAAAAGAAGAGGGATTGTTTCCTTAGAGGTCTGCATCCTAAGATCCGCAGAAGTCTGTCCAATAACCTGACCGGTTCGTATCATGATGCCGTTGATCGTGCTGTTGCATATGAAGAAAGCAACCGTCAGTATCAAGAGAAAAAGAAGAAGAAGAAAGCAGGATCCAGCAGTTTCTCTGGCAGTCATGTGACACCCCAATTTTAAGAACAAAATTGGAGCACAATATATGTATGCCAGGATCAATTTTCATACATATATCCACATCATAGTAAATATCAAAACAATGCTTTATTAATATATCGAACATTATTACAAAAATGACCCTCGGGTCTAAAAGGAAAGTACAGACTCTCAGTCTAACTCTAATGTAGACTCTGATGTAGACTTCGCGGAAACTGGACACCATCTCCACAGGAAGGTCAACCGGGGGCTGCGCCATCCTAGTACAAGTCGTCTGGGTCGTATCCACCGTCTTCTGGGTACAAGTTGTCGGGGTCGTATCCGCCGTCTTCTGGGTACTCCTGCTCTGCGTCGTAGACTCCAACGTCTGGGTGGGGTAGCAGGGGGTTCAAAGAGGAAGGGTGAGTACATCGAAATGTACTCCGCAAGTGTAGGAAATATATGCTTATGAGGCTATTAACAAAGGTAGGCTGACTCTGTTTGACTCAAGCGCCTAAAGCAACACATCCTATTAAATCCTATTTCCTATGCACCTATTTACTAGGTTATAACCACAGTCTCCAAAAGTAACAGTAACCACACTCGGAGTCGCACCAAGCACCCACACCTGAAGTCCATCAGGCAAACCACACCTGAAGTCCATCAGATGACCCGAACCAGGTCGTTACAAGGAGTCCTATGTGTATTAGTTCCATACGTCACGACATAGAGAGCTACCTTCCGTAATAACACCAGGTCTGCGCCCGAGCCTGGGAATCACTCCCGTACCAAGCAGTAACCCGCATAGAAGAAGCCTCTGTACCCATGTCATATGAGACTAATGACCACATAAGGCTTCCCTAACGAACCAGACCCAACCCACCAACTAATCTCGAAGAAGTCCAAGCCGCTCGTGACCGTGAGCACGGCTGATATATCAGTTTTACACTCTGCAGAGGTTGCACATCGTTACCCATGAGTCGTGCAGTTCCCGTCACGCTAAACACTGCCAAGGTGCATAGCGGGTTGCACTGCAAGGCCTTTACAAAGTCCCCTCCAAGCCCGTTCCACACGTACCTCTAAGGTTTCACCCCGTACAAAGGTCTACGACCCCCAGGGCCCCCTCGTGAGCCACTAAAACAAACCCCGTGTGGACCCTCAACTTGGAGGTAACTAATTAATTAGCCAGGTCCAGCCCATCCAGATCTCATGGTTGCGCTGTTAAGCCGGGTTACAGGCTTCGAGAACCGGGTCCTAGGGATCCAGGCAGGATAAATCTAGCACAAGCCCAGAACCAGAAAACAAAACCAGCTGCCGAGTCCCACGGCACAAAAACCACCAGTACGGTCCATCCTGCCGGATTTACCTACTCACCATACTACTCATTACCATACCACATGTTCCATAGATCATTAATCAGAATTAAATATTAACCATCCCAACCCAAGACAACAGGGCTAAGCATGACTTCTACCCAACACAACCCAAACCAGGTGACAAGGATAATATAATCAAGTGCTAGTAAACCATATCATGGGATTCAAATTTAGACTCTGCATGCGTCTATAGGATCTACTCTACTCTAATACCAAAAGTAAAATAAAAGTAGGTGCAAGATGTTCAAGGACACTTGCCTGCAGGCTGGGTCGAAGCGATGAAGGCACAAGGTTGATCTAGGGGTTCCACGTAGCTCGCACTCGCTGGATCAAACACCAAACATGGCCCAAGCAAACATAATAAATAATAGTACATAAACAGTAAGAAAACAGAAAATAAATAGATCTAACGCGTAGAGCTCGACGAGACGAATCTAACACGATTTGAATGGGTCAAAACGGAGTTAAAACGAACAAGTTATGAGCATTTGAAGTTGGATGGCAAAACTGTAAATCAGTTGAAGTCATTATCGAATTTTTAAATAAAAAGAAAACTGAATTTAAACTGCATCAGGACCGGGCCTTATTTATCCGAAAGTGCAGGGGCCTAGAGCGATAAAAATGCAGACTCGGTGCACAGGGCAACTGGACGGCGGGTTGATTATAGGAAGAGGGGAGAGGGGTTTTACAAAACGGCGCGGCCAGCCGGCTATTTGCAGACTGAGCGCCACGTGGCACCATCTTGTTAGCTCGGTGTATGCCTGTGTTGTGTGGACGCAAGGCGGGGTAGGACAGTGGACCTGTGAGGGTGTGTGTGCAGTTTTTCATGAACCAAGTTCACGAGGAAGGAGTACAACTTGGTGTATTTTTATTGTATTTCTCGATATATTTTTCTAAAGGAAAATGGCCACAAAACATATGATGAAGTCATGATGAAGTCACGCTGATGTCATCAAGCTAACAACCTTGCTCCCCCGTAACCAGCATTTGCGCATGCATGCGTGCTGGGAGCGATGTGCAGGGGCTGGCCGGCGTGCTCGTGGTGCCTATCTGACAAAACGATGGAGGGAGAGAGAGCGTTGTCGGCTCTACAGAGAAGAGGGGCGTGGTGCTTCGCCATGGAGGCTTAGCCGGAGCCGGTGTGGCTCGGCTTCGAGCAGTGGGTCACGGGGGAAGAAAAGGATAGGCAGGGAGAGGAAGGGAGCTCACCACGGTTCGGGTAGATATGTGTTCTCGTCGGCTTGTGTGAAGACTCCGGCGAGGTTGGTGAACAACGGCTCGTCGCAGTTCACACCAGGGAGGGCCTCCTTGTCCTTGTTGTGCCCTCGCGAGCCCAAAGGGAAACAGGGAGAGGGACGGCGATGGCTTTACTTCGAGGTTGACTCGAGCTCGAGAATGGTGGCGGCTACGGTGATCCGTGCTGGAGCGGTGATGGTGGTGCTCGGATGTGGACGGTGGTGGCACGCCCGGGGATCTGGGAAAGGGTGGACGCAAGGCGGGAGAAGTAGAATATGTAGGCCGGGGTCCTAATGGTGGCGGCGCGATCCGGTTCGGGTGGACGGGAGATGCTGGGCGCAGTGGCACGCCATGGGCGCCGCCGAGGTGCCCGCCGGAGCGTGTGGACATGGGCCTTCCGGCCATGGCTGAGCAATCTAGGGACACAGGGAGAGAGCGGAGGGGTGGGTGAGCTTACAGAGGGGTTCCACGCAGCCGAAGGGAGTCTCGGTCGCCGCAGGCAGTGTCGGGGTGGCGTCCCTCGGCTCCGCGCTCCGGTGAGATCGAGGCGGAGGGGTTCCAGGTGCGATGGCGCACCCAGGACGGCTTCCCGGACGCGACTCGTCCCTGCGGTTCCCGTGACGCGCGAAGAGGGGCAGGCGACCGCTCCTGGGAGGGTGCGAGGGCAAGCAAGGCCCGTCCAAGGTGGCGGCGTCCAGTGGAGGGGAAAAAGGAGCTGAGCGTGGAGGTGGTTGGCGCTTCTTGTTGGCAGGAAGGGAGAGGTAGATGGCGGCGCTCTGTAGGTTACAGATGAACCCCCGGAGGGAGCGGATGGGTGAGGACGACCGCGTGAATGTTGCGGCGTAGATGGCGATCGGCTGCGGGGTGATCGGCGCGGAGGTTGGCGATGGCCCTGGCGCGTGGGGGCCACCGGTTAGTGACCGTGGGTGGAGGGGAGAGCGCTGGCAGCGTCTGCTCACGCGGCTGACGAGCTGGGCCCACCGCGCGGTGAGAGGGAGGGAGGGAGTACGCGGACCGGTGGGAGATTGGGCTGGCTTGCTCGTGCGGCCCAAGGGAAAGGGAGAAGGAGGTGGTGCGCGAGCTGGCCCAGTGGAGGAAGAAGTCGGGCCAGGCTGTGGGGACAGTGGGGAAGCGCTGGGCCACGAGGAAGGGAGAGGAAAGAGAGACCTCGTTGTCAGTTTTCCTTTTCTTTTGTCTTTTCTTTTTTTTTCAAACTTTTGCAAATCCATTTGAAAACCAATTTTAAAATAGTTTGAAACCAAAACAGTGTGCAAAATTTTGAAAACATTTTTCCTAGATTTTGGAAATAAAATTTGAGTTTGATTTTGAAAAACTTTTCATAAGCTTTTTATTTAATTTTAAAATAGAATAAATTCGATTCGCCCTGATCGGGTTTAAATAATTTTTTTTTCACTCCATAAAAATTATGCAACGACATGAATGCAACAAACATCTGGTTAGATTTTTCCCCCATCTAGGATTTTGGCCTTTTCTTTATTAAATTCTTATTAATTTTAATTATTTTAAAAATCGGGGTGTTACAGGTCACAAGCGTCAGAGGATCATATACCACCCCAGTCACCACCAAAATCGCCTACCTTACCCCAAACAGCAAGTGGTCGTCCGTACCGCGGCCACCACCCATAATGCCAACCAGCAGAGTGCCACACAGCCGAACGCCCCAGGTGTTCGTATCACCACTCCACAAATAGCCTACAACCATCCCTGCTACAACTGCGGCCAGCTTGGTCACTGGTCTCGTGAGTGCCCAAAGCCCAAGAGGTATGCCCAGAATACTCAGAAGAATCCTGGAGGATCTCAGCAGCAGCAGCAGCAGCACCGTGCCCAGCAGCAGCATGGTCAGAAAGGCAAAGTTGTCAAGAAGCACGGGCAAGTCTACTACACCACTGTCGGCGACATCCCAGAAGGAGAGCCCGTCATGATCGGTAGGTTTCCTGTTGCCAATCACCCTGCAGTTGTGTTGTTTGATTCTGGTGCATCGCATTCCTTCATCAGTCGTACTTTTGTCATCAAGCATGAGATATCAATTGAGGATTTAAAAGAAAGTTTCTGCATATTTTCGCCTGGAGGGCGTATAAGTACTAAGGAAGTGGTTCGCCGTATACCAGTAATGTTGGGGGAACATGTATTTCCTACCACCATGATAGTGCTACGTGATCAGGAGATAGATGTCATCCTAGGCATGAATTGGATGTGTCAGTATAAAGCCATGATCGACATCCTGAATAGAGTTGTGAGAGTGGACATTCCCAACAGTACCTCCAAACTCCTTCTCCAACTTCCAATGCCTCAAAAACCAGCAGCCACACTTTTGAATACCACCTATGTTCTGAAAACCAGAGACATCCCCGTGGTCTGTGAATTCCCTGATATTTTTTCGGAGGATTTGCCTGGTCTGCCTCCTGACCGTGAGGTCGAGTTTGCCATAGAGCTAAAGCCCGGGACTGCTCCTATATCCCGCAGAGCTTATCGAATGCCTCCTAGAGAGTTGGCAGAGCTAAAAATTCAATTACAAGATTTGTTGGACAAGGGTTTCATTCGCCCAAGCTCGTCTCCTTGGGGCTGTCCTGCAATCTTTGTAAAGAAGAAAGACAAGACTCTCAGAATGTGCATTGATTATCGCCCACTCAACGAGGTCACCATCAAAAATAAATATCCCTTGCCTCGTATTGATCTTCTCTTTGACCAGTTAGCTGGAGCCAAAGTATTCTCCAAGATCGATCTCAGATCTGGCTACCACCAAATAAAGATTTGTCCTGAAGATATTCCTAAAACAACTTTCACCACCAGATACGGCCTATATGAGTACTTGGTCATGTCCTTCGGTTTGACCAATGCCCCTGCTCATTTCATGTACCTCATGAATGTGGCGGAACCGACCTGGCGATAAGAGCTCAAGTATTATCTTAGCCAAATCCGTCTGACTTCGACTCATACTTGAACCCATATAACCCCGGTAGTCCGGAAATCACGAAGGATTTCTAACACCATAACATACAGGATCGCATCGTTCAAGGTTACATTCGTAAAGATACATCACAGCGAAACGAAATCGAATTTAAAACATCAGAGTGCGGAATTTAAAATAGAGTTATTACAATATTGAGTTTAAAAGTGCGGAAGCTTGAATAAGTTTAAAACACGACCACACAAACGTGGTCCAAATAAAACATTGTTTGATAAACCAACTCAACACAAGTCATTCTTCCTTTTTAAGATAGTGTGCCACCGGTAGTCTCAGTCTGGCAAAAGAAGGAGGGAAGCTTCTTGACGACCCTGCCCTGGGCCTACTCCTCATCACCTTCCACTGGGTAGAGGCAGTGCTTACAATAGCCAAAGTAGACCTGGCCATCTGCAACAAACGGGATAAACCCTGAGTACGGGAATGTACTCAGCTAGACTTACCCGTCTAACTGAAAAATAAAAGACTCCAAGGGTATGCAAGGCTTTTGAGGTGGAGCTGGGATCTTTTAGTTGCAAAAGGCTCAAATTCAGATAAGGGATAATTAATGATTATGATGAGTTGTTACTTTTAAATCTACTCCTTAGTTCTAGGTTACTACCTGTACTAGAGCACTCACTTGAATCTAACAAACAATAATATAACCATATCCAGTTGACTTATCCACATTTTAGTTGAACCTTTAAACATCACATGGAGTTGTATCGTGGTGAAGCTCGCCATAGTTTCCCACTAACCGGGGGAGACGGCGACTCGAATCGAATTCCAAATCAGCTGATGAAAGACCTTTAATACCAGCCCACACTTTCCCCGTCGGGTCCATGCATTGGGCAACCGCTCGACGCTTGTTCGTGGTGGTAATCGTCGCGGCTCAAGCACGGACCGCCCAATCAGAGTCTGGCGATGGCCTCACGCGGCAGATCGCAACTTCCGTACTAGAGGGCACGACACGGGTTGAGACCGGCCCGAACAGCTTCTAACCGGCTTTGGGGTCGATGATTACGGCACCGACATATCCCTAAGTAAAAGGGCGCGTTCAAAAATGAACGAGGGCCAACATCGATACAAACCTACACGATCCAACGGATGGACTGCCCCAAGTTTCCGAACTTGTGCCCTGCCATCCCGTTGACCGTATTTCATTACTACTCAGGTTCTTTTCCACGATAGCAAATATAGCCAACCGTGATCCGGTAAATACCCATCGGGGTATTACGGAAACATCCTTAACTACTACTTTTATTAAGCAGGCTAAGCAATTCTACATTATTAAGCAGTAGCAGGATAACAAGGTAGGTAATAATCAATAATCAAGGAATGGTAATGCAACAAATAGGATTCAATCAACTCCTATACCTAATGCATCACAATATGAAAGGACTCAAGTAAATTAATTGCAAAAACTGGGAGACTTAGAATGCTCCGGGGCTTGCCTTGAGTGAAAACCGAGGCCTCGTGGGAGGGGCACTCGGGCAGGTTAGTGTCGTGGACGGGGTCGACTTCCTCTGGCTGCTGCAGCTCCTGGATCTCCGGCTCGGCGTTTAGCTCCTGCTCTTGGTGAAGCTCCGGCGGGGTCGATCCTATTGCGTGCGATGAATTTATAATTCAATAAATGTGGTGCAAGATGAAGTGGCATGAAAAGAATAACTCTTGCAAACCAACAAAGCCAACTTGTTGAACCACTTTTAATATTGGGGCAATATCTCATTTATTTCATAAAACAAAATCTGAGTATTCAACTCTTTCTTATTTAAATACATCAAAGGAAACTCAGATTTGAACTGCAAGTGTATTTTTTCTGGGCTCAGAAAAATCCACAAAAACTCCAGAAAGTCAACAACACCTACTGGACTCTACTGAACAAGTTTCAGGCCACAATAACTTGCAGAACTGCAGATACAAAAATGACAAGCAAACTGCCCATAAAGGTGCTTTGAACTAGCTCCTTACTCAAACAATGCCAAACAGCAAACTTCATATTTTTCCTGACTTATGCTACTCCTAACCAGGCTACTACAGAAAATTTACCATTAGAGCATGAACATGCAGGCCTACACAAAAATAACAAATTTATGGCAGAAAAGAACATTTGAACTGCAACCCTACTGAAAAAGGGTGTTAAACTCATTTTCACATCTTTCCCAGATTCTACTTCACATTTCGTATTTGTCAAGAAAGTTCCATGACCAGAACCATCATATATTTTCTTACATGAATTTCTAAAGATCTATACAAAAAAAGCACAGTTGTAAAGCAACTACAAATTTTTCCATAAAACAGATCAAGTTTATATTTTTCTCAGACTCTTCATGACACACCAAGACTGTACAAATTTTCCCATATTTTATTTCAACATATAAAACACCTTAACACTTATTCTAAGAAATCAGCAAAAAGAGACTTTTAACTATAACAGTAACTTTTTTTACATAAACAGTGCATCATATATTTTTCACAGGTGCCAAACAGTATAATAAACTTACACAAAATTTTCCAGAAATTATCTCAACCAGAAACACTTATAATCATTTATTTAAACAAAAGCATATAAACTGAAATAAATGAAAACAGTAAAATAAACTGCTATCAAAAATACATTCATATTTTCCCATGATAGATCTATTCATAAGAAAGCTAATAAAACTGGAAGCACTTCATTCGGATTTATAAAACAGGCTACACAAAAATAACAAGCATCTCTGGAAATTAAACCGAAAAGAAAAACATTTAACTTCTCCCGGCTGGCTTGCGAGAACTCGGTCTATGGACCGGTAAGGGGCTGACGCGCGGGACCCGTGGGTCAGCAGAACCTATTCGGGCTCGGGCGCACGGCGGAAAGCGAATCGGCCGAGGCCTGGCTCGAACGAGACCGCACCCGAGGTTTCGCTCGAGGCCGAGCTCGAGGCCGAGGCCTGGCTCGAGGGCTCGGTCGAGACGGAAAAACATTAGCCCGTCCGAGACCTGGCTCGAGGCTGAGGCCTGGCTCGAGGGCTCGGGCGAGACGGAAACATGCACGCTCGTCCGAGGCCTGGTTCGAGGCTGAGGCCTGGCTCGAGGCTGAGGCCTGGCTCGAGGGCTCGGGCGAGACGGAAGAACGCACGCTCGTCCGAGGCCTGGCTCGCGGGCTCGGGCGAATCGGAAAACAGGTGCGCCCGTCCGAGGCCGGACTCGGGGGCTCGGACGAGACGGAAACAGGGGAGGGATTGGTCCGGTGATTTCTCGCCGTCGGGGAGGTCGCCGGCGAGGAGGCTGGGCCCTGCGGACTCGTCTCGACGAGGCGCATCCGGCGGTACTGGAGGATTGGCCAGCGCACGGCCGTAGCGTGCCGGCGGCGAGCGGCAGCGTACGGCGGCGACGGCATCGCGCGGCTACGCCGTTTCCGGCGGTCGCCGGCTAAACTGGCGGGCGTGTGAGACTCAGTGAACCTAGAGGGGAGTCCTAGGGGTGATGGTTTGGCCGGAGGTGCGCTGGTGCGTGCTGGCCACGTGTGAGGTCCGCGATGGCGGCAATGGCGCTCGGCCGTGGTGAACAGAGGGATAGGGAACGGTAGCGTTAGGGCTAGTTGGTGTTCTCACCTTGCCTTGGCTTGGCGAAGCTGGAGGAGGAAGAAGGGAGGCGGTGGAGCTCGGGTCGGGGACGAACGGTTCCGGGCTCCGAGCGGCGCTGACAGCTTCCGCGGCGGGGCTCTTCGGACTTCGGCGTCGGTGGAGCTCGGCGGATGGCGCGGGGGTGCGCACCGTGTGTCCGAGACGAAGGCGGGGCAGTGGCCGGGGTTAATCGGCCGGTGATGGAGGTGGTGACTGGAATTGGGAAGGGGCCTTGCGGCGGTGGTTGCAGCGAGCGGAGAGTGCTCAGTTTGCTTCGTGCGCGGGTGAGAGTGGGGAGTGAGAGCGAGAGTGAGTGCGCGAGTGAGTGAGGGAGTGGGAGAGGCGCTCGGGCTTTTGCCCGGCGGAGCGGAGGGCGGCCGGTCGTGGCGGGGGCCACGGCGGCTCGGTCAGCGAGGCGGCGGCAGGCGGCTCTGCAGACGAGGATGCGCGGGAGTGGCCGACGAAGATCGCTGGCGTGCTCCGGTGGGAGAAGATCGGAGAGGGAGTGGTCAGCGTGGATTTGGCGCAGAGAAGGGGCGCCACGCGGCAAGCCGGCCGGCGTACGGCGCGGCCGTGTCAGGTGGCCGGCGCGCGGTGCGCGGGCAGGCGCGCGCGCGGGCGAGGCGGCAAGCGCTGGGCCGAGGCGGGGAAGTGGGCCGAAAGGTTGGATGGGCCAAAAGGTTGGCGCCGGGAAAGAAAACGATTCTTTTTCTTTTTCCAGAAATTTCCAAAGTTTGACTTCTCAAAAACAGTTTGAAAAACTCCAAACCATGCCTTGACCCAAATATAAAAGTTGCTCAAAATATTTTTCTCTACAACTTTCATATAGAACACTTTTTCTGAAAACCATTTTTAAATCTTCCTCAAGAATAAAGCCAAAATCAAAGCATCAAGTCAGATAGAAATCCAATTTCAAATAAACAACAAAAGATCAAAGGCACACTTATACACATGAAATGATGCAATGCATTGCTTATGCTTTCTTAGTGGCTAATTGCAGTACCTAATGCAGTGCTTGACACCAGGGTGTCACAGCCCTTCCCCCCTTAAGGAAATCTCGTCCCGAGATTTAAGTTACGTACCAATCTTTATAAAAAGCGGGGTAGTTTACGCTTAGGTACTCCTCGGTTTCCCATGTAGCATCGTTGGGTCCGTGATTACTCCAGAGAATCTTGTAAGTCTTCACTGTTCGGTTACGAGTCTCTCGAGTCTTGGTATCCAAAATTTCCTTAGGTTGTTCGTAGTACTCCAGATCTGATCTGATCGTGACATCCGGGACTCGAACTTCCTCTTGTTCGGGAACTCGAAGGCACTTCTTCAGCTGTGATACGTGGAACACTGGGAAAACTGCACTCATCACTGGGGGTAACTGTACTTCATATGCCACTCTTCCCTTCTTTGCTATGATCTGATAAGGTCCCACATATCGAGGTGCTAGCTTCTTTTTAATTCCAAAGCGTTGGACCTTTCTCATAGGTGAAACCTTGAGATACACATAGTCTCCAACTTGAAATTCCAAAGGTCTCCTTCGGGTGTCAGCATAACTCTTTTGTCGAGACTGTGCTACCTTGATATGTTGCTGTACTGTTTGCACAATTTCCTCGGCATCTTTTACATAATCGGACCCATAGAATCCTCGATCTCCAGACTCAACCCAATTTACGGGGGTTCTGCATCTTCGTCCATATAGAACCTCAAAAGGTGCCATTTTTATACTTTCTTGATAACTGTTATTATATGAAAACTCAGCAAGGGGTAACCATTTCTCCCATGACTCTCCTGAAGACAAGACACAAGCTCTCAGGATATCTTCTAGAATCTGATTTACTCTCTCCGTTTGCCCTGCGGTTTGGGGGTGGTAGGCGGAACTTCTTACCAACTTGGTTCCTAATTCCTTGTGCAACTGTTCCCAAAAGCGGGCTATGAACTGGGGTCCTCTGTCAGAAACTATTCGCTTCGGAATTCCATGCAACCTCAGGATATTCTGAATATACAAATCTGCATACTGATGGGGATGGTATGTAGTCTTGACTGGTATAAAATGAGCTACTTTAGACAACCGATCCACAATAACCCAAATCGAATCATTCCCCTTTTGAGTAGTGGGAAGGCCTGTGATAAAGTCCATACTGATCTCTTCCCATTTCCACTCTGGAATCGATAACGGTTGTAACAGTCCGGCGGGCTTTAGATGTATAGCCTTTATCCTGCAACAAGTATCGCATTTGGCGACATAGGCTGCAACTTCTTTCTTCATCTTTGACCACCAATATCTGGTTTTCAAACCCTGATACATCTTACTACTTCCGGGGTGGATAGACAACTTTGAATTGTGAGCTTCTCCCAGAATTCTTCCTTTCAGCTCTGCATCCTTAGGAACGACTAACCTCTGGTTATACCACAAGATTCCCTGATTATCAGTCCTGAAGTTCAAAGAACTATTGGTTTCTAACCTCTTCTTTATCTGACAGATTTCTGCATCGGACTTCTGTCTCTCGATGATGTCACTTTCTAAGGTGCACTGAAGAGTGATATTGTTTAACATGATAGGGTGCATAAGATTAAATCCATCTTCCAACAGTGGTTGTAGAGAGTTGCAATGAGTCTTACGACTCAAGGCATCAGCTACAACATTCGCTTTTCCAGGGTGGTAATGCACTTCCAGGTTGTAATCCTTTATTAATTCTAACCATCTTCTCTGCCTCATGTTCAACTCCGGCTGGGTGAAGATATACTTCAGACTTTTATGATCCGTGTACACATGACATAGATTTCCCATAAGGTAATGTCTCCAAATCTTGAGTGCATGCACGACGGCTGCTAATTCCAAATCATGAGTGGGGTAATTCTCTTCGTGTGGTCTCAACTGACGAGAAGCATAGGCGATAACTCTCCCATTTTGCATGAGTACACATCCGAGTCCAACCTTAGATGCGTCACAAAACACATCAAAAGGTTCCTCCAAGTTTGGCTGAGCCAAAACTGGTGCGGAAGTCAACAACGTTCGCAGAGTGCGGAAAGCTGTTTCACACTCTGGAGTCCATTCGAACTTCTTGTTCTTCTGTGTCAAACGGGTCATAGGCTTGGCTATTCTTGAAAAATCCGGAATAAACCGACGGTAATACCCTGCCAAACCCAAAAAGCTGCGAACCTCAAAAACACTCGTGGGTGCTTGCCAATCCATAACCTCTTGTACTTTAGAAGGGTCTACAGAGATTCCTTCCTCCGAAAGGATATGACCAAGGAAAAGTACCTTCTTCAACCAAAACTCACACTTACTGAACTTAGCATACAACTTATGCTCTCTAAGTCGGGTCAGAACAACTTGTAGATGCTCAGCATGATCCTTCTCATTCTCAGAGTATACCAAAATATCATCGATGAACACTACGACAAACTTGTCCAACTCTGGCATGAAGACGGAATTCATCAGGTACATGAAATGTGCCGGTGCATTAGTCAACCCAAAAGACATAACCAGATACTCGTACAGTCCATATCTAGTAGAGAAAGCTGTTTTCGGTATGTCCTCACGTCTGATCTTGATCTGATGGTAACCTGACCTCAGGTCGATTTTGGAGAACACTTTTGCTTTAGACAACTGATCAAACAAGACGTCAATCCGGGGTAAGGGGTACTTGTTCTTTATAGTTACTGTATTAAGCGGCCTATAATCCACACACATCCTCAGAGTCTTATCTTTCTTTTTCACAAAGATAGCGGGACATCCCCAAGGCGACGAACTAGGACGGATCAAACCCTTATCCAAAAGTTCTTGTATTTGGACCTTAAGTTCTGCTAGCTCTTTAGCGTGCATTCTATACGGTCTTCGGGATATAGGTGCTGTTCCCGGAATTAACTCTATGGCAAACTCCACATCTCTATCAGGCGGTAAACCAGGCAACTCATCAGGAAAGACATCCGGAAACTCACCTACTACTGGAATCTCAGCTATCTGTTTTGCCGTGATATTGAACAACACTCCATTCTCATGGGGGTTTCGGGGTAACTTGAACCTGAAAGAAGATCCATTCCTGGGACTAACCATGGACACTACTCTTTCTGCGGTGTCTAGGTTAACCTTCCATAGTTTCATCCAACCCATACCCAAGATTACATCCAGACCTAGACCAGGAATGACTATGGGGTCCACTATGGCCTTTTTATCCCCAAAGGTCATTTCTACTCCTTTAGCCATTTTTCGCGCGGAGAGAACGGCTCCGGCGGAACTTATCTGATATCCCCGGTCTAACTCTATCAACTCAAGATTACTTCTCAAAACAAAATTCTCACTTATGAAAGAATGTGATGCTCCAGAATCAAACAACACAACTGCGGGGCATTGATTAACAAGAAACGTACCAGCGGTGACAGGCTCTCCTTCTGGCACTTCTTCCACAGTGGTGTGGTGCACATGACCGGTACGAGGCTGGGGCTGAGTGTACTGCTTCTTCGGTCGAGGGCACTGACGTGACAGGTGTCCGGTTTGACCACAGTTGTAGCATGGGCCAATTACGTACGGAGTCCTGGGACCTGCTGCATTTCCTGCTTTGCTCTTGTTTTGCATCATGGGGGCGGTGTAGGGTTTCTGAAAACTAGGACGGGGACGGTTGGTGGTGATCTTCCTCTGTGGGGGACGGTACCTTGCTCCAGTGACAGGCGGGCGGTACGGGGCGCGTGCTCCGAAAGTGGTCCTCTGCTGGGACGAACCTCCTTCGTTCGCACGACGGCGTGTCTCGATTGCTAGCCGGCTGTCATTGGCCTCTTGGTTGAGACAGTCACTGACGAAGTCACTAAAGGTGGTGCGGTGACTGTTACCCATTTTGGATAGCATTGTGGCATTCATGCCACGCTTGAAACTGGCAATCTTCTTGGCCTCAGTGTCCACAAAATCTGGGGCATAGCGAGCCAGATTGTTGAAGCTGTGGAGGTACTCTGATACGGACCTGGTCCCCTGGGACAACCTCATGAACTCGGCAATCTTCATTTCCATCAGACCACTAGGGATGTAGTGGTTGCGCATAGCAGTAGAGAATTGATCCCAAGTAACACGTGCATTAGCTGGCAGAGATGCACGGTACTGGGTCCACCACAAACCTGCGGGTCCTTCCAACATGTGAGCGGCATACTCCGCTTTAAGCTCTTCCATCAGACGAAGCAGACGGAACTTCTGGGTAATGGAGTTGAGCCATTCATCAGCTTCGAGCGGCTCGGTGGCTTCCTTGAACACGGGAGGGCGAGTGTCCAAGAAATCACGGTAGGAGCCGTACTGGTTAGGCTCCGGGCCTTGGCGCTGATGATGCTGCTGCGCGGTGTTGTTGGCAATATTACGGAGGGTGGCCTCCATGTGCCTCTGCATTTCTTCCATGTTCCTCTGGCTACCTAGGAACTGTCCAAAGAACGCTTCAGGCGTCATCGGCGGCGGCGGGGGAGGTGGCAAGTTCTCCTCCGGTCCTGCTCCCTGCCCACGCTGGCTGCGGGTGTGTGCCGGCATCTGCATATCCCATTAATAAGCAATCATTAGGTGATGTTACACCGATCATGAATAAATACTGTGCTGTACATAAATTCGGAAATTTAGCACACGTCCAAGTATAATTACTCATTTCCATACAACATCACAGAATAATCGCTTAGAATTAGACATGCAAACGACGGATTTCCATAAAAGAGGTGCCGGATCGAAGTCCGGACTTTGTCCAAAAGCCATTACATGCCATCATAAGTTAAACATAAAACCATCACATGTTTGAATCATTACATCACTTAGCGAGCAAGCTCAAGCTATACAAAAGAAAAACGTCTCCTAGCTAAACTAGCGCTCAGACGTCTCCAGCGGCGGATGCAGCGTCCTATGCGTCGACGTCGATCATCGGCTCGTCAGCATGAGCCTCCTCTGGTGGGGCGTCGGGACCAAGAACCTCTCCGTCCTGGGGATCTGGGGCCTCTGCTGCGGGAGCTGCTGGTGCTGCTGCCTCCTGTGCTGCATGATGGAACTCATGGACGGCCTCATGGAGCTGCTCGATGTAGACCTGCTGTGCGTTGATCTGCTGAACCAGGAGATGGGCTCCCTCTCTAAGGTGGTCAAGTGCGGCACGGGCCTCATCTCTCTGCAGAGATGCGGTCAGGTACATCTGCTCGGCGACTGTCCTGGCGGTAGACTGAGCTGCGGCAGTGGTGCGGGCGTCGTCACGCTCTAGAGTGAGCTGCTGAATCCTCTCCTGAAGACGAGCAACCTCAGCGTCGAAGCCCTCCTGAAGCTTCCTCTTGCTCTGGTAGGTGGCGGTGAGGGTGAAGGACACGCTCTCGAGAGTGTGCTCCAAACTCTCACATACACCCAACAGAGCTCCAGTGGCGCTCATCGCAGGTGTCTCGCAGTAGAAACGCTCCTCAGGGCTCCCTGTCAAGGCTGACTCTGGAGTCTGCTTCCAGCGCAATGGGAAAAGTGATCCACGGGGAAACACTCCTGCCATCGCACTGGCTAAGTCGGCGGGGAAACGGGCGATGATATCCTTCAGCACTAGGTATGCTGCCCTGTTGGCTCCATCCTTGGCACAAGTGCCTCTGGTGATCTCTGTCCATCCTGTCCAATGGGGCTTAGCAGGTAGAGCCTTGACCTTGATCTCCACCATGACCAAGGAATCCTGCCCGTAAATCTCCTTCTGCCACGAGTATCTGGGCTCCTGTCCTTCCTCGTAGCCAACGGCCTGCAAAATCCTCCAAAGGATAGTCGGCAACCCGAAGTAGGACAAGAACGTCCTCCGGGTCAACTTGGTGGCCAAGCGGTGACGCGGAACTCCTCTGCCTCCGGTGGCCTTGCGAGCAGTCAACTTGGTTCGGGCCATCTGTAGAAGCAAAAAGGGTTTCGAACTCTCGTGAGACAGATATTAAGTTGGCAAATTTTATAGAAAAGAGACAACTTTTAATTAAGGGGAGGTAATGTAAATGCAAGAATTTAAACATGATGCATGATCGTACTTACGTTCTCACTCACTATTAATGACTCGTAAGTCCTAACGTTCTAGTCGGTGGCAAGAACGATCTCTCATGCGTTATCTACACGTTCTACTCGTTCGCATAGTTAGTGTACCTGCAGAAGATTCATTTCAGCCCAACAAAATTCCCAATGATAAAACAACTGAGTATTGGCCAATATGCGCAAAATACATAGAAGCCAATACTAAACACCATGCACCAATAGAAATCACCCTTAAAATCATTGATACCCTCATATGTGTCTGCGTGGAGCTCGCACATACTTGGTATAAGAACTCTCACCTAGACCGACGGTTGGACGGTCATGCTCTCATATCTCACAAAATCATTTTATGCATGTTTTCGCAATCGACGCATTCTCTTTTCCCGAGAATGGACCAGCAAATAAAGATCCAGCATGAAGCAAAACCCTGAACCCTGTTAGCAGTTAAGCCACCTGAATCCTAGTATAGGGCTTAAGGACGAGACTGGGCACACTTAGTAATTAAAATAGTTTTGAAAATAGTTTTGAAATACCCATTTTAGTTCGAAAATAGCTCTTTACGAAGGTAATCACTTGAACCATGCTCCGATACCAGCTGTGGCGGAACCGACCTGGCGATAAGAGCTCAAGTATTATCTTAGCCAAATCCGTCTGACTTCGACTCATACTTGAACCCATATAACCCCGGTAGTCCGGAAATCACGAAGGATTTCTAACACCATAACATACAGGATCGCATCGTTCAAGGTTACATTCGTAAAGATACATCACAGCGAAACGAAATCGAATTTAAAACATCAGAGTGCGGAATTTAAAACAGAGTTATTACAATATTGAGTTTAAAAGTGCGGAAGCTTGAATAAGTTTAAAACACGACCACACAAACGTGGTCCAAATAAAACATTGTTTGATAAACCAACTCAACACAAGTCATTCTTCCTTTTTAAGATAGTGTGCCACCGGTAGTCTCAGTCCGGCAAAAGAAGGAGGGAAGCTTCTTGACGACCCTGCCCTGGGCCTACTCCTCATCACCTTCCACTGGGTAGAGGCAGTGCTTACAATAGCCAAAGTAGACCTGGCCATCTGCAACAAACGGGATAAACCCTGAGTACGGGAATGTACTCAGCTAGACTTACCCGTCTAACTGAAAAATAAAAGACTCCAAGGGTATGCAAGGCTTTTGAGGTGGAGCTGGGATCTTTTAGTTGCAAAAGGCTCAAATTCAGATAAGGGATAATTAATGATTATGATGAGTTGTTACTTTTAAATCTACTCCTTAGTTCTAGGTTACTACCTGTACTAGAGCACTCACTTGAATCTAACAAACAATAATATAACCATATCCAGTTGACTTATCCACATTTTAGTTGAACCTTTAAACATCACATGGAGTTGTATCGTGGTGAAGCTCGCCATAGTTTCCCACTAACCGGGGGAGACGGCGACTCGAATCGAATTCCAAATCAGCTGATGAAAGACCTTTAATACCAGCCCACACTTTCCCCGTCGGGTCCATGCATTGGGCAACCGCTCGACGCTTGTTCGTGGTGGTAATCGTCGCGGCTCAAGCACGGACCGCCCAATCAGAGTCTGGCGATGGCCTCACGCGGCAGATCGCAACTTCCGTACTAGAGGGCACGACACGGGTTGAGACCGGCCCGAACAGCTTCTAACCGGCTTTGGGGTCGATGATTACGGCACCGACATATCCCTAAGTAAAAGGGCGCGTTCAAAAATGAACGAGGGCCAACATCGATACAAACCTACACGATCCAACGGATGGACTGCCCCAAGTTTCCGAACTTGTGCCCTGCCATCCCGTTGACCGTATTTCATTACTACTCAGGTTCTTTTCCACGATAGCAAATATAGCCAATCGTGATCCGGTAAATACCCATCGGGGTATTACGGAAACATCCTTAACTACTACTTTTATTAAGCAGGCTAAGCAATTCTACATTATTAAGCAGTAGCAGGATAACAAGGCAGGTAATAATCAATAATCAAGGAATGGTAATGCAACAAATAGGATTCAATCAACTCCTATACCTAATGCATCACAATATGAAAGGACTCAAGTAAATTAATTGCAAAAACTGGGAGACTTAGAATGCTCCGGGGCTTGCCTTGAGTGAAAACCGAGGCCTCGTGGGAGGGGCACTCGGGCAGGTTAGTGTCGTGGACGGGGTCGACTTCCTCTGGCTGCTGCAGCTCCTGGATCTCCGGCTCGGCGTTTAGCTCCTGCTCTTGGTGAAGCTCCGGCGGGGTCGATCCTATTGCGTGCGATGAATTTATAATTCAATAAATGTGGTGCAAGATGAAGTGGCATGAAAAGAATAACTCTTGCAAACCAACAAAGCCAACTTGTTGAACCACTTTTAATATTGGGGCAATATCTCATTTATTTCATAAAACAAAATCTGAGTATTCAACTCTTTCTTATTTAAATACATCAAAGGAAACTCAGATTTGAACTGCAAGTGTATTTTTTCTGGGCTTAGAAAAATCCACAAAAACTCCAGAAAGTCAACAACACCTACTGGACTCTACTGAACAAGTTTCAGGCCAAAATAACTTGCAGAACTGCAGATACAAAAATGACAAGCAAACTGCCCATAAAGGTGCTTTGAACTAGCTCCTTACTCAAACAATGCCAAACAGCAAACTTCATATTTTTCCTGACTTATGCTACTCCTAACCAGGCTACTACAGAAAATTTACCATTAGAGCATGAACATGCAGGCCTACACAAAAATAACAAATTTATGGCAGAAAAGAACATTTGAACTGCAACCCTACTGAAAAAGGGTGTTAAACTCATTTTCACATCTTTCCCAGATTCTACTTCACATTTCGTATTTGTCAAGAAAGTTCCATGACCAGAACCATCATATATTTTCTTACATGAATTTCTAAAGATCTATACAAAAAAAGCACAGTTGTAAAGCAACTACAAATTTTTCCATAAAACAGATCAAGTTTATATTTTTCTCAGACTCTTCATGACACACCAAGACTGTACAAATTTTCCCATATTTTATTTCAACATATAAAACACCTTAACACTTATTCTAAGAAATCAGCAAAAAGAGACTTTTAACTATAACAGTAACTTTTTCTACATAAACAGTGCATCATATATTTTTCACAGGTGCCAAACAGTATAATAAACTTACACAAAATTTTCCAGGAATTATCTCAACCAGAAACACTTATAATCATTTATTTAAACAAAAGCATATAAACTGAAATAAATGAAAACAGTAAAATAAACTGCTATCAAAAGTACATTCATATTTTCCCATGATAGATCTATTCATAAGAAAGCTAATAAAACTGGAAGCACTTCATTCGGATTTATAAAACAGGCTACACAAAAATAACAAGCATCTCTGGAAATTAAACCGAAAAGAAAAACATTTAACTTCTCCCGGCTGGCTTGCGAGAACTCGGTCTATGGACCGGTAAGGGGCTGACGCGCGGGACCCGTGGGTCAGCAGAACCTATTCGGGCTCGGGCGCACGGCGGAAAGCGAATCGGCCGAGGCCTGGCTCGAACGAGACCGCACCCGAGGTTTCGCTCGAGGCCGAGCTCGAGGCCGAGGCCTGGCTCGAGGGCTCGGTCGAGACGGAAAAACATTAGCCCGTCCGAGACCTGGCTCGAGGCTGAGGCCTGGCTCGAGGGCTCGGGCGAGACGGAAACATGCACGCTCGTCCGAGGCCTGGTTCGAGGCTGAGGCCTGGCTCGAGGCTGAGGCCTGGCTCGAGGGCTCGGGCGAGACGGAAGAACGCACGCTCGTCCGAGGCCTGGCTCGCGGGCTCGGGCGAATCGGAAAACAGGCGCGCCCGTCCGAGGCCGGACTCGGGGGCTCGGACGAGACGGAAACAGGGGAGGGATTGGTCCGGTGATTTCTCGCCGTCGGGGAGGTCGCCGGCGGGGAGGCTGGGCCCTGCGGACTCGTCTCGACGAGGCGCATCCGGCGGTACTGGAGGATTGGCCAGCGCACGGCCGTAGCGTGCCGGCGGCGAGCGGCAGCGTACGGCGGCGACGGCATCGCGCGGCTACGCCGTTTCCGGCGGTCGCCGGCTAAACTGGCGGGCGTGTGAGACTCAGTGAACCTAGAGGGGAGTCCTAGGGGTGATGGTTTGGCCGGAGGTGCGCTGGTGCGTGCTGGCCACGTGTGAGGTCCGCGATGGCGGCAATGGCGCTCGGCCGTGGTGAACAGAGGGATAGGGAACGGTAGCGTTAGGGCTAGTTGGTGTTCTCACCTTGCCTTGGCTTGGCGAAGCTGGAGGAGGAAGAAGGGAGGCGGTGGAGCTCGGGTCGGGGACGAACGGTTCCGGGCTCCGAGCGGCGCTGAAAGCTTCCACGGCGGGGCTCTTCGGACTTCGGCGTCGGTGGAGCTCGGCGGATGGCGCGGGGGTGCGCACCGTGTGTCCGAGACGAAGGCGGGGCAGTGGCCGGGGTTAATCGGCCGGTGATGGAGGTGGTGACTGGAATTGGGAAGGGGCCTTGCGGCGGTGGTTGCAGCGAGTGGAGAGTGCTCAGTTTGCTTCGTGCGCGGGTGAGAGTGGGGAGTGAGAGCGAGAGTGAGTGCGCGAGTGAGTGAGGGAGTGGGAGAGGCGCTCGGGCTTTTGCCCGGCGGAGCGGAGGGCGGCCGGTCGTGGCGGGGGCCACGGCGGCTCGGTCAGCGAGGCGGCGGCAGGCGGCTCTGCAGACGAGGATGCGCGGGAGTGGCCGGCGAAGATCGCTGGCGTGCTCCGGTGGGAGAAGATCGGAGAGGGAGTGGTCAGCGTGGATTTGGCGCAGAGAAGGGGCGCCACGCGGCAAGCCGGCCGGCGTACGGCGCGGCCGTGTCAGGTGGCCGGCGCGCGGTGCGCGGGCAGGCGCGCGCGCGGGCGAGGCGGCAAGCGCTGGGCCGAGGCGGGGAAGTGGGCCGAAAGGTTGGATGGGCCGAAAGGTTGGCGCCGGGAAAGAAAACGATTCTTTTTCTTTTTCCAGAAATTTCCAAAGTTTGACTTCTCAAAAACAGTTTGAAAAACTCCAAACCAGGCCTTGACCCAAATATAAAAGTTGCTCAAAATATTTTTCTCTACAACTTTCAAATAGAACACTTTTTCTGAAAACCATTTTTAAATCTTCCTCAAGAATAAAGCCAAAATCAAAGCATCAAGTCAGATAGAAATCCAATTTCAAATAAACAACAAAAGATCAAAGGCACACTTATACACATGAAATGATGCAATGCATTGCTTATGCTTTCTTAGTGGCTAATTGCAGTACCTAATGCAGTGCTTGACACCAGGGTGTCACAATGAACTCTGTGTTCATGCCAGAGCTTGATAAATTCGTGGTCGTGTTCATTGACAACATCCTTGTCTACTCAAAAACCCCTGAAGATCATGTCGAACATCTTCGTATCGTTCTATCCCGTCTCAGAGATCATCAGCTTTACGCCAAGTTCAGTAAATGTGAGTTCTGGTTAGATCAGATACAGTTTCTTGGTCATGTCCTATCCGCTGAAGGTGTGTCAGTTGACCCTGGTAAAGTGGCAGACATTCTGGATTGGAAGCCACCTACCACTGTTCATCAAGTCCGCAGCTTTATGGGAATGGCCGGATATTATCGTCGATTCATCCCAGATTTCTCAAGAATCGCCAAGCCTAGCACTGAGTTAGTAAAGAATTCTGTGAAGTTTGTCTGGTCACCAGCTTGTGAGCAAGCCTTTCAAACGTTGAAGAAACTGTTGACCACATCACCAGTGTTAGCTCAGCCGAACATCGAGAAGCCCTTTGATGTCTATCTGTGATGCATCTGGTACTGGTTTGGGCTGTGTTTTGATGCAAGAAGGTCGAGTGATCGCATATGCCTCCCGACAGCTTAAGCGACATGAAGAAAATTATCCAACCCATGATCTTGAGTTAGCAGCAGTGGTGCATGCCTTAAAGATCTGGCGTCATTATCTGTTGGGCAGTACCTGTAATGTGTACACTGATCACAAAAGCCTGAAGTATATCTTCACTCAAGAGGAACTGAATATGAGGCAGAGAAGATGGCTTGAGTTAATTAAGGACTATGATCTTGAAGTGCATTACCATCCGGGTAAGGCGAATGTGGTTGCCGATGCGCTCAGTCGCAAGTCATATTGCAACTGTCTGATGATGAAACCCTATGATTCTTCTTTGTGTTATGAGCTGGAAAAGTTGAATATTGAAATGATTCCACAAGGAACTCTGAATAATATCAGAATAGAAACCCCTATCAAAGAGCAGATCATCGTTGCACAGAAAGATAACCCTGGAATCAAGCACATCATCGAAAAGGTCCAATCCGGAAAGGCTGATTGTTTCAGGATTGATGATACAGGAGTAGTATGGTTTAAGAATCGGTTAGTAGTTCCTAAAGTGCCTGAGTTAAGAAAGTTAATCCTTGATGAAGCACACTTGACTAGATTCTCCATCCACCCTGGCATCAACAAGATGTACCAGGACTTGAAGCAAAGGTTCTGGTGGACAAAGATGAAGATTGAGATCGCCCGGTATGTCACTCAGTGTGATACTTGCCAGAAAGTCAAAGTCGTGCACATGAGGCCCGGAGGAGAATTGCAACCTTTACCTGTACCTGCTTGGAAATGGGACGATATCAGTATGAATTTTATCAATGGGCTACCAAAGACACCAAAAGGTTTTGATTCCATCTGGGTGATCGTGGATCGCCTCACTAAGCAAGCTCATTTCCTGCCAGTCAAAACCAGCTACACCGTCCCCACATATGCCACTTTGTACAAGAACCACATAGTGAAACTCCATGGCATACCCAAGACCATTGTCTCTGATCGTGGTACTCAGTTTGTCGCAAAGTTCTAGAAAGCGTTCCATACCTCACTTGGAACCAAGCTCTTGCATAGTACAGCATATCATCCACAAACAGATGGACAAACTGAGCGAGTCAACCAAGTGTTAGAGGATATGTTGAGAGCATGTGTGCTCACCTTCGCAGATACTTGGGATAACTGTTTGCCCTTGGCAGAATTCTCATATAATAACAGTTACCAAGAGAGCATCAAAATGGCACCCTTTGAAGCACTGTACGGTCGCCGTTGTCGTACACCTCTCAGTTGGTCTGAACCTGGAGAAAGAGAATTCTTTGGAGTTGACCTAGTGAAAGATATGGAAGAAAAAGTCAAGCAAATACAAGAGAATATGAGAATTGCGCAATCTCGACAGAAGAGCTATGCCGACAAAAGACGTCGACCTCTGAAGTTTCAAATCCGAGATTATGTGTACCTGAAAGTCTCACCCACCAAGGGAGTCACTCATTTTGGAGTTAAAGGGAAGTTAGCACCACGGTATATTGGTCCCTTTGAAATTCTGGAATGTTGTGGCAAGGTAGCTTATAAGCTAAGGTTGCCCGATCATCTTTCGGCAGTTCATAATGTGTTTCACGTCTCCCAACTCAAGAAGTGTCTCCGAGTGCCCGAACATGTGGTAGATGTTGAAGGTGTTGAGTTAGAACCTGATCTGTCATACTCTGAGTATCCAATTCGCGTGTTGGATCACAAAGATCGTGTTACCCGGAGGACCACCACAAGATGGTACAAGATCCAATGGAACCAACACTCTGAAGAAGAAGCCACTTGGGAATCTGAAGACTTCTTGGCAAAGAACTATCCCGACTTTCTCGATACTCTGTAGATGTAAGGTTTTACCCTTGTTCTTCTTAAGAAGCAGAATCTCGGGGCGAGATTTCTTTTAGGGGGGAAGGCTGTAACACCTCTGGTGTTTAATCTGTAATTAACCTGACATGTCATCATCTTTAGTCATAATCATTCTTGTCATGCATTAATGTTTGTCTAGTGGTTGCTTGCCTTTACCTTTTCCTAAAAGGTATTTTGTCGTGTAGTGATCTCTTTTCAAAAACCCTAAATGCCCAAATCTTCCTTTAAGGGCAAAATGGTAATTTCAACTCTGTGCCTAGTCTTGTGTATTTCTTGTTCAGTTTAGTGTCTTGAAGCTTTGTTGTGTTGTTCAAAAATCAAAATCAAAAATCAGATTTCAAAGTCCTTTTGAAAAACCCTAATTTCCAAACCCTGGCTTTTACCCCTCTTTTAATAATTTAAAAACTATTCAAAATTTGGACTTGGTACAAAAAGCAAAGTTGTAGATCTTGTCAAGAGGAACAACTTTGGTGTTTACAAATTTTCAAGTTTCTATATAAAATCAAAAGTAATTTTGAAATTATTCAAATCTTAAAAGTGTCCCCTTTTCTGATTTCGAAAATAATTCAAGAACTGTTTGGAATTTGAAAATATTCTTTTTGACAAAGTTGTAGATCTCCTTTTTCTGCACAACTTTGGTATTTTGAGTTTTTGCTGCTCAGTTTAATTTTTGGGAGAAATTTGCAAAATACAGAAAGTCAAACCCTACACCCTAGCCCTGTTCATCTTCTACCTAGGGCCAGGGGGGGCGGTCATGGCAGCTCGCCGGCGCCGCGTGCGCCACGCGCCTGGCAGCTACTCGCCTACCTCCAACCTGCCGCCGCTGTCCACGCCATCATGCCGCATCCGCACGCGCAAGCCCTGACCTCCGCCCCCGTCCCCCACTGCTCCCCGACGTCGCCGCCGCGTGGCCGTCGCCGGCAAGCACGACGCCCGGGTCCCAAACTGATTTCCGTCCTTTCTTCATCATGAGATCGATAGCACGCGCCACGGGCATTCTTATCCACCCCCGCGCGCTCTCTATCTGCCCCTGGCCGCGCCTATAAAAGGCCCGCCGGCCGGCCGGAGCTCCGCACTCACCCCACCACCGTGGCCAGCACACTCCAGAGTCTTCGCCGATCAACCAATTAACCCCACAGCTCCGCCTCGAGCCCGTGAAGCTTTCCCACCCCTCAATTTCACCGCTACCGACTCCCACCGCCGAGTGCAAGCCCGTCTTCCTCAGCGCCGGTGAGAAGCCGACCGACTCGGGTCGACGGAATTCGTCGCCGTCGCTCCACCTCTCCTCCCTCTGACCTCTAATCTTCTTTCCTTGCCTTCTTGCGCTCCTAACCGGCTACTGGTGGCCGTGCCTGGTGTACAGGGTCGCCGGATCGCCGGAGTTCCGCCGCGGTCGTCTCCTTCCTCGAGCCGCACCCTCGACCGTATCGAGCCCCAAGCCTCGGGCGAATCGCACTACCCTCGAGCACGTTCCCGAGCCACACCCTCGAGCACATCCTCGAACCTCGCCCCTCGAAGCAGCCGAGACTAGCCTCAGCCTCGGGCGAATCGCAGCTACCACCGAGCCTCAAGCCTCGAGTGAGCCGAGGCCAGCCTCGAGAAATCTGCCGCAAGAGAACCCCGCCGAGGCCTCGCCGTCGAGCCCTCTTTTCCATCCGCCTCGTCGAGCCTTGCCTCTGACTCTCGGTGAGCCCAGCCTCCGTTTTCTCAGCCGAGCCTCGAGCCTCGACGTCGAGCCCGCTCCGACTCGAGCTCAGTGCTCTTTTCCTTTTCAAAAATATGAATAGTCTTGTTATTTCATCTTTTTGTATGATTTTCTGTATTGCTCTAAAAATTCTGAAAATTTTACAGTTGAGTCTTTATACTATGTAGTATTTTATAAAAATATGAAACTTGACTTTTCTGCAAGAATTTGAAAATGTAAAATCCCTCTTTTAATTAATAAATGGATGGTTTTGGATTTTTTAGAAAATCTTTTATAACTCCAAAAATCATGAGATAA
The DNA here is from genome assembly GCA_009763385.1 of Coix lacryma-jobi var. lacryma-jobi. NCBI lineage: Eukaryota > Viridiplantae > Streptophyta > Magnoliopsida > Poales > Poaceae > Coix > Coix lacryma-jobi. The sequence goes on along the minus strand of CM019823.1, from coordinate 17,237,702 downwards.
ATTTTTGTGAGCTTCCTATGCCATGTTTAGTCTCTGGTGAAATTTTGAAGTCTTTTGGAACAAGTTGATTTTTGAGCATTTATCTTTAATTGTTAAATAGTGCCTTTTGTTAATTAATGTCTGATTTTATTTGAGCACCTTAATGACCTCCAAAAATTATGAAATTTGTTTTGCCATCTATCTACACCATAATGAACTTATGTGATTAATTTGGTAATTTTTGGAGCAACTGCATAAAATGACCTTTTTAAATAATTAAGAAAAACAGAAAAGGTGATTAAGGTTCATGTTGTATGCCCTGTGTTGCATTGTTCATGCTAGCATACTCATGAGCATGCATCATTGCATTCGTATAGTCACCGAAGAAGGCGTCAAGATCGAGGCAGCCGCTGACGAACCTGTCCCTGAGGCTACCCCGAGCTCCGACAACTGCCCTGCCGCCCTCGAGCCTGCCCTCTTTGCTCTTCAAGGCAAGCCCCGGTGCATTTAAACCCCTTTCCTTGGATTTATAAAATGTTTTCCTTAAATGCTTTTGAGTTAAATTATTGCATTAGGTTTATAGGAGTTGTGTGCTATCCTAATTGATGCACTATCCACCTTGACCACTGATACACCCGATACCTGCTTTTCAAGAGTATTTGAAAAATGCTTAGCAATGCTTATTGAATTAGACTTTGCAATAAAAATGCCAATTTCAAAAGTATGATCACTGAAAGAATCTTTATGGGAATTTGGCTTTACTTCTCGTTCGATGGCTGCTTGCCTAGCTAGCATGTGGTCATTGTCGAGAAGAGGTTGTCCGCGCGTACGGTGCCGTCATGTTGTAGTCCGGGACTCAACAGTTGACACCGACCGGGACAGGGTTGAAAAACCGACATGACCTGTACTCTTGGGTTAGAGTCCCGAGGTGCTTGTTGCTGACGGAAAAACTTTAGGGACCATCCGTATGGGGGCCTGCTGGTCAAGACTTGTAACTATTCACATACTTCGGAAAGCTCTGGCTCCGAGGAATCCTTTATTGGACCGACAACCGCGCACTGGGAGTGGAGAGATGGCGGAAGTAGCATGTACCCACGTGGTCGTCGTACCTGGATAGGAGTGGTGTACTGTACTTCCGGGTGGCGTAGGACCGGGCCCAATCTTGGAGGAATCGTGGTAGACGAGTTGGCATATGCAAGCTTGGGTGCTACATATGCAGTGTGGATAGGGATCCTCAGCTGAGTATTATTTATCCGGATTAACGTTGCTCCTCGGTTATGGAGACTTGGTCCACTGACTGTCAACGGAGAGTGGTTCTCAACTAGGTATGTTTTGAAATGTAAAATGAATCATGAACGATGAAGAATTGAGGAATACTGAATCTTTCCAAAATAAAATAAGGTTTACAAAATACTTTTCTGCAAAATACCTGATCTTGCTTAAGCCTTACCTTGACTACCCTAAGCCTCTCATTCCTGAGTCTTCTCCCTTTTCTTTAGTCGGGTAAGTCTTGTTGAGTACCCCAGTACTCAGGGTTTGTTACCCATGCTGCAGGTATGACAGAGTCCCCGATGTGTCTTGCACCCTGCTGCGTGACCATCGTCCAGGAAGAGGCCGATGAGGCCGAAGAATAGTTGTACACCCTCGGGCTGGGTGATTATAAGTATCTTTGCTGTTCCCCACTACGTTGCCTATGTCTATCTCTATTATCAGAACTTGGTTTGTAATAACTGCACCTTAATTTCTATTTGGAACCCTGCTTTGTAAAACTATTGTTATTTAAGTCTTCCGCTCTTTATTCCGATGTTATTTGTAAAAGTATGCAATGATGTAACCGAATTGTGAGATGATCCTGCGGACATTGGGCACTGATGTAGCCCGGTGGCGAACAGGTCTTAATCACATGGAACATGGGTTCGGCTGTCAGAGGTTGACAGGGACACGTGGGCCATGAGATTAGGGTCGTTCCGTCACAGCAGTGCTCGTCGACTTTCTCCGCGCGAACATCGACATGTTTGCGTGGGGTCCCTCGGACATGCCGGGCATACCAAGGGAAGTCGCCGAGCACGCCTTGGAAATCCGGGCCGGTTCCAGACCGGTGAAGCAACGCCTGCCCCGCTTTGACGAGGAGAAGCGCAGGATCATCGGCGAGGAGGTGCACAAGCTTTTGGCGGCCGGGTTCATCAAGGAGGTATTTTACCCAGAGTGGCTAGCTAACCCTATATTAGTTAGGAAAAAGAATGAAAAAATACGGATGTGTGTAGACTACACTGGTCTGAATAAAGCATGTCCAAAAGTTCCATTTCCTTTACCTAGAATTGATCAGATTGTCGATTCCACTGCTGGGTGCGAAGTGCTTTTGTTCCTTGATGCGTATTCCGGCTACCACCAAATTAAGATGAAAAAATCCGACGAACTCGCAACCTCTTTTATCACGCCATTTGGTATGTATTGCTACGTTACGATGCCCTTCGGCCTACGAAACGCCGGGGCAACGTATCAACGATGTATGCAGCACATCTTTGGCGAGCACATAGGCAGGACCGTCGAGGCCTACGTCGATGACATCGTGGTTAAAACCAAGAAAGTCGGGAACCTCATCAGCGACCTCGAGACCACATTCGAGTGCCTCCGGGCCAAGAATGTGAAGCTCAACCCCGAGAAGTGTGTCTTTGGTGTGCCTCGAGGCATGCTACTTGGCTACGTTGTCTCACAACGGGGGATCGAGGCAAACCCTGAAAAAATCTCAGCAGTCACGAGGATGGGCCCGATTCGAGACCTCAAGGGTGCGCAGAAAGTGACTGGCTGCCTAGCCGCTCTCAGCAGATTCATTCTCGAGGCTAGGGGAAAAAGCGCTACCCCTCTACCGCCTGCTGAAGAAGACGGAACACTTTGCGTGGACCGTCGAAGCCGAGGAGGCCTTAACCAAGTTGAAGGGGTTGCTGACTTCCGCACCAATCCTCGTGCCACCTGCGACCAGCCCAGGATGGCGATTCCCCCGAGCCTCTCCTCCTCTATGTGGCCGCAACCACTCAGGTGGTCAGCGCGATCGTAGCCGTCGAGAGGCACGAAGAGGGTCATGCATTGCCGGTCCAACGACCGGTGTACTTCACCAGTGAGGTACTCTCCGAGGCCAAGGCCCGGTATCCGCACATCCAGAAGCTGCTCTACTGCATCGTCGTCACAAGGCGCAAGCTCCAGCACTACTTCCTCGCTCATCCCGTAACGGTGGTGTCGTCCTTCCCCCTCGGTGAGATCATCAACAATTGGGAGGCCACGGGGCGCATCGCCAAGTGGTCCGCCGAACTAATGGGGGAGACCATCACCTACGCCCCGCGAAAGGCCATCAAGTCGCAAGCGTTGGCGGACTTCGTTGCTGAATGGACCGACACTCAGCTCCCGCCGGCGCAGATTCAAGCCGAGCTCTGGACCATGTACTTCGACGGATCCCTCACGAAGACGGGGGCAGGCGCAGGCCTGCTCTTCATCTCACCCCTCGGAGTCCACATGCGCTACCTGCTACGCTTGCACTTCCCCGCCTCCAACAACATCGCCGAGTACGAGGCCCTCGTCAATGGGCTGCGCATCGCCCTCGAGCTCGGGGTCCGACGCCTCGACGCCCGAGGAGACTCGCAGCTCGTCATCAACCAGGTTATGAAGGCTTCAAGCTGCATCGATCCCAAGATGGAGGCATACTGCGGGGAGGTGCGCAAGCTGGAAGATAAGTTTTACGGCCTCGAGCTCAACCACATAGCTCGAAAGTACAACGAGGCCGCAGACGAGCTGGCAAAGTTGGCGTCCACGCGCGGCACGGTACCACCAGACGTCTTCTCGAGGGACGTCTTCGAGCCATCCGTCGAAGTCGACCTGGGGGCTGGCCCCTCGACGCCACCCCTCGAGCTAGACACGGGGGCTCGACTTTCAACGCCACCCCTCGGGAATGACCCCTGGACACCCGCTGAGGCGATGCAGGTCGGCGCAACCGCCTCTTCTTCACCACGACACCTCGACTGGCGGACGCCCTACCTCGACTACTTAGCGCAAGGCGTGCTTCCGGAAGACAAGACGGAGGCTCGACGCATAGCTCGAAGGGCCAAGACCTACGTCACCTACGGCGACGAACGGGAACTATACCGACGAAGCCCGACCGGGATCCTTCAGCGCTGCATCCCCCTCGAGGAGGGACGCAAGCTCCTCGGCGACATGCACTCGGGGGCTTGCGGCCACCACGCAGCGCCGAGGGCCCTGGTTGGGAACGCCTTCCGTCAAGGCTTCTATTGGCCGACCGCCATTGGGGACGCCAAGCGCTTGGTCCGAGCATGCCATGGGTGTCAATTCTACGCCAAGCAAACGCACCAGCCCGCACACGCCCTGCAGATGATCCCAATCACTTGGCCATTTGCCGTTTGGGGGCTCGACCTCGTGGGTCCCCTCAAAAGGACAAGTGGAGGGTACACACACGTGCTTGTGGCCATCGACAAGTTCACCAAGTGGATCGAGGCTAAGCCGATAGGAGACCCCACCTCCGAGAAGGCCGTCGAGTTCATCGCCAACATCATGTACCGGTTTGGAGTGCCTAACGTCATCATCACCGACAATGGCACCCAATTCACGGGCAAAAAGTTCACCAACTTCTGCGATGACAACAACATTCGCGTAACCTGGGCCTCGGTCGCATACCCTCAATGCAACGGGCAGGTCGAGCGCGCCAACGGCATGATACTCCATGGGCTGAAGCCGAGGCTGTTCAAGACTCTCAAAAATTTCGGAAAGGGATGGGCCGCAGAGCTCCCCTCGGTGCTGTGGGGCCTCAGGACTACGCCGAGTCGAGCCACCGGGTTCACTCCGTTTTTCCTAACCTACGGCGCCGAGGCAGTCTTGCCTACGGACCTCGAGTACGGCTCCCCTCGACTTCGAGCCTACAACGAGCAAAACAACGACGAGAGGCTTGCCAACGCCAAGGACCAGCTCGAGGAGGCCCGAGATGTGGCGCTCATCAACTCCGCACGCTACCAGCAATCACTTCGACGCTACCACGACAAGTATGTGCGCAAAAGAGACCTAGCAGTGGGGGACCTCGTGCTTCGACGGCTTCAAGACAACCGAGGGCGCCACAAGCTCACCCCTCCATGGGAAGGCCCATACACCGTGGCTAAGGTGCTCAAGCCAGGAACATACAAGCTCTACGACGATCAAGGCAGAATCCTGGCGAACGCGTGGAACATATCTCAGCTACGTCGCTTCTATCCTTAAGGGCCTCAAGGCCTTGTTCATTTTGTTGCTTTGTACAAACATGTCAAATATGAATGAACAATCTCGTGCGTTGTCTTTCATTTTGCTTAGCAGCATAAGGTAGCCTCGACCCTGCCTTGCTCAGGGTCGAGCCTCCCTCGGGGGCTGACAGGGGGGTAACCACCCCCCAGACTCCGGAAAAAATGCGTGTTTTCTTTTCAAAAAATTCGACCCTCGTCTCGACTCGTGCCTCGAGTGAACTAGCGACGTCTAAATCCCAAAATACCTCGAGCCTCCAAAGGTCGGGAGGCGTCGACGTAGACGGCCACCTACGCCCCCGGGCTACGGTACCCTACCTACGCCTCCCCTCGAGGGGCTCGCGACGTATCGAAGGAGTACAGACTAAGTTAGCAGAAACTCGAGCTTGCAACAAAGAGAAGTGGTCAAACGCATTTGAAAAGAAAACAACACCTTTAAACAAACAAGTCATATATACAAATAGGTCTCGACGGACCCTCATCCATGCCATAAAATTCTTACAAGGGCCTCGACGCCCAAATTTGGCACGCAGGCCCTAATCTTCGTCGGTGTGGTACTCCTCCCCGAGGTCTTCCACGGCGGGCTCAGCCTCGACACCCGAGCTAGAAGGAGGAGGGCCCTCGACACCGCTGCTGGCGTCAGGAGGCAGCACGTCCTCCTCGAAAATCTTGGCGAGCGATGTCCCCGGCCTCTCCATCTTCTCCAAAATTTTGTCGACACGGCGGTTGTTCCACTCCTCGTCCTTCCCCTCGATCTCGATGAAGCCGTTGGCAACAACGTGGACCGGGAAGCGGAAACCGGAGCGAACGACCGCGAGCGTCTGCTTGACGCCATGATGGAGAGCTTGCCGGACACGGTCCCGCGCGGCTGCGTCAAAGAAGCACAAGGCGTCGACCAAGGCATCGCCTCGGGCCACTGCACCTTCTGCCGCAGCCACTGGAGGAGCACCCCACATGGGGCCAAGCCGGTCGAGGGAGGTGCGAGCCCGCTCCGCCACCATCGTCTCGTCTTGGAGTTGGTCCAAGAGAGCCTGGTTCGTCCCGCGGAGCTCCTCGACCGTCCTCTCGACCCCTGCACGACGAACAAGGAAGAGTGAGACTGCGGCGTAACAAAAAAAAAACTTCGAGACCCAAACAAGAACAAGGTGTAAGCCTCACCGTCGCAATGTTGCCCCAATGCGGCGAGATCGCTGGTCAGGCCCTCAGCACGCTGCTCAAGCCTGCGCTTCTCGGCCAACATGAGGAGCCTCTCGGACCTAAGGTCCTCGATCTGCCGGCCCGCCTCCCCAAGGGCCAGATCCTTGCGGATCACCTCCTGCCGCGCCGCCCCCTCGGCAGCTCGGGCGGTGGCGACACCAATCTCGGCGTCTTCGGCCTCTTTTCTCGCCGCCTCCGCTGCGGTTCGGGCGGCGGCGGCCTCGCCACGGGCGTCAGCGGCCTCCTGCTTCGCCGCCTCGGCCTCAGCCCGGGCGGAGGTGGCCTCGCTTCGGGCGTCCGCGGCCTCCTTCCTCGACGCTTCGAGAGCAGCGGCGGCCTCCTCCTTGGATCGAGCGACCTCACCTCGAGCCGCCCGGACCTCCGCCTCCGCCTCGTCGAGCCGGCTCGCCATTTGGGCGTTCCGGCTCAGCTCAGCGCGGAGATCTTGAAGTTCCGCCTCAGCCCTCGCGAGGGCGACCGACACCTGTGCGGACCGGCCCGCCTCCTCGGAGCAGGACCGCTCCGCCTCCGCCATGAGCTCGGCCACCTCCCGAAAGATGGCCCGCACCTCGCGCGGAGCCCCCCGCTGGACCGGTCGCTCGACGTGGACCATGGCAAGGGGCGGGCTTGGCGCGTCAGGAATCGGCCATACCAGGTCGGTCGAGCTCGATGTCGGGCTGATCCTCCTCCATCCCGAGCTGCCCCAGCTGCGGCCCGCCGCCCGACGGCACGGGCCCCGGCTCTTCCCTGGCCAGGCTCTCCTGCGTCTCGTCAGCACTGGTCGGCGCCTCGGGCGCCTCCACCATCGGCAAGCCCGCGGCGAGGGGCGGCCCTTGCTCCAGCTCGTTCAGGAGGTCCTCCACCGTCGGGGCCTCAAGGGGCGCGGTCTCCTCGGCCCCAGACACCGGCGGGGCCGTGCTCGCCCCAGGCGCTTCCCCCGGAACGGCCGTTGTAGCGGGGGGAGGGGTGGCGCTCCCGACAGACGCCATCGCAGGAGGAGAAGGGGGAGACGGCAGCGCCTCAGTAAGCATGGTAGCGGCGGGCTCGATGCCGTGAGCTGAGGCCCCTGCAATACGAGATGACATTGATATCAGAATCAAGAGGAATGCCTCGACCCCTGCGGTCGACGGCGACGGCCTCACCAAAATTCGCGACGATCATCTGACCACCTCGAGCCATGGCAGCTCGAGCCTTCTCCAGCCAAGCGGCTTCTCTAGCGGAGGAGGGTGCCATACCTCGAGGTGCTTGTGCCTCGACGGGGCTCGAGGCCTTCGCCCGCTTGGACGCAGCAAGGTCCACCTCCGGGTAGGAGCGCTTCCCCCTGAGAGACCAGAGATGGCATGCATCATCAAAAGTAAAGAGGTCAAGCCTCGCTGCCGACGAGGTCCAAGAAAAGTACTCACCCAAAGCGGCGGCTGGGCTTCTTCCCGGAATCGCCGGACCCACTCGGGGGCTTCGAGCCCACCCCACGGCTCGAGCCCTGCGCCTGGGCCATCTCCGCAGGGCTGGGATGGGGGGAGGGCTCCCGACGCCTCCCGTGGCTTGACCTCGAGGGAGAGCCCTCCTTCCGCCCCACGTCGCGGGAGGGCGACCGTACCTCCCTCGTGCTGTCATAGCGGCGCCCGCCCCGGCGCGGGCTCCGGGACCCGCTCCGGCGCTCGCGCTGGCGGACGCGCCCTCCCGCGTCCGCTTCTGTGTCCCGGCGGCGGTGCGGCGACGGACTCCGGGGACGCTCACGCCCCTGGTCACGAGACGCCCGGGGGCTCCCTCCCCGAAGCTCGTGATGGCGCGGGCTCGACGCCTCCTCCTGACGCCCGCTCCTCCGCGGGCTCGACCGCGCCCTTGACGGCTCGCGGCGGTCGGGCCCGAAATCCTTCTCGACCTGTCGGCCGCTTCTCGAGGCCCGGCCCTCCTCCAGACCTCCCGCCTGGGCTGGCGCGGGGGCGGCCTCCGTTGGTGCTGTGGCGGAGGCGCTCCGGGTTCGGGGCTTCCTCACGACCGGGGGCACGTCCGCCGCAGAGCTCGACGGACCTCGGGCCCCCGACGAGGCAGGAATCGGCGCCGCCTTCCGCGGCTGCGTCCCGCGCGGTCCCTTCGCCGGGGGGACCTCCAGCATACCCTCCTGCACAGAGGAGCGGTCAGCCCTGTCATCGACGACCCCCGCGCGTCTCAGGCGCGCATCCATCCCCTCGTCGTCGCTCTCCTCCTCATCACCGCTCTCCTCCTCCGAGCTCGAGGAGCTCAGCTCGGGGGACCCGTCTCCAGGCTGGCGGTTGCGACGAGCCTTCGCCAGTCTCTGCTCCCGAGCCAAGCGACGCAGGTTTTTGTTTTTCTCTTTCTTCTTCCTGGCATCCTTGCTCTCCTTGTCTTTCTGAGCAGAGAGGCGCCTCACCTGAGTATCCGCGGCGTCCTCCCTCACCGGGGGCCTCGACGCGCGACAAGTAAACGCCCCCTGAAAAAAGAAGAAGCGTGACGAGCCAAACCACAAGAAGAATGCAAAAGGTTCGAAGGAGGAGAAAGGGGGAGGGGGCTCGGAACAGCTCAGCTCGAGGGAGGCTCACCAGGTCGAGACACCCCTCGTCGGGTGCCATGGCGACCAGGTGGGTGTACTCAGGGATGAACGGTCCCTGGATCGTGATTGACACCCGGGAGACGCCCTCGTTCCGGGACAGCCTCTCCTCGGCCATCCTCGATCGATTAAGCGCCTCGAGCCTGGCCTCCGGCCCCATCTCGTGCATAAGAAGGGGGCGGTCCGCCAGCGGGAGAACTCTTCGCTGGTGGAACGCCCAAATGACCGCTTGCACGGTCAACTTCTTCTCATCCACCAGCGTCTTCATCATCTTCATCAGCGGGGCCAGGTGGCGTTGCCTGTCCGCCGCGACGCCCCAGGTCCACTTCTCCGGGCGTTGAGCGAGGACCCTGCCGGTGTACTGCGGAAAGAGACCATCTTCATTCCGCAGATAGAACCAATGGTCGTCCCACCCGGCCTGGTTGGTGGAAAGCTTGTATCGCAGGTATTCACGGGGGACGTTGGCCGACGAGGTCCCAGCCCTCGCAGTGATGGCAAGGGAGCCCATGCGCACGAGCCGCCTCCCGCTGGGCTTCAGGGCCTTGATGAAGAGCTCGCCCCGGAAGAGATGGACGAACATCTCCCAGTGCGGCTCCATCTTCAGGTACCCCTCGCACACCGCGGCGAATATGGCGGCGTGCGAGATGGAGTTGGGGGAGAAGTGCTGCAGCTCCACCTCGAAGTGGTGGGCCAGCCCCCGCATGAAGCGGCTCGGCGGGACGCCGAGCCCCATACGGTGGTAGCGCGTGAAGCTCACCACGTACCCCTCCGGCGGGTGTGGCTCCCGGTGCTCCGCCGACGGGATAACCCACCACGCGGGTCCCTCCTCCGGGTTGGGGCGCAGAAGCCCCTGGGCCACCAACGAGTCCATCTCGCTCCGCGTCACCTTCGACGAGCTCCAGTCTTCGGCCGGCAGCACTTGCGTCTGGGCGGCCATGGCGGTGGCGCGGCGCGGACCCGAGCAACGGACGGGCAGCCGGAAAATCCCCAATCAACTAGCTCGAAGGAGAGGGCGCGTGAAGGCTACGGCGGCGGTGAAGGCAAAGGCAAAGTAAAGGGTTCCTTTTCCCCTCTCTCGATATTTATAAGGGGAAACCCCGACGGGCGGGGTCTCCCACGACGTAAAAAGGTAACCGCATAGCATTTAATGCGCCCACCTAACTACGTCTCGAGCCGGATGCAGGGAACACGCGGCAGCTCACCGTTCGCTCGACTGCCGGGGCCCTCTGCGGCCGCCGCTCCGACTTCGCGCCCGCCGCCCTGGCGCCACGATTTCCACTCCCTGGCGGTTTCCGCCTAAAAAGGCGCGCCCAACGGGCAGAAGGATTCCAAGCGACGAAGGCTTCTTCCGGAAGAAGAAAACGGGCCCCGGCCCTAAGTCTCGAAGCAGCGAAGGCTGGCCCTCGAAAAAGGGTTCGACAGCCGGCTTCGAGCACCCAAAAACGGGCCCCGGCCCTAAGTCTCGAAGCAGCGAAGGCTGGCCCTCGACGAAAGAGGGTTCGACAGCCGGCTTCGAGCACCCGAGTCAGGGACACCAAGGGGCGCCATTCGCGGCATCACTCGAGGGCCAAGCCCTCGAGGCCCCTCACGTGTATCCAAGGCGGGGAGCTCGACATGCAGTGAGATCCCCTCGGAGGGAGGCATCGAGCCACCGGGTCCTATCGAATGGACCCGGCACTCCTGCAGACCGAGCACCCATGCTTTATGAGACCGCCTCCGGGCCACAGTCGACCCCTATCGAACAGGGCACGAGCTCTCACTTGGATTCTCCGTTACCAGCTCACCGGGAACCTCGATACTCGCCCACTCGGGGTAGTACGAGGCATCCCCCTCGCGTCCGATCGAAAGGACTCGCGGGATGACAAGCCAGGGCAACCAGTGCGCCGGACAGCTCGAAGAGCCGGCCGGCCGGTTCAGCCTGGCACCCCTCGACGAAAGAGGGTCTAAAAACTCGGGGGCCTGGCACCCCTGAACCTAAAAATCGCAACTAAAACTCGCAAAAAGCCCACGAGGAAGTTCCAACCACTCCCTCGTGGCCTCGGGGACTACACCCGCGGGTGTCGCTTGCTCGACACCCACGGAATCAAATCGACGAAACCCTCGAGGCCAGTTAGCTAACCCACGAGTTCCCAGTCGGGAGCCCCTGCTCGAGTGCAAGCACTCGAGCAAGGGCTCGGGGGCTACTATCGGGGGTCCGCAAAAGGGGTACCCCCAATCAACGCAAACAGAAAGGGTAAACCTAGAACACCGGTTAATAACAGACCTAACCAGTCTAACCCCCTAAAAAGCCGACCGCCCGAGGCCTACGACGCTGGCCCACCGAGCCGAGCCCTCCATGCCAGGCCTCGGGCGCGCGCTCGTTTTCCGTCTCGCCCGAGCCCTCCATGCCAGGCCTCGGGCGCACGCTCGTTTTCCGTCTCGCCCGAGCCCTCCGTGCCTGGCCTCGGGCGCACGCGCTCCCGAGCCCTCCAAGCCAGGCCTCGGGCGCGCGCTCGTTTTCCGTCTCGCCCGAGCCCTCCAGGCCTCGGGCAAGCACTCCACTACCCTTCGAGCCCCCCCCCCCCCACAGCCGAACACCACACCTCGAGACCCCACGCGGGGACCTCGAGCCTCTCTGGCACAGCGGCCTATCCCACGAGGCGCGTTATGCCTCCCTCGAGCGGTGCAGACATCGGATGTCAGCCCCATACCGCGCACTTAATTCATCCACCTACTCCAGTCACGTCCTCTGTAACACAACGTGTGCCACAGTGGTCCGGGGCAGAATCAAGTCTCGTTTTCACCACAAGTATGGGCGAAAAGGCGCCAGTGAAGCACTGTTAACCCACGCCCTACACTGTGGCACGTCCAAGCCGCGCCTCGAGGCCCAGATGCCTGCCGCTCAATCGATTTTCACGGGACTAGCCCATACCTGCGGGGGCTCGAGCCCCCCGTAGGCGTCGCCTCGAGACCGGCTCCGCGCCCCTCGAGCCCTAACTACTTTCATGCTATTGGAGGACAGGTACCCCAAGACCCGGAGGGACCCCGCCGCGTCCTGTACGTTCCGGGATGGGCGCTGTACGGCTTCCACCTCGCCGCGCCTCCACGTCCGCGCCCAGGATGGAGGCCATGCTTCAAGAACGCTTCAACAGCAACGCCCACGTCGGCTACAATGTCTTCGACAAGACAGGGTTCCTACCCTTCTTCGTAAGGGACACAATACACCCCGACACCTGTAATACCCCTGTGTAACCCTGGCCTCCCCTTGCTCTATAAAAGGGGACACCAAGGCCCTCATTCCGTCGGTCGAAAAACAGACACGTTAAGACACAAGTCCACACACACGAGTCCGGACTCCGGTCCACACTCACTGAGCTTGTATTCGCCCCTGTACAAGCACTTAGGTGCAAGTAATACAAGAACATCCTCCCCCCGCTGGACGTAGGGCCTTCTTTGCCCGAACCAGGATAAATCCTTGGTCCCTCTTGCATCACCATCCAGGAAGAGAAGCACGCGATCATATTACTCGTTGGTGTCATACCCCCGGTTTCGAAACACCGACACAAGGCCTGTGCCTGAGCTAGGCGTTGCTGCTCCTGTGCTAGCCTCTGGACGTCCTGAGTGACCGTCCGCTGCTGCTCCTCCATCCGAGAGAGTATCGCGAGGAGCGTGGGGTCGGAGGAGGCAGTACCACTCGTCCCGGCCTGAGAGTCGTGAGCTCGAGGCTGGTAGTGAGGCGGGAGCTGGTGGTCCTCATCTGAGCTGTCTGTGGGGTCCTCAGCCACGTAGGCGTCCTCACCCTATAAAGCTGCAAGCTCCTGCTCAGCGAGTGCTCTGACGGTCTCGTCCTGCTCCTGAATAGACTCTGGCACCTCTGGCCGCTGTCTCGAGCTAGAAGAGGCTCCTGACTGCTGCTGCTGTCTGCGAACTTTGTCTAAATATAGACTAACTAGGTTTAAAAAATTCGTCTCGACATGTACATACTAAAAGTACAATTATTTTTTTATCTACATTTAATGTTTCATGCATGTGTCCAAACATTAATGTGGTTGTTGATGTAATAGAGAGAGGGTGAAAAGAGGTAAAACAATTAGTTATTTATTTTACCTATATTTAATATTTAATGCATGCATGTGTCCAAACATTTATGCGATGGTTGATGTAAGAGAGAGGGTGAAAAGAGGTGGAACAATTAGTTATTTATTTTACCTACATTTAATGCTTCATTCATGCGTCTAAACATTGATACGATGGTTGATGTGATAGAGAGTGAAAAGATAATGCTTCATTCATGCGTCTAAACATTGATACGATGGTTGATGTGATAGAGAGTGAAAAGAGGTGGAATCTGAACAGGGCCTTACGTGGCTCAGCTCATTATACCAATCCACAGGTTGGGAAAGTTCGAATTCGTTTGCTCACGGTGAACTCACCAGTGCCACGCAAACAGTTACACCGTAGCTGGCTTATGGCTTATAAACGAAAACGAAATATATCACGGTGCCAGTTAGTTGAAGTACTAATACTCCACAAAATATGAGACGAAAGAAGAAAAACATTAAAGAGAATCCCAAAACAGTTCTTGCTCAAACAAAAATATGCAAGGGTCAGCAAGGTTGTATTGGACTGGGGCAACAGAGTGTATGGAATTCACATTTACTCGTTCCCGTACACTTAAAACAACAGCTAACACATTAGGGTTATCAGTAACCGGGACACATTTTGAGAAACTCTGAATGACTGGCACCTTAGTTTACAAGAGAGTGGGAGAGCTAACTAGACATCTTTGCACCTAGGAAATACACAGATTCATGCTTGGGCACTTGAGATCAAAGTTTGAATGATCAAGCATCAGTTTCCAGCTTCTTAGAATGTAAATTGAAGCACATGCACTTATCGATGAGGGCCTCGGACTCATTACCGTATTCCTTGAACCTGTACTCCTCCAACTTGAACGCTGACGGAACCTTCCCTTCACTGTAGCACCGGTTGCACAGGCTGAATGAGTGTTTTGTTTCCTTAAACCGTGACCCAATGATAGGGTACCGGCAGATGGAGCATGTGTGGCGACCATGACGTATGTGATCACTCTCTTCAAGCTTCACCAGAGTGCTCAGGATCCCAAATCCCCAATCTGGGTCATTGAACATCTCTAAGAATTCTGTGTATGATACCATGGTAGGGTCAGACTCCCCATGCATTTCAAGCATGTCACTAGCCCCATGGGTGGGTATATAAACAGCCCTAAGAAGCTTAATGTAGGTTAAGGCATCACTCCTCCTTATCTGGCCATTGCTGCCTTCGCTAGCAGGACGCCAAAGAAGTGCATCAAAGACGATACGCTTGCGCCTATCCACAGGGCCAGAACAGATTGGAGCAATGATGGCAAAGAACATACCCAGATCAACACGACCAGAGCCAGGGGCATCAAGGACAGAGAGAATTCTTTCATTGATTGCCTTGATAGCACCCTGAAAGGTATCTGGTTTGAGAAAAGAGAGGAGCCTGCGGAGAATAACCTCAAGAGCTGCTTTGCGTATTGACTTCTCAGGGATGCCAGTGCCTGAGTAAGATACAGGAACATCAGTCTCGTTCATCTCTTTTCTAAGAAGCTCCACATCGCAGTGGCCTAGCTTCGTCATCCTCTCGAAGGCCCTTATATCTAGAGCATTGGCCAAATCCTGCCTCAAGGTCGTCTTCCTGCCAACCCTCTTGAACTTGGATGCCTCCACAACAACATAAGCCTGCTCCCCCTGACCATCATCTTTTCCTTTGGAAGGCTTTGGCTTCTTCTTTTGCAATGTCTTCAAATGTGAGATAGCATCATACACTTCCACCCTCTGTGTCATCTTAAACGCCTCCTTGAGTGCCTTCTTGGCCTCCTCAGATTCACCCTGCCCAAGCAAAGCCACTGCCTTGTTCAGCTGTGCACGCCAATGGTTTGGTCGGATGCTCAGCACACGAGTATACATCTCTGCAGCCCGTACAAAGCGCCCTGCATCCATGTTTAATCCACCAAGATTGTACAAGGCATCAACATGGCCAGGTTTGAGATCAATTGCTGTCTGAAACTCCTGGATCGCACGGTCATCCTCCCCTACTGCATGCAGGGCCGACCCAAGGTCACAGTGCGCATCAGCATAGTCTTCCTTCAAGAAGATGGCCTCCTCCAGTGCCTTCTCAGCAGCTCGGTACTCCCCAACGCCAAAGAGAGCGCTCCCCAGGAGCTTGAGTGCCCTGGCATGAGATGGACACAAAATGGCGGCTTCCCGGTAATGCTCACAGGCACCAAGCACCATCCCCTCGGCCTCCATGGCAATACCAAGGTTGACATGGATCTGCGGGAGGATGTCCGCAGACTGTGAGCCACCAGCCTCTGCAGCCTCAAGGGCAAGGAGGTACTCCTCCTTGGCTTCTGCGTGGCGACCGAGGGCGTACAGGCAGTTCCCCGCGCGGAAGTGGGGACGGACGTCAGTGGGCTGCAGCTCACAGGCGCGGCGGAAGCTGGCTAGGGCGTCTCGGAAGAGGCGGTGCTCAGAAAGCGCCCGGCCGATGACCATGTGGTTGTCGAAGGCCTCCTCGCGCGAGCGGGAGGCGTCGGCGCGCGTGCGGAGCACGGCGAGTTCCTTGACGAAGGTGAGGTAGTCGCGGCTCGTCTCGTCCCACGGAGCGGCGGCGGATGCGGAATCCGCCGCGCCGGAGATCTCCCTGGACCACCCGGCCTCGGAGAAGGAGTCGAAGTTGCTGTTGCCGGCGCCGCCGCTGCCGTCGATGGAGCCCTTCCGCAGCTGCTTTGAGCGGAGGCGCTTGACGAGCATCTCCAGGTCGTCGAGGAGCCCCCAGGAGGAGTCGAAGGCGATGCCGTGGTTGGGCGAGGTCGCCCACGCCGGCGCAGCGGCCGCGGCGCGGGAGCTGAGCGACGGCGGAGCGCCGGCGGCGGCGCCGAGCGGCATGGCGTGGTCGTCGAGCAGCGACGCGGCGGCGGCGGCGGCGCCGGGGGGCGGGGAGGAGTGGGCGGCGGCGGCGGCGTCGTCCCCCGCGGCGATCTCCGGGGAGGAGGCGTCTGAGTCGACGGCGGGCAGGGAGAGCGCGAGGAAGTCGCGGTCGACGTCCCCGGCGCCGTCGTCGTAGGTGCGGAGCAGCCCCGGCAGGGAGAGGCCCCTGCCGTCGGGGAGGATGAACTCGGCGTAGGTGCGGAACACCTCGTCGAGGATGGCGGAGATCTGGTCCTCGCTGAACTTGACCCGCGGGTTGACGGCCACGACTAGGGCGGCCATCTCGTTGCGGTCCAGCCCGCCGTCCCCGTTGGCGTCGAAGCGCTCGAAGATCCTCCTCACCTTCTCCGCCCGCGAGCCCCGGCCGGCCGAGGCCGCGGACGCGGACAGCGCCATTACGGCCCGCTGCGCACGGGAAAAACCAGCCGGATTACGGGGGGAAATTCGGGCACGCGGGGCGGGCGGGCGCGGCGATGGCACGGGTTGGGGGATTGATGCCGGGAGGGGGGGAGTTCAGGAATGCCGGGTGGGCCCCCGGCCAGGATGGAGAAGAGGGGAGGGAGGGGGCGGCGGAGCCGTGTGCTGGCTCTGGCTCGGCTGGCTACTTTGCTATTGGGGCACGAGGGGTGGCGCTGCAGCGTTGGCAAGATGCCTGGCTCGCTCGCTCTCGCTCGCAACGTTCGTTGGCTCACATGGATAGGGCGCTCCGCGCCTCCGCCCCCGCGCCCGTGCTCGCTCCGCCCGCCCGCCCGCCAGTGGTCAACATCGGCGCGGCGGGTTTGGTTTGGGCTAGAGAGCCACACAAGCAAGATACATCGCCGACGCCGATGGCGGCCGGGCCGGGGAGGCGTCGCTGTGCTGCTGTGGACTGGTGGAGTGGAGTGGTGGGCGAGTGGCGGTACGGTACTCGGTACAGCTGCGGCGACAGCGGCAGGCGGCAGGGGATCTTGTTGCGCGAGGCGGCCGAGCTGGTGGTGGTGCGCAAAGCGTGTCGTGTGGCGTGGTCCGGGCCCCGCCCGGTAGCTTTTGTTGGGACCGTTGATTTGGATTTCTGAGGCGTCAAAACGCAACTGGACAAGCTACAGCTGTCCAAGGCATCGCCGTCTACCACTAATCTTGTGGCCTTGTCGGATACCAATACCATCTCATCATCTGGGCGTCAAAACGCAACTGGACAAGCTACAGCTGTCCAAGGCATCGCCGTCTACCACTAATCTTGTGGCCTTGTCGGATACCAATACCATCTCATCATCTGGGAGCACGGGGGCGATTTATTGATTTATTTTTGTTTCGAGAGTCCGTAGAGTCAGAATCTAAACAAAGAATAGTACTATATTGTGTACTCCCTCCGTATCACAAATAGAAGTCCTTTAGGACATCGACACGGTCTTCAAAGCATAATTTTGACCACTTATTTATTTATAAAAATATTTATTGTAAAGTGGTATATGTATATTTTTATGAAAGTACTTTTCAAGACAAATTTATTTATATGATTTTTACATCTCTAAACTCAATAATTTAAAAGTTATTCATGATTTATATTTCCAATGTTTGACTCAAACCTTTTCCAAAAGGACTTCTATTTTTCCGATACGAAGGGTATGTGTGTTGGTAGGCGTATCTGAAGGATCGACTTCTCTCGAGCTAGTAAAGTACGTTCCAAAATAAGTGTCACTAGAAATCTGTGTTTCCCTCACAGACACGCTTTCCGGACCTATCGGTGGTACAAAAAAGGGGTACCCCCAATCAACGCACACACCCGAACGCTTTATCTCCGTCTCGCCCGAGCCCTCCCAGCCAGGCCTCGGGCGAACGCTCCGTCTCCGTCTCGCCCGAGCCCTCCCAGCAAGGCCTCGGGCGAACGCTCTATCTCCGTCTCGCCCGAGCCCTCCCAGCCAGGCCTCGGGCGAACGCTCTATCTCCGTTCGCCCGAGCCCTCCCAGCAAGGCCTCGGGCGAGCACGATCGCTCTCCGTCTCGCTCGAGCCCTCCAGGCCTCGGGCGAGCGCGCCCCCACACCTCGAGCCTTAACGCACGGACCTCGAGCTGCACAGACAGCCGTACCAACCCATGCCACGCATTTAATGCTTTCACCTACTCCGGTCATGTCCACCAGTGCACAGCATGTACCACAGTGACTCGGTATAAAGGTCAAGTCTTGTTTTCACCACAAGCATGGGCAAAAGGGCACCAGTACGGCACTGTTCGGCCAAGCCAGGCACTGTAACCCCTCGAGGCCGGCTGCGCGCTCCTCGAGCCCTGCACTGTAACCCCTCGAGGCCGGCTACGCGCTCCTCGAGCCCTGCACCGTAACACCTCGAGGCCGGCTCCGCGCCCCTCGAGCCCCCGTGGCACCACCTCGAAGCCGGCTCCGCGCCCTTCGAGCCCTAACTACTTTCGTGCTATTGGAGGACAGGTACCCCCAAGACCCGGAGGGACCCCGCTACGTCTTGTACAAGCCGGAATGGGCGCTGTACGGTTTCCACTCCGCCACGCCTCCATGACCGCGCCCGGGGTGGAGGCCACGCTTCAAGGACGCCTCTACAGCAACGCCCACGTTGGCTACAGCAGCCTCGACAAGACAGAGTTCCTACCCTCCGCCATACCGAGCGCTATACATGTCCATCCTGTAAGCCCTGGCCTCCTCTTGTTCTATAAAAGGGGACGCCAGGACCCTTCACCAAGAGAGAAAAGGGAGAGACGTGGAAAAACACGTTAGAGCGCCTTACACCCATACACTTAAGTTCGGACCCCGGTCCACGCTCACCAAGCTTGTATTCGCCCCTGTACAAGCACTTAGGTGCAAGTAATACAAGAACATCCCTCCCGCTGGACGTAGGGCCTTCTTTGCCCGAACCAGGATAAATCCTTGTGTCCTCTTGCATCACCATCCAGGAAGAGAAGCACGCGATCATATTACTCGTTGGTGTGATACCCCCGGGTACGAAACACCGACAGTTGGCGCGCCAGATAGGGGTGCGCGTGTCCGAGACATTTTCTCGCTATCTCCTGGATGGCTTCTTCGACTCCTTCGTTCTCTGCCGGTGCCGTCATGTGGTTCGGGAACCTTGAGTCCCTAGCCGCCGGCAACGGCAACGAGCTGACCCCGCTCTCCACGGAGGGCCCGAGCGGAAGGCGTGTCACACCACCCCGCGTGGCGGGCATGACGCGTCGTCTGAACCACCACGCGTCGCCACTTCGCGAGCGGCGCCGTGGTCACCATCGTCGCCAGGCACAGGCGGTGCCGGCGGCGTACGCCCACTTCCCCGCGGCTGGCGCAGAATCCCCGAGGGGAGACATGCCCGGCACGCGGCCGACGACCTCCAGGGCACGGGCGCGCTCCCCCAGCAAGTTCGCGTCCGTCACACGTGCGGACCGGCACGTCTGGTATCCCACCAGGGAGTGCTTCCAGCTCGAAGGGGTGGTGAGCGAGGCCGAGGACGACGACGACCACGACGTCAGGCCAACGCTCAACCTCGGAGCGCCCAACGACGTGGCTACGGCGGGCGGTTCGCGCGTTCAGGCAAGAAGCAGATCCTCGGCCTCGGTTGCACCGCCTCAACACGACGACAGCCGAGCGGCGCAACTCGCACAGGTGCGGGAGGCAATCCCCAAGACCGAGGAGGAACGACAACGCCTGTTGCAGCTCCAGCAAACTCTGAAGCAGGAACCACCCCAGCCTCGAGGAGCCGGAGCTCGAGGTCGGGCTCGAGATGCCCACCGACGGACCCTCGAGGACGGGGCGCCAGCACGCCCCGAGGTGTGCCTCCCGCGAGCCGGGCAAAACGTGGTGGCGGCCGCAATGCTGCTCCGCGATCTGCCCGCCGTCTCCAACCCCGACGCCAGACGCATGCTTGGGGAAGTAAAGAGCCTCCTCGAAACGGCCGCTGTGCAGATAGCCGAGAGCTCGGCCTCGCGCCAGCGCAGAGCAGCCACGGAGAAGCCAGCAGACGCGCCCCGCAGCAAGCACGAGACGTCGGTCCGCCAGCCGGACGCCCCTCAAGCCAGACTAGACCAAAAGCGGGTCGCGGACAGCCGGCAAACCCTCGAGCCCCCAGGCCCCAGGGTCTTCAGCCGAGCCATCCGCAGCTCGACCCTCCCCGACCGCTTTCGACCACCGACCAACGTGGTAAAGTATGACGGGGAGGTCGAGCCCAAGCTCTGGCTCTCAGACTTTCGCCTAGGCTGCCAACTGGGCGGAGCGAAGGGCGACGACCGTGTGATCATACGCCAACTCCCACTTTACCTCTCGGACACCGCCCGCCGGTGGCTCGAGGGGCTCCCGCCGGATCAGATCCATGACTGGGCCGACCTAGTCAGGGTCTTCGACAGGAATTTTAAGGGGACTTGTGCGCGCCCAGGCAACTCCTGGGATCTGCGACGTTGCAGGCAGGCAGCGGACGAACCCCTCCGCGACTTCGCTCGGCGGTTCTCGAAGCAGCGCCTCGAGCTCCCTCACATACCCGATGAGGAGGTCATCTCAGCGTTCCTCGCAGGCACGACGTGCCAAAAGCTGGTCCACGAGTTAGGGCGCTACCGTCCCAGGACGATCGAAGACTTGATGGATCAGGTCACCAGCTTCGCCTCCGGCAACGAGGCAGTGGGGGGCCTTCTTTGGCCACTCCGCGGGCCGAGCCGAAGGGCAGAAGGCAAGGCACGACGACGAGGACGACGACGACGAAGGAGTGCGCGTGGGCTCCCGCCGCAGACGAGCTGGCTAAGTCGGCACCCACGCACGACGCCGCCCCTCGAGCCGGACTCGGGGGCTCGACCTTCGACGCCCCACATCGGGCTGGGCTCGGGGGCTCAACGTCCCTTCGACACCGCTCCTCGAGCCGGAGTCGGGAGCTCGACCTTCGACGCCCCACCTCGAGCCGGACTCGGGGGCTCGACGTCCCTTCGACGCCCCACCTCGAGCCGGACTCGAGGGCTCGACGTCCCTTCGACGCCCCTCCTCGAGCCGGACCCGGAGGCTCGACCCTCGACGCCCCCCCCCCCCCCTCGAACCGGACTCGGGGGCTCGGTCTTCGACCTTCAGCGCTGCCCCACGAAAACAACCCCGAGCCCGACTCCAGCTCGGAGCTTCGAACAGCTACGTCGTTTTCTATCCCTAAAGCCTCGAGGCTTCGTTCATTTCTCGTATTTTGCGCACACATCGCATCTTGAATAAATAAAAGTTCATTTCCAAGTTCTTTATTTCGTTCAAATCAAAGGTAGCCTCGACCCTGCCTTACTCAGGGACGAGCCTTCCTCGGGGCCTGTCAGCGGGCGTCCCCCCTCAGACTCCGGAAAAAGCACGCCTTTCTTTTCAAAAATTCGACCCTCATCTCAATTCGCACCTCGAGCGCACTAGCAACGTCTAAGTCCCTAAAATGCCTCGAGCCTCCAAGAGTCGGGGGGCGTCGACGTAGACGACCACCTACGCCCCAGGGCTACGGTACCCTACCTACGCCTCACCTCGAGGAACTCGCGACGCATGTCGAAGGAAAACAGACTAAGCCGGTAAAAGCTCGAGCTCGCGACGAAGAGAGATGATCGAATAAATTTGAAAAGAAAACAGCTTCATTAAATAAATAAGTCATACGCGTATGTCTGGCCTCGACGGCCCATAAGTTTTGACACGAATTTTTACAAGGGTCTCGACACCCAAACTTGGCACGCAGGCCGCGGTCTGGTACTCCTCCCCAGGATCTTCTGCCGCACGCTCAGCCTTGACGTCCGAGCCAGAAGGAGGGAGGGCCCCTACACCGCCGTCCGCATCAGGAGGCAGCATGTCCTCCTCGACATACCGGCGCCGTCTCCAGATGGCAAAAAAGGTAACCGAATACCTTTAATGTGCCTATCTAACCTCGTCTCAAGCCGGTTGACAGGTACACCCAGCGATTCCGCATTCGCCCAACTACCGGGGCCCTCCGCGGCCACCGCTCCGACCTCCTGACCGTCGTCTTGGTGCCACGAACTCTACTCCCGACGAAGGCTTCTTCACAAAGGTAAAAACGGGCCCCGGCCCTAAGTCTCGAAGCAGCGAAGGCTGGCCCTCGAAAAGGGTTCGACAGCCGGCTTCGAGCACCCGAGTCAGGGACACCAAGGGGCGCCACTCACGGCATTACTCGAGGGCCGAGCCCTCGAGGCCCCTCACGTGTATCCAAGGCGGGGAGCTCGACGTGCAGTGAGATCCCCTCGGAGGGAGGCATCGAGCCACCGGGTCCTATCGAATGGACCCGGCACTCCTGCAGACTGAGCACCCATGCTTTATGAGACCGCCTCCGGGCCACAGTCGACCCCTATCGAACGGGGCACGAGCTCTCACTTGGATTCCCCCGTTACCAGCTCACTGGGAACCTCGATACTCGCCCGATCCGTTCGTGGTAGTACGAGGCATCCCACCCCGCATGCTTTCGAAAGGGTTCAGCGGGATGACAAGCCAGGGTAGCCGGCGTACCGGATAGCTAGCCGGACGGTCGGCTCAGCCTGGCACCCCTCGACGAAAGAGGGTTAAATAACTCGAGCAGTTGCGACTGATCTTTTTCCTTTGTGTGAGCATGAGATTTTCAGGCTTCGGACGAACGCCCCTCCGAGCCAGGCCTCGGGCAGAGTTTCCCACGACAAAGAAGAAAGGCGCGCCCAGCGGGCAGAAGGTTTCCCAGCGACGGAGGTTTCTTCAAAAGGATCCAAAACTCGGGGACTCGACACTCCAACACCACTAACACTCGCAAAAAAGCCCACGAGGGAGTTCCAACCACTCCCCCGTGGCCTCGGGGGCTACTGTCGGTGGTACAAAAAAGGGGTACCCCCAATCAATGCACACACCCGAACGCTTTATCTCCGTCTCGCCCGAGCCCTCCCAGCCAGGCCTCGGGCGAACGCTCCGTCTCCGTCTCGCCCGAGCCCTCCCAGCAAGGCCTCGGGCGAACGCTCTATCTCCGTCTCGCCTGAGCCCTCCCAGCCAGGCCTCGGGCGAACGCTCTATCTCCGTCTCGCCCGAGCCCTCCCAGCAAGGCCTCGGGCGAGCACGATCGCTCTCCGTCTCGCTCGAGCCCTCCAGGCCTCGGGCGAGCGCGCCCCCACACCTCGAGCCTTAACGCACGGACCTCGAGCTGCACAGACAGCCGTACCAACCCATGCCACGCATTTAATGCCTTCACCTACTCCGGTCATGTCCACCAGTGCACAACATGTACCACAGTGACTCGGTATAAAGGTCAAGTCTTGTTTTCACCACAAGCATGGGCAAAAGGGCACCAGTACGGCACTGTTCGGCCAAGCCAGGCACTGTAACCCCTCGAGGCCGGCTGCGCGCTCCTCGAGCCCTGCACTGTAACCCCTCGAGGCCGGCTACGCGCTCCTCGAGCCCTGCACCGTAACACCTCGAGGCCGGCTCCGCGCCCCTCGAGCCCCCGTGGCACCACCTCGAAGCCGGCTCCGCGCCCTTCGAGCCCTAACTACTTTCGTGCTATTGGAGGACAGGTACCCCAAGACCCGGAGGGACCCCGCTACGTCCTGTACAAGCCGGAATGGGCGTTGTACGGTTTCCACTCCGCCACGCCTCCATGACCGCGCCCGGGGTGGAGGCCACGCTTCAAGGACGCCTCTACAGCAACGCCCACGTTGGCTACAGCAGCCTCGACAAGACAGAGTTCCTACCCTCCGCCATACCGAGCGCTATACATGTCCATCCTGTAAGCCCTGGCCTCCTCTTGTTCTATAAAAGGGGACGCCAGGGCCCTTCACCAAGAGAGAAAAGGGAGAGACGTGGAAAAACACGTTAGAGCGCCTTACACCCATACACTTAAGTCCGGACCCCGGTCCACGCTCACCAAGCTTGTATTCGCCCATGTACAAGCACTTAGGTGCAAGTAATACAAGAACATCCCCGCTGGACGTAGGGCCTTCTTTGCCCGAACCAGGATAAATCCTTATGTCCTCTTGCATCACCATCCAGGAAGAGAAGCACGCGATCATATTACTCGTTGGTGTGATACCCCGGATACGAAACACCGACAGGACCACACTTGTTTTGGAACGGAGTGAGTACTCTGCACGTGAACTCTGCACTATGCATTTCTCCTGAATACACCCACGCCATTACCCTAGCCTACTCCGTATGAGATAGCCGCCAGGCCAACAGGCAACAAGAGAGGGCCTGAGTGGCTAGGCAATTGATTTGCTGAGCTTGAAAGATAAGGCTATTGTTGCTTTCTGCTAACCGCCAGGTCATAATTGCCGTAATCCGCCCCAAGATAGGAAATCAAATGGCATAGCTGATGCGTGTACGGCAAACAAATTTCGGGAGTTCTTTTTTGGTAGAATGAGCTTGCAAGTACAAAGCCATTGCCTAGGAGGACCCGAGACCAATCATAAAACTGTCCATGGATATATATAACTCGCAAATCTGAAAAGCAGCAGCTGCAGCCGACTCTTTTTAAGAGATTGATCTGTTCAATATCTATGGAGGATGCTTTGCATTCCACGGAACACTTTGACTCGTTATTTTACAGGTATTTAAAAATTTATTACAAAACCTTATGGCAGAAGACGCTTTCGCTTACAATTTGACACTCTTTATTGATATACAGATAATTAATACCTTTCCAATTGCACAGTACTTACTCCCATAGAAAGAGAGTAGAGGACATCCACACTTTGAGGCCATGTTTGAAACATTGGGATTTCACAGAAACCCACATCCACATGAATTTCATAGAAATCAATTTAATTTATTAGCACCGAAAACACAGGAATTGGAGAAATTTCACATAAATTAATTCAGTTTAGCAGCGAAAACACAGGAGCTGGGAAATGTGCTGAGTTCCAAACACGGCCAGAAAAGGTCTGCTGATGGAAATACATGTACACGGTAACAGACAGTCGCACAAGGCAAACTCTGTCAAGTTTACTAGGAGCATAAATCAAGGATGAGTTTCTCAAAAGAAATTGCTGCGGTAAATCTACCATAAACGGCAGTCTTTTTTGATCCAGTGGCAAGTCATAGTGGTACATAGGTTCTAAAGTTTGGCAATTGATTGACGTATTAACATAGCAGTATCTCGTAAGATACTCATGTGATACATAAATTCTATTCTACGCATAATATATCTCCATGCCAAGTATCTTGGAGGACTGGCACAGGGGGCAGAAGCTCAGCTTGCTCTCGCACTCCTTGCATAGACAAAGATGCCGACAAGGCAGCAAGAGCATGCATGCCTCACTTGATTTACAGACCCTGCAAGCCGTCAGATCCTTCGGTTGTCTGTTCTCCTTCGGAGCCAGTTGCAAATTGACAGCACCACCATTGCGACAGGACGCCGTGTCATCTACCTCGCTATCGCCGCAGCCTTCCTTGAAATCCTTGCTCTGATGAGCACATACCTGTTCCAAGTTGTACTTGAGTGCATTGATCATGCTCTCATTGTACTTGGCCCTTTGCTGCCAAGCACCAACTTCCACTCCCAAATGCTTAATCTGGTCCTCTAGTTCAGAGTTCCTTTTGTTGATGGTCTCCACTTCCACCTCTTTATCCCGTATTTTTCTGAGTATCTTGTCCTCAACTGAGGCCAGTGCCTCAAATTGCTTTGCCTGAACTTTCTCCAGTATAGATTGCCTCAGCCGTTCACTCTGTAAATTAAAGAACGTTAGAAATAGAACTCTGAAACAAGTATCAAACAAAGAATGTCAAGCTTATTTTTTTAACAAAAATAATCACCCAGGTAAGATTTGACATGAGATATAGACATCTGCATAAGCAGTGTTTTCCTAGACGCAAAATGCTAGATGGTCGGTAACCCTTCATTTAGCGGTTAGGCGATGTATACGATAAATTAGACGGTTTAAACAATTTGCACTTGAGAAATAAAGCAGTGCATAACTGACATCAAGGCTTAAAAATAATGCATTGCTTCCTAAAAGCAAGATAGTTCAGGCATCCAATACTCTAGGCATTGATAGCCAAGTTCGGACTTTGGATAGAACAATTAACCAAATACTGGATCAATAAATGTAGAACTAAATAATAAAACTGGAATACTGCAAAAGAGAATAAAATGTTGAAGTGACATATATTGGCATTTATAAATACTTGCTCCTCTGCCTGTGTATCTCATTTCTTTCAATGTTTCACAAAGTCTTCTCCTACTCTAGTTCCTTCGAAGGATTTGGAAAGCTTTCAAAATAGCAACATCATTCTCAGGATGTAGAAAACATAGAATACGTCAGAGTGTTTTTGACTGGTCTGCCTACTTGCTTGAGAAACTCTATTGCCACAAACACACGTGTGCGCATTGATTGCATTGCTGCGAGATATAAAGTTTGACGCCTCAACTGAAGCACATGCAACCAACTTTCCTGGTTTCCACACTATTGGCCATACCCTCTTTTTCTTTATCACCTCCCCTTCAATTATTGAACTCTACGCTGTGGTTTTAAAGTAAAAGCAACACATGTATTTCCACCATAAAGCATTTTCCCCATTGCTAAGAACCTACGGAGTACTTCAAATTAAACCATCATGACCAACTGTGCAAACTTTTTAAAAAATAGTCCACCCAAAAGATTAAGGCCCACCAGCCAATGTACAAGTACATGAACACACCTATCTGTTCAGAGATTAAGTATTCTTTCATCAATAAGGACTTAGATTTTTAAATCATGTTCATTTGGCCCATCCATGCCCATTGCATTCAGCGTCAGCATTACAGGCAAAGGACAGTAATATGAGGGGGGAAAACTGGGAATGGTTTTATAATCATCCTTTAATCATCAGTATAAGCACTAAGGAGGCTACAAGATTATCTCTAATATTAAATATAGATAATTAATCACAAGCATTCACAACTAATGCTTGCAATAACAGTATGAAATCCTCAATGAAATGCACAGACAATCATGATATAGGGCTTCCTTGCTTCAATGTGAAGGCTGATGACCAAATCAACATGGCCTACTGCCCATACCCACAAGCTATAGTCCGAAATTGAAGCCCAAGCAACACCATTGTGCTAATAATTTTTTTCCCCAAAAAAAACATATTGTTTCCCTGCCAAACAAGATTCAAACATATAACTTCCATTAAGTCAGGAAAATAATGTCTCCCCAAGGTCATGTGCATCCATACACCATTGATGATGCATCAGGATGCATGGACAGATCCAATGGGCTATCCGGGTATGGCCCAGCATACCCTAAGCAAGCCTAGCAGGCCCATCTACCACTTAGTAAAAAGAACATCTACCGCACACTTGGCCGCTCGTCTCCTCCGCTGGACAGAGCGCTACGCTATGTCCCCTCTACTGCCTGCGACGCTGGAAGTGAAGGCCGAGTGGGCGACCCAGGGCTTCCCATCGCTAGCCAGTAGCCACTGCCCATCGCCGCACGCCACAGCCAGAATCAAAGTGGCTCCCCCCAATGAGGATCCTCTGCCCGCCCTTTGTTTATCCCCTGCCAAGCCTCCTCTCCAAACTCCAATCCCTAACTTTTCTCCTCAGCAAATCCCGCTGCCAGCATCATCGTAGCAGCCCCGGCGTGGCTGCCCCAACTTGGCAACTCCCCAACATATATGTAGCAAACACTAGCCCCCCTAGGTGACAGTAGATGACTAGATGTCTAGATGTAGATATATTTATTTCTTCTTATATAATGAAATGAACCGCAGCTCTCCTACGCTTTTCGAGAAAAATAGATATATATATACAGTTTGTTATTTGAGCTATTTTATTGTAATTGATTTAGTTAATTTAACTGTTGAGTTTGAGACTTCGCATGGCCTGAGCCCTGAGCCATTCGTCTCCCCTCTCCAAGGTTTCCTTTTTCATGTCTCGATTACTTTGCTTTACTAGGGATGAATTGTAAATAAATTATCTGATGGAAGAAGTATTTTTTTTTCTTTGCTTGGTTCGATATGCATGATCCAGATGCGGATGGCTGTGAACTTCTTCAACTTGGTGATGGGGTTCGGCACGGTGACCCTATACAGAACGCTGGCACAGAAGGCCATGTCACGGCACTTCCGGTGCCTCAAGAATGCCATTGTGTCGCAGCTGCAAAACATGTGCGAGCTGCTGGGTGAGAAGGATGCCGGCAGCCTAGCACCATATTGGGGCTCACCAAGGGTGAGATCCCACGGCTGCCCATCATCAACCAGAGCCTCCAGCAGCAACACGCCTTCCACCACCATATAGGCATGATGGAGCAGGTGTCCTGGCATCCCCAGTGAAGGCCTCCCGAGCACTCTGTCAACACCTCCGCTCCTGGCTCCTTGAACACTTCCTCCACCTGTGCATCTGTTGGTCGCAATTCACATGGCGCGCGGGCAGGCCGCACTGTATTTGCATCGCCATTGTGACCTCTGCGCAAGTGGGCATCCTCGACATGAAATTAGTAATTGCATCGACAGCCCTGCAGGCCATGGTGGAGGTGCATGGTGGGCTGGAGGTGGTGCGGTGCAGATGCGGCAGTGTCATGGCGGCTGGAGGCTGGAGGTGGTGCAGTGCAGATGCGGCAGTGCCATGGCGGCTGGGGGCTGGTGTGTGGTTAACTGGTTATGCTGGTTCCTGGGCCAGAGCGCACCTACGGCACACGCAGAAGATGAGATCCTGGGGCCAGAGAAGTCTGTGCTGAGATTTAGTGCCTGAAAGATCATCTGCAGGGTTGATCCGATTGTGTGAATCATGGAAGACGACAAATGAAAATAGCATGCAGGCAAGTAGTGTCGTTTCCATCTGCATCAGCATGTTCATTTGGGCAGATATGACTTCTGGCATGCAGCTTTGTTTAACATATTTTGATGACAATTACTAATTAGTGGTTTTGACGATACTGGCGATTAATTTTTGCCCACAAACATTCTTTAAATACTGGGTTTAGAATAAGCAGGACTAAGACTGAATACTTGAGATGTGATTTCGGCGATGCTACACAGTAAGAGGGAGAGGTGAGCTTGGAAGGCCAAGTGGTGCCTAAGAAAGATGTCTTCCGGTATCTTGGATCGATGTTACAGAAGGATGGAGATATTGATGCAGATGTTAGCCATAGAATCAAAGCAGGGTGGATGAAGTGGCGCCAAGCATCTGGTATTCTCTGTGACAAGAGGGTACCACAAAAGCTCAAAGGCAAGTTTTATAGGACGGCGATTAGACCGGCTATGTTGTATGGAGCAGAATGTTGGCCTACTAAAAGAAGACATGTCCAACAATTAAGTGTTGCAGAAATGCATATGTTGCGCAGGATTTGTGGCCACACAAGGATGGATGATGGACCGAGTTCAAAATGACGATATTCGCGACCGTCTAGGGGTAGCACCAATTGAAGAAAAGTTGGACCAACATCGGTTGAGGTGGTTTGGTCATGTCCAAAGGAGACCTTCAGAGGCACCAGTGCATTGTGGAGTTTTAGCTCATGATTTTAATGTGAGGAGAGGTAGAGGAAGACCGAAATTGACGTGAGGGAGGCAATAAAGAGAGGTCTGAAAAGTTGGGATATACCTAGAGATCTATGTTTGGATAGGAATGCATGGAGAGCAGCCATTGACGTGCCTGAACCGTGACTAGGGCCTCTTGTTGGGTTTCAACTCTAGCATACCCCAACTTGTTTGGGACTAAGAGGCTTGGTTGGTTGGTTGTAGTCCTACAAGTTAAGCAAGATTGCAAGAACCATATTATAACATGATTTTCTATCACAAAGCCTTATATTTCTAACTCCATGAATTCTCATCCTCAAAAGCCTACATATTCCAACAACAATGTGTGAGGTATCATCTAATCAGATATGAACTAAGAAACCCAGCGCACATGAAAGATGTATTGCACTAGTAAAAAAATATTTGTTATCAATAATAACACAACCATATCAGGCATAAGGCCTAAAAATACACAATGGCACATGTAAGACTTTGTTTTATAGTTATTAGGTAAGTACAAATATTTTGCACTTTTTGGTCTTAGATCACGGAGGGTCCCTATACCTGTGCAACATATGTGGAGAAGAATATCCAGATTCATTTATACTGAAAATCCTCCTATATTTTTTCCCTTCTTAATGAAATGACACATACTGCGTTGTTTGAGGGAAAAATCATCCGTTTGCACTTTGCACTTCAGTTTACTTGATGTGTTAGTGTGTTACTGTCTTATACTTGAAACTGCAAAATCTTTACACACCTATTATTCTGGCATCAAGTTTACCCTGATATTGATTGTGATGCTGAACAAAGACTAAATACCAATTACCAAGATAGCAAGAAGGGAACCTGGATGCTAAATTAGACATAAAAGAAAAAATGATATCAAAGCTCCGTTGGCAAATATCTATGTGCTCCACTGGCAACCTTACCAAATACTATCTATGTACACCCAGACTAGTGAACACAGCATGCAAACACTAGGGTTTCAATAAGTTACCAAAACAGTTACATGACTTAGGAGACCCACACAAAGCACAAAGCACACAGTTCAAAACTGGCACTGCAATGCATCAACAATTGCGCCTGTTGGCAAGAAAGATGAGCGAGTGACCTGAGCTTTAATGAAGCGATCCATATCAGCATCAAGCCGCTGGACCTCGCGTGAAATGTCATCGTCCAGCATGGGCAGCAGGAGCAGCGGTGAATCACCAGAAGAGTTCCCAGCCCCGCCGCCGCCGTGGCGCCGGTCCTCCAGAGACAGCGCCAACCCCGTCGACACCGCCGAGCCCGTCTGCAGAAAATCAATGGACGACATCTGGGAGTTTTCCCCGAGCAGTTCCTGCTCCCTCGGCTGCCTCCACCCAAGCCCCGCAGCTCCCGTCAGCCCCACCGCATCCACCACTGTACAGAACAGAGCGAAACTCCTCAAAATCAGCGCCAATAAAGCGGAATTCCAAGAAGCGGAGAGAGGATTCGCGGAGAAAACTCACGCGGTGCCTGCGCGGGCTGCTCCGGGAAGGCAGGCGGCGGGTTGAAAAAGGTGAGGGGCGCTGGGATCTGGCCATCAACAGGCACCGGTAGCGCGTTCCTGCCCAGAATTGCGGCATCCGAAGAGGAAATTCAGCGCGATTCTCACCTTAAACACCAATTCTAAACAGAAGGGGTGCAAAAAAAATTGAGGTCGAGCATTCACCTGAAGGAAGGAAGCACCGGCTGCTGCTGATGCGGCGGCGACGCCTGCTGCGGGTGTGGCTGCTGGAGATGGTGGTGAGAGAAGAACGCCATGGCGAGACGAGGAGGAAGGAGATGGCGGAGGGGAAAGGGACGGGTGAGAAGGGGGAGGAACCGAGGGAGTGAGAGACGACGAAATGGGCCTTCGGGAGTTGGGGTGGCAAATGGCAAAACGAGAATTAGGAATACAGAGTTAGGTATTACATAATTTATTAGATATGTGATTGACCGCTGGGCCGTGTTTATTGACCCCACCGGTCAGTAGGAAATATTTGTGTATGCTTATTATGCACTAAGGTACTGCTACGTACATCGGTGGTTTACTGATTTTTGCTAACACCCCTGTACTTTCGTCAAAATACATATGATAAATGAGATAATTGCATGATTGCCTATTTAGGGCCTTTTCAGATGAACCGACTAAACTTTAGTTGACTAAATTTAGTTGCTAGGCATCCGAGCAGTCTAACTAAAGTTTTGTTATAGGTTTAGCTATTTCAATCCAGACATGTTTGGATCCTAAAACTAAAAATTAGTCCATCTTGTGAAAATAGTTTAAACATGAGCTAATTTTAGGCTAATAAGAGTTCATAAACTCTAACAACAAATTAGCTCTCATTAGCTCTTATTAATTTAGAATTAGTCCACATTTAGGCATTCCAATTGGTATTAAAAACATGGGCTAATTACTAGCTCTGAGATCCAACAAAGCCAGCTAAGTCTATTAGCTGGAGCATCCAAACACCTTGTTAAAGATTAACCGAGAAACTTTTAGCTAGCTAGCTAAATTTTAGTTGGGTACATCCAAATAAACCCTTAGTTTACAATACTCCCTTCATCCACGAAAAAATCAATTCCTAGAGTTGTCTTAAGTCAAACTTTTTAAACTTTGACCGAATTTCTAGAAAAAACAATCAAGATTGATGGTACCAAATTTATATTATTAGATATATCTTCGAATATATTTTCATAATATGTTCATTTTATATCATAGATGTTATTACTCTTTTCTATAAAGTTAGTCAAAGTTAAAAAATTTTTTGACTAGCACAGATTCTAGAAATTGATTTTTTTCATG
Organism: Coix lacryma-jobi var. lacryma-jobi; assembly: GCA_009763385.1. Taxonomy (NCBI): domain Eukaryota; kingdom Viridiplantae; phylum Streptophyta; class Magnoliopsida; order Poales; family Poaceae; genus Coix; species Coix lacryma-jobi. The sequence goes on along the minus strand of CM019823.1, from coordinate 17,205,509 downwards.
AACAGAGAGAGTATTTGTTTCTCATCCAGAAAACTCCTTTGTTTGCCGAATATTTGTACTTTACACGCGTAGACTGTGTAATTATGTAAGCGAGAATTAGGAATATGGCCTCCAAAAATGTTGTGTTTAGGAATGTGGCCTCTTTTTATTTGAATTTGGGAATCTGGCCTCAAAACAAAATTTATTTAGGAATATGGCCTTCCGTCAGTTTTGAGAGTTAACGTGTTTAAATATAGGATAAAAAGACCATTTTACCCCTGTATAAAAAAAATAGCAGAGTTTTGTTTATTTATTTTATATTCCGAGTATATAATTATATTAAACCACACATATAATAAATATATATGTGTAATTATATACCCAGAAAAGGACAGTAGTGCAATTATATATAATAAATATATATTCTAATTATACTCGGAAACCAAGAAAAGGACACTGGCCTTCTATGAGTTTTATTTATTTTATATGTGTCATTATATATGTGCTTTAATATGATTATATACTCAGAATATAAAATAAATAACAAAACTCTGCTATTTTTTCTATATGTGTGATTATATATTCAGAAAAGGACACTGTGTAATTATATATGATAAATATATATTCTGAGTATACTCAGAAACCAAGAAAAGGACATTGGCCTTCTATGAGTTTTGTTTATTTTATATGTGTGATTATATATATGGTTTAATATAATTATATACTCGAAATATAAAATAAATAAACAAAACTCTGCTATTTTTTTATTGAGGGGTAAAATGGTCTTTTTACCCTATATTAACACCGTTAGCTCTCAAAACTGACGGAAGGGCATATTCCTAAACAAATTTTGTTTTGAGGCCAGATTCCCAAATTCAAAAAAAAGGCCACATTTCTAAACACAACTTTTTTTAGAGGCCATATTCCTAATTCTCCCATTATGTAACCTACTCTTATAACAAAATAGATACGAAAATTTTAGGATAGATAAAGCATGTCATAGTTATCCACAACACAATGCCTATTGATGATAACAATTAACTCTAAGCTTATAAGTACGAGCATTCGTGTTGAATCCAAAATTAGAACATAAGCAGATAAGTTGTGCATATAAGCATTCACAATGTAGCCAAAAAGCTAACTTCATGAGAAAAAACCACATATACACTTCACCTATAGCTATAAGAAGAAAATGAATTGTTTTCTTCTCTTTCTTTCTTTTCTCTCAATCCAAATCATAGGCCGGTTAGTATTGACACCACCATCGGAAGGGTCACCGAAATCATTAATATTGTCACCCATGACAGGCTCATGGGTAGGGTTGTCCGTGCTGCAAGAGCTACGTACGTTGATACGAGGCATAACATATCATTAGATCAGCCTCTAGTTGTCACAAAAAAATGAGTAATATAGGAGCTACATACCACCACCTTAACATTGACGACACAACCATTATCGATATTATTGGCTTAGGATATACACACCAAGGCTATAAGTAACCCCACAGGAAAGGGTGAGCCGGACTAATTGGCTAAAATGAATCTAACCCGACATGCCTCACCAACTTAACAAACAAGACATAGGCAAGATATACATAGAATTTGACTTTATTTATTGTAATCAACTAAGAAACCAACTTGTAAACCAATCAATAGAATTTGACTTTATTTATTGTAATCAACTAAGAAACCAACTTGTAAACCAATCAATACTCTATCTGTAACCCTATTTTTTGATACTCTGATCGATACCTCGAACCATAGCGATACCTAATAGACATTAGTTGTGATCCCCCTACTCGCAGCCGAGTGATCTATTGTGTGTGATACATCGATTACTAGTTGGAGATAAGAACATCAAGAATTAGAGCGCAAGGTAGAGGCCATGGCGCACGGACTCATCTAGATGGATCATATGGGTTTCTTCACCAACACTATCCAATGTGTTCGTTTGACATGTCACAGTGTCCTCAACATTATGAGACATTTCTCGTTATCCCACACCAATAAATTGGTAGCCCATAACAGTGTGACACCCCTGGTGTTTAAATGTAATTAACCTGACATGTCATCATCTTAAGCATTAATCATTTCCTGTGATGCATTTGATTTGCCTAAATTGCTATGCCTTGATTCCCTTTTCAAAAACCCTAAAAGCCCAATTCTCTCTATAAGGGCAAAATAGTAATTTCACCTCTGTGCCTAGTTATATTTAATTCTTGTTCAAATTTAGTGCCCTGATGTTTGCTGCATTGATCAAAGTTCAAAAATCAGATTTGATTTGATTTTCCCTTTTGCAAAACCCTAAAATCCCAAATCCTGGATTTATTCCCTTTTTGATAACTTTTTCAAAAGTCAAAATTTTGAGTTGGTTCAAAAAGCAAAGTTGTGAATCTGATCGAGAGGAACAACTTTGGTATTTACAAATTTTCAAGTTTCAGTTTGAAATCCAAAGTAATTTTGATTTGAATCAAATTTGAAAAGTGTCCCCTTTTCTGTTTTTGAATATAGTTCAAAAACTATTTGGAATTTGAAAATGTTCATATTGACAAAGTTCTAGATCTCATTTTTCTGAGCAACTTTGGTATTTTGAGTTTTTGTCGCACAGTTCAAATTTTGGGAGATTTTTGCAAAATACAGATACTTGCCAAAAGTCAAACCCTAGCCCCTACACTGTTCTTCTTCCCGTAGAGCCAGGGGGAGGGGGGGGGCCCGGCCATGGCGCCGGCGCTGCGCCTGCAGCGCATACGGCTGCTCCCCACGCGCCCTTATCCTGCCGCCGCTGTCTCCCTGTTCCCTCCGCGCCCGCACGCGAGCGCTGACCCTCGCTCTCGGTCCCTACAGTGCTCTGCTCGCCACCGCCGCGTGGCCATTGCCGGCGCTGCCTGCGCCCGAGCCCCGGCTGCACGCCAGCACCTCCGCCTTAGCGCAATCGAGTGTGCACGCTCCCGCCGAGCTTATCCACCCACCCCCGTGCTCTCTACCGGCCTCTGGCCGCGGCTATATAAGCCCGCCGGAGCCCCGAGCTCCTCACTCATCTCCGCCACCGTGGCCAGGCCAGTCCAGTGCCTCCGCCGCTCCACCACCTAGCTCAGAAGCTCCGCCTTGAGCTCGTGAAGCTTTCCCACCCTTCAATTTCATCTCTACCGCCCTCAATCGCCCGGCGTAAGCTCGCCGTTCCCATCTCCGGCAGAAACCCGGCGAGCTCGGGTTCGTGAAATTCGCCGTCTCCGGCCATGATCATCCCTCACCGACCCCCGTGTCGTGTTCCTTGGTTCCGTGCGACTCTGACCAGGCCCTTGCGGTCTCGTGTGTTGCGCAGGGTCGCCGGAGCGCCGCTCGCCGCTCGCCGCCGAAGGAGCTCCACCGAACCACCGCCCCTCGAGCACGTGTCGAGCCTCCTTCCTCGAGCCTCACCCTCGAGCACGTGCCGAGCCACACCCTCGAGCCCTGCCTTCAATCCGTGGTAAGCACCCGAGGCCTCCGGCCTCTGCTTCCACTCCGTCTCGCCCGAGCCCAAGCCTCGAGCACGCGTTTCCGTCTCGCCCGAGCCCGAGCCTCGGACGGACAGACCCTCACCACTTCGCTCGAGCCAGGCCTCGAGCGAACTCGTGCACCCTCCGCTTCGCCCGAGCCTCCGGGCCAGGCCTCGGACGGAGCACTCACTTTCCGACTCGCCCGAGCCCGTTTCGCCCGAGCCCTTCATAGAAGGAGCACAGTGCTCTTTTCTTTTTCTGAGAGTTGTGAATAGTGTTCTGTTTTCTTTTTTTTGTGTGAATTAATCTGTTGTTCCTTAAATGCTGAGAAAATTATGGTATGCTCCTTGCACTGTGTAGTATTTTATAAAAATATGAAACTTGACTTTTCTGCAAGAATTTGAAAATGTAAAATCCCTCTTTTAATTAATAAATGGATAGTTTTGGATTTTTAGAAAATCATTTATAACTCCAAAAATCTTGAGATAAATTTTTGGGACCTTGTTATAACATGCTGAACCTCTGGTAAAATTTTTAAGTCTTTTAGAACAAGTTGATTTTTGAGCATTTATTTTAATTAAGGAATAGTGCCTTTTGTTAATTAAATGTTTAGATTTATTTGAGCATCTTAATCACCTCCAAAAATTATGAAATTTGTTTTGCCATCTGTTTATGCCTTAATGAACTTATGTGATTAATTTGGTAATTTTTGGAGCAACTTCATAAAATGACCTTTGAAATAAAATAAGAAAAATAGAAAAGATGGATTAGGGTTGGTAATAAGTGTTTAATGATGTGATCTTTGGATTGATTGATGTTCATAGACCCCTACCCTTTGGTCTATGATGTTTGTGATGATATGTTTGGTTAATACTTAGGATAATTATAATAAGGCCTAACATCAATAATGCTTAAGAAAGAAATGGTTACCTTTTATGCTCAACCTAGATTTCGATTATGCCTTGCCTAAGAGTAATCTAGATTCAGTAGAATTGTCTTGCACCATAAGCCCATATCATCATTCTCATGAGCATTCATCATTGCATCCGTATAGTTGACGAAGAAGGTACCAGAGTCGAGGCCGCTGTTGACGAACCAACTCCCGAGGCGACCCCGAGCTCCAACACCTATACCTACCCCGAGTCTGCTGTCTTTGCTCTTCAAGGCAAGCCCCGGTGCATTTAACCCTTTCCTTGAATTTTATAAAATGATTTCCTTAAATGCTTTTGAGTTAAATTATTGCATTAGGTTTATAGGAGTTGTGTGCTATCCTAATTGATGCACTATCCACCTTGACCACTGATACACCCGATACCTGCTTTTCAAAAGTATTTGAAAAATGCTTAGCAATGCTTATTGAATTAGACCTTGCAATAAATGCCAATTTTTAAAAGTGTGATCACTTAAGGAATGTTTATGGGAATTTTGGTCTTACTCCCCGGCTGTTCGCTAGGTATCTGATCCGTACCTAGTTAATAGCGAGGAGAGGTTGTCCGAGCGTACGGTGCCGTCATGTTGTAGTCCGGGACTCAACAGTTGACACCGACCGGGACATGGTTGAAAAACTGACAGGACTATTACGCTTGGGTGAGATATGACCAAGGTATAGTTCTGGCTGGAAAATTAGGGACCATCCGTATGGGGGCCTGCTGGTCAAGACTTGTAACTATTCACATACTACGGAAAGCTCTGGCTCCGAGGAATCCTTTATTGGACCGACAACCGCGCACTGGGAGTGGAGAGATGGCGGAAGTAGCATGTACCCACGTGTCAGGACCTGTACTCTTGGGTTAGAGTCCCGAGGTACTTGTCGCTGGCGGAAAATTGGAGTGGTGTACTGTACTTCCGGGTGGCGTAGGACCGGGCCCAATCTTGGAGGAATCGTGGTAGACGAGTTGGCATATGCAAGCTTGGGTGCTACATATGCAGTGTGGATAGGGATCCTCAGCTGAGTATTATTTATCCGGATTAACGTTGCTCCTCGGTTATGGAGACTTGGTCCACTGACTGTCAACGGAGAGTGGTTCTCAACTAGGAATGTTTTGAAATGTAAAATGAATCATGAATGATGAAGAATTGAGAAATACTGAATCTTTCAAAAATAAAATAAGGTTTACAAAATGCTTTTCTGCAAAATACTTGATCTTGCTTAAGCCTTACCTTGACTACCCTAAGCCTCTCATTCCTGAGTCTTCTCCCTTTTTCTTTAGTCGGGTAAGTCTTGTTGAGTACCCCAGTACTCAGGGTTTGTTACCCATGTTGCAGGTATGCCTGAGACCCCGATGTGTCTCGCACCCTGTTGCGTGACCTTCGTCCAGGAAGAGGCCGATGAGTAAATGTGCACCCTCGGACTGGGTGTTACATGTATCTTTATGTTAATGTTTCCACTACGTTGTCTACTTTGAATCACCCGAACAATGGTTTGTAATAACCGTACTCCTTACCTCATTTGAAACCTCGTTTTGTAAAACTAATGTTATTTAAGTCTTCCGCTCTTTATTCCGATGTTATTTGTAAAAGTATGCAATGCTGTAACCGAATTGTGAGATGATCCTGCGGACATTGGGCGCTGATGTAGCCCGGTGGCGAACAGGTCTTAATCACATGGAACATGGGTTCGGCTGTCAGAGGTTGACAGGGACACGTGGGCCATAGGATTAGGGTCGTTCCGTCACAGAGTGGTATCGGAGCATCTCACTTTAACGTTGCAGTGTTCTTTTGCGAAAACTTCAAAAGTTCTTTTGAGTCCCAACAAATTTAAACTTGACTATTTTGAGTCCAAATTGCTTCTCTCATCTTGTCCCTCTTATGGCAACACTAGCTAGTGGAACAACATGTTTTAAGCCCTATATATGTTAAGTATTGCATTGCTTGTTCCGTAGGAACGATTCATGCATCATGTCATATTCACTTAAGTTAATAATGAGTTCGTTGGGATAGTGTACCTATACCTTTTCTTGCTAGCCTTTCTCATCTATAACCTCTTGTCCAGATATGGCTCGCATCAAGCTGACCGCCCGCAAGTCGACTGGACCGAACGGTGTGCCGCGTCACCAGCTGGCGCCACGCACCGGAGAAGAGACTGGAGAATCCTCCAATGGTCGTCGTTTTCCCCGCGCACCCGCAAGAACCTGAAGGAGGAAATCAAGAATCTGAAGGCTGAGATAGAGAACATGGAGCATGACTTCTACCTTTCCCGCCTGGAGTTCTACGAGGCACGAGCCGCTCTTGAGGAAGCTAACCAGAATGTGGTTCGCGCTATCCAGCAGCGTGATGCAACATGGATCCGAGAGGATGTCACCAGAGCCCAGCTCCATGGACTGCAGCAGTACACCGCCCAGATCGAGCAGTTCAATGATATGCTTCATGAGGAAGTACACCAGCTGCACAACCAGCTTCACCCCGTGATTCCACCAGTTGTTGAGGACCCCGAAGACGGAGTCGTGGAGGAACCTGAAGTGGAACACGAGCCCGATCAGAATGAGGAAGTGGAACCTGCTGAAGATGTCCACGTTGAAGATGAAGATGAGGAGGAAGAGCCTGAGCTTATCATCGAGGATGATGATGATGACGAAGAGTTGATCTTCATCGATGACGACTAGACTCCTTGTGTCTGTACCATCTGCTTACCTAAAACCTTAGTCTAGGTTTGGGGGCGTTAGTCTGTCTGTTGCCAAGTCTGGCATGTATCTTTCTTTTCGCATCTTTTCCCTTTATCGGCCTGTATCAGTCTGTTGTCATCTTTATCAAGCCAGCTATCTTTGTATCAATGAAGCTATCAATCGGTCGTTTCAGAACCTTTGTCCATATATGCTGAGTTCCGAGTTGCTTATACAGATGCCTGTGAACACCCGTACCGGAGCTGGAGGTTCTGATGATGCCAACATCCCAAACCCTCCACCTGTACCAGCTACCCTAGCAGATGCCATTGCAGCCCTGGCCGCCGCTGCCAATCTGATGGCTCAGAACCAAGGACAGCAGAATGTTGGTCACCGTGGTCGTCACAACCAAGAGACCACCTATGTGGATTTCACTGAAACCCGTCCACCGGTTTTCACCAGAGCCGATGAACCCCTCGAAGCTGACGATTGGCTCCGCACCATGGAGCAGAAGTTTGGTCTCATCCGATGCACTGAAATCCAGAAGCCCCGGTTTGCTTCGCAGCAGCTTCGTGGCCCAGCAAGTGCTTGGTATGCCAACCTCTTGGCTGCCCAGCCTGAAGGTCATGAGTTGACCTGGGAAGAGTTCCGCACCGCTTTCCGTGCACACCACATCCCATCAGGTCTGATGAAGATGAAGCTTGATCAGTTCCTAGCCCTGCAGCAGAAGGACTCCACAGTGATGCAGTATGTGGGTCAATTCAACCATCTGAGTCAGTATGCAGCGGAATATGTCACACGGATGAGAAGAAGAGAGACTGTTTCCTTAGGGGATTGCACCCTAAGATCCGCAGAAGCATGTCAAACAACCTGACCGGTTCTTATCATGAGGCTGTTGACCGGGCAGTTGCTTTTGAAGAGAGTAACCGTCAGTACCAAGAGGAGAAGAAGAAGAAGAAAGCAGGATCTAGCAGCCACTCTGGCAATCACAAGCGCCAGAGGGTCATATATCATCCTAGTCACCACCACAACCGTCCACCTTACCCTCACCAGCAAGTGGTTGTCCGTACCGCGGCTACCACCCACAACGCCAACCAACAAAGTGCCACTCAGCCGAACGCCCCAGGTGTTCGTATCACCACCCCACAAACCGCCTATAACCATCCCTGCTACAACTGTGGTCAACTTGGCCACTGGTCTCGCGAGTGCCCAAAGCCCAAGAAGCCTGCTCAGAACTTTCAGAAGGGTCCTGGAGGACCACAGCAGCAGCAACACCGTGCTCCACAGCAGCAAGTGCAGAAGGGCAAGTTCGTCAAGAAGCACGGGCAAGTCTACTACACCACTGTCAGCGATATTCCAGAAGGGGAGCCCGTCATGATCGGTAGGTTTCCCGTTGCCAATCATCCTGCAGTTGTGTGTTTTGATTCTGGTGCATCGCATTCTTTCATCAGTCGTACCTTCGTCTCTAAGCATGACATATCAATTGGGAGTTGAAAGAAAGTTTTTGCATTTTGTCGCCTGGAGGGCGTATAATCACCAAAGAGGTGGTTCGCAGTATACCAGTAAGGTTGGGGGAACATGTATTTCCCACCACCATGATAGTGCTTCATGATCAGGAGATAGATGTCATCCTAGGCATGAATTGGATGTGTCAGTATAAAGCCATGATCGACATCCTGAATAGAGTTGTGAGGTGGATATTCCTAACAGTACCGCCAAACTCCTTCTCCAACTTCCTATGCCTTCAAAACCAGCCACTACACAGCTAAATGCTACCTATGATCAAGGGATTCGAGACATCCCTGTAGTCTGTGAGTTCCCTGATGTCTTTCCTGAAGACTTACCGGGTCTACCTCCTGACCGTGACGTTGAGTTTGCCATAGAGCTAAAGCCCGGGACTGCTCCTATATCCCGCAGAGCTTATCGAATGCCTCCCAGAGAGTTGGCAGAACTAAAAATCCAATTACAAGATTTGTTGGACAAGGGTTCATTCGCCCAAGCTCGTCTCCTTGGGGCTGTCCTGCAATCTTTGTAAAGAAGAAAGACAAGACTCTCAGAATGTGCATTGATTATCGCCCACTCAATGAGGTCACCATCAAAAACAAATATCCCTTGCCTCGTATTGATCTTCTCTTTGACCAGTTAGCTGGAGCCAAAGTATTCTCCAAGATCGATCTCAGATCCGGCTACCACCAAATAAAGATTCGTCCTGAAGATATTCCTAAAACAGCTTTTACCACCAGATACGGCCTATATGAGTACTTGGTCATGTCCTTCGTTTGACCAATGCCCCTGCTCATTTCATGTACCTCATGAACTCTGTTTTCATGCCAGAGCTTGATAAATTCGTGGTCGTGTTCATTGACGACATCCTTGTCTACTCAAAAACCCCTGAAGATCACGCCAAGCATCTTCGTATCGTTCTATCCCGTCTCAGAGACCATCAGCTCTATGCTAAGTTCAGTAAATGTGAGTTCTGGTTAGATCAGATACAGTTTCTTGGTCATGTCCTATCCGCTGAAGGTGTGTCAGTCGACCCCGGAAAAGTGTCAGATATCCTGGATTGGAAGCCACCTACCTCTGTTCACAAGGTCCGCAGTTTTATGGGAATGGCTGGATATTATCGTCGATTCATCCCAGATTTCTCCAGAATCGCCAAGCCTATCACCGAGTTGCTGAAGAATTCTGTGAAGTTCTTTTGGTCACCAGCTTGTGAACAAGCTTTTCAGACTTTGAAGAAGTTGTTAACCACGTCACCAGTGCTAGCTCAGCCGAACGTCGAGAAGCCCTTTGATGTCTACTGTGATGCATCTGGTACTGGTTTGGGTTGCGTGTTGATGCAAGAAGGAAGAGTGATCGCTTATGCCTCGCGGCAGCTTAAGCGACATGAGGAAAATTATCCAACTCATGATCTTGAGTTAGCAGCAGTGGTTCATGCCTTGAAGATATGGCGTCATTATCTGTTGGGCAGTACCTGCAATGTGTACACAGATCACAAGAGCCTGAAGTATATCTTCACCCAAGAAGAGCTGAACATGAGGCAGCGAAGATGGCTTGAGTTAATCAAGGACTATGATATCGAAGTGCATTACCATCCGGGTAAGGCGAATGTGGTCGCCGATGCACTCAGTCGCAAGTCATACTGTAACTGTCTGGTTATGAAATCCTATGAATCTTCCCTATGCTATGAACTAGAGAAGCTGGGTATTGAAATGGTTCCACAAGGAAGTCTAGGCAATGTCAGAGTAGAAACCTCTATCAGAGAACAGATCATAGCTGCACAGAAAGATAACCCCGGAATCAAGCACATCATCGAAAAGGTTCAAGTTGGAAAGGCTGACTGTTTCAGGATTGATGATGAAGGAGTGGTATGGTTCAAGAACCGTCTGGTAGTTCCCAAGGTACCTGAGCTGAGACAGATAATCCTTGATGAAGCACACTCAACCAGATTTGCCATCCATCCTGGCAGCAACAAGATGTACCAAGACTTGAAGCAAAAATTCTGGTGGACAAAGATGAAGATCGAAATCGCTCGACATGTCGCTCGTTGCGATACATGTCAGAAAGTCAAGGCTGTGCATATGAAGCCCGGAGGAGAGCTGCAACCTTTGTCAGTACCTGGTTGGAAATGGGAGGATATCAGCATGGATTTTATCAATGGATTACCCAAGACTCAAAAGGGATTCGATTCCATTTGGGTGATAGTGGACCGTCTCACGAAGCAAGCTCACTTCCTACCGGTCAAAACAAGTTATACCGCCCCAACTTATGCCACCTTGTACAAGAACAACATAGTGAAGCTCCATGGCATACCCAAGACCATCATCTCAGATCGTGGTACTCAGTTTGTCGCTAAGTTCTGGAAAGCGTTCCATGCCTCACTTGGAACCAAGCTATTGTATAGCACGGCTTACCATCCGCAGACTGATGGACAGACTGAGAGAGTCAACCAAGTGTTAGAAGATATGTTGAGAGCCTGTGTGCTTACCTTCGCAGATACTTGGGATCAGTGTTTGCCCTTGGCAGAATTCTCTTATAATAACAGTTATCAAGAGAGCATCAAAATGGCACCCTTTGAAGCACTGTACGGCCGTCGTTGTCGTACACCTCTCAATTGGTCTGAGCCCGGAGAGAGAGAATTCTTTGGAGTTGACCTAGTAAAGATATGGAAGAGAAAGTCAAGCAAATACAAGAGAACATGAAGATCGCACAGTCTCGACAGAAAAGTTACGCTGACAAGAAACGTCGACCTCTGCAGTTCCAGATTGGAGATTATGTGTACCTGAAGGTCTCACCCACTAAAGGAGTCACTCGTTTTGGAGTCAAAGGAAAGTTAGCACCCCGCTACATTGGTCCGTTTGAGATTCTGGATCGTTGTGGCAAGGTTGCTTACAAGTTAAGTTTGCCCGATCATCTTTCAGCAGTTCATAATGTGTTTTCATGTCTCCCAACTCAAGAAGTGTCTCCGAGTACCTGAACATGTGGTTGAAGTTGAAGGCGTTGAGCTAGAACCAGATCTGTCATACACTGAGTATCCAGTTCGCGTGTTGGATCACAAGGATCGTGTTACCCGAAGAACCACCACAAGATGGTACAAGATCCAGTGGAACCACACTCTGAAGAAGAAGCCACCTGGGAATCCGAAGACTTCTTAGCAAAGAACTATCCCGACTTTCTCGAATCTCTGTAGATGTAAAGTTTTGCCTTTTCCTTCTTAAGACGTGGAATCTCGGGGCGAGATTTCTTTTAGGGGGGAAGGCTGTAACACCCCTGGTGTTTAAATGTAATTAACTGACATGTCATCATCTTAAGCATTAATCATTTCCTGTGATGCATTTGATTTGCCTAATTGCTATGCCTTGATTCCCTTTTCAAAAACCCTAAAAGCCCAATTCTCTCTATAAGGGCAAAATGGTAATTTCACCTCTGTGCCTAGTTATATTTAATTCTTGTTCAAATTTAGTGCCCTGATGTTTGCTGCATTGATCAAAGTTCAAAAATCAGATTTGATTTGATTTTCCCTTTTGCAAAACCCTAAAATCCCAAATCCTGGATTTATTCCCTTTTTGATAACTTTTCAAAGTCAAAATTTTGAGTTGGTTCAAAAAGCAAAGTTGTGAATCTGATCGAGAGGAACAACTTTGGTATTTACAATTTTCAAGTTTCAGTTTGAAATCCAAAGTAATTTTGATTTGAATCAAATTTGAAAAGTGTCCCTTTTTCTGTTTTTGAATATAGTTCAAAAACTATTTGGAATTTGAAAATGTTCATATTGACAAAGTTGTAGATCTCATTTTTTTGAGCAACTTTGGTATTTTGAGTTTTGTCGCACAGTTCAAATTTTGGGAGATTTTTGCAAAATACAGATACTGCCAAAAGTCAAACCCTAGCCCCTACACTGTTCTTCTTCCCGTAGAGCCAGGGAGGGGGGGGCCCGGCCATGGCGCCGGCGCTGCGCCTGCAGCGCATACGGCTGCTCCCCACGCGCCCTTATCCTGCCGCCGTTGTCTCCCTGTCCCCCCCGCCCGCACGCGAGCGCTGACCCTCGCTCTCGTCCCCTACAGTGCTCCAGCTCGCCACCGCCGCGTGGCCATTGCCGGCGCGCCTGCGCCCGAGCCCCGGCTGCACGCCAGCACCTCCGCCTTAGCGCAATCGAGTGCGCACGCTCCCGCCGAGCTTATCCACCCACCCCCGTGCTCTCTACCGGCCTCTGGCCGCGGCTATATAAGCCCGCCGGAGCCCCGAGCTCCTCACTCATCTCCGCCACCGTGGCCAGGCCAGTCCAGTGCCTCCGCCGCTCCACCACCTAGCTCAGAAGCTCCGCCTTGAGCTCGTGAAGCTTTCCCACCCTTCAATTTCATCTCTACCGCCCTCAATCGCCCGGCGTAAGCTCGCCGTTCCCATCTCCGGCAGAAACCCGGCGAGCTCGGGTTCGTGAAATTCGCCGTCTCCGGCCATGATCATCCCTCACCGACCCCCGTGTCGTGTTCCTTGGTTCCGTGCGACTCTGACCAGGCCCTTGCGGTCTCGTGTGTTGCGCAGGGTCGCCGGAGCGCCGCTCGCCGCTCGCCGCCGAAGGAGCTCCACCGAACCACCGCCCCTCGAGCACGTGTCGAGCCTCCTTCCTCGAGCCTCACCCTCGAGCACGTGCCGAGCCACACCCTCGAGCCCTGCCTTCGATCCGTGGTAAGCACCCGAGGCCTCCGGCCTCTGCTTCCACTCCGTCTCGCCCGAGCCCAAGCCTCGAGCACGCGTTTCCGTCTCGCCCGAGCCCGAGCCTCGGACGGACGACCTCACCACTTCGCTCGACCGGCCTCGAGCGAACTCGTGCACCCTCTCTTCGCCCGAGCCTCCGGGCCAGGCCTCGGACGGAGCACTCACTTTCCGACTCGCCCGAGCCCGTTTCGCCCGAGCCCTTCATAGAAGGAGCACAGTGCTCTTTTCTTTTTCTGAGAGTTGTGAATAGTGTTCTGTTTTTCTTTTTTTGTGTGAATTAATCTGTTGTTCCTTAAATGCTGAAAAATTATGGTATGCTCCTTGCACTGTGTAGTATTTTATAAAAATATGAAACTTGACTTTTCTGCAAGAATTTGAAAATGTAAAATCCCTCTTAATTGAATAATGGATAGTTTTGGATTTTTGGAAATCTTTATAACTCCAAAAATCTTGAGATAAATTTTTGGGACCTTGTTATAACATGCTGAACCTCTGGTAAAATTTTTAAGTCTTTTGGACAAGTTGATTTTTGAGCATTTATTTTAATTAAGGAATAGTGCCTTTTGTTAATTAATGTTTAGATTTATTTGAGCATCTTAATGACCTCCAAAAATTATGAAATTTGTTTTGCCATCTGTTTATGCCTTAATGAACTTATGTGATTAATTTGGTAATTTTTGGAGCAACTTCATAAAATGACCTTTTAAATAAAATAAGAAAAATAGAAAAGATGGATTAGGGTTGGTAATAAGTGTTTAATGATGTGATCTTTGGATTGATTGATGTTCATAGACCCCTACCCTTTGGTCTATGATGTTTGTGATGATATGTTTGGTTAATACTTAGGATAATTATAATAAGGCCTAACATCAATAATGCTTAAGAAAGAAATGGTTACCTTTTATGCTCAACCTAGATTTCGATTATGCCTTGCCTAAGAGTAATCTAGATTCAGTGGAATTGTCTTGCACCATAAGCCCATATCATCATTCTCATGAGCATTCATCATTGCATCCGTATAGTTGACGAAGAAGGTACCAGAGTCGAGGCCGCTGTTGACGAACCAACTCCCGAGGCGACCCCGAGCTCCAACACCTATACCTACCCCGAGTCTGCTGTCTTTGCTCTTCAAGGCAAGCCCCGGTGCATTTAACCCTTTCCTTGAATTTTATAAAATGATTTCCTTAAATGCTTTTGAGTTAAATTATTGCATTAGGTTTATAGGAGTTGTGTGCTATCCTAATTGATGCACTATCCACCTTGACCACTGATACACCCGATACCTGCTTTTCAAAAGTATTTGAAAAATGCTTAGCAATGCTTATTGAATTAGACTTGCAATAAAATGCCATTTTTAAAAGTGTGATCACTTAAGGAATGTTTATGGGAATTTTGGTCTTACTCCCCGGCTGTTCGCTAGGTATCTGATCCGTACCTAGTTAATAGCGAGGAGAGGTTGTCCGAGCGTACGGTGCCGTCATGTTGTAGTCCGGGACTCAACAGTTGACACCGACCGGGACATGGTTGAAAAACTGACAGGACTATTACGCTTGGGTGAGATATGACCAAGGTATAGTTCTGGCTGGAAAATTAGGGACCATCCGTATGGGGGCCTGCTGGTCAAGACTTGTAACTATTCACATACTACGGAAAGCTCTGGCTCCGAGGAATCCTTTATTGGACCGACAACCGCGCACTGGGAGTGGAGAGATGGCGGAAGTAGCATGTACCCACGTGTCAGGACCTGTACTCTTGGGTTAGAGTCCCGAGGTACTTGTCGCTGGCGGAAAATTGGAGTGGTGTACTGTACTTCCGGGTGGCGTAGGACCGGGCCCAATCTTGGAGGAATCGTGGTAGACGAGTTGGCATATGCAAGCTTGGGTGCTACATATGCAGTGTGGATAGGGATCCTCAGCTGAGTATTATTTATCCGGATTAACGTTGCTCCTCGGTTATGGAGACTTGGTCCACTGACTGTCAACGGAGAGTGGTTCTCAACTAGGAATGTTTTGAAATGTAAAATGAATCATGAATGATGAAGAATTGAGAAATACTGAATCTTTCAAAAATAAAATAAGGTTTACAAAAATGCTTTTCTGCAAAATACTTGATCTTGCTTAAGCCTTACCTTGACTACCCTAAGCCTCTCATTCCTGAGTCTTCTCCCTTTTTCTTTAGTCGGGTAAGTCTTGTTGAGTACCCCAGTACTCAGGGTTTGTTACCCATGTTGCAGGTATGCCTGAGACCCCGATGTGTCTCGCACCCTGTTGCGTGACCTTCGTCCAGGAAGAGGCCGATGAGTAAATGTGCACCCTCGGACTGGGTGTTACATGTATCTTTATGTTAATGTTTCCACTACGTTGTCTACTTTGAATCACCCGAACAATGGTTTGTAATAACCGTACTCCTTACCTCATTTGAAACCTCGTTTTGTAAAACTAATGTTATTTAAGTCTTCCGCTCTTTATTCCGATGTTATTTGTAAAAGTATGCAATGCTGTAACCGAATTGTGAGATGATCCTGCGGACATTGGGCGCTGATGTAGCCCGGTGGCGAACAGGTCTTAATCACATGGAACATGGGTTCGGCTGTCAGAGGTTGACAGGGACACGTGGGCCATAGGATTAGGGTCGTTCCGTCACAAACAGCCTGTTGCAACCCGATATAGCCTCAACAGCCAAAGAGAGACTCTTACGACCTTCTATGCCCACGATGACACTTGCATCACACAATAACATGTGGTCAAACGCGATAAACTCTCATCTTTTTGTACTTGAAAAAATCCACCCAAGAACATGAAAAATAAGAAGAAGGCCTCGTTTGGCAGAGCTCTCAGAGCTGATTCTCTGCTGAATCCAACAGGAGTTGTGCCAAACAGTTTTCCTGAGGGAAGTGATTCTCTGCTGATTTTGTGAAGTGATTCTCTGAAATGAACTAAGAGGCTGAGAGCTTAAAAAAATAGCTTCCCCTGATTATGTGAAGTGATTCCCATGCTGATTTTAAAAGTTTACGATGAAAATCAAAGAGAATCACTTTCAGTCACAAAATCACTTCTCAGAGAATCAGCTTTTATGGAGAATCAAAATCGGATGGAGCTCTACCAAACTGGCCTGAATAAAGGTTCCCACTTCCCAATACAAATATACAAGAGAAAAATAAATATAGAAGTGATTTGTATGGTTTGAAAAATGGTCCAAAATTCATGATGCAAAATTGACTTAAGCGATATTTTGAAAACTGTGGAACCTAATAAATATGCTCTTAATTTTTTAGCCACTTGAAAAAACTCATTGATTTACCAACTGTTTTTTAAGGATTATTGGAGATGCTCTAACGAATAACTCCCTGAATCTCAACGCACGTGTTCTCAGTCCGGAATTATGTCGAGCACCATTAGGTCAAAAAAAAAAGTATGCTTTGAAGAACTAGTAAAGTCGTCCATTTTCATGTTGTATCTGATGATCAAATACTACCCGCAGGCCGCAGGTGCCTCACTGTCTGTACTCGAATTACTACCATACAAGATATTGACGAAACAGCACACCAGACAATTTATTAAACTTTGCAACTGATATCAGCTTGCTCGGCAGCACTGCTCGCAGCCCTGCAGCTGCGGCTTATTCCTGTAGCGCGAAGTATTTTCTAGTTCATGCTACAGTAATAAACCACATCCACAGAGTTGCGAGTGCACACGAAAGATATTATGCAAGCTGACAGCAGTACACAAAAGATAAACCATGAAAGTACCATGTGTATCATGCCAGAGTCAAGCTGCAAAGTAAATAGGCTGTTAATAAACGACTCACTGGTTATAATACAATAATCACACACACAAATAATACATATCAATTGCTATGATGTCCTTCAGGACATACTGAAGCATGTTTATTCATCTGTTAAGCAGTCATCAGGCAGAACGATTGTGCGCTTATTAGCCGCAGCAGGATCCACAAGCAGGGAGAGAACCTGAAATCAGAACTGATGTTTAGAAAATGAAGTTCACAATGGTGAATTGGTACAGTGTAGTCCAGAAATCAGCACATACTGTGGTCATTGGATTGGATGTCAGATAGAGTGCGAGGACCGCGTGAACCACCTCCACCTCCGCCGCCAAATCCTCCACCTCCACCTCCACCTCCACCGCCATATGGGCCCCGCCCACCACCACCACCAGGCCCACCATCCCACTTCTTACCAGCACCATATCCTTTCTTGTAGCCATCAGTTTTGTCCACCTAAAAGGTCCCAATACAAGGATTAGATTCTGTTTCTCAAATGTTGAAATTACATGAAAAAATGAAAAGTTAGCCGTGAGATTAATTACTTACTGAAAACAGTGTGTCAAAGAAGATTCGGATGAAGTTCACAATAGCCCGAAAGAAGTCCGAGATTATGCTCAGACGCCATATAGTCCGTTTGTCTTTCACAACACCTGCAAAACAGTACAAATGAAAATGAGCTTTCCTCTGATTGATAGATTATAAATACAACCCCCGCCTATAAGTAAGAATGAATAAAAGACAATCCAGTGTGTGTGTGTCTGTGTTGATGAAGGGAGAGGGAGGGGAGGGACTAAAATGGAATCCTAACAATTTCAAGAATGACTTGGCGACTATACAGACTTGTACAAGCATTTAAATTTGGCACATATCCGATGTGGTTTATCCAAATAACTGCATGTTTTTCAGAAAAAAAAATCAAAGACCCTTCAAATTCTTAAAAACTGAATGCAATGACTTCCTGTTGCATCCACCTGAGTTGGGTTTTCAAAATAACCTGGCCACTAGTACATACTTAGCCATTAGACAAACATTCAAATTTGATGCCACTACCGAAATAACTGCATGTTGTTCAGAAACAATTATGAGCTACCTGATTGTAATTTGATGCTTAAAATCAGGACGCAAATATTGTTCTTTTTTCTCGAATCTTTATGTTAGGAAAAGGAAAAGAGGGGTAAAAGAGCCCAAACAAACAAGGAACCACACAAACATTCACACACCCAACAAAGACACAGAAACTCAGCCCAGGAAGATCAGAGTCGCACCTTTGTTTTACAAGAAAAGCAACCATAAACTACCACAAACAAATACTGTGATCCTTTGATGTTTTGCTACAATGAAATACTTATGTAAACATGTGATATGTTACTACGGACTTTCTGTATCCTCACTACCATGACCACAGTGTTAAATTTCACGACAGCAAATTAAACACTTAACAGCTATAAAAAAAGACACCTCAAACTTTCAACTTCTATTAAACCAAGAACAATCTCCAGGATGAGGTAAAAAAAAGAATAATCTCCAGGAAATTTTTCAGTAAAGTCTACTTATAAATATTTGTGCAGACATGAATATGACCTAGTGATAAAAAGATTTGGAATGCTAAGATCCCACTAAAAATCAAAGTCTTTATGTGGTTGGTTAACCGAAATGCTATTCTTACAAAAGATAATCTTACTAAGCGCAATTGGAAAGGCAGTAAAAGTTATGCTTTTTGTAATAGCTATGAAAGTGGACCCCACTTGTTTTTGAATGTTCCACAACTAAATATGTTTGGAGCTTATTAGCCTTTTCCTTGAGATCAGATTGTTGTCCCAGTAGTATGAATCAATATTGGCTATGGGATCCAGAATATTCTTCCTCAGGCTCCTATGGTACATGTTATGGGTATTGCTGCGGTTTGTTGGGCCATTCAGCGCACAAGAAATATGGTGTGCTTTGGAAAAAAAGAGTGAAATATCCTACTGAGATTGTCTGTCTGATATGTTCTTTCCTCATATACTGGGCAGGTTTATTGAAGAATGATGTGAAGGAACAGGTGATCCAAGGAGCTGAGACGGTGAAGTCGGCGGCACTCTTCTTCCACAAGCAGGACTTCCAGGCGCGTGTTCATGAGGAGAACCAACTGTTCCGTTTGCGGGTTAAAGGTGGAGATGGTGTTTGCGGGGTAAAGGTGGAGATGTGATGGTGTGGGCTGTTTGGTTGTTATTCATTTGCTGTTCTGGTTTGAAGATTAGTTGGTAGTTATGGCCAGCAGGTCAAGATGTGTAGGCAGACAGGTGTTCCCTGGGTGATCACATGTCTGCTGGCTCGGGTACTGTGTCTGAACTCTTCGGATCATTGTAATTTCGTTGCCCTGGTAATGAAATTTGGGTTTACCGTTGTGGGAAAAAAATTATTTACTTAGGTCTCAGCAGAAAACTGTAAGAAAATGATGTTTCAAATGGGTTAATATAAACTCCTCTTCAGCTACAGAAGTGCATTCAAAGATCACCTTTCCATATTGACGTTAAGTGATACAGGTGCTCACCACCAACATTTCTAATATATTAGGAGCATCATTATGATGGTGAATGATCAGATCAGTGCAAAAGAAAAATCACTGATAAGCATGGAAATAGAAAATGAAGAGCCAACTTTCACAGAACCCACCAATGCACTATCCTTAGGTGTTATGCTTGTAGTCCCGTGCATAGCATATGCGTCTATCTTTATTATGCAGGGGAATTGGATTCCACTGAGATTTCAGAAACTTTACCACCACGACCAGCATACATGCAACATTCTGATTTAGATATACACGAGAATTCCTTTTACACTTGCATTAAAAAATGTATATCTTTTGTTGTGTTCCATTTTCTACAAGCCTCCTTGATGAGGCCCCAAGTGACCAACTCAAAGCAAAAGATTACCAAATTTGCAAGGCACTTCAGCTTATATTCATTATTTAACTTTATAGCAAGTACAGCAGTCTACGAAATTACATCTTATGCACTCGGTAGCAGTAGTTGAAAGGAATAACTCGCGATTTCTTGGAAAAATTCAGTACAATTGATAGCCTAAAACAACAAACTATAGTAGCACTGCTCAAAATATCGAGTATGTACAAAAATTCCGATGACCCTATTAGCAAATTTTCCTCTTTGTCTAAAACCATCAGTGATACTGTGCATACATAAGGGTCCTGCCTCTAGTGAGTTCAGCTGTAAAACTGTTGGTTCTGTGAAGTCAAGAATGGATAACAACCCCGCGAATCACAGTTCTATTCAGATGTCTGTTTTTTTGCTTATCAGCGTCTCCTTCACAGAAATTATTCATAATGCCTCACACAGACATATGGTTATGTTACATAACCAACGTATGTAATCCAGTCAATTCTAAAGTTGCATGCACTGCTGCAGCCAGTAATTCCTACCGGCTACTTTGGAAACTCAAATCCCAAGGGGGTCCCATGACTTTTTCCAAGGGTGGCCAGTCCATAGGTATGTCATTTGAATAACCCATTTAGTTCTTCATGAAGGGTTTTCCATCCCTGGGTGCGACTTCCCTTGCTTCCAAATTAGGTCTAAGGGTACAATATTTTGTTGCCTAGAAGTTCCAAACCATAAGGGACCGTGTTGGACAGGGGAATTCGAATTCCCCTTCATCCAAACACCTACTAGCTGGAATTCCAGCTGAAACTGCATTTGTTTTGCAGAAATAATGATAGTACGAATGATCTGCTTGCTAAGTAGAAAAAACATGGGTAAACATCCATTCTAACTTTCTAAGGCAGCATAGAGACAGCATGAGTCGATAATCTAGCACCCGAATCATAGGACTAGATGCTCAACCTCGATGGCAATCGCGATAGCATCATGCGAATAATCAGATCAATAGACAGATCGGACCGCCAGGAGAACCCACAAGCAGAAACCATAATCAAGCAATTCGTAATCGATGGGTATTCCTTCGGAAATCAGATTACCTCTCTCGACGTAAGCCATGGTCGCCCTGGATCTGCCTTGCCGCCCTTAGCGATGTAAACTAGGCTCGTTCGGCGGAGAATAATAAGAAGGCGAGGCCGAAGGGAGGAGGGGATTCGCGAACCTTCGTCGTTGCGCGTAGAGAGACCGTCAGATCGATGTGGTCGGGACTCGGTTGACGAGCAGGTTCAGGTCAACCAGGCTCGAGCCCCCAACCTGGTGGTGTGTGTATGTTGTCATAAAAAAAAAAAAAGTACTGCCTCCATATTGAAATACTTACGTTTCAGACAGTGACACGGTCTCCAAAACATCACTTTGACCACTTGTTTTTTTAAAAATATTTATTTGAAAGTGATATATGTATATTTTTATGAAAGTACTTTTCAAGACAAATTTATTTATATGATTTTTACATCCCTAAACTCAATAATTTAAAAGTTTTTTTTTACGAGACCCAGTTACAGACGCAGACGCTCACAAACACGAGCACGCATTCAACCTACCCCTACTATGAACGCACGCACGCACACCCTACCTCTATGAGCATCTTCGAAGAACCGAGTTGGACCGGCAAATCTCGAGATTGACGAAGTCACCACAGGCGCCTCGCTGTCGACGGGCCTCGCCTACCACTGAAAGAATAGCGCCGTTAAATCCTGGAATAAATCCAGGAAAATGCGAACACCCGTGTCAAGTCGAAGACTTGAACCCGGGTGGGCAGGTTCCACCACAATGATTTATATTCTCAATATTGACTCAAACCTTGTCCAAAACGTCAAGTTTTTCAATATGGAGGGAGTACAGCGGACAACGGGGCTACCCGGTGAAAACGGTCAGAAACGATAAGTAAGAAATCATTCTTAGTTTCACATTATTTATTCAAAACAAAATCGATACGATATTTTTGGAAATCAAAACGGCATCGGTGTTCTAGTAAATTCGAAAATTAAACTATTCCATCAAAAGTACATCGATAACGGTTAAAGATTATGGAAACAATATCTAAAATACAATAAACACATCAATCTGCACAATATGACAACAGTCGTATTAACATATGAGAGTGAAGACGTGAGGTTCCCTCAGTGGTCAATGCCTCAAAGTCTAGGGGCGCTTAGCGGGTTTGGCCAATGAGCCTCGCTTGAGGCGTGGGGGTGCTCAGCGGAGATGAGATTGAGTTTCTCTGTCTAGATTCACTAATTCTCAATGGTAGAATATTGATTATACGGTATTTTAAAAAACGATCGGAAGAGAGCTAACTCACTTTCATTTTCATTATCAGATTTTTTATCGCCTATGTTTCTGTTTATCGGTTAGTATTACCGTTTTGGTTTAAGTGAAAAATTCGGTAATTTCTCGATAACTCCCACTAGATGAGAACTACCGTTTTTGTTTTCAGCCTTACTACCTGCCTCCTCCTTATATGTCCTCTTATAATTAGAGACATAATTAGTGATTAGAAAATCAATACCAGGAGGTTGGAGTATTCTTGGTAATAAAAGGAATTTTGAAGCAGAAAATTATATAAAGGTGATGGGATGTTTCATATTATTATGTATATTATCATTTGAAAAACTATGTATATGCCTAAATGGGTGGACAATTCATAGGGATTACATTTGAAGAACCATGTACATTGCAAAAAAGGTAAATTCTCTTAAAAAAACTCTAAGGGGCCATTTGGATCCCTTTATTCGAAGGAATTGGAATCCACTCAACAAACTAGGCTATTGTCTTGAAATTTGACATTCCATCATTTTTCCAAAGTTCATATACGGAGTATAAGTTTATCTCAAATTCATAGGGTGGCAGAGTGAAATGGATTATATAGATCACCATGTTATATTTCTACTTTGCAATTTATAACACTCTCTTCAACTGTCGGGGGACCACAAAAGGGGTACCCCCAATCAACGCAAAACAAATAAGTTAAACCTAGAGCACCAATTAATAAGAGACCCAACTAGTTTAACCCCCTGAAAAAACCAACTCCTCGAGGCCTACAACGCCGGCCCAACGCCAGGAAGCCCGGGCCCGCCAAAGCCTTACCGACCGCCTCAGGGTAGCCTACCTCTCGAGCCCCGGCACATAGGCCTCGAGCCCACTACAGTCGTACACCGTTCCTCGAGACCCCACGAGGGGACCTCGAGCCTCTCTAACACGGTAACCTATCCCTCGAGACACATCATACCTCCCTCGAGCAACGCCAGACATCGGATACCAGCCCCATACTGCGCATTTAATGCGTCCACCTACTCTGGTCACAACCTCTGGTATACGACGTGTGCCACAGTGAACCGGGGCTAGAGTCAAACCTCGTTTTCACCACAAGCATGGGCAAAAAGGCACAAGTACAGCACTGTTAGGCCATACCCTGCACTGTAGCACACTCGAGCCACATCTCGAGACCTGGATTCCCGCTGTATGGCCGGGTTTTCCGGGACTTGCCCATACCTGCGGGGGCTTGAGCCCCCCGTAGGCGCCACCTCGAGGCCGGCCCTGCGCCCTCGAGCCCTGACTGCTTTCATGCTATTGGAGGACAGGTACCCCAAGACCCGGAGGGACCCTACCACGTCCTATACGTGCCGGAATGGGTGTTGCACGACCTCTACGTCGCCACGCCTCCACGTTCGTGCCCGGGATGGAAGTCACGCTTCAAGGACGCCTCAACAGCAACCCCCACGCCGGCTCCAGTGACCTCGACAAGACAGAATTCCAACCCTTCACCGTATTGGGCGTAGTATATGTCACTCCTGTGTAACCCTGACTCCTCTTGATCTATAAAAGAGGACACCAGGGCCCTCCACGCACACGAGTCCACACGACACACGCACGAGTCCAAACTCTCGTCCACGCTCGTTGAGCTTGTATTGCCCCTGTACAAGCACTTAGGTGCAAGTAATACAAGAACCTCCTCCCCCGCTGGACGTAGGTCTTCTTTGCCCGAACCAGGATAAACCCTTGTGTCATCTTGCATCACCATCCAGGAAGAGAGCACGCGATCATATTACTAGTTGGTGTCATACCCCCGGGGTCGAAACACCGACATCAACTCACCCCTGTAGTAGAAATACAACACATGAGTATATATCTGGTATAACCAACAATAATATACAAATATAATCCATATACAACCATATAGCTTTATTATTATGTGTCTAAATTATGATTCTTAAAACCATATTTAAAGATTGTAGGGGCAGCATCCGATGCCTATTTAAAGGCTCAAACGATTCTGAATCGCGATGCTGCCTAAAGGACTTTTGATCCACTCGGTCTACGAGCTATCTATAAGCTACCTAGAGCTATGTTAGATAAGTGTGCACCACACCTAACACAATAGACTCACCTAGGTCAAACCACTAGATCATACTCTCCTTAATAATACGGCGAAAGGAAAATCCAAAGTCCTAAACTACTCTAAGTGTCTCTTCAATGCCAATCGATACTTAGAACTAGCCTATCCTCAATCTTATTGTTCATCCTTTGAAAGTTGAATCGATTTTCATCGCTAGGGTGCATAAAAACCATATTGCTCATACAATCGCTATTATTGTGACCTAACTCATTGTTTATACAAAATACACGTTAGTCATAATAATCTTATATTGTCATTAATCACCAAAATCCACTAAGGGCCTAGATGCTTTCAAATATGAGAATAATAAAGAGTAAGACATATTCCTGATGCAAATATACAAGAAAAAAGTATAAACATGATTGGGTGTTTTAGAAATAGTTTAGGAGTTCTGATACAAAATTTTCTTCTATATTTTAGAAATGAGGTTTTAGAAACTGTTACAAGAAGACAATAAATATGCACCTAACCTTTTTAGTCACTTTTAGAACTCATTGATTTATGAACTATGTTTTGGAACTATTAGAGATGCTTGACTAAAAAAATGCCTACAACACATTTGTTGGGATTCCTCCAACAGTTTATAAAATATCGCTCCTAAAATATAGAAAACAATCTTGTATTAGAAATCTTGAACAATTTGTAAATCATGTCAACCATTTTTGTACTTTCTGTATTGGGAACTATATCATACTCTTTATTTTCATGTCCTTCCACCTCTAGATGGACGGATCAAAACAAGGCCCACAGATATTTTTTGTTGATTAGAATGTTTTACCAAGTGCAAAAAGATTAGGAGTTGAGATAAGAATTATTGGATAGCAGTTTTTTAATATAGCAATAAAAATTAGATTAGGAGTGGGTCTTGAGATAAGAGTTATTGGATAGCATTTGCTAGTTTTTTAATGAAGAAAGGAAGCAATCTGTTCGAGCAATGATTGTCCTTAAAACTCTCTCTCCGTGTTGTTTGACAATGGTTCTTGTAGATATCAATTACACTGTGTTATTGGTTCGTGAGCAAAACTTCCCACACCAAAAGTTGATCGTACCATAATTTTCTTTTATGACTATTTGGTTCACTGTTACAACTCATAAGTATAGCGTTGTCACACTTTCCTGGTATCTGTCACGTATGTCATAGACTTATTTACTTTAAGTTTTGCCACAAGTGTAGTTTAGATTTTGCTCGGCATATTTTCTATGGCGGTCACAATTTGCCAAAGTTACGTGTGAAAAATATGACACCAACCAAACAGGCTTATGTCATCTCACACGGCAGACCTATGCTTGTTCAACCGTTCGTCTTGTACCATCGTCCAAGCAACGAAAACATGAACTCTGAGAAACTCTATAAAGTGCTCCTTGGCTATTCTGAACCAAGCGGACACCTACTCCCAAACAATCCATGTTACTCATGCAACTTCCACGCAAGCCGATGGAGACACGCGCACATACGTTTCCGTTTGCTGACCAAATCCATTAAGACCACAGCCTCCCCCGCTTCCCTCTCTCCCACTGCATGCAAACCGAACCCTGCCGAGATCTTTTTTCCGTCCCAACCATGGAAGAGAAGAGGAAGCTGCAGTGGCGGCGAGGGCGTGATGGCATCGTGCAGTACCCTCACCCTTCTTCGCGGCGCTGGCGCTGGCCCTCGTCGTCGCGGACCCGTTCGGCCTCAGTCCGCTGGCCGGGGTCGACTACCGGCCGGTGAGGCATGAGCTCGCGCCGTACGCGGAGGTCATGGGCAGCTGGCCCAGAGACAATGCCAGCCGGCTCAGGCGCGGGAGGCTGGAGTTCGTCGGCAAGGTGTTCGGGCCGGAGTCCATCGAGTTCGACCGCGAGGGCCGCGGGCCGTACGCCGGCCTCGCCGACGGCCGCGTCGTCCGGTGGATGGGCGAGGAGGCCGGGTGGGAGACGTTTGCCGTCATGAATCCTGACTGGTAAGTACGTGCTCCGGCATCCGGCATCCGCCTCAGCTCGTCGTTTTTGTTGCTACGAAGATGTTTGATCTGATTTTCTGCATTCTTCTTGGGGAAACATCATGCATTGTACAATTGTTATTTCTTGGCGAAGGTCAGAGGAAGTCTGTGCCAATGGGGGTGAACTCAACGACGAGGAAGCAGCACGACAAGGAGGAATTCTGCGGCCGGCCGCTCGGTCTGAGGTTCCACAGGGAGACCGGCGAGCTCTACGTCGCCGACGCGTACTACGGTCTGATGGTCATTGGCCAGAGCGGCGGCGTGGCGTCCTCCATCGCGAGGGAAGCCGACGGGGACCTCATCCGGTTCGCGAACGACCTCGATGTCCACAGGAACGGATCCGTATTCTTCACTGACACGAGCATGAGATACAGCAGAAAGTGAGAGCATGCAAAGCGAAACACACTCTGCCTTCTCCTTTCAGTTCAGTAAGAATGCTTCTGTATTTCTGCTGAAAGAGTTGCTAACCAGACAAGAGCTGAATTTGCAGGGACCATTTGAACATCCTGTTAGAAGGAGAAGGCACCGGGAGGCTGCTCAGGTATGACCCAGAAACAAAGGCCGTCCATGTCGTGCTCAGGGGCTGGTCTTCCCAAACGGCGTGCAGATCTCAGAGGACCAACAGTTTCTTCTCTTCTCCGAGACAACAAATTGCAGGTAACAAAAACATAAGAGACCTGATGAGGATCCTCATCGTGATTCTACCATGCATATATATTCATAGATCATATGGACGCATGCAAACCACACATAATCTGGCCTTGATCAGGATAATGAGGTACTGGCTGGAAGGCCCAAGAACGGGCGAGGTAGAGGTGTTCGCGAACCTGCCGGGCTTCCCCGACAACGTGCGCTCCAACGGCAAGGGCCAGTTCTGGGTGGCGATCGACTGCTGCCGGACGCCGGCGCAGGAGGTGTTCGCCAAGAGGCCGTGGCTCCGGACCCTCTACTTCAAGTTCCCGCTGACGCTCAAGATGCTCACGAGGAGGGCCGCCAAGAGGATGCACACGCTGCTCGCGCTCCTCGACGGCGAGGGCCGCGTCGTGGAGGTGCTCGAGGACCGGGGCCGCGAGGTCATGAAGCTGGTGAGCGAGGTGCGGGAGGTGGGCCGCAAGCTGTGGATCGGGACCGTGGCGCACAACCACATCGCCACCATCCCCTACCCTTTGGACTAGCCATGATCCTGTTTCAATGCCACATAATAAGTGTACGTTTAAGTGTGTAATGGACCCTAATGTGTGTACGTCTATGTCTAATGGAGTGTCTGGTTGTAATCTTGTTTGTATTTGGCAAATTGGCATAATAATGGACAGATTCAGATCGAACAAAAATGGGCATTGGTGGTGTAGCCGCAGCACACTAGTTGAATCGAATCGAATCGTGTTCAGCTCTCACTTTGCTACGATTTGCTTTCAAATCCAGATTCCAGGTTACAAATTTTCATCATTTTATAAAGAACAAAAATCTCAAATTAGATTTTCAAATTGGGCCGAATTAGGAAGGGCTTGCTGTCACGGGTCCGCGACCGCGAGGTGGGCTCGGTTTGATTATAACCGACATAATAGTGACCGACTGAACCGGACTAAATAAAAATCGAACAGAGGAGGGGAGAGACGACGGCGAGCCAAACCGAGCGGACGCCATGGATCGCGAGTGGGGCTCCAAGCCCGGCAGCGGCGGCGCCGCCTCCGCCCAGAATGAGGCCATCGACCGGCGGGAGCGCCTCCGCCGCCTGGCCCTCGAGACTATCGACCTCGCCAAGGACCCCTATTTCATGCGCAATCACCTCGGCAGGTAACCCACCCTAACCCTAGCTTCTTCTTCGAACTCGCGCCCGTCTCGATTCGCTTCGATCTATGCTCTGATTTTGCTTGTTGGTAGCTATGAGTGCAAGCTGTGCCTAACGCTGCACACAAAACGAGGGGAACTACTCCTGGCGCACACGCAGGGGAAGCGGCACCAGACCAACCTCGCCAAGCGCGCCGCCCGCGAGGCCAAGGACGCGCCCGCACAGCCCCAGCCCAACAAGCGCAAGCTTGCCCCCCGCAAGTCTGGTGCGTAATCCACAAAATTGTTGCTGTTAATTAGAATCGTCAATTACCAACTATAGGTCTCCTTATTTACTTTCTGCAGTTGTTTGGACTTTGTATATGGCCCAATCATATAGAAGTATGCTATTACGCTTGTTCAGAGTGTTTACAATGAAGAAACGAAGAAGTTGAATCTCTTTCCTTTTGTGGTTATGTAACTTGAAAGATTGAAGCGAAACTACAGACATATGAAGTTGTCAATGGAATTTAGTTTACCTAATATTGATGCTTAGCAAGTGGACCTGGAAGGTTATTCAACTTCAACTTTGATGTGCCAACCTTTCCATGTTTTCTTGTAATTTCACTTAATACAACACACCCATTCCATTTTTATTGTGTTTTCCACCCCTGAATTCTGCTGGAATTGAACTGATTCCTGCAAAAAAATTGTCAAATCTGTGGGTTCCAAAGGAGGCCTAAGAGTATGAAGAACAAACCTGAACTTGTTCTTTTTTAGTGGCCCAATAAGAAGCTTCCCTGTTAAGTTGAAGTTCTCTAGGTTTCCCTGATCCCAAATGGATGTTTCTTGAGACAGAAAATATATAGAGTTGGTGTTAGTGATTAGTTATTACTTATTACTCTACTGCGTACAAAATTTTTGATATAAGCTATTATATTACTTGCTCCTGTTTTGTCACCTTTTGGTAGTACAGTACAACTTAAGTTATCAACACAGCATTTTTCTTGTCAGCTGTTCTCATTAGCTTCTTTCCTCCTTTGCAGTTAAGATTGGCAGACCCGGGTATAAAGTAACCAAACAATATGATCCTGAGACGAAGCAACACTCTTTTCTCTTCGAGGTTAGTATTCCTTGTGCTCACATTATTTACCAAGTCCTCACTTCACACATGATTATACTTTGAATATTGTAAAATGAGGAATTTGTTTTAACTTCAATCAGACATATCTACATGTAATTCTTGTTGTATTTCTATTTTTTTTATTTATGTAATTTAGGGCACCTAACAAGTTTCATATGCTAAGGATCTATATAGATTTCAGTTAAGTTACTTCTATATATAAAGAATGCTTAAGCTCAAATTTTGAAACCAGTGTTTATCGTATCTGGAATTATCTTCTGATAAGGCAGGCTCTCTGATAAACTAGCATAGTTGATATATGGGTCCTCCTATAATATGCGAGTAATTGCCTATATTTTCTCAACTCGTTCCTTGACTAGTCTTTCTCATCAGGAACTATCCTTATCTTTAGAAGTAATTAGTTTATGCATTTATACTCCCTCTGTTTCAAATTATAAGGCATATTTGCTTTTGTAGATACTTAGTTTTTTATATGCACTTAGATATACACCATGTTTAGATACATAGTAAAAGCATCAAAGCAATGTATCTAGAAAAGCAAAAACGTCTTATAATTTGGAACGGAGGGAGTATAATACAATACAGTCTTGGTGAATACAACGCTAGCTAACGACATCATACCTCATAGCTCAGAATTTGCAAATTTCACCTTACCATTTTCTACTTTGTCACGATACATTTAAATACTTTTGTACATTGGAGGCTTGGAACAATAACTTTTGACATTTTTCATTTTAGATTGGTTACCCTGAAATCGAAGACAATTGCAAGCCAAGGCACCGTTTCATGTCGTCATATGAACAGGTAAACCTGATCTCTGATTCTGAGCATGATGTGCACTGACACCCCTTTTCACTATATTGTGTTGATTTGTGTGCCTCTTCTGTCTAGTGCAATAAATCTATTCATCTTATTTGTACAGAAAGTCCAAAGTTGGGATAAGAGGTATCAATACCTGCTTTTTGCGGCAGAACCCTATGAAATCATTTCATTCAAGGTAATCTCTTGGCTCTTGTAAAAGTTCAATGTCAGGGTCAGGTACACTGGCTAACTAATGTTTTTGGTTGACACTGTTTGTTGCTGCAGATACCAAGTACGGAGATTGACAAATCAGCGAGCAAATTCTTCTCTTACTGGGATCCTGACAAGAAGGAATACCTGGTGAGTTTGTTTTTTTAACATTTTTTACCTTGAATTTAGCTGTTTTTAAGCAATCTTGGTTTCACAACTATGCTTTGTGTTTTTGCTAACAGCTGCAACTGTACTTCAAGCCAAGACCACCAGAAGCTAATAAACCACCACCAGCTCCTCCTGGTACTTTGCCTAATGGGACTGGGGTTCCTGCTGCTCCGCCAAGGCCACCGGGACAAGCTCCCCCACCCCCGCCACAAGTTCCACCGCCACCGCCTCATGCACCCCCTCCTGCACCTATGGGAATGCCACCTAGGATTCCTCCACCACCTATTGGGGGTGTTCAACCTCCGCCGCCTCCTCCACCAGTTGCAAATGGTCCACGGCCGATGATTCCACCGCCACCTAACTTCACTCCCGGAGCACCCCTACCGCGCCCTCCAATGCAAGGTTTTTCTGGGCAGCAGTAGTTGACTGCTTAGCGATGTTCCAGTAATTGACAGTCTGCAAAAGTTTCACGCTTGCCTGTGTTGCCTTATGTTTTTCAACTCAAAACATGTATGTTGTCATAGGCTTACATAGTTCTCCGGGACTATACTCAGATGCCAGCTTGTTGGATTTTTTGTATCCACTTTTAAGTTTTAATCCAAGTGCTTTGTTTAAAAATAGCAAGTGCGCGTGTATTCTGTTTCCTGATCGTACAGTTGTGCCTTTGTGACATTCGTGGATGAGCAGAATGCTGCAAGCTGGTTTTCTTGCGTACTCCCTCTGTTTCAAATTGACTTTTTTTTTTTATATCTATTTTGCTATGCATCTAGACATACGTTATCAAAAACAACTTGTAATTTGTATATCTTGGCAATGATTGTATCCACTTGGCAATGCTACATGGTCGTAACCAAACGTCGAACCTGTAGCCTCCTGGATAACCATAATCACGCGTGACGAATAGAATGGTCACACAAGCAGAATTTGACTCATTAATTGAGACGGGGTGCTGGCGTGCTGCTACACCTACACCAGGCATGGCGAAACCACTTGCATTTCTAAAAGTTATCTATCATTACAATGTTGTTCAAGAGGTTCGAACAAACCCCCCTGGAAGTGAATGCTCTTTTGCTCTACCAGCTAAAACTTAAAACAATCTGATTTCGAACTCCTACAAAATCAGTGAAATCGCAATTGCCAATACATCTCCTATCCTCCTTCGTTGGTTCAGCACGTCTTCTCAGTGCGGGTACATCTCCTATCCTCCGCTGGTTCAGCTCGTCTTCTCAGTGCGGTCAGTTCTGCTTTTCGTGACCCTTTGGCGTAAGGAGGAGGCAGCAGCACTGCTACGAACCACTCCCCCAGATGTTGGCCTGTACAATTATATATAAGAAAAAAGAACATGAAATGACCTGATATTGTGGCATACTGGGATAGACAATTAGCGATGCTTATACACACATTTTAGAGACGTGACATGGTTTACTTACAATCCAACAAAAACTTTGAACGCGTCATAGGCTGCCCATTGAGCTCCTGTGAGAGTACCAACCATAATTATACGAAGTGGAAGGCCGCGCGTGAAAAGACCCCACATTCCAAGAGTTCTTACAGCCTGGAAGCATGATGAATTGGTCAGAAGCCAATCGGCCACATTAAACAACTCAGCAAAATGGTAAAGAATAATATGGTCTGACAATTAGATGAGAGCTTAAATTATCATGGTACCATCAGCGAAATGGCGACCCCAAGCATACTAGATTTAGCAAGTTGGAGCTTAGCGGTCGCCATTTGAGTTAAAGGGCCACTATAGCAATCTGCAATTATTCATAAAGCCGCAATAGAATGGTATGGTATGCAACAAATAACCCCAACTCATGCAGTAGTGCAATTATTTGAGATAGAACAAGAAGCTTACATCTGCCACGGTGGCTCCATTTGCATTGTTCAGGAAAGATACGAGGTTGTTGTCTGCAGGATGAGATATAGCCGCACAGAACACTCCAGCAATATATCCCCCTGCAAAGCTCACTGCTAGTTGTAGTGGCTTACTGCATTGGTCTTTCGGTTTCGGTACTGCATGCTTGTAGACCATCTCAACAATGGTTTCAAAGCAAGCAAATTTCATCATAGTGTCTGCAGGACAGTACATAAAACAATTAGGGTGCATAGGTCAACATAAGACTTTTGTGCAGATTGCCTCTAAATGACAATGTTTCTGCTCAGCTCCTCAAAGGTGAGTGGACATTAGGTACTAAACTGCACAATCAATTATTCAATTTATCTATAAACACCACACTCAAAAGATTATCTTCTGTACTTTTCTCTTAGGAACAAAAGTGTGTAACAAACAATTGGTGCCGCATGGATAAGCAATGAAACAAAGCAGCAGATTGCTGCACAGAGAGACTAAATTACAGAAGTTTTGGTACCGATCAAAATTATAAAGTACTATATAAAATGAGCAGTGATGAGCAAGCACTTAACAAGCAACTGTAAAAACTAACAAGACATTTTGACTTACAGGGAACTTGGCGGCCCCAAAGAGGAAGCAGTCCTTTGTAAAGCCTGAAATTTGCACCCAGTGTTTAAAGACTGTTGCTCTCCAAAACCCTTGAACAATAACACAGATCATGCAAGACATGCAGTATCTATACCCAAAGGCACCTTCAGATTGGACAATCTTCGGAAGCCCATCAATCAGGCAACGAGCAAATCCCGGTTGTGTCTGGACTCGAATCTTGACAGCCTCCATGGGACAGAGAGCTACATCTGCAATGACCTCAGCAGACGCCGAAGCTGCAAGGTAGATCAAAGTCCTCAACCTTTCAGCATTGTCGGGACCAGCAATGTCAGAGTAGCACTTCTTGAAGAACTCGTAGAACCCAAACTTGCAGGCCCCCTGGCAGCTGTACCCAACCAGTGTGGCCATCCAGCCCTTGAAGAAGCCACGGGGGCCTTGCTCATGGAGCATGACACCAAAGGCAGACGGGATGTCCCTGTACTTGCCAGGATCCACCTGAGCAAAGGAACATTGAAGCGGGCAGCTGCTCCATTACATTAGTCATCGAGACATAGAGAAGGGGGAACGAGCAAAGGAACCTCTCGCTGACGGTGACGACGGACCTGCATGTTGCACTTGACGAGGTCGAGTGGCGTTACAGCGAGGTGGGTGAGGCCGGTGCTGAGGACGCCGCCGAGGGCGCAGGTAGCGTAGAACAGCGGCGTGTGCATCTCTATAACCTCCCCTTTCCCCTCCGCCTTCCCGTTCCCGACCGCCGCTCCAGCTGCCTTCCCGCATCGGACGCGGGCGGCGGCCTCCCAGCGCCTCCCGAGCTGCTCGGCGCTGGCGACCAGCGCGGCCAGGACGCGGTCGAGGGGCAGCGGGGCCGAGGAGCACCCGACCTTGTCGCGGCTCGCCATCTTGGAGGCACGGGAGGAGCTGGGTGTCCGACGGGAGAGCGAGGGCGTGGGCCTCGCGCATGGTAGGGAGGAGGAGGGAGAGGTGGAGGGGGTCGCGGCGAAGGCCACGTAGTGGTGCCGCAGCCAGCAGGCGTCGTCCCCCTCCCTAGCTTATTAGCTTGGCTCGGGAGAAGCCCTCGGAGAGGTGGGAGCTTCCTCTGCCGAGTCCCCGACCTGACCGCGCTTGCCGGCGGCCGCCTGCTGGCGTGTAAAGTGGCGTGCGGCGTGCCCCCTTGGTGTGCTCCGCGAAACGCGCGCGGCTGCTGGCTGCTGCTTTTCCTGTGTGGGCCGCGGCCTCTGACGCGAGAGTTGTGTGCGCGGATGGCGGGGGGCAGTATCGCGGGGCACGGCAAAAGAGCCCGGCGCTTGCCGCTGACGGTAGGCCCCAGCGTGCCGGGGTGGTTTTGGCGTATCCGGGCTGGTTTTTTCCGCGGTCCGCGCCGGAGAAAAAAGATGCGACGCACGGCGGAAGCGAGGGAAGAAAAACTGTGAATTTTGTGGACAAACGAAGGCATGCCTCGCACAGCAGGGGCTGTTTGGTCGTCAACGCTGCCACACCTTTTAGAATTTTTTTTATTAATAACCCAATTAAATAAAAAATTTCATAATTAACACTGTTTAATTTTTTTTTTCAAAACTAACCCTTTTGCCGCGCCGTGCCGCATGGCGCGGCAAAAGCGTTAGCCGCGCCATGCATGGCGGCGCGGCAAAAAGTGCCACCGTGGCACCGGCCGGCCACGCAGGCCCGCTTAGGCCCCGCCTGTCAGTTTGCCGCGCCAGGCGGGCTGGCGCGGCTAGTGCGTTTGCCGCGCCAGGCGGCCTGGCGCGGCCAACGGCTTTGCCGCGCCAGGCGGGGGGTGGCGCGACAAAGCCAATCTAGATCTGGCCGCGCGCCGAGCAGCAGGCTCCTCCTCATTCCTCTCTTCTCCCAAACCAATTCAATCCAATCCAATCCATTTCATTCCTCCTCTCTTCATCTCCCTCCCCCAATCAAACTTGTCTACAAGAGGTATTTGATCCATATGATTGTTCTTTATCCATATTTGCAATGTAGGATTGAACCATATTTTTGTAAGTTAGGGTTTGTAGACAATATTTATTTTGATACTGTCGTGACGTTAGTTGTTAATTAATGATGGATTTGTTCATGTATTAGACTTTTATATCTGTTTTGCTTAATATTTTGTTCATTTTGTGTACATTTTTTTGTGTAATATTTGTTACGTCATTATGTAGATTATAATTAATCATGAATGTATGTGTAGCGTTGACATATTTTTTATTGTTAGGATGCCGCGGCGTGGCAAAGCTAGTAAGGCAAGGTAAGATCGGTACATTGTTGATTTATTTGTCTGTTTTAATGAAGTAATTTTGTGTTATGTTCATTTGTTATTGCGTTGATGATTGTAGGCAGCCTCTCACGGGCAATGCCTTTGCCCGTTTGCCATTGCCTAGCGGTGTTCCGGTGCCCATGTGCTACTGCGGCGATGATTGTAAGGTCGCAATATCTGATGAGGAGCACACATACGGTCAGAGGTATTGGATGTGTGAGAATTATGCCTTTGACCCTACACCAAACAGATCCGTATTGGACTGATGGTGAGAAGCTGATGACTTGTTCTATACATGAATGACAAATCATTTATATTTTATTACCTAATTGACTTAGTCGTATTTTGCAGGAGCCTCCACCACTATGTGACTTCGAGCAGTGGATCGACACTGAGATGAAGCCGGAGGACAAGGAGCACGTAGAGAGGATGAAAAAGTGGGCTGCGGAGGACAAGGAGCGTTTGGAGAAGAGACGCAAAGAAGAGGCAGCACAAAAGCAGCATGAGGAAGAGGCAAGAATGAGGGATGCAGCTAAGCGTAGGGGGGAGAGGGAGAAGAGGCTTGAGCGTGTGCGCCGTGCCAAGGCTGCCATGGAGCAGGATCCGGATGCTGTGAGGAAGGGAAAGTGGCTCGTTGCACTCAGTAGTGTGGTAGGTTCAGTAGTCATTATTGAGTAATGAACATCGTTGTCATTTGGTGGACTTGTTAGTCTATGTACTGTTGGCTTGTACTCCCCTGTACCGTTTATTTCGGATCCTCGATAATGTAGTCTTGAACTGCACTTTGTTCGGCTTTATTATATGTTGTTGTATTGTTTGCGGTAGTTCATGTGTCGTTGATTTTTGTGGGATAAAGTACGAGAAATAGAATAGAGCAAACCATTACACGAACAACAAACTAGTACATGGCATGTGAGGACCTTTTACCGTAACTTGGTTAAAAGGTCTAGACTAATCCTAACATGCCTTAGGTAATTGATTGTCACAACACAACACGCACATAGTGATCTAAGTAGTCTAGAAGCCGTCCCACATAGCAAACTGAGTAGACCCTTCTCCGTAATAGCCTCCATTGCGGGTGGTGGTGGTGGTGGCGGTGGTGGGGGCGGCGGTGGAGGCCCTTGTTCTTGTGATACGGGCAGTTGCAATATGGATCAAGGCATATTGCTTCATCTGAACCGCCTGCATCGCTGTCGTCATCATCATAGTCCTTGAGCATGCTTTTAACTTCTCTTTCAAGATCGTCGATACGACGCTGCAGATAATAGTATGTATTCCATATTTGGATTGGAGGATCCACCCATCTGGTGAAGCCGCAGTTTTCTTCAAATAGAAGAATGTCAATCACAAAATGACTAAGTATTGAAGCAACAGGAGGGCATATACAACAACAATAAAAAAAGTTAACCGATCGGCGGCCTTTTGAAGAAACGTCGGCCCCTCCGGTCGTCTGCATGCCCCTCACCATGGCGGCATTTTGGCCAGTCCTCTAAACGGTTATATATCCCCCCAGAGGACGGTCCCGGCTTCCTTTTTGCTCTCCGGGAAAAGTCATATAGTGCCTCCTCTAAATAAATCTCCAAGATCCCCCCCCCACACAGGAGGTCCCCCCCTCCCACCCTTTCCTCTCCCGCCTTTGGACGAACCTCCAGACATCTCTACTACGAACCTCGCAAGCTCTGCTGAAGGTGTTGAATATGCAAGGCACTGATGGGTTTATATAGGCGGGGCCCTGGTTTTGAACTTGTGAATTATCTCAGCTGCATTGTGAGTGTGTAGTTAATGCAACTGAAAAGGCTATTCGCTGAAAAATCTAATCACTGAAAAGCCTATATACTGAAAAGCCTACAAACTGAAAAGCCTATACACTGAAAAGTCTATGGGAATCAAAACTGCAGAGCACTTATGAGGACAGGACACGACACTGAAAAGGCTGTGCAACAAGATGCCAGCTTTTGCCGCGCCAACCCTGGTGGCGCGGCTGATGCTTTTGCAGGGCCTTCTCGCAACCGCCTTCCTTGCTCTTGCGATGCGCGTCGTCCTCCTCCATCTCGAGAGAAGATTCTTTTTGAACAAGTACTGCTGGCACAGAAACGATGAGTTGAGAACATTGCTTCCTCTTCCACTTCCGGCAGGTAAGCACCAGCACTTGAGCGTGACTGAAAAGTACTGCACACATGACAGAAAAAGAGTACCATTCGATCAAAAGAGAGAGAAAAAATCCTTACTAATGTTCATCGTAGGGACAGTCGCATGCCAGCTTTTGCCGCGCAACCTGGGGGCGCGGCTGACGCTTTTGCCGCGCCAGGCGGGCTGGCGCGGCTAATGCATTTGCCGCGCCAGGACGCCTGGCGCGGCAAAAGCGTCAGCCGCGCCCCCAGGGTTGGCGCGGCAAAAGCTGGCATGGTCGCCACGCAAAGCCCCAAGGTTTCCCGCCGACTGACTGGTCAGGTTTCCGCCGACTGACTGGTCGAGTTCCTGATCGATCTTCGTCCTAATGTGTTGTCTCTGTTCAGTTCCTGCTCGATCTTCGTCCTAATGTGTGTCTCTGTTTGATCGAATGTGTTTTTCCGTTTTTCCTGTCTTTTTCCGCAAACGGAATAACAAGGAACCAAACATTGACACAATTTGAATAAACGGAAACATAATAGCGCTCATAAAAACCAGGCTTAGTGGCTCAAGCTCCACGAAGTACATAATAGGGTTCTCAAACAAGTTATCTAACATATACATCACCTATCCATATAGTCTAACACTAAGCCTAGCTAGGTGTGTACGGCTGACGAGGCCGCCTCCGACGCCTCGGCTGCGACAGATCCATGTTCGGCGTGAATGTGACGTCCGTGCGGTCTCGTGCGCGTGGCTGCCGGCGTGGTGACCCCTGCGTCTGACTAGGTCCCTGCAACATTCAAAATAAATGTTAGCACACAACTTAATATATCTGACGAACTTAAATGTATAGCGGTCAACTTATGTACCTGCACGTCCTCCTGAGTAGGTAGTGGAGCTCCATAGCTGTGAGTACCCCAGCTCATGTGCTGCGCCCTGCTCTGGCCAAGGCTTGCCAGCCAGGGCCGGTGTAGTAGCCACTAGGGTAGTCGTAAGCACCAGGTACCTGCCACGCCGTGTCGTCAGGCCACCTCTGGAGGAGGACCCTCCAGCGTAGTGCGAGCTATGGCCGAGGGCCATGTAGCCTGCACTAGCCGTGTAGGGTGGTGGTGTCGTCGCTCGACGTACTGCTCCTCGTCCTCCTCCTCCTCCCCCTCCTCCTCGGGCTGCTCCTCTGCAGCGGGGCCCTT
The DNA here is from genome assembly GCA_009763385.1 of Coix lacryma-jobi var. lacryma-jobi. NCBI lineage: Eukaryota > Viridiplantae > Streptophyta > Magnoliopsida > Poales > Poaceae > Coix > Coix lacryma-jobi. Next base: position 17,167,030 of record CM019823.1, on the reverse strand, counting down.
TCCGCGTGGATCCGCAGAAGTGCCTCCCGTCCGAGCGTCGGACGACGCTGCTGCTGGTACAGTGTCTGACACCAAAGGGCTCGAAGGCTGAGGAAGGTGCGGTGGGGCCCACGCTGTGTCCATGCCCCCAAGCTTCTGAGCAAGCTTCCTGCAGCCCTTCCTGATTTTCGGCAAATAAGAGAAATAATAATAATAAATATTAGTACAGTTTATGACTTCTTAAAATTTACACGTGCAGTTCGAATGGGTTATGATACCTGCAGAAAAGCCTGTACCGGGGCGTGGTCCCCAGTAGAGCTGGTGTGGTGTATAAGCTGCGCTGCCTCGTCGGAGTACCGAGACAGCTGCGACGCCTGCCGACACAAGACCAGGGGGTAAGTGCACCAAGTACAGAAACACACAACAATAGTTGAAGGACATGATATATTACCACGTAGCTGTGTAGAGGGGCTCTGTCAGGCTGAGTCGATGCCCTAGTGGTAGCATCGTACGGGTCCTCGTCGTCGTCCGACTCGTCCTCAGCAGTGACCTCGTAGTACGGTGGCTTAATGTGCAACCGGGTGCTCCGGTGCAGCCACTGTAGGTACTGGTCGAAGACGCCCTGGTCGTACGGCTCGCCGTCGTCAACGTCCTGTTGGTACCTGTTTGTCCAACTCAGGACATGATCGGCGTGCTCCGCGCGCCAATCAACGGGATTCTTCCGTCTGCTTTGGCGCTTCACCCTGCATTGCAAAGGAAACCCATCTGTTAGAGCATAAGATAGAATTTACTAGAGTAACTGAACAACACTGTGGAGGATACTTACTTGTGCAACCTCTGATCCGTGCTAATCAGAGGTGGAGGAAACTCCTGTCGTAGGCCGAACTGACGCATCACCCTGATGGGCAAGTGCATCTCGACCACGTAGAAGCAGATAAGAGGGACGGTGCAACGCCAATCTAAACGGTCCAGCTCCGTGGCGGGGTCGAAAACACGTTGTCGTACAGGTCCCAGGGGTCCTAACTGACCTGTTTGTAATGAACAGACATAGTTAGTCATGTTCCTTTTTCAAATAATAAAAATTGAACTCATTCGGGAATTACCTGGTGCTGTGTCAGGACGTCCAGCAAGTCCGTGTACAGGTGGTAGCGGCGCTGGGGGTTGCCTCTAACTGCCTCTGCCGTGGACCAGACAAACAGAGCAGTGGGTCGGGTGTCCGGGTGCGTCCACACCTGCATTCCAATTCGAATCAGTTAAATGACTGTAAATTTGTAAAAGCACACGCACGCACGCAAAGAGGTATGTACTTACCGCCTCCTCTCGTACGCGGGGACGACCCACAGGCAGCCGCTGCCAGGCCCAAACCTGGAGCAGGGGCAGACACCCTCCCAAGCTAGAGGAGGCCTGCCTCCGCCGGCACCCCTCGCACAGCTGTCTGTACAGCCATGCTAGAACAGCGCTCCCCCAGCTGTAGCCGGCGATGTTCTCCCACGCTGTGCGAGGATGGGGACGAACATCCAGTGATGGTGTTCCCCGATGAGTCGGGAGGAAACAGGAAGGCCCAATAAAGTGCCAGAAGCCACACTCTGGCATACCTCTCGACTACCTGTGGGTCAGCGTTGAGGGGGCAATACGAAAAGTGCTGGGTGATCCACGACGAAGGCACCCCAGTAGTCTTCCTGTTTGTTTACAAAAAGTAAAAGTTAGGAAAGGGTAGTAGCACATCGTATGCAACTAAATAGAAAAAAAAATTAGCTACTTGTTCCTCTTAGCGTCTGCGTCGTCGGGGGGCGTACGACCACAGAACTGGTGGACGGTGTCCATCCACGTGTCGGTGTCAAGAATCCCCGTCACGGGGAGGCCGCCCAGGTCGTAGACCAAAAAATCTTGGCCACGTCCTGTAACGTCACGGTCATCTCCCCACAGGCTAGGTGGAAGGTGTGCGGTCTCGGGACGCCACCTGTCCGCCAGCGCGGTGAGGAGCGCGTGGGTCGAGCTGCAACCCCACGTCGTTGGCAACGCGGGCTAGCACCAAGAAGCCGCGGCGCAGCAGGAAGGGTGCGTACGCGCTCGTCCCACCGGTGCCATAGGTGGGTGCGCGGCCTCAGCAAAGACAACCTCTCCGGAGGGGCGTAGTCGGTGAGCCATGTGCGCCCGGTGCTCGCCGTCGTAGAACGGCTCAAGGAGGAGGGTACGCCGGAGGGTTCGCCATCCTGTTTAAACAAAACACATGGTAACAAGTTAGTACAGCGTCAAAAAATAATAAAGCATTAAAACAAATGAAAGACATATGTACAATAATAGCAAAAGCATTCAAATAATTAATATAAGTAAAGATAACAATAATAAAGCATTAAAACAAATGAAGACATATGTACACCTGTTGTGTTTGTCTACGAGGAAGGCTGCATTATGCCTGGCATGTGGCAAACAGAGCATAAGTTCGTGCTCGGTGGTGTCTGGTCAAAGTCCCCCCCGCCATACTATCCATATTGTCATGTCACCCTTTAGTCTCTTCTTCCTCCTCCTACCCTACCTAACTTCAGCAGCTCAGGATCAGGCATGAAGTCTCTACCCAAGTATGGAGGCCATTGAGTGGGATCAAGGTAAGGCTCGAAGCTGCTCTGCATATGCGACGGGTGTTGCTCCGGCGATAGTACTCGGACATATATGGTACGGCCTTGTAGTTATATCCGCGCGCGATTACAGGACGCAATCATGTTGAGAGCAAGGGGCATGCATTATCTGCGGCACGTTACAACTGCATTCCACTCTTTGAAGATCGATCCGATAGTTGCGACCACCGTAGCGTTCCCCGCCCATGGTAGTTCCACCCTTTGCTCGAACATTATAGATTTGTCTGGTTGGTCCATAAGCCTCACAAGTTAGCTGCGTTGCCCAGATCTCATTTTCCTGAATGTGCTCATTTCCCGCCTTTCCAAATTCACCATCCGTTTGTAGGTTGTCTTGAGCAATGGACCACCTTTTCACAAAATACTCGTTGGTCTTGTGAAACGAGTACTCAACGATTCCAGAAACGGGCAAGGCTCTAACACCGGTGAATACCTTGTTGAAAGACTCCGATGAGTTGGTGGTCATTATGCCGAACCGGAAACCGCCCTCATCGTAAGCAAGCGCCCACTTCTCCTTGTGTTCCATCTGTCTCTCGATCCAGGCCCTGGCAGCACTGTTTAACATTTTGTCCAACTCTTCCATTGTTTCTTTGAATTTGTGCTCAGTTTTAACACAACATAGCTCTTTCACCTTGGCACAAACCTCCTTTTTTCTCTGCCGACGCCAGAAATTGGCGGCAAAGTGACGCATGCACCATCTGTGCACTAGAGGAGGACAACCCTCTATCTCCTCCTCTGCGGCACGAAGCAACCCAACATGACGGTCCGAAATCAAACATATTGTCCGAGAAGGCCCTAACACTTGTATCCGTAGCAGGGCCATGAACCAAGACCAAGACTCAACGTTCTCCCCCTCAGCCAAGGCGAAAGCAATTGGAACTATCTGGTCCTCGGGATCAACAGCCGCCGCCATCATCAACACACCCTTGTACGCTCCGGTCAGGAAAGTACCGTCCACAAGTATGACTGGACGGCAGTACTGATAAGCATGCTCTGTTTGTGCAAAAGACCAAAATACACGCTGAAGCACATGTGTAACCTTGCCGGTGTTGCGGTCTATATACTGCCCATTGGTGTGTGGAAACCATTTTAGGCCAGGGTTATAGTATGCCATTGCACACAAAATCCGTGGAATCCTGTTGTACGCTTCATCCCAACCACCCCAACGAATTGCAAGGGCGATCTGCTTCGCACGCCACGCCTTTCCATAAGTCACCTTATAGCCTGTGAATCCAAATATGGAGATAAGCAATTGTGAAACAGATACGTCGGCGTCATCATCAACAAATGCCAAAATGCGCCGTGCAAGGTATCTTGCCGTCAACTGAGGATGTTTTTCTTGTCCCTTATTTGTAAAACAGGTATGCGGTTGTACTACTTTACTGATTCTCCACTTGCCATCAGTTCTCTTGCGAGCATTCAGCCTCCAGGGACAACTATGATGCATACACCTGATGTGGTACCTCAAACTAATATCAGAATGGCTGACCGTGTACGGTCGATGATGATGCACAGCATAGTGCTGAAGGAAAAGCTTCAGCTCACTCATAGTGTTGAAAATCATACCCTTCTGAAGAATACAATCTGTATGGTCATGCAGTGTTTGCTTGCACAGGTTCAATCCAGTATCACAAACAGCCTGGTCCACCATACTGACATCCCTATAACTTGGAACGCCTCTAAACTGCATGTTAACCGACCTCAATTGCTGCAGCTCTGTCTCAGTCAAAGGATCAGGCGGAACATAATACCGTGCTTCGCTAAAACGCCCCCACGCATCAAAATGTGTATGATCCTCTGGTATATCAGTGACTAGTCTCCCTGGAGGATGCATATTCTGAGGAACCGGCTGTGGCATAGCACGAACCGGTTGTGGAATAGCACGAACCGGCTCTGGCATAGCAGAAATATAACTGTCCTCTTCTTCGTCATAGTCTGAATCATCATCAGAATCATAGTTTTCATCAAATAGTTGTGCCTCATGCTCCTCCTGCTCCTCCCGCTCTATGTCGGCCACATCAAAATCATTGTTTATTTGACCGACGTCAGCGTGGGCATCTTCAGTTGCATACACCGTCTCCTGCGTGGGGTGACCATCAATGTCCATAGTCATCGGAGCTGCATCGTCATCATCCCCTACCTCCTGTGCTTCACCATCGTTGCCATCATCGGACGCCTCTGCCTGCTTCCTCAAACCATCCACTACCACGATCTCACCCATTGTCGAATTGGATGCCATAACGATCGCCTGGTATTTTGCCCAGTCAGCCTGGTTGCGCAAGGGCAACAACGCATAGTTCGACCTAATCTTGCCACTGTCAAATCTCCCTTTCAACGAGAAATCACCATCAAACTTCTCCTTCAGACGCAACATAAGGTCCGTAAAGGAAGGCCGCTCAGTCAAATACTTCGAGTTCTTGTTCCATGTTATCATCAAACAACCCGTCTCGTTTACTAACTGTGCCTCCATAAAACAATGTGAATACAGTGTCCATCTACAAAGTCAATAGTGCAACTAAGGTCAAGTGATGGTCAAGTGATGGTCTTCTCTAAAATACAGAATGACATAAATACTATGTTGTCTTCACTAACCTAACTAACATATTAACGTAAACCCTAAACCCTAAACCCTAGACTAAGTAACTAACCTAACTAAGTAACTAACTAACTAAACCTAACCTAACTAACCTACCTAACTAACTAACTAACTAACTAACTAACTAAAACTAACCTAACATAAACCTAACTAACTAGCTAGCTAACTAACTAACTAACACACTAACTAACTATATAACTAACTAACTAACCACCTAAACTAACCTAACCTAACTAACTAATCTAACCTAACTAACCTAACTAACTAACTAGATAACTAACTAAGCAAATAAATAATAAATAACTAAATTACTAACCTATTTAACTAACTAATTAACGCAAACTACAAAAAAAATAACAAAAAGAAAAAAAAATACCTTCCGGTCGTGGACGATGGTGGAGACGGTGGTGGAGGGGGGCGCCGGTGGCGGCCGGGGCGGCCGGTTCGCCGGGGGCGCCCGGGGCGGCCGGGGGGGGGGGGCGCCGGTGCGCACGGGGGCGGCCGGCCGGGACGGGACGGGGACGAGGCTCGGGGGCGCCCGGGGCGGGGACGAGGCACGGGGACAGGGACGAGGCACGGGGGCGGCGGCGCGGGGGCGGCCGGCCGGGACGGGGACGGGGACGGGGGCGCCCGGGAGCGGCCGGTGACGGCGGCGGCGGCGGGGCTCGACGGCGGCGGCGGCGGGACGGAGGCGCGGGCGGCCGAGAAGGAGGAGAAAGGAGGAGAAGCCGCGGGCGCCAGATCTAGATCGGCTTTGCCGCGCCACCCCGCCTGGCGCGGCAAAGCCGTTGGCCGCGCCAGGCCGCCTGGCGCGGCAAACGCACTAGCCGCGCCAGCCCGCCTGGCGCGGCAAACTGACAGGCGGGGCCCACGCGGGCCTGCGTGGCCGGCCGGTGCCACGGTGGCACTTTTGCCGCGCCGCCATGCATGGCGCGGCTAACGCTTTTGCCGCGCCATGCGGCACGGCGCGGCAAAAGGGTTAGTTTTGAAAAAAAAAATTAAACAGTGTTAATTATGAAATTTTTTATTTAATTGGGTTATTAATAAAAAAAAATTCACCTTTTATGGGGTCGCTCAGGTTTAGGCGATGAAAACGGCCACCACAAATGTGGCGAGATTTAATGAAGGAAAGAGTTGTGGCAGCTATAATTGAATCACAGACCAAACACCTGTCAAGTTCACGTGGCTGCCGTAGTTGTGGCAAGGCGAACCTCGGCGAGGAACCAAACAGGCTTCCCTCCCATTAACTAATTTATGAATTTCATAGTAATAGAAATCCATGTCCTACCGAGACAGAATTTCGAACTTGCTATCCTCTTGCCTAATAGGCAAAGATTGACCTCCGTAGAAAAGGGGTATGGGGCAATTAATGACTTTGAAAACGTGAAATAGCTGATGAGAGAAGTTGTTGTTGAGAAATAGGAAAGTGAAATGAAAAAACCAAAAAAAAGCTCTGCCCTTCCATCTCTTGGATAAATAGAGAGGGAGGATTTGTTCTTCTACTAGGAGGTCTAGGAGTAGTATTACTTACCAACCTAAGCTACTGGGCAACGAAATGGATTTTGGAATTTATTGACATTCTCTAGAAAGGGTACCGTCAATAAGCCCGTTGGCACAGAAACCATTAAGAGAACGCCCAATAACTTATTGGGTACTGTACGGAGTATTTGAAATACGGGAAAGAAGTACCACTCGGGTAATAAATATTTATTGGATACCTAACTTACTCATGTTTATTTATATTTATATTTTTTTTTATATGCCATACGTACCTCAGGCTCAGGCATGCTGTTTCGTCGTACAATGTCGTTCGAGTTCATGGGAACCACATGGTTTGAAATCTGGACCATGTGATGTTTCACGTGTTTTGACTTTTGAACCTTACAGTCAGCTTTCATTCGTGTTGATCTGCTGCTTTGGGTTTTGAATATGGATACCGATGCTGGCAGCTGAAGTCCCAGGGTAGCATAAAGAAGTGGCCAATCAAAGCGATGCATATGCAGTGCAACAGTACTCTTATGGTCATGGATCGCGCCATGTGCTTGGGAAACTTTTTTTTGCCTATGACGACTGCGGCGACAATTTCTCTGATTTCCTTCACGAGGCAGCGGCGGCCGTTTTGTCCTTTCACGATGCCCGCTCGTTCGAGTGACCACATTCCACGTAGGCTTCACGTAGACATGAACATTTTGACTTCAGCCCACCGGACCTGTGTGGCGTAACGGTCCTAGTCCCATGGCCCACCGGTCACCGTCAGCCTCTGACAGCCGAACCGATGTTCCGCGTGATTAAGACTGTTCGTCACTGGGTTGCATCAGCGCCCATCGTCCGCAGGATCATCTCACAATTTGGTCACAGCACTGGATACTTTTACAAATAACATCGGAATACAGAGCGGAAGACTTAAATAACATTAGTTTTACAAACTGAGGTTCCAAATAAGATTGAAGGTGTAGTTATTACAAACCAAGTTCGGATGATAGAAATAGGCAACGTAGCGGAGTACAACAAAATAAGATACTTGCAATCACCCAGCCCGAGGGTGTACACTTTAGTCTTCGGCCTCATCGGCCTCTTCCTGGACGATGTCATGCAGCAGGGCGCAAGACACATCGGGGACTCAGTCATACCTGCAGCATGGGTAACAACCCTGAGTACTGGGGTACTCAACAAGACTTACCCGACTAAAGAAAAGGAAGAAGACTCAGGAATGAGAGGCTTAGGAAGTCAAGGTAAGGCTTAAGCAAGATCAAGTATTTTGCAGAAAAAACATTTTGTAAACCTTGTTCTATTTTGGAAGGTTCAAGTATTTCTCAATTCTTCATTGCTCATGATTCTTTTTACCTTTCAAAAACATACCTAGTTGAGAACCACTCTCCGTTGACAGTCAGTGACCAAGTCTCCATAACCGAGGAGCAACGTTAATCCGGATAAATAATACTCAGCTGAGGATCCCTATCCACACTGCATATGTAGCACCCAAGCTTGCATATGCCAACTCGTCTACCACGATTCCTCCAAGATTGGGCCCAGTCCTACGCCACCCGGAAGTACAGTACACCACTCATATCCAGGTACGACGACCACGTGGGTACATGCTACTTCCGCCATCTCTCCACTCCCAGTGCGCGGTTGTCGGTCCAATAAAGTATTCCTCGGAGCCAGAGCTTTCCGAAGTATGTGAATAGTTGCAAGTCTTGGCCAGCAGGCCCCCATACGGATGGTCCCTAATTTTTCTGCCAGAACCATACCTTGGTTATATCTCACCCAAGCGTAATAGTCCTGTCAGTTTTTCAACCCTGTCCCGGTCGGTGTCAACTGTTGAGTCCCGGACTACAACATGACGGCACCGTAGGCTCAGACAACCTTTCCTCGCTGTTGACTAGGTACAGATCAGATACTTAGCCAACAGTCGGGAGTAAAGCCAAATTCCCATAAAAATTCTTTAAGTGATCACACTTTTGAAATTGACATTTTATTGCAAATCTATTGTATAGCATCACTAAGCATTTGCACATATTTTTTTTAAACAGGGCAGGTGGATCTTCTGGTGGAGGTAAACAGTGCAGGTAATAGGTCATCACACAACTCCTATAACCTAATGCAGTAGTTTAACTCAAAGACATTTTAAGTAAACCTTTTATAAAAACAAGGAAGGGTTAAAATGCACCGGGGCTCGGGGTCGGCAGTGCAGGTGTCGGAGCTCGGGGTCGCCTCAGGGGTAGGTCCGTCAGCGGCTGCTTCGACTTTGATGCCTTCTCCTTCGGTCACTATACGGATGCAATGATGTATGCTTAAGAGGATGCTGACATGAACAATAGGCTTGCTAAAACGCAGGACAAAATCTACTGATTCTAGAGTACACTTTCCATCGCGTAAGTAACTTCTTCTTAGTGTGGACATAAAGTAACTTATCTTTATCTATAAGCAAAATTAATCAACCTATTAAGCATCATTTATCCGACCTAAACACAAATCATGCATGGCATCACACAACATCATAGACCAAATGGGTGAGGGTCTATGAACAACAAACAATCCCAAAAGTCACATCACAGGGCATGCAACATGAACCCTACTTGATTTTTCTATTTTTCCTAATTATTTAAAAGGTCATTTTATGAAGTTGCTCCAAAAATTACCAAATTAATCTCATAAGTTCATTATGGTATAAAAGATGGCAAAACAAATTTCATAATTTTTGGAGGTCATTAAGATGCTCAATTAAAATCAGTCATTAATTACAAAAGGCACTATTTATAATTAAAATAAATGCTCAAAAATCAACTTGTTCCAAAAGACTTCAAAATTTCACCAGAGACTAAACATGGCATAGGGAACTCTCAAAATTTATCTCATGATTTTTGGAGTTATAACTGATTTTCTAAAAATCTAAAACCATCCATTTATTAACTAAAAGAGGGATTTTACATTTTCAAATTCTTGCAGAAAAGTCAAGTTTTATATTTTTATAAAATACTTCAAGGTATAAAGTTCTACCATGAATTTTTCAGAATTTTTGGAACCATACAGAAAATCACACTAAAAGATGAAAACTGAACACTATTCACATCTTTCAAAAAGGAAAAAGAGCACTATGTTCCTTCCTCGCAGGGCTCGGGCGAATCGCAGGCGAGGCGGACGGCGGACCGGCCGCTCGGGGCTCACGCTGGGAAAGCCGAGGGTGGGGGAAGATTCGCGAGCTCACCGTGAGTCGGGAGGGAGGCTCGGCGAGGCGGTGCAGGGTCGGAGGAGGGAGTCCGACGGTGGTGGCGGATCTCTTCGGCGGCGACCGGCGTCCGGCGGCTCTGTCCACCAAAAGAGGTCGCCGAGGGTGCGGTTAGGAGCGCGCTGAGGTGGGGAAGAGAGGGCAGGGGTCGGAGGGAAAGAGAAGCACTCACGGCGGCGAATTTCTCGCTTAGCCGAAACGCGGCCGTTTGCCGGAGTCGGGGACGAAGCTCCTGCGCCGGCGATAGGAGGCGGTAGAGGTGAAATGGTTGCTCGGGAAGGTGGAGCAGCTCAAGGCGAAGGCGGTGGGGGCTCGGCGGGCGCTGGGGTGGTCTGGTGGTTCGGGGTGCCGTGGTGGCGGCAATGGCAGAAGCTCAGCGGCTTTTATAGCCGCGGGGCGGCGCCGGGGGGGGGGTCCGGGTGAGGGGTGAGGAGCATTCGCGCGGCATCAACGGAGGTAGGGAGCAAGGTAGGGCGGCTCGGTGTGGGCGGGGAGCTCGCGCGCGGCGTGGCGGCTTGCCGGCGGCCGGTAGCTGCCCGCTGTCCGCGGCCGTAGGGGAAGGAGGAGGGTAGGTAGGGGATGGCGAGGCGGCGGTAGGTAGGGGCTCGGGGAGGTCGAGCGCTTAGCGCTGGCCTCGGGCGACACGGACGCGGGTCAGCCGGGCTCGGCGAGGCTGACGCTGCGCCGCCGTCGGCCGGGGCCCCCTTGCTTTAAAGCTCGTGCGCAGTGACATCATCCTCCCTTCTAACTGGATTTTTAAAATCACTCCCAAAATTTGAACTGAGCAGCAAAAACTCAAAACACCAAAGTTGTGCAGAAAAGGAGACCTACAACTTTGTCAATATGAACTTTTTCTGAAACTCAACAGTTTTTGAGATAATTTTGAAAACCGAAAAGGGGACAAAATTGAAGTTTGAAAGAATTTGAAATTACTTCTGATTTTATATTGAAACTTGAAAATCTGCAAACACCAAAGTTGTTTCTCTTGACAAGATCTACAACTTTGCTAAAAGGACCAACCTCAAATTTTGAATAGTTTTTGAATTAGAAAAAGAGGGGTAAAACTAGAGTTTGGAAATTAGGGTTTTTCAAAAGAGATTTAAATTCTATTTCTGATTTGAACTTTGATCAACACAAAACAAACATCAGGGCACTCAACTGAACAAGATTCACACAAACTAGACATAGAGGTGAAATTATCATTTTGCCCTTATAGGAAGATTTGAGCCCTTAGGGTTTTTGAAAAAGAGATCACTACAAGTCACTCCAGAAAAAGGTAAATGCAAAAGAAGCACTAGACAAACATAATGCATGGCAAGGATGATTAATGACTAAAGATGATGACATGTCAGGTTAATTACATATTAATCACCAGAGGTGTTACAACCTGTCTGAGCCCGTTGGGTTTTGATCTGTTCATAAACTTTTATTTTTAAAAAAGAAGTTATTTATATCTATATCTGTATCTATGCCTTAATATTAAAGAGGTAAAAAAATTACTTCTTTTTTGTATCATTTTTTTATATGACCTACTCTAACTAACTTTGTGAATGTGAAAATTATTTATATTCATCATCCGTTTAAAAACCTATTCTTATATTATTATGTAAGGTTGTTGAGAAAATAACTAAAAATCCTAATCTGTTTACAATTTCACTGTTATTGTATTAGTTAAAGACTGTTAAGAGAATAACAAGGAGTCCTGATCTAAATAGATCCTCCAATCTTGAGTAACACGAATAGAATAGGAATCCTAGAAAAAATAACAATCTTGGACGCACTGTTTCATTTTCCCCCCTTTTTCATGTGAATTAGAATACATGACACATTAGTTAAATTAACATTGAGCCACAAGTTATATAAATAACTATATCATAAATCATGTGTTCTGTTGCAACACACGAGTATTTTTGTTAGTATTATTGGATACATCAATATATTACAAACATTCTGGATTAGACTATAGATATCTAGAAACTGATTTTCATCTAAATTATATTCACGCTATGAATAGCTTCAAATCTCAAAACAAACATGTACACCACTTTGTAGTGTGGGTGACCGTATAGACAAACACTCTCTAATCTTACTGCCTAGAATTTTTTTTTTGTTTGAGTCTAGCCATAAATATTTATTGCAAAAAGTCCAGTTTGCCTCCCTCAACTTTCGATGAAGTCCGCTTTTCCTCCCTCAACTCCAAAACCGGACAAACAACCTCCCTCAACTTTTGAAACCGTATATTTTACCTCCTTGGCCGGTTTTGAACAGCGGTTTTGCTACAGTACCCGTGGTTTTGCTACAGTAATTCTGGTTTTGTTTTTTTGTTTTTTTATTTATTTTTGCTGAAACTTTGAAAAATCATAGTAAATCACAAAAAATCATAAAATATAAAATCTAATTTTGTTCGATTCCACATGAGTAGATCTATATAGTAAATATATAATATGGTATACTTTAGTACAAAGTTTTTGTTGTGGCTTTAGATCTATGCTTTTTGTAACTAAAAAAATTATAACTAAGTTATACATGATCTAATGAGTATAAATTTTTTTAATACAGTTGAAACATACAATAATTAGCTCACCATAAAAATTTGACCATATTTAGACTATAGAAACTGCATGTATGAATTATTACAATTAATTCCATACAATAATATGTTTTTTCTGTAATTATTTGGAATAATTCATAGCTACAATTTCTATAGTCAAATTATGGTAAAATTTTTATGGTGGGTTAATTATTGTATGCTTTAACTGTATTAAAAATTTATACTCATTGAATCATGTATAACTTAGTTATAAATTTATTTTAATTATAAAAAAGCATAGATCTAAAACTACAACAAAAACTTTGTACTAAAGTATATTATATTATATGTTCACTATATAGATCTACTCATGTGGAGTCCAGCAAAATTGGATTTTCTATTTTATGTTTTTTCTGTGATTTACTATGGTTTCTTAAAGATTCAACAAAAATAAATAAAAACCATAGTTACTGTAGCAAACCACTGTTACTATAGCAAAACCATCATCTAAAACCGGCCAGGGAGGTAAAGTGCACGGTTTCAAAAGTTGAGGGAGGCTGTTTGTCCGGTTTTAAAGTTGAGGAAGGAAAAACGGACTTCTTCAAAAGTTGAGGGAGGAAAAACGGACTTCTTCAAAAGTTGAGGGAGAAAAATTAGACTTTTTCCATATTTATTCTAGTTGTGCACATGTGGTCCGAGGCCCGGTCTGAAAAAAAAGTGTCCCGAATTGCCTAGTAGAATAGTCATGGCGAGGATTCTTTTGTCCAAAATAAACTGGGCTTAAGGTTGTCCCATCTGCAAACGAAATCGGGAAAGCGAAGGCTGGATACAGTACATGGCCCAAAACTGCTACAAGGCCTTAAATTGAGGTGGCAGGATGACATGGCTGGACCTTGAGAATAAAAATCATCACGAACGCCACTGGAATTTTGGAAGTGCTTAAGAACGCATCGAATTCGAAACTCCAAATCACTCGCAAAATCGCAACTCACGGAGGAAATGTCCCAGATCCTTTGCCGCGTTGATAGTTATGTACGCTGGCCATGGAGTGACAACACCTCCGGTGAGCTCCCCTTTGCTGACAACTGACAACTCCACTAAGCTCCTCTGTATTTTTTTTCTAAGAGCATGTGCAAGTGTTTCATATGTTTTACTTGGCAAATCTTATATTTTGTTAACTTTAAAAAAATATGCCAAGTAAAAATAGAGCTTCTCTTCAAAAGTTTGTTATTTTTAACTTGTCAAAACTAAAAACACTTTTGCAAAGTAAACGCTAAACTTTTATCTAAATCAAAAAAGGTCCTTCCATATTTTTTTTTGTCTCTTGTACTTTCATAACTAGAAGTCTAGAACGCTGGAAAGAGTTTGTAATCATTTTTCAGACTTTTAATCATTTTTGCCAATTGGTATAAGCGCGCGTAAAGATACGCACTGGAGAGGGGGATATGTCATGTTAGGAAAATTACCAAGTTAAGATAGAAAACTCTTGGAGATACTCTAATACGGGTAACGAAGGAGTTCTCGTCGAAGTGGAATAACGGTGTCTCATTTCATTTTGACGGCCACTCAAATCGGCACGACTTATAACGCGGCTGATAAGTTGAAAGCCTAAAACGACTGATTCGTTGTTAGAGAAAAATATTATTTTACGATTAATTTGTACAGATTAAATACTGTTCCAGTTTCGGGATGTTAGGTTCCCACTCCCTAGAATTTAACCACTAGAGTTTAGTCACTTTTAGTCACTAAAGTTCCAAACAACCACACTAAAAATCATGTTTAACACTACCACTAAAGTCACATCCATTAAACTTTAATGGAACTCTAGGGATGGGAACCAAACACTCCTTATTGTAGCGTGCTGAACAGCAGGACAGCCTAGAGGGACGAAAGGATTTTCAAATAAATCGTGTAGACACAGGAAGCTGCCAAGCTGGATCTGTTTGCAAGCTGTCCGTTTAAAAGGTGGAGACATTCGTACGTGCATAAAAACTCGTCATATGAATATATGTATAGTATTTTAAATAGCAGGATAATAATCGTTGTCATGTTGCAAACTACTTCCTCCATTTTAAATTATAAGTCATTCCAAAAATTTGGAGAGCCAAAACTTTTTATATTTGATACAATTATAGAGAGAACATAAAGATTGATTTATGACATCAAATAGGTATACTATTAAAATATAACCAATAAAAAATCTAATAATATTTAATTGGTATCATAAATATAATTATCTCATTATATAAATTTGGTTAAACTTAACAAACTTTGAATCTCCAAAAATTTTGGAATGATGGGATGGTGAGAGTACTACTTCGTTTGAGATCATAAGGTATATTTCATTTCACAAGGAAAAGACTTTGACCGATAATCAAACTATCAATATTAGCATTATATGATGAAAACAATCATAATCACAATCACAAGTACTTGGCATTAAACTTTTACTTTAAAAACAACTCATTAGTAAAGATATTGGTTAGTAATTTCAAACAACATTAAATAAGTCTTGTCATTTCAAACGGGGTAGAAAATTGCTAGTTGCAGTATTCTGTTCAGAAGAGGAGATCAAAGAACATGATAGATATGGGGTTTCCCCACAGATACACGTACATCCAGCCTTATCCACATACTTAAGTTTTAGCATTTGTCCTGTTCCATCTTACTATGGGCCTGTTTGGTATAGCTCACAATAACTTCATGAGTTGTTGTGAGCTGTTTTTTTTTTTGCCAAACACCATTTTACAAAACAGATTCACCCATGAAGCTGTTTTATCCCCTCTCTCACAAAAACAGCTTCACCCATGAAGCTGAAAAAAGTAGCTTTTCACAGCTTACACCTTCATTTCTCTCTCCCAACCATGCATGAAGTTGTTGTGAAGCTGTTTTGCCAAACATTTTTTTCAAAACAGCTCAGCTTCACCTAGTAAGTTGCTCATGAAGCTATTTTCCAAAAAAAAAAAACAGCTTCACTGGTGAAGCTGAGCTGTACCAAACATGACCTATAGTTAGATTCTGCCATTCCGGTGGAAGGAGATTGGACACTGGAGTTGGTGATTCTTCATCCTATTGGATTTTACAAACCAGTGAAATAAGCGAAACACTACTGAACATTTTACACCTGAACAACTCTAAAACATCTCTAGTCTAGGAGACAAAAGCTGCTGAATCGCTCTACCCAACCACGATTATTAACTATAGCGCATAAGCGGGCTCGACGAGGAACGAATCGATGTAGTCAAAGTCCATGCGGTCCACGCCGCCGCTGGCCGGCGACATCCCCACGGGCTGGAACGCCCCCTCCGTCGGCGACGACGGCACCGACACCGGCGGCGGCGCCCACACCGCCGACAGCAACCTCCGCGCCTTCCAGCCGAGCACGATCTTGTTCGGCGACGTCTCCTCCATCGTGTACCCGTCGTTGAACAGGCCGAGCAGCAGCCTGGCCTGGCTGTGGTTGAAGCAGCTCAGCGGCACGGCCCTGAACCCGTTGCCGCGCATCCACTCCCCCCACCGGCCCTCGCCTCGCCATCGCCGTCCACGGCACGGTACGCCCGGCTCACGGCGCCGGCGATGTTCGGGGCGAGGATGGCCCGCTCCACTAGGCCGCGGACACGGCTCTGCGTCGGGAACCCGGCCTCCAGCGAGTCCCACACCGCCGAGTACCGGTGCAGCTCCTCCATGAACCGCGCCACGAAGCCGCCCGCCTCCTCTCGTCGTCCTTCTCCGCGTCCCCCTGATCCTCCTCAACCACCGTCACGACCTTGGCCCCGAGCGTGGCCATGCCGGCCAAGAAAGACGCCACCGAGCCGGTGGGCCGCCTAACGGTGGTGGTCGCGGCGGCTTGGTTGAGCACGCAATTGGCGACGAGGGTCTCCCCCTTGACCATCCGGACCGTCGCCGGACGGAACCGCTCGTCCGAGTCGAGACGGCACTGCCCAAACGAGAAGGGCTGCCCGATGGACGCCGCGAAGGCGGCGAGGCGACGGCCGGCCTCCTGCACCGCCCGGGCGCCACCGCCGCCTCCTCGGGAGACGGCGGTTATGCGCAGGTGCGGCGGCGGCACGCCGTCGGGGCGCGAGGTCATGGCCTGCATCAGCGACGCCCACTGGACGCCCTCGGCGATGTCGTAGTCGACGACGTGCACGCGCCGGTCGCCCGCCACCGCCTCGAGGATGGCCTGGTTCGCGGTGAAGTGGCCGAACTTCATGTACGGCGACATGTCCTGCAGCATCTGGAATGCCGTCAGCACGTCGCCGGTGTGCTGCAGGTGGTGGCCGTGGGACGCGGCGGCCTGCCTGCCGCTGCCGGAGCCGCCGGCTCCCCCGACGGGGTGGGAGCCGTCGAGCAGCGCCTGCAGCGCGTCCGTGAAGTGCGTGGCGAGGCGCTCCATGTTGGAGACGGCGGCGTTGTCGCCGATGTGGGAAACCATGTGCTTGAGCCGAACCAATATCACCCGGGCCAGCTCCCGGCTCTTTTGCGGGCCGGAGAGCGCCTCGGCCGCCGCCATGAGCAGGTGCAGCAGGCGCAGGCCCTTCTCGTGGCAGTCGCCCTTCTGCGCGTCGCCGTCGTTCACGGGAGTGCCGGGGTTCGTCGTGGTGGTGCTGCTCGGGGCGGAGCCATTGGAGCAGCAGTACACGTCGTCCGGGGACATGGCCGGGTTCAGGTCGGCCGACAAGCCGAGGAGCGTGTCGTCGCAGAGCATGGACTCGATGAGGCCGTGCAGGTCCTGGGCGCCGTCGTCAGGGCAGAGCGAGCCCCAGTCGGTGACCGGGGACAGGGCGTTCCATGCGTACATCCCCATGACGTCGTCCAGCGATGGCGACGACGACGAGGTTGTCGTGGAGCTGCAGCCAGAGAGCTCGACATCCCCGATCACGTCGTCCATAGTCACTTCCATGGCCTGCGCTTGCGTCCTGTCCTCTCCCCGTAGGTGAGTGTCACTCGTGCCGATCTGTGCTCTGATTTGGCGCTGGGAATGTTTTGGCGCGTGGGAACAGGGGGGAAGATGGATCGGTGGGAGGGGAGCAGGGATTCGACGAGTACGGGTGGTGGACACAGAGGGGCGGCGGCCTTTTTATAGACCCGGACGAGGGACCTGCACAGACCCATTTTTGGGCGCCGGGACCCCGACGGCCCGGCGCTGGCGCTGGCGCTGGCACGATGATTTGGATTAGTATATTTGACGAGCAGGACGGGTTTTGTTTTTCTTGTTAGATAAAAAATATACAAACAGTACTAGTAAGTTTTATCCATTTTATCCATCGTACAATGTCATCGTAGTCATCTTTAAGGCTTGGTATAATCGTAGAATGGTTGGATTTTTATGATAAAATCTCCTAAAGTGGCTGCTCATAAAGTGAGTGAATGGATTCTTGAACCAGTGGAAGAAGACAGCGAGGAAAGAAAGAGGAAGCCTGGAAGTTGGAGGAGCTACTCGGCATGCTAAAGGAGGGCCTAGCACGATATGGCGACCATCGTATTAAACTATCTGTAATAGGATAGTAATCCTTTTGTTTGGAACGAAATAGATTGGTTGCGCTAAACTCGTAGATAATCTATTCGAACATAGGGTATTGTGGTTTGGTCGATGTAGCGTAGAGAGTCTGTTTTGGCGATGTAGTTTCGGAAGCTCATTTTTATAAGTTGGCAACCATAATGCATATTATTTTACAATTTTAACAGAAGCGGGGCCATAGTCATCGGTCTAAAAGAACCATGCATGCAGCGTAATGTTATGCCAACATTTTCTATGAGATAATTTCATTTATTATTAATATTACTCCCTCCATCCTATTTTCCTAATTTAAGTTTGACCAAGTTTATAAAAAAATATTAATATTTATGATATAAAGTAAATATTATCAGATTTATCATCAAATATATTTTCAAAGCACATATATATTGACACTTGTCTTCATAAATTTTGTCAAAGTAAAACAATTTGACTAAAAATAAAGTTAAACTGCTCTTATTTTGGAGTGGACAGAAGCGAAAATTTATTTATATACTCACTCCACTATAAGATGTTTCATACCTTTTACTATGCACCTAGAAATGTTAAACATCTTACACGGGTTACCGTACTCCAAATGGGCTCTTAGGAATTCATATGGTTTCCTGTTGGGTACCATCAAACCATACAAAAGTAGTAATTATCTTCCTTTTGTTTCTGTCCACGATTCCGTTCCTTTCTTGTCTTTCTTGTTGGACATAACCGCAACTTTTGTTTGATCTTGTTTCTGTTTGCATCAGTGCACGATGAGTTGTAGGTTGCAAAAATGATCCAAAAGATTCTTCCAACTCACTAAGTAGTGAAGCTTTTTGTAAGTGAGCACTAGCTTGTTTCTATTGATGTCTCATCTGCTGAAGTGGAGATTAGGCCATGATAAGCTTGGTGACTGGAAGCTGAAGGGATATACCCAGCTCTTGGAAACTGATCAAATGAATATCTGTATATCTATTGCTGATTACCTCCGAAAATATCACAATTTGCAGCTTCTCTTAAGAGAAAGAAATTATCTTGGCAGTTTAACTAAACTTGCTGCAAACGGGGCTTGTGGCCAAATCCTCTCTCTTGCAATAGCAGCAAACGAACTAGTCGATTTAAGGCTTTTTAATTTAAAGGGCGTTAACAGGGCCTACACGGCTACACCCATCACTCATACGTGACAAATGAAGGTTTTCCACATGTGATTCCAAATGATCAGCCATATTTAATTTGTCTCTCTGTTGGGGAGGGCTGAGGCTGCTATAAGGACCAGTTATTTTAGTGCTGATACGGAGGAGCGTCCAATAATAAGGGAAGAAAAAGACAAATTATGCAGAAATTGGTTTATTTTGTAGAGTTTTTTCCATTCAATCGGAATTTTACTCTTTAAAAAAACAAATCTTAATTTACTTAGCAATTAGCATTCACTTTACGGTCTTATTGTCTTGTGAGTGTCATATGCTAGCCCTAATATAGTCCGTATGGTCTTTATGTTGCAAATTCAAGATCCCTGGTCTTAACCGTCACGGAAAAAAAAGAGACTTCTGGTCATGCTCTATGCTCTACTCCACTCCCTCCGTATCATAAATAGAAGACGTTTAGGACAGCGACACGGTCTTCAACGCATAACTTTGACCATTTATTTTTTAAAAAATATTTATTGTAAAGTGGTATATATATACTTTTATGAAAATACTTTTCAATATAAATTTATTTATATGATTTTTACATTTTTAACTCAATAATTTAAAAGTTATTCATGATTTATATTCCCAATGTTTGACCGAATTTTTTTTCAAAACGTCTTCTATTTGCTATACGGAGGGAGTATGTCAGTATGTCACTGTACCTGGCAATCTTCTATGCTTCTTTACCTTTCATGGGGAAAATCCACCTCTATTGTTTGCATTTGGTTTTGAGCAAATTGACAACTTGACCTCCATGGCTCCATCTCCCAACTTAGTGGGCCATGCATCAACATTTAACTTATCCTAAGCAGTCAATTTTTCAATTTTTTTTTGAAAAGAAGTATTTTATTAATTCTCAATTATTACATTGAGTTTGGTACAATAATAATTACAAACCCACTTCCGACGTGTACAGAAAGGGCACAACCTAAACCAAACAAATAAAAAAAACTGCCCAACACTCTAATGATTATCAATCCTAAGACTGTAGATCGCGACCAATTTTAATCAGCCATGAACCACTGTTAATAACCTGCAAGCAAAAGTTGACAGCCTATATATACCCTTTCAGTTTTCCCAAGCCACTTGCTTTGCCGTTTGCCCCCCAGACCACTGGAGCGAATCCATTCCACCACCTAGGATAGAGCCTGACGCCTCCATGTAAAGAACATATGATAGAGAGCTCTCTCTCTCTCACTCACTCACTCCTTCATCGTCCCCTATCCCATGTTGCTATGGAATCTTGTAATATGCCTACGTTCCCACAGCCAGCGGTCAACCAAATACTAAAATTTCATGGATCATGGGAAAGAGCCAGTGCCGGCCGGCAGTCCAGTTACGGGTTACCCACTGGCATGATGCATCTGCCACCAGCACTAGCACAGCACGGCCGGAGACGCATCAACTCCGATGCTGACATGTGGCACCATGCATGCATGGCTGCAAAGCTAGCTAGCTAGCGCGGCCTGGTCAGTCGGTCACATCACACGCTGGCTAGGTGCGTTCCGCCATTAGACATTAGTAAACGGCAAAGCTCCGGCCGGCCGGCCGGAGCCGTCGCGGTCGCCGTCCGTGGTCCGGATGACCAAGTGGTACGGTGGCGATCGAGTAGCAGTACAACTTTACAAGGCAGGCAGGCAGCTAGCGTTGTCCCCTGATGTGTGCGTCTGCGTCCAACTGGAAGTCTGGAACTGGGGAGATAAAAAACTACTCTCTTTGTCCAACAAAACATGCAACTATGGGTTCCGTGCCACGAAAAGTAATTTGTGTTTAACAAAATTTCTAGTAAATACTATTCACATTTACGACTCTAAATTAATTTATTAAAAAATACATTTCGTAACGAATCTAATGGTATTTATTTGATATCATAAATATTAATATATTTTTATCTATAGTTAATCAAACTAGAGATACAAAACCATGACACTGTGCTAGAATTGCATGTTTTTATGGACGGAGGGAGTAGCACGCTGCTTCGCATCGTTGCGAGGTCCTCGCATCGGGATTGGCGCGCCGGCCGGACACGACAGCGACCGGCCGCCGGTGACCGGGAGCGCCGTTGGCCGGGGGCGAGGATCGGACGACGACGTCGCCAGGCAACTATTTCATCAATCGGTTAGGCAAAAAAGCGCCGCGCCGTCTCTTGCGCGCGGCCTGGTGTGTGGAGCGATATGGGTGGGTTGATGGGAACTTGCTTGTTGATGCTTGCGGGGGCAGACGTCATGCGTGCCTGCAATTGTTTAAGGGTGGTGCCACTTGGCACTAGACAAATGCTTGCTTCCCGCGTCGTCTTGTGCGTGTCCGACACGATGATGGAGGATTAATAGATGGTTTTGATGCTGACAGGGGCTAAAATTCATTTGGTGGCCGCTCATGGACGTCGTCTTGCGGATGCGTGTTTAAATTAGGTTTTCCTAGTGTGCTGGTCTATGAGCTACTTTTCGAAGAGGAAAGAAATGATCGATCTTGATTGCTATATATGATGTGTTCCTCAACTTGTTGACTAGGGTAGATTACAAGGGTGAAATCTATCTAGCGATATGTATTACTTTAATTAAGTAGTGTTGCCGTCTGGTGAAATCTAGCGAGAGATATAAGTAGTGTTGCCTTCTCTCTCGCTCTATCCCAAGTGGAGTGTTTCTTAATTATTGTTGCATTGCATTGCATTATATTAGGTACTTTAAATGCCTCTTTCAATCCACCAGATTTCTAGCGCTACCTGCTGACTTTGCCCGGACAGACGGCTGATCGACTAACTATTCATCGATACTGTGTTGCCTGAAAGAAGTTCAGAGTTCACCGGAACTCAAATCCCTGCTGGCTATTTTCGTTGCAGAGAAATAACTGCCATTGCTACGCTACGTGCTCTATTTTCTTAAACAAAATACTGTACGAGATAATAACAAGCTTCCTTCACACAAGAAGTGGCCCAGAGAAGAAGAGAATCTCAATCTACTGTATTTCAAGAAGAACCAAAAGGATAACATTCCCTTCCCTAATTGGACCACCTGCTCCAGCTGTCTGCAACGGTCCAAGCCCCCCATTCCGTTTCCAGCTCCCATCTGCCAACTTGAAGATGCTCGAGATTAGAAAGACGATGAGACAGCTTTCCAGTATGCAAACACGAGCTCTCAACTCTTGCTCTGTCGTCTCTTGTGGCATCAGCAGCTAGCAGCCCAATCCGGTGGCATATGCTCGGCATAACCCCCAGCTAGGGCCCAGGTATATGCTCAGGCATGCATGACCCGCCTATCGCGATTGCATCACCCGGCCCGGCCTTTTTGGTTGATTAAATAGATCAATTAATCACGAGACTGAATGCAATAAAGTGGTTTCTTGTCGCGGCCTGGGTCAGAAGGGCATCGAGAATCAAACGCTGGTAACGTTAACATGCCGGGCGATGCCATCAGCGATAAATAAACTAAAGCCGCAAGGAGGAAAATGCTCTGCATTATATTTGTTTAGTTTCTGGTGATGATGGTCGATGCATGCTTCGGTAAGCGAAGTGGGGCTAAAATCATTGCTTGCGGTGGTTGTGGAACCGACCTATGAATTCAACGCGATCTGGGCGGCGAAAATGTTTATAAATTCTGCGACCAGAGCCTATTAAATTGACATCAGCTCATGGAGTTTGCTTGCAAACTTCAGCTAACCTGCACCTGAAACCAGTTCCCGCACGGTCGTTCGTTTCTTTCGGATTGAAATAAGGTGGGGAACCATTGTAGACCGGTAATGAGGGAACCAAAATGATTGACTTGATATGGTTGTTTCTGTTCTGATGTTAAGAGACGACGGTTCTCTAAACCTAAAAAATGAGCTAAACTTAAACCAGACCAAATCAATCAGTCTGCCTCAACTATCCTGTTGAGATAAATCCACTCGGAACATCATGGTTCATGAGGAACCGAACAATGCCTTAGGATGTTTGGTTTGAGGAATGAGTTATTAGTTCGATGATCTTCTTATTTCTCACTCCTTATCTTTTTTTTGTTTATTAGTTTGTAAAATAGAATGAGTTGATGATACATCATCATCTTATTCAACTCAACCTAATAAATGAGTCCAAAGTGTTTTTGAAACCCTTCATATCAACTCAACGTATTTTGATTGAAAAAATAATGAAGAATTGTTTAAAAAGAGTTGTACCCAGTCATCTGATACTGCATCAGGTCAAACTACATAGGAGTAGTGTAGTTCCTCCTATATGACCACCCTCAAATATAAACGTTATCATTGTCTAAAAAAATATTATAAACGTCATATCATGATAAGTAAAACTCTTACTAAGTTACAAGTTAGGTGAATGCTTGGGGCCCTGATCACCTAATCATCAGGCTGTTTTAATCCTTGTGCTAGAAGTAGTGGCAGGCAACTAACATAATTGAATTATGATGAGCTGTTGGCCTTTCCTCGAGAAACTTTCAGAACGAGCTTGTCATCGAAAAAGTGTTTTGGTCTCTACTTCTCTCCACCACAATACACTACAAGGAATAATGCTTTACATGACGATCATAGGAATAATGCTTTACATGACGATCATTTTAGTCATAAACAGTCGAAAACACGTCACAGTTAACTTATCATGACGATCGGAAAATTTATCATGTATCTCACGTCATACATTTGCTGGACCAACTGGAGCCGTCACTGATTGTCATTTCATTTCGTCATAGAATAATCGACAAAGTTTGAGCCTCATGTATCTCACGTCATACATTTGCTGGACCAACTGGAGCCGTCACCCTCGATTTG
This sequence comes from Coix lacryma-jobi var. lacryma-jobi, assembly GCA_009763385.1. Lineage (NCBI taxonomy): Eukaryota > Viridiplantae > Streptophyta > Magnoliopsida > Poales > Poaceae > Coix > Coix lacryma-jobi. The sequence continues at coordinate 17,143,127 of CM019823.1, read as the reverse complement.
AAAGTATCGCTTTTCGTTCATTTCAGCCACGCCATAATAGCCGCCACAGTAAGAAAGAAGCAAGCGAAACAGCTAGAAGCGCTCGCTTCGCCGCGCCCAACTATTCTTATTCACGGGAAAGCCAACCGAAAGATTCGATTCGGACTTCGTAGAGCCGGTGCTGCTGCTGTCTGCGTAGGGCCGTCCCCCACTCCCGTCCCGGGGCGCTAAGGGTTTTTGTTTTAGGAACAGACGGCGGTGTTTTGCTGACGCCTCGAATCGACGCTTGTTGGCGACATGCTAAGTTTTCTCCCCTATTGCTAGTAGGTTGATGGGTCGCACGCCCGGCACACATGTTTTGGCCTTGCTTGTGTGTCCATAACTCAAAATAGGTGACCTAACGGCCGCCGCCCGACTAAACATACCAATAGTCACCAAATTCATATGGGCTACTGAGGAGTAGGCAATGATCTTCTTAAGATCGATCTGTCTTAAAGTGTTCAAGGAAGTATATATTATAGCAATCGCACTTAGAGTATAAATGAAAGGAGTGAAACAAAGTGTCGCTTCGGGAAACATGGGTATTGAAAATCTTAAAAACCCGTAGGTTCCCAATTTTAAAAGAATTCCTGCCAAGATGACGGATCCAGCCGTAGGTGCCTCTACATGGCTTCGGGTAACCAAATATGAACTGGTACCATAGGCACTTTGACGGCAAAAGAGGCGAAAAAGGCAATCCATAGAAGGATTTGGCGCCGCTCACTAAATTCTGTGGTTAATAAAATTTGTAAATCGGTGGTTCCTGTTTGGAGAAGAATCAACAGAATAGCTAATAGCATAAAAACGGATCCAAGTAAAGTATATAGGAAAAACTGATATGCTGCCTTGATCTTTCTTGTCCTCGAACCCCATACCCCTATAATGATGGTAGAGTAAGGGTGGCCCCAAAGCGGAATTGACCGTGGTGGTTGGTCGAAGCTCCAGTGGGTAGCCACTCCCTTCTCAGGGAACCGTACGTGAGACTTCCGCATCATACGGCTCCGTCCCGAGCTTCCGTCGTCGGCCCTTGTCATTAGACCACTATGCTTGTCTTTCCCGCCTTGACTCTCGAATCTTTTGCTTCTCGTGGTGGCGAACAATGCAGCTTGCGTTGCGGGAGATGCCCGCCCATCGGGCCCGGCCTGCTTCCTGCCCGAAGAAGGCTAGCCGGACTAGTGGTAGGGGACCCGACCGTAAAAAAACCCTACCTTTCGAACCCGCCCGTTCGTTATATCTATAGATAGAGAGAGATCCGTGAAAGTCATTGCCTTATGTTATGGTCGCCCCCCCGACTGACGGCCTTTACGCAACTACGACTACTGTGATGTGAGCGGTTTATTGGTTTGATCTTTCCAGCCTCCACTTGTACGAAGATGCATGCATAAGGGACCCGCCCCTTTATTTATCTTTATTTTCTTTATTAGGACAGGACCCTACCCTATTCTCGAACCCTCTGCCGAGCTCTACCCTGCCCTCATTTATTTGGAAGGGGGCCAAAAAATGTCTCCACCTGCTGCCAACAGTCTTTCTTCGGAATTCTACTGAACGGGTCGATCCTCCCCTCCGTTTGTTTTAGCAACTTATCCTAAGGTCTCTTCGCCAAGAACTCTCCGGCAACGACAGAGAACTAACCTACCTGCTGTGGCGGGGCGGCTTTAAACAACAATAAGACCTGGACGATTATCCCTACCCTCGGTAGCTTACGAGTTTTACGTCCATCCTGGTCGGGTACAGTTTCCTTTATTTTTATCCCTTGTAGCCGTTACCCGAATTCGCGCAAGTGTGTCCACACCCCCCCTGACTTGACGAGGAATCCATTCTCGCGAACAAACCCCCCCTACACACACCTAGGAGCACCCCTTCCTGCATATCCATACAAGACCTGAGTAGGCGGGTCGAGGTCCTACGAGGTACCCACTACTCGAGTACCCTCCCACCAAAAAAAGATGTGTGGTTCGGTGGTTCGACCAGAAATGCTATGCTTACGCACAAGACTACCCCTCTTCCCGAAAGCTTCGCGGGGACCTTTACTACTTTACGACGACGGGGGACCGCCCGTAGGGGGTTTACTGCACAAGGCCCCTGCAGAGGAAAGCTTGATCCCAGCGAATAGAAATGCTCAGCTCCGCACAACATAGGGATTGGCACGCTTTCGAAAGAACATAGAATAGTAGAGGATCCAGCATGCAGGACACGGCGATCATTAGAAATTCACGAATTAGAAATGCTGTAATATACTCTTTCCCAAAACTTCTCATACCAGACCAACCCACTGAAATGCAAATAGGGATCAGAAATGTGGTCAATATCACGAAGAATAATGAAAGACCGTCTATACCCATATACAAATGGATGTTTTCATAAGGAAGCCATCGAAGGCTTTCCACAAATTGAGAATTGGCCGTAGAAGGATCGAATTGTATCCGAGGAATGGGGGGATACAAAAAAGTAATAAGAGAAACGCACAGACCAATCATCGTATCGGTCTTATTGAAGAATTTGGAATGAAAAAGGGAGTAATGCTTCCTAGCACGGGACAGAGAATAGGACCACTTAGATCGAAATAGCATTCACTGAAATGTTCTAACATAGAGTAGAATCGAACATGAAAAGATTAGTTGACAACAGTCAATCAAAGATGGGGCGCCAATTACTAAACAATAGGGGTCTTTCTGTGCAAGTCAGCTGAACACCGTAATTGATGAGTGAGTAGGTGGTTAGGTGCACCCCTCGCCCAGTGGGAAGTCATGAGGCTAGCCCTCCTGAATGAAGAAGTAGTGGGGCCCCCTGCCCGCCCACGTATGCGCCTTTATTTAGATTCTAACTAAATATTATACTGAACTTTATCCGGGAATCTTTCTAAAGAATCCATCTGGGCAAGAGATCGTCAGATAAACCAAACTGCCGACCTACTGTCTGTACTGCGTCGGATCAGATAATGGTGAGCCATCAGTCGGACGGAGTTTAACGTAAAGCTCCAAGGGAAGGGAGTGTCAACACTCATCATTGAGTTGAGCTCGAGTGATCAAGTCATGACGTTATTTGATCTGAGATACCAAATATCCACAAGGAGAATGTGCGATGCGACCTCCAAGCCAAGAAAAGGCTTAGGGCGCGTCAGCGCCTTCATAGCAAATAATTGATGAAGGCGACACTCGATCAGCGATATGGTAACGGAGTAATCACCAGTCAGTTTGATATCATCACATACAACAACAGAATAGCACGTCCTCGAGGATAAACTGATACGAACATGGCCGAATCATGATCACTCCGAGCAAACCCTGCCTGGATAACCACTGTGCTTCAAAACCGACGCTATCGGGCTTGTTGAGACCATAGATCGCTTTGCATAAAGGACAGACAAGAGAAGAAGTCAGAAGGGCATAACCTGGAGTCCGTCTTTTCTAGGTGCGCATCTCTATCTACTAAAAGTAGGGGTGGTTGCCATAGATAGATTGGGTCATTCGTAACCTGAGCAATAACCGATGCTACTACAGCAATAACGGAAATAACCGATGCTACAGCAGAAACTACAGCTATACGTGGCGGCCCCACACGCAGCTTTGTTTAACAAGCATCACCCTTCCTTTCTTTTCAAATGCTTCCTCAGTCAATCAGCAGCTATTCGATTCCTATTCTTATTAAACATCTGATATAGATGGTGGGAACAATGAAGCAGATTCTTCATCTGTAGGTTGCAATCCGTATGATTTCTTCTCGATCTCCTGCTTGTGTTTCACCTCGCACCTAGCATCACGTTCCTAGGGACAGAGACATCTGCGCTCTAAGGCAATCATAGTACTGCCAGCATGGTTAACATCGTTCTGGCGGGCACTTAAAAGTCACCTGATTTGGCACCAGCCAAAGGAGTAGAACAGCTGCTGGGAAGCACCATTACCATCTATGGGAGGTTGAATAGCTGCATAAGTAGTAGTAGGAGCATGGGCACTGGGAAAAGATGAATCGATCCAGCTCTGGTAACAAAGCAGTAGCAAGCCCGCTCCATACCGCCCGAGTCCCCTCGGAGCGCACCATGGATGCTTTGTGAACAGCCCCCTCTGTTCAATACCGATACCTGTCAGATTCCATAGCTGCTGAATCTCTTTCTTTTTCCACTCTTTCGCCGTCACGCAAGACGCTTTTCTGGCACAAACCTAGTAGTTAAGTTATTTGTCCTGTTGGGTGAACTGATGACACTGATGCTCCAAGACCAAGAGTTTTCACAGCCAAAGCTATTGAAGCTGCTCCCTCCCATGAATCACAGCTTTCTGGACGCACTGCTTGAACACCATGGAGCAAGATAGAGAAAAAACACCTATCCCAATTGATCGAGCTGAACCCACCCACCCACCGGGCAGGTGCATCAGCCTCTTCTTTCTAGTTTCCGACAGGGCTACCCGCACTAGCCTCTGACCTCTACTCAAAAAAGGGAAGGTGAGGGGCTTACTTAGAGACGGGTAGATAGACTAGACCAAGAAGAAGAAAGAAAGCGCAGCTATACTAGGTTCCACCCATACCGACCGATTGTCGCTTTGCTATCTTTTTCGAGTGCAGTGAGTCAAGTTGCTAGTTAACCTTACCGAGGCTGGCTGCTATGATGAATTGAAATCCAGCGCCTCCTACCTCTTCTAAGGAAGGCAATTACCCTTTGTTGACGGCTAAGGCACACCTACGAGACCTACGCGCGCCTCCTACGAGTTGACGAGCTCCTCCCATTCGAAGACAGTCACGGCTCCTATCCGGGCACCGGGTTAAACAATTGATTCCTCTCAACGCATCCCCGCGGTAAATGTCACACCCTGAAATTTTCATTTCTTGAATTAGAGTTAAAATGATTTATTTATGAATTTTTGTGCTCATAAAATATAGGGAAATAAAATTTTTCTCTAAATTAAAATTTATCCTAGGGGTTTAAGAAACATGTTATGCATTCATGTTGGAGCATTTGAGTTTTTGTGATGTGTGGTTTTGTTTAAAACTCAAGATTTGAATCAAAAAAAAGATTTGCAAAAATTTGAAAAATTGAAATTTCCCGAATGAATTCCTAGAAAGGGATTTAAAAATAAAGACTTTTTGTTTTCAAAAAGTTTGGAAAGTTTAAAGTTTCAAAACTTTCTGTTTCTCTCAAAAGATTCAAAATCAAATTTCAAAAGGAATTCAAATTTTGGTTTGAAAATACTTTGAAAAGGTTGTGAAATAAAAGAAAATGGCAAAACCTTTCCTTCCCCTCTCCCCTTGGCTTTCGGTCTGAGAAGGCCCAAACCTGTGCCCCATTCCTCCTCTCCCTTTCTCCCTTTGTTTCGGCCCGAAGGCTTCTCTCGGCCCAAGTGCTTCCCCGCTCGGCCTTCTCCCTCCTGCGTGGCCCGAGCGCCGGCCCGCTCCTCTTCCATCAACGCGCAGCGCCGTCTCCCCTTGGGCCGCATCACCAACGACCCAGTTCCGCCGCGCGGCACCCTCTCCCTTCCCCTCGCTGACGGCACGGCCCCGTGCGTCAGTCTCCCAGCACTGCACCGCATCCCTCTCCCCTCTCTCTGCCCGGTGGGTCCCCTATGTCAGCACCTTCGTCTCCGACTCGGAATCCGGCAGCCGAGTCCGTCTCCGCCTCCCTCCACGCCTCCCTCTTGCCTTACCGGCCAAGCCGAGCCCTCTACAAAGCTCGTCCATCTCCACCGCCTCTTTCTTTTCCAAAGGTGCAAGTATACCGTGCTCCAGAACCCTAGCCGCGAGCTCCGCGAAACCCTAACAGCCACCGCCGCCAGACCAAGCTGTCCGCCGCCTCTGAGCCCTCCCCGGCCGTGATTTTGCCCTAGGTAAGCTCCCCTTGATCTCCTCTTCCGTTTGAGCCAAGCGCTGAGGTCTCTACTGGCCTGTAGCGCGAGAACCGAAGGCGCCGCCATCTCCGGCCATGGCGCCGCCAGGGACCGCCGCTGTCCTCTTACCGTCCGGCCTGCAGCGCCGCCCGTGCGCTCCGATCTAATATGAGCACTCCATCTTGAATCGGACGTCTAGGAAAGCCCGATACCCCTTCGATCGCGTCTTTGCAGAAAACCCCTTACACCTTTCAGATCTAAACCCGCGGTCCATGCGGCACTGTGCTCTGTGTCTGCGGGATCTTCCGTATAAGCCCCTGCGTTTCTTTCTTAATGAGGCGCAGTCCATCCGAATTTCAATTTCGTTTTATATTTGAAAATTACAAAATCAGTTTAATTTATTTACAAAATGCCACTGACTCTAAACCCCTATAACTTCTTCGTTTTAACTCCGATTTAGTCCGTTCAACTTGCGTTAGATTCGTTTCGAAAAGTTCTTTCAAGCTATATAACTTTCACTACTGTTTCTGTAATTAAAATTGAGTTAAATCTAATCTAGTAATTAGTATCTTTAATCTTGTTTAGATCGTATCTTTCTCGTTATAGCTCCGATTAGCATGATTTTCGCGTCTGTGTGTTCGTAGCGAATCGTAGATCAGTTTTCAAAACTTTTTATCTTGTTTTCTTATGAATGATGTATTGTTCTAATCATAGGCTTGTTTTGCTTTGCATGATTGGTATTGGATGCTGTGTGTGGTTATGTGATCGTATGTCCAGTCGGTGAGTTGTACGTTGGTGTTCAAGAAGAAGATCGTGATCAAGAGTCAACCTTTGGAGTATACAAGTCAACAGAAGAAGGATCTTGAGTTTAAGCAAGTATAGCAATCGAGTTTTCTTTTCGCAAATCATGATCATGTTACTTAATTAATGTATGCATCGAATGATAAAAATGACTTATTAGCAACTTAAGAAATTATCTGTACGAGCACCTTCGGGATTTACAGTGCAACTGTGGGAGTTATATGGCTGGCTTTAGCTCAGTATGAGGACCTTTTCTAGCTTGTTAGAGGTTACCGAAAGGCGCAAGAGGGGCTCCGATCTGTATGGTCTTGGCCGACCAAGTTGGTGCATTTTGTCTTTTTTGTTGTCCACCGCTTGTAGGGGAGATTCATGCTTATTGATGGGGAAACCTAGCGGCCTAATTGTTAGACGAACCTTTGAAAGGCTTCATCGTGAACCCTGCCGACTTTCCTTGGAAGTGAGTTAAGAGGCTGATCACCTCGGGCAAAAGGCAATTCACGTCTCGCAGTGAAAGTGTACACCTTTGCGCAAAGTTTATTAAACTGATATATCAGCCTTGCTCAAGGACACGAGCGGCCTTGAAGACGTAAAGATTATGACTTTTTTGGTTAACATGTTCATTATTTACTGTTTTATGCTGTTCATATTTATGTTACATTGATCATGAAACTTGGGATCTATATCACTTATTGCTATACTTGTGGAGTTCAACATGGACTCACTCTTGCTTTCCCCACACTCAGAGAGTTAAGCTTTGAGAAGCTTAGGCTTGTGGTCAACCAGTCAGTGTTCCCTGTGAAGTGGTGTCTCCATCTGAAGATCGGTGAGCTTTCCGCTGTCTACTCCTTAAGGTTATGTTCTTTGTGTTTATACGTTATATATGAGCATTGTCTTTCGATATTACCCTTTATTTGTAGCTATATGTGAGATTTGACTTCCTGGGCTCACATATGGTGGTATACCTGGTTTGTTCTTAAAACCGGTGTGACAGTAAAGAGCTAGTCGTATTCTTTTTATAATTCTCTAGTTGTAGAAAAGCAATGGAAAAGAACATATTAGCTAGTTCAACCAGAACTGGACCTAGAGACTGGGACTGTAAGAGAGGCTCCGGTTTATGAACCACTGTAGTCTTGTTTTCCTGGTCTAGTAAGTCCAGTAGTCCGGTCAGTCAAGTCAGTCAGGTAGTACTGGTCAAGTAAGCACAGTTGTTTTGTTAGTAAGTGTTAAGCATATTCATTCCTTCGGTTGAAGCAACTTGGCTTGGGTAGAATAGCGTTTAGGCGCTAAAGAAACCGATCCCTAGCCTAACCTAATAGCCTAAGAGAAAAAAGTCAGTAGTCACTACCGGGTCCGTTAACTTCGCTGTTGACTGAGCTGCTTCTTCTCACAAGAAAGGAAAATGGAGGTTGAAGATTAGGAGTTTATCACTGCTTCACGAAAGGAACGGAGCTCACTAAGGCATTCCAGAACTGAATAGGTGGGGCACCTCGTTCTCGAAAGAATGAATGAAAGAAGGCGGTACTGAACAACACTGCCAATTATCTATGAAATTTAGATTCTGATCCTAACATTATCTATGTCACCTGAACATTATCGACTGAACACTATCGTAGTCACGAACGAATAAGAAAGAAGAAAGGCGTTTTACTTACTTATGTTGTTTGAAGTCATAGTTTTTGGAATAATATAATATCATAGTTGCATTTCCGATTGGCTATGTGAATCTCGCCTTTCATTCCTCGTTACGGGTTGATAACACTGAATTTAACGTTGACACAAATGTTCCACTAGTGGATCCAGTACTTATACTTAAGTAACCCCCGCTTAAATCACGCATTGTGCGCACACTATTGTTAGAATCCTGATCCAACTGCTTCTGACGAATTTCCCAGTCAATAGGTGGATATACCATAGGCAAGGGTCTATTGAACGGTAGCATATTGATATCAAATAGACATTCTACATAGCTGGCCGAACGACATCATATAACTTTTATTATCTGGTTTTGTCACTTTCCTCCTCCTTATCCTTTTCAACTCAACGGGTTCTTTCACACCTACTATATTTTTCTTTGCCAACCAGTTATACAGCTGTGCCCCTATAGCAAACATATCCGATTCTTTATTAGACTTATTTTTATTACTTTTAGGTTCATTCCCCTTTATAGAACCTTCCGATTCAACCACCGGTAAGACAGGCTGCTTTAAAATAATATATACTTATCCTCTACCTTATTTTCCGAGACTTGGCTACTCCCAATCCGATGTGTACCCCATGTCAATACCAATCACTTCTTTCTTGAAATCAACTCGAGACATGAACTTACATTTCCTCTTCTTATTATAGTAGATAAATTCGCTGAAGTAGAGAAATTAGCTGAATAACGGAATGAAGAGAAAGTAATACACATTCACATTCAGATTCGAGACCTGCTTGACATAGACCCAGGTGACCTACTTGACCCACTCTTTACTATTTGGAATCCCCTAATGCCTAAAAAGCTTATGCTTTGATAACTTACCGATGAGCCTATTCAAACTAAAGAAAGTGAGATGTAGCTGACCTGCTTTACCACCTTTTTATACCAGCTAATGCCCTACCTAAGCACAGAATGAACTGTCCCTTCCCAAGCTTAAAGAAAGAATCCCGGAAACCACTATAGCTAGCGTATAAGAAGCCTATTTCAAGCCTATTGAACATTTAGAAAGGCCTGCCTGCTTGACGCTCGTGGCATTCCTCTTTCGCTAAACTTCTACCAGTTACTCAAAGTCTAATCGGTGCTGGAAGTGCTCTTTACTTCTATCATCTACTTCATAACTTACTAATTGAACTAACTAACAATCCTCTTGGAGAAAGTCTTTACCGGTTCTTCAAAGGTAAGTATAAAGTAGATTTTATCTACAACCACTATATATTAAAGGACAACTAGGATATGTATTTAGTAAAGTACTAGACCGTGGTGTAATTGAACTTGTAGGTCCGTAAGGTCTGGCATCTGGACTAAGTTATGGAAGTTCTAATGTAGCTAAACTAGATACCGGAAATCTTACAAGCTATGCTCTGTACCTTGCAATTACTATAGTGAAACTAGTTAGGGTTCTACTAAGTCGATAAGTCTGCTTCTGCTTCGTAATCTCAGTATACAAGGTTAGGTAGTATGTCAGATGAGGAAGAGCTATTAAATCGAAAGTGTTGCCTCAATCACTTCGTGCCTTCTACCCTCCTTACCCTATCCTCTTTTACTCATTTGACTAAACTTTACCAAGCCATTGAAAAAGAATCAGCTATTGCTACGTGCTTATTCAAGCGATTAATGCCCGGGAAGGGAAATGTAGTTTCGTAAACCTAAACTTCTCGAGTGCATTATCAGCCGTAGTACCTTGTCTTGGCTTGAAGCCAAATCCTTCCATCGCCGATTGACACATAAAAATTGGACTACAACGAGACGAGATTACCATAGAGTATAGTTTGAATGGACCGGGCGGATTTAGAAACCCAATTTTTATCATCTTCGCTCAGAAGCGCAGGGAAAGGCGCGTAGCGACCACTTTTCTTATTAATGATTAGTGAAACTCTTTACTCACTATCAGTAGTAGGAGTTACAGTAGTAGGAGTTACCACGCACGCGCCTGTAAGCGTATGGAATGATTGATTCATTGGGCAATTTCTTCATTTAGGAAAGATCCCTGCGAGCTCTCTCTTGGTGCTTTAGTCAGTCCTCAGTATACTCTCCTTTTCTTGCTCGAATAATTTAAACTATCAGTGGTGATAGAGCGAAGCACCCTCTCAATATGCTCATCCACATACTACCTTACTAGTACTTGCTTTGCTTTGTTACCTACCTATCTCGTGCACTTGACGCTACGCCCTAGACCTCTTACACGTACAACCCTATCTAGGCTATTTGAAAGCCTACTACTTCTTTCATTTCTTTGAATGGTTCTAAAGCTGACATGCCCTAGTCCATGCCTATAAGCCCGCGATAAGCTACTATAAGAAATAACACAAGGCATCTCTTGCTTTGCTACTTTACTCTAACTAAGCTATTCTTTGATCTCGAAAGAGTGAAGATCAGGATTGGATGCTCTTCCAATCTCTCTCCTATAATAAGAAAATTCACCCGTCCTGCGGCCTTTTCTTTGCTCTGTAAATAAATGATTCCGATTCTTCTTTTCTTATCTTGTCCATATTATTCGCCCTAGCGTAGTAAGCCTTCCTCTCAGGTATTACCTAATACTTCCCGATCCATTACTAGGTAATACCAACCATAGTCTGAAAGAATAAGTTAGTTGGGAATGAACCAATTAGAAAGATCGGACCAGAACCTTAATCTGGCACCTTAGACCAACTGGGCCATCTCAACCTGTGTTGTAGCTATTCAGACAAATACCAACTAATATTTAGTTGGCCTGACTTCTTCTCTAATTCACAAAAGAAAAAGAAAAGACTCACCTTCCTTATCTCTTCAGTAGTTCGCTTGCAAAGTAGTCGTAGTCTTAGAGGGCATGTCAGCTCCTTATACATCACTCAAAGTAACTACTGTAGCCTACTAGGAAAAAAACCTCTTCCTAATCTAGCTATCAAAGTTCCCGACTGGCAAATACAAGAATAAGCAGGGAGAGGAAAGCGATCTTCCTGGTGAAAACCAAAAGCAAAGTTCCAGGAAACTACTTTTCAAAAGAAATGCTTTAATCTCGGAAGAGCCACACCATCCATATGAAACTACTGGAAAATCCCTGAGTGCACAGCAGGGAAGCGGCCCTATTATATTAAGGGCGCTTTCATTCAATACTTTGGCATTGTTTCCGTTGCATCAATTAGTGATAAGCGTCTGATCCAAAGAGATTGGTTCATTTTAAGTGAGTGGAAGACTGATCACGAACTGATTGGAGACACGGCTTATTATTAATGGACAGCTCAAGGTAAGCAGAACCGCAGATTAAGTATTGAAGAATCCGATCCTGGGGTATCTATATTAATCTATATGAGTAGAAAGCCCCCAGTTGTGAATGTAGAAACCCCGGGTTGTGGCACAAACCAAAGTGCTGCCGTAAAGAGTCAAAGTCAAATCCATTAGCGCCCAGAGGTATGCCTTGCATAACTCAGCAGCTGGAGGGCATTCTGGAGTCCATGCTACTTACCAGAGAATTAAAAAGCTATTCTACTTGCCAGGTATGAAGTCTGATGTCTCCAAGTTTGTTCTTCTTTGTAATGTGTGTAAACTCAACAAGAGTGAGCACACCCTTCCTGCTGGTCTTCTTCAACCTTTGCCTGTTCCATTACAACCAAGGTCTGATATTTCAATGGATTTTTTTAGGCACTTCCCAAGTCTTATGGTTATAGCTCCATACTTGTGGTCGTGGACCGTTTCACCAAGTGTGTGGCTCATTTCATTCCTCTATCTCACCCGCGGAAAAGTGGCCAATTTCATCCTTTACTTTTCAGCTTCATGGCCTTCCAAATACTATAGTCTCTGACATTTTGACAAGTCACTTCAGGCAAGCCTTGTTTAAGTCTTTGGGATCTCAACTTGCTTTTAGTACTGCTAATCATCCTCAAACTGATGGATGGCCAAACTAAAAGACTTAATCAATGTCTTGAGTCTTACTTGTGCTGCATGTGTTTTTATTGTCCTATGAAAAAAAGGTTCCAGTGGTTTTCTCTTGCTTAATGGTGGGAAAACACCAGCTTTCATTCCTCACTGTAAGCTACTCCTTTTGCTGCTTTGTATGGTTATCAAGCTCCACTTTTTCCTCTTCCACCTTCTTCATCACCATATTTTTTAGTAAAGGAATTTTTCAAGGAAAGGGAACATAACTTCTCTATCATTAGAGACCAGTTGCAAAAAGCTCAGAACAGAATGAAGTTCTATGCTGATCAAAACAGATCTGATAAGGTGTCTCAAAGACTCGCAAGTATATCTGAAGATGCAGTCTCTCAAGCATGCTACTCTGCCTATCAGCAGCAAGGCTAAGCTATCTTCCAAGTTCTATGGACCCTTTACTGTTCTGGAGAGAATTGGCAAGGTTGCTTATCGCCTCAATCTACCTCCTGATGCTAAACTTCACCCAGTTTTTCATGTTTCACAACTGAAGCGTCGTTTGGGACCTCAGATTGCCCCAGCTGGTAAATTTAGCCGGTACGCAGTACTTTTCCAAACCTTCTCTTTGAATATAGAGAATACAGTTCGGGTATACACATTCCGTGCTTCTGACTCAATTGGATCACATGACCACCCTTCTTGGGCAGATCTGACTGACCTGATCAAATCTCAATTTGTTTAAAAAGAAAACATCAGTTCTTATGAGGAAATTAAGAGGTTGAATCAGACAGGGACTGTCAGAGAATACATGAAGCAATTTTACATTATAAAATAAAGGTCACATGTTGAATTTCCATATCTACCTGTATCCCTTTATGTCACTGCCTTCACCAGCGGTCTGAGAGAGGATATTAAGCATTTGGTGCTATCTATCTCAGCAGCACCAGACCCTGTTGAATGTATTTCAATATGCCCAACACATGGAAGTGGCTTTGGATTATAAATTTTAAAGTACTAAAGGGGCGATGCGGTGAATGCAGGTCGGTCTTTTAAAAGCTAGGAAAGATAGCTTTGTTCGATAAATAGAACTATTCCTTTCCCTTTTCTCGCTAATCCTATTCGCATCCCTGGCCTACGCTTCGGCAACAAGAGTGGGACTTCCCAAGTTAGGCCCAGAAGGGGACATTGGCATGGTTTAAGCACGTAACACGAGAAAAGGATTGAAGCTCCCCTCTCCTGTGCAAGAATGAGGAATATCTTTTTCTTAGTATAGACACGTGAGTAGCTAACAGAACTGAGTAACCAACGATAATACTTATTTCAGCGATAATACAGGAAGAAGAGCGAAGGTCTTTTGCATATTCTCAGAAGAACACTCAGGCGTGCTGAGGCTGGTAGGACAGGCTTATCCCTTTACCTTGCTACGGTTACTTTTTCCTTACTACGCTTACTTTCTTATCAAAAATGGAATACGGCGACAAGATGTTATCCAAAGATAGGGGAGAATGCTTCGGCATAAAAGTCCTAATCAGAAAAGGATGTTGTTCCTCATTCGAAAAGATCAGTTAAATGGCAGTTTGCCTTGTAAGTACAAAAGGATAAGCAAAAGAAAAAGCCCTAATTGCTTAAGAGTCTATACTTTATTTACTAAGTCCAATCAGATAAGAGCTCAGACAAGCAATAGCTTCTGGGTTGTGAAAGCGAAGAGAAAGCGGAGCATAACCTCTTTACTCAGTATACCAATAAGAAAAGTAACAAAGCATATAAGTAAAGTAACAAAGCATAGTCGAAGTGATCGTAGGCATATGTTTCCGTTTTCGTAGGCGTAGTGCCTTATGCGTATGGAGTGCTTTTATTGGAATAAGTAGTCGTATGCTACTAAGCAACAAGGGCGTTGGCATATGCCTGGAAAGTAAACCTTTTCTCGATAGGCTTTTGAGGAATAGTAGCGCATTCGAATAAGATGAACGCAAAGCAATATAGTAGAGAAGATATTTATTGTGCTTCTGGGTAAAGCTTTTAGGCAAGGTCTTCCATTGGCGCTTGACAAATAATGTAATACGTAACCTGATTGTGGAGTCAGATTCGAATCTGTCTGCAACTTGGTGAAAGATCAAGATAGCGACCTGTCTATTATAGGGAAATTTATGATATCAAAGCTCTTTATACCTGTTTTTGTTCGTAACGTGCCTACGTACGTGTCAAACTCCTTTCGCTCGCAACATGCCGTATAGTAGTGAAAAAGACGAGAAACTCCTAATGTATAGAGTGACAGACGGAACATTATACGTGTAAAGCTAGAAATACAAGTAGGATTTTCCTAAACCCTTATTTCATTTCTATTTTACGGGGTTTCTAACAAAAGGAAGAAAGCCGTCAAGTCGTATGAAGGAAATCCATGAGTATGAGGACCGATTAAAACAATGAAAGTTGCTCGTCTCTTACTCGCTTTCAGCTTGGAGTGCTTTATTCTAGTTACTCGTCTGTTACGTACGAGGTATTTTAGTAGTGCATCTGTTCTGTATAGAGTGGTGAAAGTGTAGTGTAGTGCACCAGAGTAGTGCCCCTGACCTAGCAAGCTAGCTACTTGCATTTCCAAATACGCCCGCCCAAAGAATCCACCCGAGTTCATAGTCAGCTTAGATTGAGCTTGCTTTCTTGATAATACTCTACCATGCAATTTAGTAGAAAATATCTTTACTAGCTGGGTCAATTATCTCTTCACTAGCTTACTGGGGTTCGGGCTGCGTTCTCCTACTTAGGACTCACAGCTTTAGTACTTTCCGTACTGCGGATGGATGTTGAGGCATATTTTGATCAAAGATACACGGGAGGGACTTACTTCACTTAAGGCTTAACAAAGTCAGTTCTACCTACGCCCGTATGCTGTAGTATATATAGAGTCTATATTTATTGAGAGCCAGCTTTAGTTCTACCTACTCGGGTGAGGGTACTTTTCCAAGTCAGTAAGGCCTATCTATGTGTGTGCAGGTCACCGGAAGGAAGCTTCCTGAAAAGTTTGAAAGCAAGAACTAGTCAAATATCACCAAAAGGCTAGTGAACTTATTAGTCAATTCCCTTCTTGTTTTTGTGTCGGTTTAGGTCGGGCTACATACTTGAAAAAGTAAGCTCCAGGTAGGAGAATCTGTGACAGAGGAAGGGCTAGTCTTCCATCTGACAACTTGAGCTATGTCAAGTGACATTTTACTACCTATAATTATATGCAAAGCAGATGTTAAAGGGTCTCTTACTCCAGTTGTGCTACATGAGAGAAAGACAGAATTTGGAAGCTTTTTCTTGAAATCAAAGTGGTGTAGTACTAACTAAGCTCACTTTTTATCTTTTGGTCATGTACTGGTCAGGTCTGTACTGTACCAGAACCAGTCGAGTACTCAACGGAGACGTACTCTGGTAATGCTATTATGTTTTTGTTTTGGTCTATGAGAGAAGTAAGGCTTATATCAAGCTCTTAACACATTAAGTGAAAAAAGCACAGTAAAATCCAACATTGTTTCCAAACCAAGCTGGTGAGGCAATACTTGCTTGCCATAAACCTCGAACTCAGGGACTTTTTCATACCTAAGAACAATAGCATCGGTCGAGCCAGCAGTCCTTCGGCCTAGTCTGAAGCAATCATTTGGAAAAGAAACAATGAATGAAAGCATGAATTTCACTATCTATTTCGTTTACAAAAAAACAATGAAACCTGAAGGAAAGCCAATTGAAGGTTAATAGTGCTTTTCACCATGTAACCTCAGATGCTGCCATGGCCAGGCTATTCTGCCTCAGTACTTGACCTAGCCACGGTAGGCTCTTTCTTATAGGTAGGACCAGGCAAATGGGGACCAAGCAAAATGCAATAGCCAGTGGTAGAGCGTCGATCATCGGGTGAGCTGGCGGCCTAATCGGCATAATAAAAAGCATGCAGGTCAGACAGAGAATCCGTGGTGCGGGATCAAACCATGGGCTAGAACGCCTTATTCGTTTCACAGCAGCCCGGTTATAAGGGCGCGTGCATATCATATACTGTTCCGATTTACAGCAAAGGAGACGTCGCCGGGTCTGGTAGCCTTGACATATTGAAGAGCACCAACCATGCGTAGGTACAGGTACGGATCAGCCACTGGATCACCTTCATGTTGAGAGAGCTGACGGCTGCTAAAGGAGTTATCAAGGTTGTGAATTAAGCATATTAGCTCGCTGCAGAATGCATGTAGTGCTCTTTAGATAGAAGTTTGCTATGTCAGTTGCTTTAGATCTTTGAAGATAAGAGTTGTACGTGGTTCTGATGCTCTTTGATAGTGACCGAGGTCTTTTCTTTGATTGATAGAGGGAATTGATAGAGAAGCAACGCCGCAGTCGAGTAACTAGGAACCTATGCTCGCTGGAACATGAACTAGCTGATAGGATCGTTGCATCTTTCGCTTATTGTCTACTCCACCTTAACTCATCCGGAAAGCGCTGGTTCGAACCCGGCTCGCTACAAGGAACAACTGGTGCAACCCTTCCTCTATTGATTGGGATTCTTCCTCATGATTCAAGTTCTCCATTTACCATGTTAGTAGGAAAGTGATGTTACCAAAGGAAGATAGTACGAAATAAATGAAAATTCGTGGTTGTGATGTGAAATATGCTTCTAACTGTAGTCCTAGTAAAAAGTCATTTTATAAGGAAAGCTCGGCCTACATACTGTGTGCTAGCATCTCCTCCGGATGGTACTGAAAAGAAAGAATATCCAGTTGCTTTGCTTTCCTTCTATCGTGTAAATGCGCCATAGTCTTTCTTCGTATTCCTTTGTCTCCGGCCACTTCCTGGCACGTTGACTCTGGTAGTCTTTTCCTCAGATCTCTTTCTCAAGTTTTTCTTAAAGTTGATGTATGCTGTACCTCTGGCTTTCGAATAGCTCGCTGAAAAAAGATAATGAAGAAAAAGAAAAGAATGAATGGGACCTGCACACTAGCCATTGTACGAAAGTAAGTAAGTTTCATAAAAGAAGGTAGTTGGTGAGGGAAGGTAGGTGTAAGAGGTTCTTTCTTTTCAAAGCAGCCAGTAAATCCATAAAAACGGAAACTCTTCTTTTCCCCAGAGGGGCCCTGGGCTACTATACCACTTTTTTGCTAAATTCGCAGTGACGCTTAGAGGAGAAATACGAAGTATGGCAAAAAACACGGTGTTTCATATAAAGGCAGAAACCGCTGACAATCCTAGGAGTGCTAATCCCATTTATGCCATTTTTCCCAGTGTTTACTACGTTTCTTATGGGAAGCTCGTATTAGTTCAATCGGTCGGCAGTCTAAAAGACAAGAGGCAAGAAGGTAGAAAAAGTATACCAGTTTCGGTAAGAAGAGGCATTTTTATGCTGTGTCAGGGTAGGTTAAAACAAGATAGGATGCGTACGAGTTCATAAATAGGAAGCAGTGTAAGGTGCCGGCAGGGAATGGTTACTCAATGTAAGTTGAAGGAGGATGTCCGGAACCATGCAATTCAATGCAGGTTACAGAAATGAAGAAGCGCTTTCCAATTTGCCTATTTAGCCCAGTTAAGGGTAAATGTGATTCGTATTAAAGGCGTGTAAGGTACGCGGACTTCTCTCTTGTTTTCCTAGGAACCCGTTTACTCTGTTAAAGCCGGATCCGGATAAAGTAAAGCCTGGTAAGGTAAAGTCAGCAAACTCAGGTAGGGTAAAGTTAATAAAAGCCTGTGAGTTAGGGTAAACCCTGGCCCGTTTAAAGGATTTAGTATTTTAAGAACGCTTACTGGATTTAGGATTGCTAGAAGGAAGAAGGAGGTAATTGCCCTGTTCAGAGAGATGAATAAGATTCAGCGGTACACCCATGTCATCTTGTGAAGTCTGTTACTGGTATTAGAATCGAGCGGCCCAGCCCCATCTTGAGTTCAGAAATGTCAGTTATCACAAGATGTAGGAAAGGAACTACAAGTAGGGATACTGTACTTCTATCTTTAGAACGCGTGCACTCTATCTTCTTTTGTACCTCTGTTTGTGAATGGAGTTTGGTTGAAAGGAATTCAATGTCTGAAACGACTGGCTGGCACTCCCGGCCTACTTGCTAAAGATACTATCGCACTATCAAAGGCCGGCCAGGTCAAAGACGATAGAATCAGACCTTCCTTTTGGTTGCGAGCTACTACTCTTCAAAAGCTGGAACCCTTTCTTTCTGTTCTTCCAACGAACCCAGATCTTTTATTAGCTCCTGTAGCTTTAGAGGAACCACCAACACCACAATAATAGGGTACCCATCCTCGTCAGCTGAATCCGAATACATACATAAGCTTTCTTCCCCGCTTTCTTCTCTTTACATAAGCTTTCTTCCCGGGGCACGGACTATTCTCATACGAGCATCAGTGCATTAAAGCCCATTACGAGGCGAAGGAACAGTTGGGACACACACACACAATGGCTGGCTCACCAAAAAGATGAGAAGATGGGATCGAAACAAGGAAGGCCTAGGAAAGTTCTAGGAGATATACCGCCAAAGCAAGCAGTAAAGTTTTGTCTTTCTATAGATGACTCTATGCAGATTGGCTCGTCTTTCTTCTATTGAAAGAAGAGGAGAGGGGAGTTGGCAGCAAAAGAGTGGGGAGAAAGGGCTATACAAGGTGGGTGTTCGAGCCGTGTCAGATTCGAAAGCCCAATAGTAAAAGAAAGGGTTCCAGCTTTTATCGAACCCCTGGCTTTTGTGAATTCACATATATAGAGAAGTATAGTTAGTTTCTGCAGCATCTGATAGGAAGTAGATCGAGGTTAGCGAGATGCTCTCGAACATTGAAGAATGGACTTTCAGGAACCCGGAACTGGGATGAAAAAGCTGTACCTTGCCTTGCGAAAGCTTGATCCGCTGATGAATGGGAGCACTGCAGGATGCGTCGCTGGCTATAGCGGGTAAAGCAATCCGTTCTTGTTCTAGCGTCTGCTATTTACATTATATTAGTAGTTTAGCTCTCCCGGAACTTGCTATGAGGAGAAGACTCGGCAAGAGAGGTTTGAACAAGAGGAACTGCCGTCTAGTTGAGTTTGATCATTCTCTCTTTCTATCTCTCTTTCTTTCAAGAGCTGAATAAGGGCATATCCGCAAAGGAGGCGGGAAAGGTCTAAAAACCCAATAGGTATGAACTGGTCTAGCCAGGGCAAGTAGAGAAAGCAAGCTTGGGATGCATATTTAGGAGAAAGAGCACCCAGTTCTTTCCTCTGTGCTCCCCTGCTACGGAGAACCAAGCGACACTTCAGAGTTTTTCCCGCCAAAGTACTAGGGTTCGGGTTGGAATTCAAAGGGTAGACGCTTAGAGTCAGATGCAAAACCAACAACTACATCATCATCAGGGAGAACCTATGCCATTTCTTGAGACGTCGAAGAAGATTTTAGATTTGAACGCCGCCTCAAAGAAACATCGGACAACTTATCATCCAATGCGAAGACATATAGCCACACCTTAGATTTATTAGCGTGGTTAGCATACAGAACGACGAATAAAGCAGAGATGGCACTATTTATTACCAAGCAGTCAAGACTGGGTACGATTTTGCTTCTGCCTGCCTATTAGTAGAAAGCATCCCCAAGAAATACCCCCACCCAAAGAATTATTCCGGTGTTTACAGCCAAGCAAGAAAACTACATATCTGCTCAATCCCGGGCTAGAAAGCAATCCCTAGTGGAACAAATAGTTGTATGTTTGTTAGATGCGGCGGCACCCTCCAGCGCTAGTCTTGTTACAGCCAAGCCAGCTACTTCTTTTTCAAAGCTCTCCTCTTCGTACAACTTGATGTAAAGAATGCCTTTCTTCGCAGCGCGCCTCTAGGGACTTCATAGAAAGAAGTAGGGCTAACTTTACAACTGAGAAATATACGCGGTAGTCGAATGGAATGCAACTTCACAGGGTGAGTACTGCCTCACTTAGACAAAGGTGACTAAGCTACGGGAGAGGGTAATTCCTTGAACATACAGGGATAATTATCTACGCTTTCCGATGAGGATGAGAAATTAAACTAGGCCTACCTTGACGGTAAAGGCGATGAGAATGGTTAAGTACTCGGGTTGAAAGGTACACTCTGGAAAGGATTCCCCTTAGCGTACCCTAAATTCCAGACCTACACATAGAGAATTGAGCTCCCTATCGAACTCACAGAGAGGTCTAGCGAGGAAATACATAAATCACTTGATATTGCTTAGACTTTTAGGTAATTTGGGCGGAATGCTAGCCACTTTCGTTGATCACACCTTTGATAAGCATCGTTTTTAATTACTAAGATCGTAGATTTCCCAAGTCTATACTTGGAAGTATAATTGCAACCAATTGCCTTTGTCATCCTAATCTAGTCTAGAGCTATTCGGCATGGGGTTGTAGTTGAATGCGTTTTCCGGCTCCTCGGTTTATGAAGATAAGATTAGAGAGAACAATTCAATAACAATTATAGCTAGGTAGGGAGCGTGACCAAATTACTTGGCTTGACCTGCACAGTCTCCCTGGTTCGCATTATCCCAAGTACCCGATCGTTTGTTCTCAATTCCGCTTATCTTGGGACTGGCTAGGAAGGGTGCTTTCCACGTTAAACGATCCCCCCTGGGAGTAGTTTCCCCATAAGGAAGTACCGGCGGATGCTGCCCGAATATCCCGGCTTACCCACTTAGAACGCCCTCCCAATAACATAAAATAGGTTGTTGGCTTTCTTATTCCTGTTCAACTCGTCTTCCCAGAAAGATTGGATTCTTGCTTTGTGTGCTCGTTCAGTTGCAGTTGAGAATAGAGCAAGTTAAGTTTAACTTTCCGTTTTAGTTCAGTCAGTTTGACCTAAGCCAAAGGCAAATAGAAATCTTACTTCAGTTGCTCTTTCAGTGCGCGAATGGTTTTCCAACCAAAAGTTGCAGTTTGAACAAGGGCAGGAACTGTTCTAGCCTAAGTTTCTTCTGACACTGATTCCTATGCACCTGCCTACTTAGATCAATATGGATGGCACCTACTTATCTCAATCTAATCCATCACATGAGAGAATTTATATGATATGTACTAAGTACTAGTTGGCCTACGTATACGAATGGTTCTTATGCTCCCCAATCTGCAAACTGTTACGGAGAAATGGTTATTATGCTAACCTCTTGAAGAGGAGTAAGTGATTGATAGCAGGAGGAAGAAGGACTTGCATCTCCATGACCGGGTTACCTACCTCCTCGCATAAATGCAGCTTCACCAGAGTGTACAGAATCGGAATCCTCACTTGTTTAATCATATAAAGTGAAAGAAGTTCTCCTATCATGGATTGTGAATGGCTCAAGTGATTGCTTGGTAGGGTCAGTCCGGTTCTCAGAGAATCCATGTGTTTAGTGCTTCGTGTTAGCTTGTGAGCAAACGACTACTGTTTTCTTGACTAGACTCGAGGAACTCTCCTATGATAGTATAGTTATTCCTTCAACTCGAGAACAGCCTTTATCAGCTAGTGACGTTCGATGCATCAAAGACTCAACCTTCGATAGAGAAGAGAGAGCGGACCATTTGCTGGCTGCGTTGGATGAAACAGAAATGGAGCTGAGACTACTGGAACTCCTCTTTTTCTGCTTGTGGAGAGGCCCTTATAGAACCTTTTTTAGAATGGCTAAGGCGGTAGGCAAGGCTAGACTTACTTTCTAGAGTGAAGTCAATTCATTACTAAGAATAGAATTAAAGTAAAAAGGAATTGTTTCATGGTGCTGCTAGTTATTTTGAACTCGTGTAGTATTCCCTTCTTTGCTAATGGAACCAATGAAAAACGAAGTGAAGTGAAGGATTTAGTTACCAAGCCGAAATTGAACTATATATAGATTCAAAACAAGTCCATACCTGAACCAAGACCTGTCCTAACAGCAAAATAAAGCATATGCACCTTTACTGATCTGCTAATGCCTTCATGAACAAGGAACATAAGGCATATACTGAAATCCATTCAAATCAATGGGGAGGCCGGTGTTAGTTCTACCGTGAAGAGCTTGAACCAATGAGGAAATCAGCATCATGTCTCACGAAGGGAATCAGAGGCAAGGTTGCAAAGGCCACGTGCTGTTCAAGAGCTTCGGCAAGATTCTGGATATGCTACTGCGTTCACATCATTCGCTGAAGCAAGCCAAAGCCGGCAGAGTATATTTTAATATTATATGGTGGACGGAATTCACTGAGTACAATCATTGTGTCGGCTAAACAACAATTGTGGATAACAAGAATCTTATCTTGGTTGGTGGAGATAAGAATCAACTATTCAGGACACTACAGAATCAGCTGGTCAAGGAAGAAGAATCGGCTATAGAGGAATTTTTGAACGTATTATATTGGGGCCGATATACTCATATTATGGAGAGCTACAGCATACGTCAAGGAAAATGAATATGGGAATTCAGAAGAAGCCTACATGGAAATACTTGTGCTCCTTCACCCTATCGGCTCTAATTTTATCAGATGAGAAGCCGATATGAGTGCACTAGCATCCACAGAAGACGAGTCCACATCTAGCACGCGGAGTCCATCCAGGTGCTACAGTCCTGATGCATTGGTTTCCACTATTGCTGAACAATTGGAACTGCATTAACGCTTGCCAAAAGAATACATCCGGCTGATTGGGCGAAGAAACAAAGACGCTGGTTCGGTCAGAGATGTCGACTCCTATTGAAACAACTAAACTTCCAGCAGCTTCTTCACATTAGATATTTATGCTCCCTGGGTGCTTAGACAGTGGCTTTGCTTAATGCGCTTGCTTAGCTTCATTTCGTATAAAGTGAATCAATTGGGTAATGCAACTCTTTATAAGATAAAAGCAAGGGAACCTGAGATGCCCGCAGGGGAAGGCCAAAAAGATTTATTTCTCCCAACGGGCTTTGGCTAGAATCATATTGGATCGGTTCTATCATCATAGAAAGCAGGGAGAGTTAGGAATGCTATGAAACCTTTCAGTACGCTTATCAGTCCATTCAGAAGAGGGTATGAAGGAGATCGAGTCTCACCTTCTTCTTCCCAGTCGGTTTAGTAGCTCATCTGCTTAGTTGCCTTCGTTTTCGGTGCTTAGGAGTTTACTTTATTTACCATAGGCCATCTTTAACCCCTTTTTAGCTTTATTTGGTCTTTCCTCAGTTAAGCGCATTCCCGTTAGATTGATTGTTATTTGAATCTCCTCTTCCTCTGTCTTTCACTCATTTGGAACTCTCCTATTCTTTTTATCTATACCATAGCAATGCAGCCTACTATTGCTGTACCAGCTGCGATAACTCTTAAGTGGTTAAAGTTATCACGAGATTCCTTAGCACTTTTAGCTTTATCAGAGAATGCATCGAGATCATCAATATTCCACTCGCCGATCTCTCTCGTTAGAGATCTGAACTCATCTCCGATCACGCCTGTACCAAGCATATCTCTCAGCCATGTTGGATCTAATGCCTTCTTCTAATAGCAGATAACTCAGACATAGGCCGAATAAGTATAGATGCATCCAGAATGGTTTATGATCAAAGGAGACAATTATCTTCTTATGGAAAAGAGACCATGTGGAGTATTATTTGCCTCTTATCCCTAACCAGGACAGCCAGGGATCCTCCTAGAAGGACTGAGCTTCACCCTAGTCAAATGGTTTGGAAGGACCTGACATTCACCAATCTCATAAGTAAAATGTCTTTGTCTCTCCCCAACATGATAGCAACTATAAGGTTCTTCCTGATATCGAGTCAAATATCTTAGCTGTTCATCTATGGCACTTACTGCTCTTATAGTAAAAGGACTGAGAGTAGAAGAAGGATCTTCCTCTTGAGGATTCTTAAAGAGAAGCGACAATCCCTGCAGACTTTCACCACTACTCTCTTCAGAGCTAATATCATATCAGACAATATCATCTCTGACAAGAGGATCTTAAGTAATATCAATCGACCTCTCGTCTCAGCCCTTACATCCTCAAGTTTAGCCCCCTATTTTGAGGAAGAAGGTAGTAGGTAGGACGTCGGAAGCTAGCCCAGATAAAAGAGCTTTCCTCACTCCTCGACTATTGTTCTGGTCCAGTGCTCCACAAACCCTTCTATCATGATTAGATGCGCATCTCTTCGTCAATCTAGAATCAAGAGAGGACTGGAAGTGAGCCTAACGAACTGACAGTAGTCATCCCGAGGGAAATAAGTAGTGTAGTAGATCAAACCTATATTTCCATGACCAGCACTATACGCTTATAAACTCCCTGGCTTCCTACCTTCCAGTGCTTAGGCACTCCAAGACTCACAGTACGAGGTAAAAGAGAGGACGGCCTACGCCTCCCTAATTGAAGGAGGAGGTTAGCGTTGCGATATGCCGCAGAGCGGTCCCTAAATAGGCTTCTAAATGGCTTAGAAAGCAGTACCAGAATCTGTGATTAGACATAAGTTGGTACCGAAGCACATCTTCATGGAGGGAAAGTTCAGGATATTATATCCCGAGTTCTTCCAGGAAAGGTGATCAAGGCAGCAATAAAGGTTGGACGACCTTTACTTTTGAGCTTCATTCAGTACTATCAAGATCCTGCTAAGTATCTCCTAGCTTGGAGCTAGCATTTTAGGAAGAGGCCTTTCAAGTTGAAAAGAAGCTTGGAATCGGTGGAAAATCTGTGCACCCGAAAGGTAATGTAGATATGTCGGAAACACCCAAGACACCAACGAACCGATCCCAGAGGCTCGGCCAAGCTGACTATGCCCTCCAACCTTCTTATTTTGTTGCACACGAGCCCGACATGACTGCTTGTCTCTTTTTTATTTCCGCTCAACCTCTTCTAGAACTACTATTATTATCTAATGAACCATAGCAAGACCGATTTTGATTGCAGCTGAGATCGGTACTGGCCTACGGTAAGGTGAGGAAACCCCGCAATAAACAAACTGAATAACTACTCAATGCTTACGAATCCTTTGTGATGGATATTCAATCAAACAATGGACAATCCTGCACTACTACCCTGAAACCGTCTTCTCCATATGGACTTGGATATTCCATTGCCATGAAGCTCGGGTGCAATTCTGATATATGCTGTCAACCTCTTCCTTTGTGGTGGACCACAATATCTCTGCCCTTTTAGGTCCCGTCCTTCGTCGGGCTAGTGGGGGGGTAGTATGGCTGCTACTGTGCACGATTCCATGTCACCACCTAGGCCCGCATCAACGAACCCTTGAAAACCCGCACTGCTTTTCTTGAAACACAGCGCCATACTCAAAGTACCCCTCAAGTATCTCAGCAACAGAGTTTTCCCTGTCAATTTCACCCGCAAACGCGAGCCACTCCTGGTTTCGTATCTCAGTTGCAGCCTTCTCGTGAGAGAGACCGGCATAAAAGGGTATCGGCCCCCTAAGTCGCCCCCTAAGGTCGAACAAAGGGAACAAGGCGGCACCTACCCGAGAGTTTTCCCTTGATGTTTACCCAGCTAGCGCTTTTCCATTTTATGGGGAAGGTGGGCAGAATAGAAAAAGTCAGTTGATGATGGATAAACTTGCTTCTATTAAATGGTTCTTTGGTTGGCCAATTCGGTTTACTTACCAAAAGGGACGGTAAAAAGAAAAGGAAGTGGCTCTAATTCATTCTTAGTTGAGGACTTCTAGCTATCGCTTTGCGCCGGCATTCATCCCGCAACCTGGGCAATTTCGAGCAATTACTCAACCCGAATCGGGACCTGTAATGGTAGGCGATACACGCTACCTGTAGTTCACTCTTATCGACATTGGACAACGATAGAGGGGCGAAGGAGCGAAGATGCTCGACCAACGGGAGAGGGCGACTACTGTAGCGTACATTTACGCGCGGGAATGGGTGAGTGAAGACCGACCGGAAATGCAACTAGAGAAAGATTCGAAGGACAGACAGGCAGAAATCCAGACAGCAAGCCAGAGCTTGGATGACACATCACATTTGGACTACCACAAGATACAGCTTTGAAACGGATGGATCAACATAACCACTCGATCATCGTCTTCGGGCTTTCATAACATGATTCTAGCAGAACGGGTTTAGGGTCGTTTTGAAGTTGATGAAAGCTAGTTATAGAGATTCCTTTTTCATTTGCTTCCAAAAGGAACCCACCCCGACACAAGACTTTTAAGCACCTTAGGGGTTGATGTAAAAAGCTTGCCGCGAGTCAACAAGGACCAGCGGTGTTGAGGCAACTTGCCGCAAGTCAGAGTAGACTTTAAGACCTACTTGGTGTAGAGACGACTACGATGGTCGTCCTCCACAGACTGAACGCGGGAGATTCTTTAACCCCTTTTTTTTAGTAGTGCGAGGAGGATAGAGCTCCCAGCAACGAGTGATTGTTCGTACGAGCGAAGGAGCGAGCATGCTTTACCCTTAGAGTGAAGTTGACATTCATCAGGGTTGTGGGAACTCCTTCTGTTCAGGTAGCCATAGTCACTCAGGGCTATAGTGGTAGTAGCAAGATCGAAATTGTGAGATTGGCTCGATCACAAACTATCAAGAAGAAAGATCAAGATTCACTTTTGTCGGGCAAAGAACTCTCTTGAGGAAATGACTTTGCTCACTGAAGACCAAGCAGCAGCCATTCTAGATGAAAGGACACAAGCCTGCTATTCACTCGCTTGAAAGTTTCAAGTAGGATCTTGCCGGTTACACATTTCTTGCCATTTACCATCTCCGGGTATTGATTGCCAGGAGCCGGGTTCAACATCAAGAGCAAATACAGATGCAGTGACACGCTTCTCATTATAAGCAGAGACAGTAGGTTTTGCACCTTCGCTTCTGTCGGTTCCGGTTGGTGTTCAGTCAGAAGTCCCGCCCTTCTTTCTATCAGCAGAAAAGGAAGAAAAGCAATAAAACAAATTTACTTGCTTCTTGGGATCGATAAATGGCTTTTTTCATTTGGGACTGCCTGAAACATAAGGATCTTGGCAAATATGGAATAACCTCCAGAACTGGCACTTAAGAGGAAATGTCCCCAGCCATACATCATGCCAAAACAGGGTCTGTCTCCCACTGTTCACATGTTTAACTGCTCCCCAATGGAACAACCTCTTTGGAAGATAGATGGGACCTGAGATATCTAGTACAGTAACAGTGGTCGAATTGCTGCATAGCCCCCACTAATACGTGGGAAATCCTAGTTCTAAAGTTAGCGCACCATTGAGGTAAGTAAATATTAGTAGGCACACAGGCAGCCCGTTGCAAGGAAGGAAAGAGCAAGAGCTAGGGCTAAGTGCTCGAGTTACGGTTGTTGACTCGGAATTGTAAGCCGAAGAAGCATTCCTGTGACCTGGCCGTATGAATGGTTTCTTTCTCAATACCAGAGAAAAATCATTAGGCATCAAAATTCAAAGAAGGTTTGCCTTCAACCTTAACCATTGACGGAAGATTCATACCTATGAATATTCCCCTCCTCATTTGCTGAAAGCACTTCCTATAGCGAACCAGGCAAGGAACATATCGAGTAGGCTAGTACCAATCCTCCACATCAACAGCAAAATAGGCATATGAATCTTAAGTAGGAAATTCCTTCATCTCAGATGAGGTAGGTAATCTACCATAATTTATTTCCATTTCCAGGTAAGATGAGCGGAGACGAGTTTATCAGCACCGATACCCCCACGCATCGTGGCGGTTCCCTCGGGGGTAGAAACAACGCTTGGAGAAAGATCCCGTTGATCTTCGGGCTGGCCCTTGCCTATTGAAAGTATGGTGTCTCATAAATGCTTTGTTAATGCCTCTTATTCGTAGGATCGGTCCAAAAGATTTGCACCTAATCAACTGAAGCAGATGCAGGATCCGAAGTATTCGACTCCGGTCCGGCTCAGACGAACCGAGGGATCATCTCCTGTCTATCCCGAGTCACAGCGAAAGACTTCTACTTGATAGCTATACCTCTGCCCATAAAAAAGTACTTTTTGATCTCCAAATACCAACCGCCCACTATCGGATGGACTTCTTGCTCAGTTTCGTGGTCAGAAGATCAACATTCTGAGTACAATTTCTTGAAAGTAAGCCAAAGATACTGAAGGAAGCAAGCTGTACTTATAACCTGTTTAAAGGTGCCTACATCGAGAGAGAGGATCTCCTCTCAAACAATGCGTAGTAAACTTCTACGGCTTACGCAGTTTAGTCTTGTCCGTACCTATCATTTTCCAAACTAGTGAAGGCCACTAAGGCTGGCACAAGTGCTTTTTAGCTCTATCAAGGACTTGAGAAAGAATTGCCTAAACTTAGACTTTGAGTTCCAGACTTTGTAAAAGGATCAACTGCTGCTTGGAGGTGAGGAAATAAAGGAGAGTGGTTGGTCGTGACTTTGCTTTCTCTAATAAATAAGTTTCGAATCTTCCACAAAATGCCTGACTTGAGAGCTTTTACTGGACTCAAGGTTAAAGCTCCCTAATCCGATATATGGGCACAATAGAGTTTCTGAGGGCGTTCACCTTTGTCTTATAGGTAAGTAGAAAGCGACGCAAGCTGAGCAACTTTGCTGATCATCTGGCTTGACTGGGATTCTCCTCTCATAGAACAGATG
Organism: Coix lacryma-jobi var. lacryma-jobi; assembly: GCA_009763385.1. Lineage (NCBI taxonomy): Eukaryota > Viridiplantae > Streptophyta > Magnoliopsida > Poales > Poaceae > Coix > Coix lacryma-jobi. The sequence goes on along the minus strand of CM019823.1, from coordinate 17,114,470 downwards.
ACTGATGACTTTGTTGGAGGGATGGCCTAAACAAACCTTTATGCCAGAGTTTGGAGGTAGCTTCGGTTGAAGAAAAAACAGAAGGTGAAGCTTGCTCTGTGATGAATTGGGCCTTCCTTCAGCTTCCACATCCTGCTTTGAATTCAAGAGTCCTTCTTGAATTGGTCGGTCAGTGGTTTTCTGGGCCTGAATCCCGGATGAATCCCCTATTAGAACCTTCTCAAGCAAACCCTCGTAATCCTTTTACATCTCTTAGTCTAGCCCATGCATACCTTGCTTTACCCATCGTTACTTATCGTTCAACTTAGAGCTCGATAGCAAATTATTCGAGAGTCTCTTGTTCCATCTACTATCCTTTCTGAAGATAATAGAGTAACAGTGCTCCATAGAGAGAGAAAGAAGACACAGTAATGGTAAGCCATTGTAGGGATCAGCCTAGAAGGAGAATCATTAATTCTTATTTTCATGATATGATGAAACGATTCAATCATGATTGGGGTGTGGGTAATTATCTTCTTTTTTCATAAGATGCGGTATTCTTGTAGTGGTTCTCGAGAGCAAAGGGGGGATTTGGGTAAATCTTATTGTGCTATGAAGAACAATACAGTATAGGATTCATCATCCGTTTCTCTCTTGAGAGAGGGGTGTGAGGTGGAAATAAAACCCCCTTGAGATGCCTACCCGTGTGAATCTCCTCTCTAAAAAGAGGTATTCATTGGGTTCTTGAGGGATGTGGAAGCTTCTATTCATGGTTTTGCTAAAATAACCATCAGCTAGAATGTGCTTATGAGTGATTTGAGTCATGTTCCTAATCTCTAATGAACATTAGGAAAAGCAATTCAAATAAGCGATGATGAAGGTCAAAGTGCTCCCAGGTATGTTTAGTGAATTGTATTCGTTGATGTCGACAAGAGTAAGGAGCAGCGATTCAGGACAGGCTAAAGTAGTATCCATCACTCTTAGGGTCTACTTGAATAAGAAAACAATGCTCCAGAGAGTCAAGGAGGAGGATTATCAGATAAATTAGCAGGGATTTAAAGAGCTGGCAGTCTTCCACTAGAGATGGATCATCAACCCGTTGCCAGTGGGAGCAGGAGATCTTTCAAGCAACCTCAAATCATCTATAAACCGTGATTCCATAATAAGTAATAAAGCCTCATTAGAAAGAAAGAAGAGCTCCTTTCTTGTTGCTGATTCTTAAACGATTCTTAATGAGAGATAATGCTCCTTATCTTAGGTGTAATGGAGGTCAAACCAAATGCAAGTGTTATAGCAGAGCCTATTCTCTGTTGGTATAGTGAAGATCGCTTCTTTTCAAGACATTTTAGGATAGGAGTAAGTAAATATTGACTTCATTGGTTGACTCTCAAAGTAAGGTCAAATGTAGGTTAGTGTTGCTCCTCAGAAAAATCGTATTATCAATAGTTGGCAAACCGTTGCGCGCGAGCAGCCGTCTCGCCGACTCCGCGACCGATAGAATTCTGATCCAGCCGGTGTGCCTTCTCGAATGTGTAGAACCGACTTGAATTTAAAACCCGCGTCCTCGCTGAGGATTGCCTACGTACTTCCTTCATAGAAGAAAGATCAGGGTTGCTTTCGTAGTTCTAAATTATTTACAGCCCTTCTTCTGTCTTTATTTTCTTTATTTTATTGAAAATCTTACTGTTATTATCGCTTTTTTGTAAATTTTGGACAGGTCTATAAGTCCCCGTAAGGTATATTCTCGCCCGTTATGGAGGATTCCATGAGC